>JALAZF010000076.1:16000000-16742500 GCA_022829125.1 Lathyrus tuberosus
ACTGACCGTGGCATAGTGCCATGATTCGCTTCTCTTCGATCAAGTTTAATTCGTCATGTCGACTTTGACACCATTCAGCCTCTGAAAGCTTAGCTTCCATCAATACCCTGATTGATGGGATCTCTACTTCTATGGGGAGCATTGCTTTCATGCCATATACTAGAGAAAAAGAGGTTGCCCCTGTTGAAGTGCGAACAGGTGTTCGATAACCATGAAGAGCAAAGGGTAGCATTTCGTGCCAATCTTTGTAGGTTACAACCATCTTCTGAACAATCCTCTTGATGTTTTTGTTAGCTGCTTCTACCGCCCCGTTTATCTTGGGTCGGTAGGGAGATGAGTTATGGTGTTCGATCTTGAACTCAGCGCACAACTCTTTCATCATCTTGTTGTTCAAGTTAGATCCATTATTTGTAATGATCTGGCTCGGAACACCATAACGGCAGATGAGATTGTTTTTGATAAAGCGGACCACCACTTGTCGGGTTACATTAACGTACGACGTTGCTTCGACCCACTTGGTGAAATAGTCAATGGCTACCAGGATGAACCGATGTCCATTTGAAGCCTTAGGTTCGATCAAGCCAATTATGTCGATTCCCCATATGGAAAAAGGCCACGGGGAAGAAAGAACTTTGAGATGTGATGGCGGTACATGAATTTTGTCGGAGTATATCTGACACTTGTGACACCTTCTCATGTACTTGTAGCAGTCGGATTCCATGGTCAACCAGTAATACCCTGCTCTCAGAATTTTTCTCGCCATTGTGTGTCCGTTGGCATGAGTGCCAAAGGATCCTTCATGAATTTCTTTCATAAGCATGTCTGCTTCTGGTCTGTCCACGCATCGGAGCAAGACCAAGTCAAAATTCCTCTTATAAAGAGTGTCACCGCTCAGGAAGAAGCTGCTTGCTAGTCTTTTGAGGGTTTTCCTATCTTTTTTGAGTGCCCCAGATGGGTACTCTTGTTTCTGAAGGAAGCATTTGATATCGTGATACCAAGGTTTGTCATCTATGACTGCTTCGATCGTGAAGACGTAGGCGGGCCGTTCAAGGCGCATTATGTCGATCTTAGGTAAGTCGTTCCATTGACCTACACTAATCATGGAAGAGAGAGTGGCTAAAGCATCAGCCATGTGATTCTCATTACGAGGGACGTGATGAAACTCGACTCTGTTAAACAAAGGTAACAACCTTCTGGCATAGTCTTTGTAAGGAATCAACCCTGATTGGTATGTGTTCCAATCTCCTTTTATCTGATTGATAACCAGGGCTGAGTTGCCGTATACGTATAAGTTTTTGATCCTTAAATCAATCGCTTCTTCGAGACCCATGATACATGCTTCGTATTCGGCCTCGTTGTTCGTACATTTAAACGTAAGTCTGGCAGTGAAAGGAATGTGGGTACCCTGAGGGGTAACAATGATTGCCCCAATTCTATTTCCATAATGATTAACTGCTCCGTCAAAGATAAGTCCCCATTGGGAACCTGGTTCTGGCCCTTCACTGGGTAACGGTTCATCGCAATCTTTCATTTTTAGATACATGACATCTTCGTCTGGGAAGTCAAACCCGGTTGATTCTTGATCGTCAATCGGTTGATGAGCCAAATGATCGGCTAAAATACTCCCCTTAACGGCTTTCTGAGCGTGGTACTCTATGTCATATTCTGATAACAACATCTGCCAACGGGAAATTCTTCCCGTGAGAGCAGGCTTTTCGAAGACATACTTGATTGGATCCAACTCGGAGACCAACCAAGTAGTGTGACGAATCATGTATTGGCGAAGACATTTGGCTGCCCAAGCTAAAGCGCAACAAATTTTCTCAAGCATCGTGTACCGAGTCTCGCAGTCGGTGAACTTCTTGCTCAGATAGTAGATGGCAGACTCCTTCCTTTTGGTTTCGTCTTATTGGCCAACTACACATCCCATTGAGTTTTCCAAGACTGTGAGGTAAATGATCAGTGGTCTTCCTTCCACTGGAGGTGATAGAATTGGCGGATTCAACAGGCACTCCTTAATACCGTCGAAGGCGATTTGGCAATCTTCTGACCAAACGCAATCCTGGTTCTTCTTGAGTAATTTGAAAATCGGCGCACATGTGGCGGTCATGAGGAATATGAATCTGGAGATGTAGTTCAAACGTCCCAAGAATCCTCTGACTTGTTTTTCAATTTTCGGAGAAGGCGTTTCTTGAATGGCCTTGACCTTGTCAGGATCAACCTCAATTCCTTTCTGGCTGACGATGAACCCTAAAAGTTTCCCTGAACAGACACCGAAGGTGCACTTGTTGGGATTCAAGCGGACTTTGTACTTCCTCAAACGCTCGAATAGTTTCGACAGGTGGGTCACATGCTCCTCTTTTGTCTTAGATTTTGCAATCATATCATCGACATATACCTCGATTTCTTTGTGTATCATGTCATGAAAAAGAGTAGTCATGGCCCTTTGATAGGTTGCCCCGGCGTTCTTCAAACCGAACGGCATTACCTTGTAACAAAAGGTACCCCATGGGGTGATGAACGGAGTTTTCTCCATGTCTTTCGGCGCCATTTTGATCTGGTTATAGCCCGAGAATCCATCCATGAAGGAGAAAACTTTGAACTTTGTTGTACTGTCAACCAGCATGTCAATGTGTGGTAAAGGAAAGTCGTCCTTTGGACTTGCCTTGTTCAGATCCCTGTAATCAACACACATTCTGACCT
The DNA here is from genome assembly GCA_022829125.1 of Lathyrus tuberosus. NCBI lineage: Eukaryota > Viridiplantae > Streptophyta > Magnoliopsida > Fabales > Fabaceae > Lathyrus > Lathyrus tuberosus. The sequence goes on from JALAZF010000076.1 coordinate 16,002,704, forward strand.
TTCCGTCCTTTTTGGGAACGGGTACGATGATGGCTAACCATTGAGGATATTCAGATGTAGCGAGGAAACCCGCGTTAATCTGTTTCGGTACCTCCTCTTTGATTTTGATGGCCATGTCCGGGTGAGTCCGTCTCAACCTCTGCTTTACTGGCGGACATTCCGATCTTAACGGTAAGTGATGTTCCACGATGCTGGTATCCAGCCCTGGCATATCCTGATAGGACCAAGCGAATACATCGGGAAATTCTCTGAGAAGCTTTATCAAACCCTCTCTGGCAGTTGGACTGAGCAGTGCCCCAATCCTGATTTCTTTTCTCTCTTTTTCCGAACCCACATTGATCGTTTCCAATGGCTCTTTGTGAGGTTCAATGGACCTTTCCTCTTGTATGAGTAGTCGGGAGATCTCTTCTGGAATTTCGTTGTCAACTTCTTTTTCAGCCCCAAATATCGGGAACTCAAAGTTGGGAGAAGGCATCGGATCGTATGTTTCAACTAGGTTTAAAACAAGCAATCTGCATGACGTGATGATTCGTGTTTAGAAGAGATAGAGAAAATGCAAAAGTGTGTGCAGTGTATTTTTTTTATTATTGCTTGTTTTTATTATTGAATTATTTTTTAGGATTACCATTTTCTGAAAAACGAAAAGAGAAAACAACAATTAATGCGGAAATTACAAAACGACGTTATTTTATTAATGAACAAGTCAATTCTTGAAACTACAACCCTATAAAACAAAACTCTGTCGCTTTGGGCGAAGCGAAGAGGGAAAATTTACAGAAAGCGAGCCCTATCAAAACATCTGTTTCACCTGGGCAGGGTGAAAGGTTAAAGATGGCAATTACTTTGACTGATGAACGATCTTTGGAACCTCGACGGCAACCCATTGGCGGCGAACTCCTCGGTGAATCACAAAGTCTGGCACCTTCCTTGATTTGTCTTCAGAAATAACGCTGATTTCTGGCGGAGCAGGATCATTGGAATTTGTCTCCCAGGCAGAGTTATCGTAGGAGAATTCCTCAGTTGTATTTTGCATAGCATTTGTGCTCTCAGCAGTATCTCCCCATCCAGTTGGCTGGATATCTTCGAGCCTGATACGAGAGCTTTCGGGAGCGGTGTACTTGACCGTATAGTCAAATTTTCCACTCGGTTGTCCCAAGGTGTCCCACACTTCTCTCGAACTGGAGAAGTCATCTCTCTCGATGACGTTGACCTCGGGAAAAGCATAGTTGATGAATTCAAGTCCTGCAAACGTTGTAAATTCATCGTCATGTTGAGTAGTTTCTGAATGACCTGAGTGTTGATCCCATGACATGGTGGGGACACAGGTATTCTGTTCAATGATGCTCAGCTGAGTTTCATTATTTGGCTGACTTTCTTGTCCCAAGTCTCCTGGGTAAGGCTGCCACATTGGCAAGCCATCCATCGGGTCATAGTAATTGTGGTCAAAGTTGTCTTTCATCAGAGTGTCCTCCTCTAACGAATTTGGTGGAGCACGACATCCTTCCGGATCACAATCTCCATATATCATTTCGACGTCTGACCTTGGTATAAATCTCGGGCTTTGTACAAGATAGCAAAATGGTGTAGGCACCTTTTCCTGAGACATATAACCGTCCTCGTTAAGATAGGACTTCCATTCTTCCTCTGTGTCAGAGGGATCTTCCTCATTGATAGCATGTACTGCTTGAGACACTGGGTGAAGAAAACCTCCACTGTGGAAGAAGTTCTGAATGGGATTAAGACTTCCATCGTTAGCAGCTGTCCGGGTACAGGTTGCAGAAAAACCAAGACCCTTCTTTGTTTTATTGTCAATAGGAATGACAAGTTGTCCCCATTCGGTTGTATCGGTACTCTCGACCGCTTTGATAGCATCTTTGTATGAGGAAATCGAGGTTCCTCCTTGGGATTAATTGTCCTTGCCCACCGACAGCGCTTGGAACTGAGTTCCAATAACCTCCTCGGGTTCTATACCAATAGATGATGATAAGCTACTCACGAGCAAGGCCTGTTCTCCACATACTGTGACAAGTTGATCGTTCTGAACGAACTTTAGCTTTTGGTGGAGGGTTGAAGTAACCGCTCCAGCCTGATGTATCCAATGTCTTCATAATAAACAACTGTATGTTGTCCGGATGTCCATGACCTGGAAAGTGACTTGGAAAGTGTGAGGGCCGATAGTTATGGGAAGATCAACTTCGCCGATAACTGTTTTTCTGGATCCGTCGAACGCTTTGACGACGACCTCGCTGATTCTCATCGGAGGGCCTTTGAATGATAATTGCATCAAAGTGGACTTCGGCATAACATTCAGGGTTGACCCTATGTCTACCAGTACGCTGGCTAAAGCATCGTCCTGGCAGTTAACTGTGATATTGAGCGCCATGTTATGACGGCGACCCTCTTCGGGTAATTCCTCATCACTAAATCCCAAATTATTACAGGAAGTGATGTTAGAGACAATGCTATCGAACTGTCTAATTGTTACATCCTGTTCCACAAAGGCTTGCTCCAAGACTTTCTGTAGAGCCTCCCTGTGGGCTTCTGAACTGAGTAATAGTGATAATACCGAGATCTTTGAAGGAGTCTGTAACAGCTGATTAACAATGTTGTATTCACTCCTTTGGATGAGCTTCAGCATCTCATCATTATTTTTTGAAAGGTCGGGATTACTGGATTGACCGACTGATGGATCGGGAGCTCCTGTCTGAAGTTCCTTTTCCTTGTTAGGTTCTCCAACTCCTCGGTTGAAGATTCGACTGCTCCGTGTTACACGACTGATGTCTGCAATATTCACGACGGAGGGTAATGGAATTTCCTTTCCATTTTCAACTGTCGTTGCACCGTATTTGTAAGGGATAGCCTTAGTTGATTCATACGGTAGTGGTCCCGGTAGATAGATGACTATGGGAACCTTCTGATTTTTCTGACCATCATAAGTAATCTCGATTCGTTCCCGGTTGGGAGCTCTAGATTCGTCAAGTAGAGGGATGATGGCAAAAACATCCCTGGTCTGGTGACGACCAGAGATTGGGACAACATCCTCGACTTGATTGGCAAGGTAGCTCGGCGTCCAGTTGATGGGTCCAGAACCCGAATATGGGTGAATCTCTCCACGATCCACCTGACCTTGAAGAGCTGCTCTCACAAGGTAACACCCTTGGTTACTTTCCGAACAGACACTACAACGGTCATAGTTGTGTGGTGGCACCTGACCACGACCACTTTGAATACAATGTAACCTTACTAGGTTAGCTTCCACTGATCGGACATCCTGACTCTGACGCCGAGTGAGATTCCTGTTATTGATACTAATCTGCTGAGTATCTTCATCCATGTAGATTGGCATCCAACAATGATTTAACAAGTGCTGAAGTGCCTCCTGGACAAGGGTACAACCTCGATCATTTTTGCAACCCGCTTTACATCTGTGATAATTATGTGACACCAGGAATCCGAGTCGGACCTGTTCAGCATGTAACTCTACCAGGTTGGTATTCATCACGCGACTATCAAAGATCTGAACCATGTTGATCTGATAAGGGTTCCTATCATGGTAGTCTTGGATCCATCCAAGATCCATCTGACGCTGGAGGGCCTCCTGTATGAAAGAGCATCCCTGTTTGTTTACCGAGCAAGTCAGACAGGAACTGTAATCATGCCGCGGCAGATTATGACACTGGCTTTGCCTTGAGTGCATTGCCACCAGGTTGACATTCATCGCACGAATGTCGTGGTTCTGAATGACGTTGGAATTCGTATAGACCATATTAACTCCACGAACTCGGTGCTCTTGGATCCATCTGAGATCCATCTGTTCTTGTAGAGCTGCTTGCATTACAGAACATCCTTGATTGTTTTTAGAGCAGACATCACATTGATGATAATTATGAGGTGGCACATGGCCATATCCACTCTGTCTACAATGCATCTTGACCAGATTGGTCTTTAACAAGAGTACATCGTGAATTTAATAGACATTGTTAAATTATTTCTCAATCAGGTTGACTGCAGCTTTCTCATGTTGAGGCAGCGGGTTTGTGAGAACGTTGGGATTCGTATCTTTGAAAGATAAGAGCCCGCTCCTAACAAGCTTTTGCACGTCGGATTTGAAATTGAGATAATTCTCTATGTTATGCCCTGGTCCTCCTTGATGATAAGGGCATGTCTGATCCACCTTAAACCAAAAAGGCAGATTTTCCGGTACTGTAAGAGGAGACTTAGTCTGAATGTGCCCCTTAGCCAGTAGTAACGGAAATAGTTCTGCGTACAACATGGGTATAGGATCAAACCCTGATGGTCGTGTTGTACGGTTGTTGTTGTATTGAGGACGAGCCTGCTGAAGAGGCTGTTATGTCCTTTGCTGATTAGGTTGGCTCTGCGCAACCTGAGGTTGATACGTAGGAATAGGCGCAGGGCTGATAGCAGGAGTTACAGCTGCTACCGGTTGGTACCGTCGCCTTTGCTTTCCGAGAGAGATATTCCCAATATCTTGCTCTTTTTTCTTAGGGAGAGTACTACCGTATCGTTTTGTACTACTCGATGATCCAGCGTCTTTTGCCAAACGTCCTTCTCGGACGGCTTCCTCAAGACGAACTCCCATACCCACCATCTCGGTGAAATCACTGGGCGCACTGGCAACCATTCTATCATAGTAGAATGAGCTTAAGGTCTTTAAGAAGATCTTTGTCATCTCTTTTTCCTCAAGAGGTGGACAAATTTGAGCGGCGATTTCACGCTATCTCTGAGCGTACTCCTTAAAGGTTTCCTTGTCCTTTTGTGACATTGATCTGAGTTGATCTCTGTCCGGTGCCATGTCCAAATTGTATTTGTATTGTTGGACGAAGGCAGTACCAAGATCTCTGAATGTGCTAATCGTAGCATGGTTTAAACCCATGTACCATTTGAGTGTGGCACCGGTTAAACTATCCTGAAAGTAGTGAATCAATAGGTCCTAATTCTCCGTCTGAGCTGACATTCGCCAAGCGTACATCACCAGATGACTTTGAGGGCAAGAGTTACCCTTGTACTTTTCAAAGTCGGGCACTTGGAACTTGTGCGGAACTTTCACATTGGGGACCAGACAAAGGTCTGCGGTGTCCTTTCCAAATAAATCCTGACCGTGAATGGCTTGCAGTTCCTTCTGCATTTCCAAGAACTGTTCCTGGAACTCGTCCATTCGGTCAAACATAGTTTCCTTTTTACCAGAAGGTATTTGTGGAATCTGTCCTTCCGGGACAGTGTGCACCACAGGGGGTGGTACCGTGACTACGGCAGTGAGTCTTGGCGTTTCCCAATGTTTGTAACCTTAAGGAGTCTTCAGTATGCCCCTGGCATCTTCGCTTTCCCGAAGTTTGTAACCTTCAGGCCCAGCGGCTTCTGTTATGATTCCCTGATCTTCAGTGATCGGCAAAACATATCCTTCCGGGATATAGTTAACAGGCATGCCCCAAGGACGATCTTTCGGCATTTGATACCTAGGATCATACTTCTCCACTATGGGCATTGAGGTGATCTCTGAGATCACAGTCCTTTGTAGCTGAGCTTCTGCCATGGCTTGCATGTCGTTACGAAGCTTTCTCATATCCTCTCTCAGAACGTCGATCTCTTCTTTCAACTCTCTGTTTTCTTCCTCAAGATCATCCATCTTTTTCTGACGATTGGCCCGAGTATTGTACGAATGAGACAGTTTGACTCTAGAACCGAGACACAAACGTGAGATTCGTAGGGAAGAAGAATACGCGATGCGAGAATGATGAATGCAATGATTATATTAATTGTTTTTTGGTTTAATCAAAATAAACTTCGAAAATTAGATTGCAAATATCAAACAGTGGGGAAACCCCTTTTATTGAATTTCAAAGGATTACAGAAATGGAAATACAGTAGATTACAAGGTGCGGAAACAGAAACCTAAGCTAATGGGTCCCGAGTCCTCTCTGAAGAGAAATCGGGTGCTGACTCTGGTACTTTCCTTTTCTTTGACCGGGGCTCTTGGGCCGTTGTCGGGTTGTCATTCCTTTGCCAGGTGAAAGGAGCTAGCAAATTCCTTTGGTCATCTTGATTATCCACAGCATGTTGCTCCAAAATTTCAATCAGAGCGTCCTTATCTTTCAGTAATTGTTGTATTTTTATACACTCTATGTCGAGGGTGCGGTACTTGTTCTTCCAAGACCTCCTCTCCCTTTGAACTTTGTTGAGAGTAACCTGAAGCTTTTCAGTTTCCGTCATGAAGTACATGACAGACTCCCTCGGTGGAAGAACTCTGTGACGCGGATAAGGCATCTTTAGCTTGAGAGCTCTAGTTTGTACCCAGTGGAGATAAGGCTCCACTGAGACACAGTCCGGTTTTCCTAGAGACTCCCGTCCTTTCTTATGAACGTGTTTCTAGGCTTGCACTATTTCCATCTTTAGTGCTCTGTCGTTTTCTCCTTCTTTGAAGAAAAGACCTTACAGATGAACACCCCGTGGGACGTGTCTCATCGGGTATCCAAATTGACGACGAACTAACACCGGATGGTAGTTGATTCCTCCTTTAGTTCCTATAAGGGGTACGTTGGGGAAGTTTCCACAATGATCAATGATCCTGATTCCATCATAGATCCTATTACACCAATCTATATTAGAGTTGGTAAGAGACATGATCTTCTGCGACCAACGTAAGGCACTCTTGCAATCCCAAAAACCAGCAGACTTAGGCAAATGAGAGATAAACCATTTGTAAAGCAGAGGTACACAGCACGTGATCTCTCCTCCACTATACAAATTCCCTAAGTGTACAAAATGATACGCATCTGCGAGCAAAGTCGGTACAGGGTTTCCAATGAGAAAAACCTTAATGGCGTTGATATCGACGAAGTTATTAATGTTGGGCAACAAAAATAATCCGTAGGTGAGTAAACAAAGATGCTTTCAAAAGCAGTCTCGTTCCCTATACTAGCGAAGTACAGAGCTTTCTTTGTCAAGAACTGGGCTGGCAAACCTTGTATGCCACCCTTGGTAGTCATGTGAGTCCTGACCTCAGACTCATCCAAATGAATTGCTCCTGCAATGGTCTGATTCTTTGGAATTTCTTCCAGTCCAGAAAATGGAGCCTGATCAGTGATGTGTAAATCGATCAGGTGAGAATATTCCTCCAGCATTGGTGCTAGCTGGTAATCCGGGAATGTAAAGCAGTGATAAACCAGATCGTAGAATTGAACGAGCGTGTCCATGATTCCCTCAATCACATGGACCCTTAACAGAGGTAGCAGACCTCCGTATTTGGCTCTGAAGGCCTCTTGGTTTGTGATCATTCTCGCCAAACCTCTTAAATCCTCTAGTTTTGGAATCCTGAAGGTGTACTTATGAGTTCTCCTTCTACCGAAATCCATTAGCGCAATCCTTTTCTCTGATATTTGCAATTACAGTCTTAGTTTAATTTGAAAAATAGAGAGACTAGAAGAGAAAGTTTTCTAATGTTTTATGTTTTTAAATGAATGCATGAATGCAGCACACAAAAACATAGAAAAAAATGGGGTCAAAGGGTCGTTGTCATGAAGTCAAGGCTCTACCCATCCCCAAAGGTTTATACTAGGGTGATTTTTGTACCTGTACTCATTATCATCAGCTCCTCCCAGGAAAGCAAAACAACAAGCAGATCGCCAGCGAGTTGTAGAGCAATCTTAGAGTAAGTACCATTCACTGAGAATAAATCACCAGCCTCAAATGAGGGTAGTATCGCGTGACAACTATTTCCGATAGTTTTCGCACTACAAAAGGGTTGGCTCCTCAGCTTCTCATACATCACAATCATCCCATTGCCTATAAGAGGGAATAGATTGCATTGGTCAGCCTCCACTGAGGTTGATGGTCGACCTCGTCGCCATCACTTATCTTAAGTGTATACTCAATCTTTCCACATGCGGCATCACACGCATTCCCATTAGCAAAAAAATAAACAGGTATAGCAATTAGGAAAAGCAGTATATATATTTATCCTAAACATCCTAGACCTTTAAAGCTATGAATCCTAAGTTCCTGACAGAAAATGGGTTCCCCGGCGGAAGCCCCAATCTGTGGTATTCACACAAGTGAAGAGAAAAAAGGTTAGAGGGGCCCCACGGTGGGCGCCACTTTTCTGTAGCGAGCGATTTTGGACGCGGTTCTTAAGCGTTGTCGCTCTCTGGGTTAGTTTACTACAGGTCGATTCATTTTTTATCTTATTAAAGCTGGTGAAGGAAGGGAAATAGATGTCTCCAATTAACCCTGCTTGCATACTGAGTTTAAACAGCGGTATGTTAGGTTACGAATGCGATTAATGTGGTGGGGCCTTTCTTGTGCTATTTTGACAGAATGACAGGTTTCTGGCGGGGAGCAAGGATTAGGATGCTAGGACTGATCCTTTTTTATGAGAGTATGGGATTTAGGGTTTTTGTTTAGTGTGCTCGCTAAGATCTTTTCTTTCGATCTTATGCCTACGTATTCCCGTTTACCGAAACAGGGAAATCAGAGCGTTCGTAGTTCCTCCTATTCTATGGGAGGAAATGGTTGTTTTGGTGTCTTGTTCAAAGCCCAAGACGTGAAGCGAAAAGATAGTTTGTATCTTGTTCAAAGCCCAAGATATAAAGCTAAAAGAGTTTGTCTTTAGATAGAATTTGTCATCTCTAAAGAGGGTCTGTTTGTCACAACTGTTGGGTGATTGGTTATAAAGGAGGATTACTTTAATCGGGATGTGTGAATCTGGCAATGCCATAATTTCCTTTATATGGGTTTTTTAACCTGAAGGAGAAGACTTTAACTCAGTGTAGAGCAATGCTATCTTTCCTTAGGAATTTCTCATGCTAAAAGAGGGACAGTGGCATGGATGTAGATGATCTAGAGGCTTGCCGCTTACAGCAATTAGATGAAGGGGAAGGAGTTGTTGATGTTTCTGTACTGTGAACGAGGCACAACTTTGAGGCTAAAAGGTTGATTGGATCAACCAGTGGTTTTCTTATACAAAGCCTAAGAGGAGGCTATTATGTGTCTCGTACAAAGCCCGAGAGAGAGGCTAAAAGGTTTTTGACTCGACGATAGTGTCTTTTGGTATCTCGTATAAAGCCCGAGATGGAGGCTATTTGACTCAACAAGAGAGTTTTTGTATCTTGTACAAAGCCCGAGATGGAGGCGAAAGGGGTGATTGACTCGACGATGGAGTCTCTTATGTGTCTCGTACAAAGCCCGAGAGAGAGGCTAAACGTTGTTTGACTCCGCTGGGGAGAATCATTGTACAAAGCCCAAGAAGAGGCTATTGTAACTGTTTCAGTTGAGTGACAGGTCCAGTATACTGCTTTCGAAAGAGAAAATCAGTTCTTATATGAGCAACATTGTACTCAAGGATTTGATTCGAGGATCCGGGTTATTCTTGTTCTTTAAGGAAGTGGGAAATCCGAAGGGTATTGAGACTGTCTGAGTCTACGGGTTTTCTTCCTATTTAACGAAGGGGTCACTTGAGAATGTCTTTGAGACTCAAGGATATTAGGCTGTCCGTGTCTAGAGTTTTATCTTTTGTACTATGCTTTGAGAAACATTAGTAGACTCTTTGAAAGGACTGTTCTATGCAGATGACTAAGTTATGTTCCTATACCTCTAGGAGGTCGTAGGGACAATTTGTACGAAGCCCAAGAGGAGGCTGGAAGCTTTTAAGAAGCCGACGGGTCCTTGTACGAAGCCCAAGAGAAGGCTATCATTCCCGGAGGAAGAGATCATTATATGAAGCCTAAGAGGAGGCTGTGAATACTTCTAAGAAGCCGAGAGGTCCTTGTACTAAGCCCAAGAGGAGGCGGGGTTGCTTTTAGGAAGCCTGTGGGTCCTTGTACGATGCCCAAGAGGAGGCCGATGCTTTTAAGAAGCCGATGGGTCCCCAAACCCCGAGAAATTTAAGACATGTCATTCACCGAGAATAGATCAAGCCAGGAAAGTCCGAGAATTTGGAAGAAACTCAAGAGATGCCATTCACAGAGAAAAGATCATCTCTGGGGAGTAGAGTTTCTTGACAAGTGCTTTTAAGAAGCCTGTGGGTCCCCAAACCCCGAGAAATTCAAGACATGCCATTCACCGAGAATAGATCAAGCCAGGAAAGTCCGAGAATTTGGAAGAAACTCAAGAGATGCCATTCACGGAGAAAATATCATCTCTGGGGAATAGAGTTTCTTTGACAACTTCTATGAGTGACAGTCTATGAAAGGGTTCACCGAGAATGCTGCCTTTCATGTCTCCATATTATTTAACCCCAAGAGGAGGGAAAACTGTGTCTGGTAATCCAATGGGGATCTAGTTTTGACTATTTAAGAGTGATCAACGGGCTTAATGCTAGACGTAGATGCCGGGGAAACACTAAATATCTATACTATTATTACACAGTTGATATGAGTTTATGAAAGAAGACTTACAGCAAAACAACCCCACAATACAGTTATATGTATATGAAAGCAGTAAACGAAAGCGTGTAAACACTTACTCGGTTGTAGAGCTTCCATGCTGTTTGGTTAGTTGTTCAACAAAGAAAGATTGAAAATAATAGTATATTTCAAAATCAAAGGAGAAAGTGCTTTGAAAAAGAAAGATTTGGGGCTTACAGCTCAAGGAGAGGCCCAGGGTTTTATCAGTGATCGCACTGTTTGAATTTGTACAGAGGGACTTATACAAGTGACTGAGGCCCAAAAAAGGTTTTCTGTACAAAGGGATGGGTCTTACACTCTCTCAAGAGGCCCAAAAAATTTTAAAGAAAAAAGAGTGGGGCTTATAACACGAGGGTAGGCCCAGATGATTTTTCGTTTAAAATGGCGATCGCGCCGAGATTTTCTTTTAACGCGAAGGGACTTATACAATAAGTGAGGCCCAAAATGTTTTGGTTAAAAGGGGATTGGGTCTTACACTCTATTAGAGGCCCAAAGTGTTATTTTTGTACAAGTGGTGGGGCTTACAACTCGAGGAGAGGCCCAATTATTTTTAAAAAGGCGACGATCGCGCTGTTTACTTGTACAGAGGGACTTATACAATAAGTGAGGCTCAAAATGGTTTGTACAAGGGAGGTTGGGTCTTACACTCTATTAGAGGCCCAAAAGTTTTGAAATGATTTATGAGGGTTGAATTAATCCAAAAACCCTAATTTGTTTTCAAAATGTGTTTTAATTGAATAAAAATCCAATTAAAATGATCAAAATTGTTTAACATATGAAAAACAAATTGTGATCTTGGATTAATGCTTCAAAAATTAAGTATTGACCTACAAAATAATTAGAAGGCATTAAAAGTTGCAAAATCAAGGTGGAAAAAATATTTTAAATGTTAAATACAATTAAAACATTAATTCTTTGCAAAAATATCAATTATATAAAATAAACAATATTTTTGGGATTTTTTGGGAAAATAAAATATTTTAACATTTTTGTGAATTATTAAAAAAAGAATCAACTCAAAATCATTAAAACTCAGAGAGAAATTAATTTTTGAATCAATTAAATAAAATCACAAAATTCAAATATTTGAATTTTCAAAAAATGGCGCCAAGAACACACGCGTGTTCTGTTTTTGCCCAGATTTGCATTTTCTCTTCAATCTCACTGAATACTTGATCATATCATGTAATCCACATACCAATCAACTCGTTTTAACCTCACGATCATGTCTATGGCACTTAATTTCATTTAAATTAAGCATAAAACAAGAAATCACAAAAAATCCTCAAGAACCCTAGATTCTGCATGAAGGCTGGGATTTTTGATACACGATTCAAACAATGCAATTAATTGAGGGGAAACATTTCATGCATGATTATGAACATATGGCCAAATTATTGTGCAGCAAAAATTGCATGGATCATAGAGTTAGAAGAGCTCATGCTTACCTCTTGTAGCTGGTGATCGTGTTTTGTGTTGGAGGTGTTACAGCTAGGTTCCAATGATCTGGATAGCTTCCCTAGGTGCTATGGAGTGTATCTGGATGCTTGGAATGGATTGATATGGTTTGGAGCTGAAGATGGTACCTCAACTGCCAAACTGTCAAGAACTTGAGCAATTGGCTAGTGATTTTGTGAAATCAGTGTTCCAGATGTTATGTGAGTGTTTGGATCACTTATATATGATGTATGTGAGGTGTGTGAGTGATTGGTTTGATTGGAAAAGCTCTCAAACTCAAAACCCGATAATGACTTGCCTTGGAAGGAAAAATTGGAGTGAAAGAAGAGATTTTGAGGAAAGCATCTGTTTGATGGCTTTGGTGTACTAAAACTGATCACAATTGAGCTCTATTTATAGTAGAGCAAGTTTGTTTTGCAAGGAATAGTGAATGGCAACTGCTGAGTTGGTTTGGCCAATGTTGGCAAATGAAAATCCAAGTCTCCTCTAGCCATTGACTAGAGGTTAGGGCACAAGCTGCTGGTCCCCTTGGTCTTGGATAAGTCTTGACTGAATTCAGTTGCTAAGAGCTCAGTTCATGCCACCTTGATGCTTCCATTGAATGCTCTAATCCAAAATTAGAGTCTTGTCCCTATTTTGGCAATTCTAGGTTCAACATGCTATTTCTTGTTCCAAAGACTTTGGAGGCTTGGTTCAGTGATTGTCCCCTTTAGATTCAATCCTCAGAGGTGTCCAAGTGGATAGGAGCATTTGGATTTGGCTGATTTTGGAAAATCGACCAAAAGTGTAAAAATCTGCCTAGCCTTGGCAGATTTCAGCAAGGTAACTTGCCAATGTCATATCTCATGGCTCAAGTTGAATTTGGTAATGTTCTTGGTCATTTTGGAAAGCCCTTACATGATACAACAACTGTTTGAACATGTTTGGTTTTGATCTCTTTTTAATCCAAGTGAAAAATCCCCCTACATTTGGAAAAAAGTAAAGGCAGATTCTGACTTAGTGAAATTTTCACTAAGTGTTGGAACAGAGTGACTTTTCTTGATTTTGATCACTCCATAACTCAAAATCCATGAGGGATTTGAACATAGGTCAGTATGAAGCTTTTGTAGAGGGCAATGTGATCTAAAAATCAAGCTTTGAATGGGGAGCAATGGCCTTGTGGTTTAGGAGTTATGGTCCTCCAAAGTTGGCACATTAGTGTCACTTTTTCCATAACTTAGAAATTTTTCTAAGTTTTTATGGTTACCCTTTTACAAGTTATCCCACTTTCTTTGATTTTTCTTGATGAATGATGATTCAAATCATACATTAACATCATTTTAGGGTTAAAAATCCATTTTGGTGAAAAATCTCAAAAAGTCAAAGTTGACTTTTGTGCACAGTTGACTTTTTATCAGATGAATTCCAAACTGTGCAATTCTTCAGGAAATCATGTCCTTGTCCTAAATCAAACTTGATAGACATGTTCCATAGGTGTCATAGGGTATATTGAATCATTTCTTAGGGTTTGGGAGCATGTCCTGGTCAAAAGTCAAAGTTACAGTTGACTTTCCTCGCAAAACCCTAATTGTGGTGCAGATGAAATTGAAACTTGTTGCTTAAGCTTCTTGGATTAATTCATTGTTGCAAATGGATCAATATGGTATATCAAAGACCCTAAAATCATGTCTTGAGGTCTTGGCTCATGATTTGTCCCAAAAGTCAACTTAGGGGTGAATTAGGTCAAGAAACCCTAATTCCTGATTTTTGATGTATGCATCCCTTGAAGCCAAATTGAATTGATGCTTGGGTCCATGAGGTTCCATGGAGTCTATTAGGTTATGTTTTGAAGCATTGGCTTGTGCCCAGATGAAATATTTCCATCTGGAGGCCCTGGTCGACCAAAACCCTAATTTGGTGACACTGTCGATCTTGAGACTTAATCCACCTAGAAGGGAGCAGCCTTGTGCTTAATCCTTGAAGCGGGAGTCCTTTTGATCCATTATGGATATGTTAGAGGCTAAACAAGTTGAAGATCAAGTCAATCTTTGATTGATCCTTTGTCTAAGGCTCTAAGAGGGCTTAAAACCCTAATTTTGATTGTAGTGAATGCTCAACAACCCTTGAGGCATTTGATGAGGCATGATGGTTCATCCATATTGTGATGATGATTTGCACAATGATGGGAAATCTTAGTGGTCAAAATTTGGGGTATGACAGAAGGTTCGGCCACTTCCCGCTCCTCCGCGGAGAACCCTTCGACCTCTTCCTCTACGGCATCCATCTCTTCTTCCTCCCCGGCATTGCTGGAGGAGCTTGAGGTCGCCGAGCTCAAAGTCGTCGAGCTACTATTTTCGTCAGAGCCGGTTTCCTCCTCGGACGTGTCTAGGATAACCTCTCTGTCTGGCCCCGTCGCCATTACGATCACCTGAAAAGCAGAGAAGACAGTGAATTCGACAGTAAATTAAATCCACCCTTCCACCGCTAAGTCAAGTGAAAGGGCGCGCAAAGGGCTGAGGACAACGTCCCCGGCCTAAGCCCTAACATCAAAAGAAAAACTAAAACCTCCCCGCGAGGAGATGCTCGAAACGTATCATCCTCCTCCGAGGAGCTTCCCCGTACTCATGCCCAGATTCCGTTTGAAGCTCCACCGGAAACCGCAAAGCTTCACCGAAATCTGGAAACGTTCTACCGGAAAATTCATCGCTCTATCAGAAGATGAACAGACACGATGGTCACGCATGCACAACTACCGCAACCACGTCGTGGACCATCCTACTCACTGAACGCATTATCTACTCCGGCGAAGTGCTGGAGGCAGCAAAATGGCAGAACCACCGTCCACCACCAACACTCGCCAGAAATCCACCTATTTTGTCATCTAAAGCTAACCCTAACCGCATACAATCTACCACTAACAACAAAAAGGAGTAAAACAAGTTACAGATCAGAAAACTTACTTGATTTTGGAAGAAGGTAGAAGCTGCTCGAAGCTGGTGACGGTGGTCGGAAAGCCTGAAGACGGTGACGAGCAAGAACTGAAAGAGACGGAGAGAAATCAGAGAGGAAAAGTTTTAAATGAAATGGTTTTGCCCCCTTTTTATACAAAGGGGCACGTGCAACCACGCGCCCGTAGGCCATTATGACTACCCGCTAGCCATCATTGTCTATTAACTGCTACACGGAGCTCTAGGTACACGTGGCGCCCCAACGTTTCAAATTCTATCTGACCATTAGTCTCCCCGTACACCGGGCAACAAGGTCACGACCACAAATATCACGAACACCTGGGGCCACAAGCACTTTGAGACAATCTTCCTCACCTACAAACAACGACTCCGTAGCAACGAGCAATCCTTAAGTCATCACTCCCATGCTCGGGAGCAACGACTTGGGGGGCTCATGTTCTGGACTGGACTAATGGCTAGAATTGGCCCAATCCGCCTCTGCTCCAGAGCGGCCCATATTGCCTAAGTCCAATCCACAGAGGGGCAAAAGTGACCTTTCTGCCCCTCCAACCGGGCAAGGAATGCAACGTTCCTCCCCGGCGTTTATGCCCGTTACGCACGGCTTTCTCGATGCCCGAACAGCAGAGGACAGGTTCCCGGAACTGCGGTTATGCCCGACATAACGGCTAGTTTTGGGCACCCTGCCCGACATAACGGCTAGTTTGGGCAGTTACCTATTCTTTGGGGAAAATGGTTATTTCGCCCCGAAAATAGGACCGTTGGCCACGCGCTGGGGGCTCTATATAAACCCTCTCGCTTGAGAGGGTCAGGTATCCAATATTCACCCTAAGAATTCACACTTTGTACTTTCCCCTTTTTCTCTGACCCTTTCTTACTTGAGCATCGGAGTGCCTTGCAGGTACACCCCCCCTCCTCTCCACACGACCAGCATCCCTGACGCACTTGGCGGCCTGATTCTACAGGATCTGATCCAGCCTTCACGATCAATTTGATTGCCAAGAATTAACTATGAGCGGTACTCTCAATGTAATGATCAAATATTGGTAATAAGATATGTCAGATAATGTGCGTCTTTGAAGCCAACCATTACCCACATGAAAAAAATCAATAATTACCACATTCATCATCACAGATATGTAATTATCCGGCCAAATTGTGTCTTTCTTTTGACCGACTATAACAACTCGCGTGAATAATTCCATACTACATCTTTTGTAATTTCAACTGAATCAAATATACGCAACAGAAGTTACTTTTGCAACTTGTTGTTTCAACCAACTCAATCAAAATTACTAGACAATTCTTTAATAAATTAAATGGAAAAAAAGTCTTAAATTTACAAGGCACTACTCATAAAAAGGCCATTATGACTACCCGCTACTCAATTCCAAATTTCAAATAGAAATCAAATTTGAAAAAAATTTCAAATAAAAAAAATTATTTTCAAAACAAATCACCCAAACCAAATCCAAATCTTTATTTTCTATAACAATGAATAGATATGTGTAACACTATAGCAACATTATAAATAAGTAACACATCGAAACATTTGATTTGAAAATCACCAAAATCAAATTTCAAATTTAAATTGAAATTTTATCTAAATCCAACTATGATTGTATATCTCTAAATCAACAAAGAGAAATCGATTATATCTAAACAATCTTGAAGCATTTATTGTCTTGTATTAAAATTTTGAAAGTCTCATAATTTTAAAAAATATATATATAATATAAAATGAACATCATTACAATTACTCTAATGATTTGTATGATCTAACAAAAAAAAAATTAATTTTGAGACGATCATGTTATCGAATATTTATTAGAATATGTCATTTTTTTAAAGTTAGTTACTCATATAAATAACTAATTTTGATGTTGTTGATATTATTTACAATTTAAATAAATAATGTTCTTTTTGAGAAATATTATATTTTTTTATGGGTCTAGTTTTAATATTTGCCTTGGGCCTCTAAATTATCAGGACCGGCCCTGCCGCTCTGATACCACTTGTTGAAATTAATTTAATAATAATTATTCAAACATGCTCAACAACGAAGATTAAAACTATAATTTTACTTTAGTGTGGAAATTATATATATATATATATATATATATATATATATATATATATATATATATATATATAGACACACATACTAGGATTTACATCCACTCATATTTGAGGTCATATTTTAATTAATTAATTAATTAATTAAAATCTAATTAACCTTTTAAATATATTTGACCACTTAATTAATTAATGCTCTTAATTTTACTAAATATATATATATATATATATATATAGTTATAGTTATAGTTATATATCCACATAATAATATAATAATTTAATAATATTTAAATTATAAAATATTCCAGAGAGAGTTTGATCAACCTTTCTCATCTTATTTATTTATAATTTGTTTCAAAATGATTGTTGTTTTAGAGAATTTTTTTTTTTTTAAAATGAATGTTTTTTTCACTTTTTAATACAAAAAATTGCTATTTTCCCATTTGTGTCCTTTAATTATTATTTTTTACACTAATTTTAACATATTAATAAAGTTAATTTAATAAAAGTGTAATGTTTTATGATAATATTATTATATTATTTAATCTATGTGCAAAAACCTTAAACGACATTTATTTTAAAACGGATGGAGTACTAATTTTAAAATGAGTATTTTGCATTAACATTTTAATTTTCTTTATGCCATAATTCGTATTCATATATGACACCTTTAAATACACAGTTTTATTTTTTTAAAAGTTAAAACACCTTCTTATTTTTTTTTATTGGAGGTTATAGGTTCAAACTCAAAAAAATATTAATTTAACAATTTATTATTAATTTTGATATATATATATATATATATATATATAACTCATAAATATTTATTTATAATTTATTAAATGAGAAGTGTGCATTCTTGTGTTAACATTTCAATTTTTTATGTCACATTACTCATGATTAAACTTCTTTGCAACTGTTATATACCTTCAAATAGATCGCTTTTTGTGTGGAGACTTGTGCATAACATGATTCCAATTGATGAAAACCTCATGTACATTTGCTTATCTTCTTTTGAATCATTTTCTCACATTTTCTTTGATTGTTTTTTTTTTGCCATTAATCTGTGGAGATGGCTTAGCAATATTCTTAATCTACAACTCAATGTGCATGATCCATCTCAGTAATTAAACATTGACGACTTCTCGGCAAGTGTACCGATAATGTCACAGTAATAAAAATGATCGAATCCACATGGATTGCTATTTAACAAAACAATAGTATGCAATGTTTAGAAAATACTAATTGGGGGGGGGGGGGGGGGGGGGGTCGGGTTTTGATTGCGAAAAGAAAAGAAAATGTCTTGTCAGTAATACAAAAGCGAACAGATTTTGTATAGAATCCCCTATTTCTCTACAGTTGATGTTCGATGTATTACATGAATGATATCGTCACTATAATTCCACGGCGAATTAACAAAATCGCTATACCCAATCCCTTGGTGTATAGCTCATTAATTTATACTCGGAGTTTTCTATCCCTAGTCCACCAGCACAAGCAAAATTAGGCAATGCAATCGAACGTTAATTCCTAAACCACTACTCGAGGTCTCCTATCCCTATTCAACCGGCGTAAGCATAACAATTGCCTTAGGTCCAACACATAGACTAATGGTCAGTATTCCCTATGTGCAAAAATTCATATTAAAAGAGTATCTCACATAAAAAGCATTAAGAACAAGGTGCAATTGAATAGAATCATAACTCAAATTATTCAAGCAATAGAAAATCAAACATATGTCTCAACAGTATTAAAATAGGTACATCAAACAAACCCTAACGTAGAGAGAATTAGCTACACATAATGCAAATTACAATACCAAATACAAATAAGAGCTTTGCATGAGAGATCCCTTGAAGAACTGGCCTCCAATGGCTTCGAATACGCTCTAAATATCCCTTTCGATGTTGTAAATCGTCACTTGTAGTGTAAAATTGCAGAACCCTTGAAAAATGATCAAACTTTCCCTTTTAAAGCAGTTTGAATGGATCAGAAACGCGTCAGAAAAAGGCCCAAAAAGGTACCATCACGCGCGTTATAAGTTGCATCGCGCGCGGGATGTTGACTTTCCTTTTTTATCACGCGCACGATGTTGCGCGTGATTATTCCAATAGTTGCACGTTTTTCCTCCTTTTCCACCTGATTTTCACTAAGTCCTTATTTCTTCATACTTAGTCATTTTTGCATCTTTCTTTGGCCTTTATTCTTCATTTTTCCTCTATTTTAACTTGTATTGATGCGTTTCTTCGACCGAAAATATGCAATGACAGAATGTCATCACAACCCCAAACTTGAATTGTTGCTTGTCCTCAAGTAACTTGCATGCACTGCCAATTCCAAACAGAAAAACAAGTTACAAAATAACAATTGAACATCACCATATAAAATTTTCTTTACCTGACCATCGTTCTAGCTTCCAACTTCAATCTTAAAAATTCATAAAACGTCCTCAATCTTTGACAAGTACTCAACTTGTCTCTCATCTCACCTTGACTCACTTAATTGATTGGGTAGTATCTCAATCAACATGCAAAATAGTTTATAGAGAGTTTGATCATGTTCTAATATAAATCGTCAAAGAATTCAAAACACACACACTTTAGGGCTTTTTTGGTTGTATCTTAGTTTATGTTCGGGTATGACATTTTTGGGAAAATTAGGTTTAAACCTTTGGAGTTAGGTGCCTAGTTCTCCATCTTTTATCATGCCATTTTGCTCCTTCTTTATAGTACTAGAGATATTGTTATTGTGGTCCTTAATATGCATTTTTCATTCTTTTTATGTCTTTTTTTTTTTGAAGAAGTTCCACTTTCCAACTTCTTACTTTCTCAAAATTTTGAATTTTTGACCGTTTTTCTCTAGTGCCCCAACCCAAAACTTAAACCTTTGCTCACTTCCAAGAACAGCCCCAAACTTATTATATTTCATACAACTTAAGAACTAAACA
Source organism: Lathyrus tuberosus (assembly GCA_022829125.1). Classification (NCBI taxonomy): domain Eukaryota; kingdom Viridiplantae; phylum Streptophyta; class Magnoliopsida; order Fabales; family Fabaceae; genus Lathyrus; species Lathyrus tuberosus. The sequence continues at coordinate 16,022,548 of JALAZF010000076.1, forward strand.
TTTCTACCTAACTCCAAAGAGAGGGTGGAAAGATAAAATCTCTCAAGAAATAAGGCTAAGTCACCGAAAGAAAGGTCAATCTCAAAGTGGTTATCAATGGATGTATTCTATTACTACAAGGTAGTTAAAAGGTTCATAGTTCAAAGCAAACAATTGCCTTAATGTGTGTCAATCAAACCAGACAAATTTAATCGGAAGTAGTTCAAACCTAATAAAACAATAATGCATGGATACACTCAATAAAAGGAATAGTAAACAATAGAATTTATTTGGCTCAAACCTTACTAGTTGAGGTATCTGAAGGCAGAGTACAAGTCCCGTGATTCTTTTTTCATCCTTTGCCTTCAATTTGTAAGTCGCTTTCCTAATGATCAAGTTTCCTTGGATGGTACTTTTGATTCATTTGTTCAATGCTACAAGTGCAAATTTTGTAAATCTGAAAGAAACAACAACTACAAACTTGTTCATTAAAGACAAACATTACTAAATTAATACAACAGAGGAAGAGTACTTATAAGTGCTATTAATCTTTGTTAGGTATACATTTGAAAATAAAAATAAAATCTTCTCATAAATAATTAAAAAAACTAGCTACATGTCTTTTCATATCTTATCATTGTGGAAAAGATCATGCATGTCATTCATGGTGTTGTTAAAGTCATTATTCTGCCTGGTCCATTCTTCTTGCACGTGCTCTCTTCTCCTTGCTTGCTCTTGATCTTGATTAGTGAAGTAATTCTCCATCTCTTCAGTAGTTGCAAAGTGTGCTCTTAAACTCTAAGCAGACATGTGGTCTTCTTGCTGGTCGTAGAAGTCTCTGAATACAGGAGCGGATCTCGGGGGTTCAACATACAAAGTGGGTGAAAATTTTGTTATCCACCTCATAACTCCCACTACATGAGCTTTCATTCTTCTTTGAAACTCAGAAGCCTGTTGACCTTGCATTTTCACTAGCTGCTGCTGGACCTCAAGTTGGTAGAATTTTTTGTCATTTCCTGCTGGATTATCTTCTTCATCATGTTAAGCCGCTTCTGCTGGTGATTATGTTGCAGCCTCTTCATAGCTGAAGCGTTGATGGGTTCTTTTGGACCTATCATCTCGTCTTTGGGGTAGATGGGCACTCCGGCTCTCCTGAACAATTCATTAATAACACAAAAATGCCAACAAGATCGTTGTTCAGCGTTAGCCATGTATTTAATATTTTTCAGAAATTAAACTCCCCAAATCAATTGGTTCCTCCCTCAAAAGAGCTAAAAGTCATTAACAGTGTTTCACAATAAATTATGACTGGTTAGATGCGACTTCTAAAGATTGCATAAAAAATGAGGCCCAAGCCCTCAAAATTTGGCAGAATTCACTAGTTTTAAGACGCCGTGCTAAGCCACACTCAACCACCCATTCTTCTATTGGCCTACAAAAAGCTTCAAGCATCTCTTGGGCCATGGCCTCGTTTATCACCTGATGCTCATTTCTATAGGTCCTAAGAGCACTGACAAGAGGAGGTTGAAGATTTAAAATAGAGTTAATAGCACTAGCAGAATAATCAATATACTTACCTCGTACATAAGAAGTGTAGGTTCCCACCTCGCTAAATGTCGCATTTCCATAAAATTTATGGCCTATGTTTTTATTGGTTTCCCGAATCAAATTATTGAAACTTACCCAATGCCGTTGTTGCAGCATCTCCAGCACTTCTCTGAAGCCTCTTAGGTAAACTTCATATTGGGAAAGGTTTGAGCATTAGGTGCGGGGGAAGCTCTTGAAGATGAACCTCTTGTCATTATTCCTCTTTTTGAAGCCATAATGCCTGCAACAACACAGCAAAATAACACTACACAGAGAAAAAAATATTAAGCAAAGAGTATGCTCAGAGGAATTTTGTGAAAAATAAATACTAGAAAGAGAGTTGTTAGGAAGGAGATTCAAAATCTCTATTTATAGGCCACATAGTCATTGCCATTGAGCGCATTATGCATCGATCGCGCACATGATGGTAACGGTCTTACCAACATCTTTCAACCAACATTTATTTCACGTGTGTTATGCTTCCATCGCGCGCACGATAATAAAGGTCTTCAGATTCCCATAACATCTTTATCGCGTGCATTATTTAGACATTGCACACATGATTTATCCTTATCACGTGTGTGATGGCCTGCGTGATTATTCCAGGGACTTCATCATTTTCTTCTTCTTTTCTTGTCCTTTGTTTTATTTCCTTCTTCTCTTTCACCTGCTTTCTTTTCTTGAAACACAACACACAAAATGTACATGTTTTAATAATCAATATTAAACTTAAAAAATATAAAGACTTACTTACTGATGGGTTGCCTCCTATCCAACGCTTCTTTACCGTCATTAGCTTGACGGACCATGCCTAAGGCACGTCAGGTGCAAGGGATACCCTCATGCCGATTAATACACTTTCGTTCTTTCCTTTGTCAACTTTGCTACCTTTTTCTTCAAGTCAATAACATGTCTCCAGATCATCTACATACGGTGTCCATTCATACACATTAAACACCGTTTTTTTCCTTGTTGAACTTCAAGTTAAGTTCACTGGTTTCTAGATCTATTAAATCCTTCCCAGTTGCCAAGAATGGGCGTCCGAGAATAACTGACCCTCCGGTATCTCCCTTCATGTCAATCACCACAAAATATGCATGAAAAACTAAACCATCGACATGTACTAACACGTTTTGTAAGATACCATGAGGATGGGTAACAAAAAAATTAGCCAAAATGAGAATCATATTACTCGGTATGATATCTCCCAACTTCAGTTCTTTAGCCTTATTCAGTGGCATGCCATTGATACTAGACCCTAAGTCACATAAAGCATGTGGGATCTTTACTCCACCAATGGTGCAAGAGATGGTAAACATGCATGGATCCTTCAGCTTTGGTGGCAGTTTTTAGGGCATTGTCGTGTCACATTTCTTAGTCATGTTTACATGTTCTTTGTCCAATTTCTTCTTTGTACTCTTTAGCAATGTCTTCATAAATTTAGCAAACTTGGACATTAGCTCTAAAACTTCATGAAAATAAATACTTACCTGAAGTGTAGTCAACATCTCTTTAAACATGGAAAACAACTATGCCTAATCTTCCTGTAATGGTTTCTTCTTAATTATTGGATAAAGCTTTTTTATATAATCAGGTAGTTCTGGATTAAGGTCATTAAGAATCTGCTTCTTAGTCTTTCTCCAAGGGGAGTTTTTGTCTATTAATTTTTCAATGGTGACTCCCTTCTCAGCTTGGTCACTCTAATTTTTACTTTCCTCTTTATCATTCCTTGCTTCTTCCTCTTCAATCAAATCCTTTTCCACTATTTTATCCTCACCTATGTGGGTGATTACCTCAAAACCTATTTCTACAGCCTTGCAAGTCTCATTTTTAGGATTATCCACAGTGTTATCTGTAAATCCTCTAGTAGAACTAGGTAAAACGGCCATTTGCCGTGATAGCTGGCCAATTTGCATATCCAAATTTTGTATAGACGCGCCATGGTTTTTACTCATTGTTTCACGTTGTTTCTTTAGCTGTTCAAAATTGCTATGGTTGCCTGGATGAATTTTTGTAGGGTGTCTTCCAGTGGTAAAGGTTTCCTTTGGCCCGAAGCTTGTTGATTTTGCTGGATACCTTGATTAGCACTTGTATTCTGGTTATTGCTCCATCTGAAATTTGGGTGATCCTTTCATCTGCCATTGTAGGTGTTGGAATAAGGGTTATTTTTCTTGAAATTATCAAATTGAGCTTCTTCACTCGATCTTTCCAAAGACACCTACCATATGCATGTTCCTCTCCATAGAAATCACACCTAAGTGCTTGTACCTGACTCACGTTAGCTTTACTCAAGCTGCTTTAGCTAGCTTTTTATTCAATAATTCAATTAGGGCTAAAAGTGCAGTGTGAGTATCAATAGCTAACATACCTTTGGGTGTGCCTACCGTTTCAATTTTTATTGACCTTTCGATCTTTGAACGATATTCATTCAGGCACATCTTTTCAATCAAGTCTTTAACTTATGGTTTAATCATTATTCTGATCGTGCCTCCTGCAAAAGCATCTAGAAGCATGCGTGTTTGACTCTTGAGACCTTTGATAAAATTCTGCATTTGCTCCATGTTGTTCATATTATGATTTGGGCACCTATGTAATAAAAGTTTAAGCCTTTCCCACAAGTCATACATCGATTCAATTTCATGCTGCTTAAAATTTGTAATTTCCGCTCTTCACTCAGCAAACTAAGTGGTGGCGAATAATCTCTCTAATAACTTGTCCTTGACCTCTTTCCATGTCTGTATAGTTCCATTTGGAAGACAAAGTATCCAATCTTTGGCTCTTCCAATCAGTGAGAACCCAAACAACCTTAGCTTGACTTGATCTTCAGTGACCTCAGCTGGTCTGCACATGGAAGTTGTTTCGTAGAAGCGAGCAAGATACTCCTATGGGTCTCTTATTATCTTACCATTGAACGGATTGTCTCTTAAACCTGAAAGCACATAATTTTTATGTCAAAGTTAGCGGGGTCTGCTGGTACAAACCATCTAGAAACCTGTCCTTCATCAGTTCTTTTGCAGTAGTCCCCCATAGTTTAGGGTTATGCAACTACCATGGTGATTTCCTCTTCCGCGTCCGAAGAAATTAGTGAATTATTTTTTGCTAAGATCCTTTGAGCTAGGGTTGCTTCTCTAACCACTCTCCTTATAGGACATGTAGTTCTTTCAATTTCTAGATCAAACGATGTCAATGTCGATCTTAAACTGCACATTCACAAACAAGAAATACCTCAATAGCAATGTAATTAATGAGAAAATAAAAAATAAAAAAAAATAAACAAACTTTGCACACGCGTTGCCTTGTTGAAATTGTCAACATTCCCCAGCAATGGCGCCAAAAACTTGATGACTTCTCAGCAAGTGTGCCGATAATGTCGCAGTGATAATAAAAGATCAAATCCACATGGACTAATATTTAACAAGACAATAGTGTGCAATGTTTAGAAAATACTAATTGGGGGTTTTTGAGTTTTAATTTCAAAAAAGAAAATAAAGTGTTTTGTCAATAATACGAAAGCGGCCAGGTTTTGTATAGAATCCCATATTTCTCTATTGTTGATGTTCGATGTATTACATGAATGATATCGTCACTATAATTCCACGACGAATTAAAAACACTGGTATACCCAATCCTTTGATGTATAGCTCACTAATCTATACTCGGATTTTTCTATCCCTAGTCCACCAGCGTAAGCAAGATTAGGCAATGCAATAGAACGTAAATTCCTAAGCCACTAATCGAGGTCTCCTATCCCTATTCAATCAGTGTAAGCACAACAATCGCCCTAGGTCCAACACATAGACTAATGGTATGTATTCTCTATGTGCCCAAATTAAGATTAAAAGAGTATCTCACATAAAAAGCATTAAGAACAAGGTGCAATTGAATAGAATCATAACTCAAATTATTCATGCAATAGAAAATCAAACATATGTCCCAACAATATTAAAATAAGTTTATCAAACAAACCCTAACCTAGAGAGAATTAGCTACTCATAATGCAAATTACAATACCAAATACAAATAAGAGATTTGCATAAGAGATCCCTTGGAGAACTGGCCTCCAATGGCTTCAAATGCGCTCCAAATATGCCTTCTAGTGTTATAAATCGTCACTTGCAGTGTAAAATCGCAGAACCCTTGAAAAATATCAAACTTACCCTTTTAAAGTAGTCAGAACGGATTAGAAACGCGTCAGAAAAGGCCCAAAAAGGTACCATCGCGCGCATTATAACTTGCATCACGCGCATAATGCTGACTTTGTTTTTCTATCATGCACGCGATGCTGCGCGTGATTATTCCAATAGTTGCACGTTTTTGCCCCTTTTCTACCTGATTTACACTAAGTCCTTATTTCTTCATACTTACTCATTTTTGCATCTTTCTTTGGCCTTTATTCTTCATTTTTTCTCCTCTTTAACTTGTTTTGGTCCATTTTTTCTACCGAAAACATGCAATGACAGAGTGTCATCAAACATTTGTAATCGAGGTTGGCCCCCTAGTGTGGGTGTTAAACACGTGGAATAAAAACAGAGGACAAAAGCCACGTAACATTGTATGTGTCAAATGCTGGAGAGTCGAAAGTTATCGATGTACATAGTATATAAACAGTTTTCATCTATGTAACGAAGGTTCACATTTTTCATTGTTGCTCTCTATAGATTTCAAACATCCAAGTTACAAAGATAAAAGGATTTGTGCGAAACGTATGAATCTGCGTCCCACTTTTAATTCAAACACTTTTTTATCCAATTGTTTGTTGTTTTCTTTATTTACTTTATCCTTTTCAAGCAATTCTACATTTTACTTCTTGACATTTCTATCCAATTCTTCTACCTTCAAACATTAAGTTATCAAGCATGGATACATTTTCTCAAACATTTTTTTTGTACAAAATATCCTTAGAATTTTTTCGAGTTTAATCCCTTAAGTGAAATAAAACTTGTGATTTATTTTCTAAAAATAATAGTAAACAAATTGCCACGCCCAGTGGGACCCTTTTGTGCGAGAAATTTAACCTTTTGCAGAAAAGTGTTTGTACTTTTATTTTCTGTTTTGTTCTTCATACATGAAATTTTTTCAATGTTCATGCGTCGAGGAGTGGTAAAATTCTTGAGATGGCTCGTCAATCATAAAAAAATCCTTCCCTTCCCTAGAATGACGCTCCAAATGTAAAAGAACAACCAATCAAATTGACGGTTGGTGGTGCAGGAACTTCAACGTCCGTTGGAGTAACCACTCTTATTATAAGTCAAACGTCAGTTTCGAAGACGTTTCCAGAAGTGGTGATTCCCCCACCATAAACAACCTGCTTTCCAACTACTCCCAGGATTACACAAGCTACTATATGAGACCCTATGCTTTCTCTCCTCCCAAGTTTTACACTACCCCTTAATAGTAGGGAATATCCAAATGGCATGCCAACTGCAATGATGGTAGGCCTACAAACTAATGCATCTACGTATGCAGATAATGAAATGACTATTCCATGTCCTCTTAATAAATACTTAGCATCATGATCTGCAATAAGCAATCCTAGTCTAATGGTACAACTCTAAGGAGTATTAAGATATGTCCCTCAGGTTATGCCACACTTAAAATACTAGTTCACTCATGGCTATGAGGCAACAAATGGATTATAGTAACCATGATATGGCCAATATGTTGACCTAACAAATGGTATGATGTTTAATCCTCTAATTCAAGACACAAACCATACTTACCAACAATCGTTGCATCAAATGGGTTGAATTATTGATTTCTTTGGTGCTCCACAAGCACCTATTCAACTAGTCCCTTATTTCCAAGCAGGTAGGGCAATTTAAAATCCAAGAGTTATAAACAATGTTGGTTTTCCAAATAATCAAGCGCAACAATGAGTCATGCCCCAACCAATCAAGCTATTAACCACCGATCTTTAATTTATCCAAGGGAAGGGAAAAAGAATGAATAACCCATAAGCATGCAATGCAATGAAAAGCAAAAGAGAATCTAAGGTTCGGGGGTTGGTTATACCTAGGGAAGGTGCTAGCTTCCTAAGTATTTGTAGTACTCTATAGTAACTTCTTGTTTTATTTGTGTTATTTGTTAAATTGTTTGCTAAAGGTAAAAAGCTGGGTAAGTAAAAAGAAAAGGTGGAAAAAAGAAGAAGGTAGGAAAAGAAAAAAGGTAGCTCGCTAGGATCATCGCAATCCTATGCCTATGTATCCTGTATAGGAAGTCAGAGCAATTGTAGTTCGACTGACTCGGGAAAAAGGTTTAGATAAAATAAAGGAAAAGGTAGAAAAAGAAAAAGGTAGAAAAAGAAAAAGGTAGCTCGCTAAGATCATCGTAATCCTATGCCTACGTATCCTGTATAGGAAGTTAGAGCAATCGTAGTTCGGCTGACTACGGGAAAAATGTTTGTTGGTTAGTTTTAGGAGAAGAGACTAGTTGTCATCTTAAGGAGAATACTCATCTAAACCACCGCAAACATGTGGAAGAAGGATCTTTGCTTCGTATTGAGAGAAAGGCTCTGTCTTGGATGTATAATCAACAAGTATGCCACATACCTCTTTCAAGTGGAAAAGAATCAACATATGTCTCAACAATGTCGTGGGGTAGGAGTTTTATATCTCAACTAAGGATGAATCATGTCTAATCTTTTTTTAGAAAAGGTTTTTAATTGAAAAAGAAAGCCAAGTGGAAAAAAGTTTTGAATGAGATTTGTGTTTTTTAGTCTTATGAAAAAAATTTGAATATGCTTAAGATGCCTTGAAGCATTTGTTAGGAAAGCGTTTGAATAAAGTCAATGACCTAAGGTCAAGGTTTTTTATTGAAAGAGGTTTTGAGTTTGAAAAGGGGAAAGCCTAATTGAATGTTTAAGTTAAAGATAATCCTAAGGGAGACTTCCTAAGGGATAGCAAGTTCTAGGATTACAAGTCAAGGGATATAGGTACAAGAAAGTAAGGATGCAAATGCAAATGACAAAGATGTCAATAACAAGTCCCTCTCTTGGATTTAGGCAACATGATAACCAAGTATGAACATCCACTAAACCGAAGAGGTAAATATGAAAGCATGGATTAACATAGGTCAACAAACATGTACAAGGAATCATGGATATACTTATTTACAAGACAAGTTTCAACAAAAACAAGTTTCAACAAGTTTAAGGATCAAGGCACGATTTAAAGTAAACATGGTACAACATCATTATTTACAACACAAAACATTCATCAATATGAGAACCAAAGATCAAGATATGGTTTCAACATTTTTAAGTCAAGGAAACAAGTCATAAGCACATGGACAAATTTGAAACAAGAATGAACAAAACCAATCCTTTAAAGTATTCAAACAAGACAAAAGATGGTCATTAAGAACAAGCATATTATCATGATCAATATCAACAAGTGATCAAAGAATTAAAGTCAAGAACCAACAAGGATCAACAGTTCAAAATCCTAATCAAAAGATATGAATATCCCTATTCAACAATTTGAAAATACCTTCAACAATTAATGAAATAAAAGGAAAAGGCATGTGATCATGGGATTTAATTAATGGACGAGAGACAATATTTTTGGGTATTTAAAAATGGGAATAATAAGAATAAGAAAAAGGAAAAATATTTTTTATGATTTTTTTAGAGGTTTTGACTAAAATAAAGAAATAATTAATAATAATAATTGACAAATTGAAATAAATAAGTGGACATAAAATAATAAATATTTTTGGTTTTTTTAATATGAAAAATAAAATAATTAAAATGTTTTTTTAAAATATTTTTTCTTAAAAAATAAAGATGAAAGTTAAAACAATTGGAAATAAAATAAATAGAATTTGGTACCATATATGATCAACCAATGCCCATTTTCATGGGGTTCTCACTCAACATATCAAGGCAAACACAATAGCAACTTGAATGGATGAAAATAAAGCCTTATGAGGGTTTGAGATCAAGAAAGTTTACCTATTATAGTGTGTCCAATGCACCTTCTAAAGTACTTCCAGATGAGATGTGATGATGTCTACAACTTCACTGAGCCCCCAGGAGTGTGTTGAACTGTTTGTTTTCAATGCATTAGATGAGTTATATTTGATATAAGGGAAGTGGAAAAAATCGGGAGATTCGAGTTTTCGACTCTTATGTGACAATGGATTTTAGTGAGAATATGATGTTTGGAAGAATTTCATGACCATTTTCCTTGAATTTTTCTTGAATTAATCCTCCATGAATCCTTGAATCTCTTTCTCATTGAAGAACAAAAAGGACTATATATAGGATTCTTGACCCTCTCCATTCTTGAGTACCAGGACTGCCCTGAGTATCAACTTCTAATTACAAGTTTGTCACCAGTAATTACAAAACTGTCATTAGTAGTGTAAATGAGAAGATCACTATTTACAAAATCGTCATTAAGCGATGCCGATCCTCACGCTGATCCTCAACTGCTTTTTGATAATTACAACTTTGTCATTGCTTGGTGCCCACGTATGGTATATTCCTTCCTTGATCCCTAAGCATGTACAAATATTACCATTTTTCCATTGAGCGGTGCTAGTCCTCATGCTGATCCTCACGCTGATCCTCAACGCTGATCCTCAACTGCTTTTTCATAATTACAAAAATGTCATTGCCTTCCCTCTTGATCCTCACGCATTATTACAACTTTGTCATTGCATTATTTTTTATCCTCTTTGTGTTTCTTTCAAACATATGATTTTCTTTCTTCGATTTTCTCAACTTAACTTGACCAAACTCAATTAAGTCCCACACTTTCTTGATTATTGACTCGAAAAGTCCGTAGTTGACCAAAAAAAGTCAAAAGTCAAACTTTGACTTTGAGCATCTGTTGACTTTTTTAGCAATTGAACCAAATTCTTCAACTATCAATAGATCAAACTTATTGAGCCATTTAAATCATATGAATGAGCCATAAAGATGCATTTGAAACCTTTGAATCACGTTCTAAGCCATGAGATCCTGGTGAAGGTGAATTGATGCACACTCAACTTGATTATGGATGGAGGGAAACTCTTGATCACCGTGAATGAGTGGAGGTTCTTGAGAAGAGGAGAGTCACACAAATCCTTGATTGATCATTTGCTTGAACTTCTTGAAGTAAAACCCAACGTGAAGCTTCAAGAGGTGTTATTCCACATGCAAGCAAGCTTCTGAAACTTCCCTTTAGCTTCTAGACAAACTCAGAAGGCCAATGGAATCAAGGAAATGGAAGGGAAGGCTTTGAGAAATCAAGTTCGAATAAAAGAGTTTCTTTGAAAGGAGAGAGAGTTCTTTTGGATTTGTGGCTGCTCTTGATCAAGATCCAAAGGTGCAATTGACTTTGACTTGAAGAAACCCTAATTCTTGATTAGGTGTTATTGAACCTTTGAGGAGCTCAATGTGAGGGCATCTTGTACTTGTCATCTGATGGGAATGAGCTTCCTAAGAGTGTGAGGACTTGCTTGACTGATGATGCCTTCAAGACTTGACTGGCTAATTCCTTGAGGCCTCTTGGAGCAATCCCTAATTCAAAAATGAACAAAATAAATAAGACAAAGCAACAATACTTGGGTAGTTATGCATGAAATGCTTGACCTAAAGAGGTGGGATCTTAGGGTCAAAAATTAGGGTATGACACATGCCCCTATTTTAGTTTCTTCTACCTGGAGATATGGAGATTGAAATCTTCATCTCGACGAGATAGGAGAGACTTAAATACAAACATGCATAATTTTTGGCCCTAAGATGTCGCAAGATGCACATGCTATGATATGATGTGATATGAATGCAAGACAAGAGATCCTGTGGAGAATGGTGCCACATGGGATAACTGTACGAAAATGCTAAAACACAGTTAAAGAATGAAATACCCGACGAGGAGTAACTTAGCAAAGCAATACTCCACCAGGAAAAGATTTAACTCCACTGGGGATGAGACTCAACTCCATTGGGGAAGAGACTACCAAATGACAATCACAGGTATCTTAAACACAGGGTGATGAACTTGTGATGAAATCTTTTAACAAAGTCCACTTAGAGAACCTACTGTCGAGGCTAACTGTGGGGATTTCAAGAGATATCAACTAGAGGAGTCTACTACCGAGACTTGAACCTCATTTGAGAATATCTTTTTGCCAAGGTTTTATTGAAAGAGATGTCAACTATTAAAATCACTGGGAAATCTGCTGCTGAGATTAACCAGGGGATCTGAAAAGAAGACAACTATCTATTAAAGTTTAGAGATGCACAAAGTTAACCAGAGAATCTACTGCCGAGATCTTGGAAAGAAAGAAACATCTTCTGTTGAAGTCTGCTGGAGATCTACTACCGAGAATAACCAAAGAATTTACAAAATGAAACACCTTCTGCCAAGGTCTACTGGAAATCTTCTACCGAGACTTGCCTGGAAAATAAAAGAAAATACCTTCTGCCAAGGTCCTTTATTTTACTGAGAATTCCATTGTAAAATTCATCGGAGAATCTACTGCCGAGATTAACCAAAGAATCTGAAGTAGAGCAAACTTCAAATAATCAAATGATCTATTAAAAAGGATGATAAACCTCCCCTCGCCTCGTGTTGCAAGCCACGGACTAGTCTCAGTTTCTTCTTCAATCAAGGTCTTCCTTGAGAAGGGTAAACAAACCTCCCATCTTACCGGGTCTTGGACCACTGACTGGTCTCAGTTTCTTCTTTGATCAAGCTCCTTTAGCTTGAAAAGGGTAAACAAACCTCCCCTCGTACCGGGTCTTAGACCGCGGACTGGTCTCAGTTTCTTCTTTGATCAAGCTCTATTAGCTTGAAAAGGGTAAACAAACCTCCCCTCGTACCGGGTCTTGGACCGCGGACTGGTCTCAGTTTCTTCTTGGAAAGATGAATCTTTGTGGGAGAGCATCCTCATAGGGGATCGAAACTTCACTGGAGATCTATGACTTCAGCGGGAAACCATAATTTATTGGAGATTAGGAAGTTTCACCGGGGATCTTCAAAAGAGATGCAGGTCGGCTGACTTGTAAAATATGTCTTCTCAAATAAAGAGAAAGATCATCTGAATCTTCACCAAACTTCTCGAAGAGATGCCATTTGATGGAAGCGAATTAATTTGTGGACTCACTGGGAGAATGTCACTGAGAAACAATATTGTTGTAGTTTAAAATTGCATTGAAGCAGATAAAGTCCTCGTATCAGGAATTCTCAAGTAAAGAGAAACACTTGTAAAGTCTTCGACAAACTTTTCTGACAGATTTCCGGAGAGATGCCATTTGATGGAGAACATTTGATAATTTTGATAACTGGCTGGGGGATAGACAAACTGTCTTGAAAAGAGACTGCCATTTGTCATCCAACTAGAAAACCTGAGACCAAAACAAACTGCTCAAATAAAGAGTTGTCACTTGTTGTCTGGGCATAAATTGCTGGAGAAAGATTTTGTCTTCAAGGGTGATCTTCAAGTAGATTATTCCTGGGGAGACAAAGTGAAAAATAAATGCACACTCGATCTAGGTTCACAAGCCTAGAGAGATTCAAAATTGTGATTGTCAGGGGCCAAAGTTTTATCCAGGAAATAACTGAAGAGAAATGGTCAAGCAAGATTCTATCCAGTGAGGAATGAACTCAACCGGGGTTTATCTAATCCAGAAATGGAAAAGAAAACTAAAGCAACCATCTTCCACAAGAATCGAACTCAATGGGGAATTAGAAAGGATATGTTCTTTCTGCTTAGGGCTGACGACTCTACTTGGAAGGAGAAGACAAACCCAGTCACTTGGGGATAAACGCAACCAAAGTGAAAAACAAACAAACATCACAAAATGCAAAATGCACATATGCCATGTATATGTATATGAATGAATGTATGTCATGCTATGCTTATGCTGACAAAACTAACACGGAGAAGTAAACTGGAGATGAAATAAACATCTCGACAAGGATACTCAACCAATCTTCACAAGACAGAAACATCACTAGGGATGAATGGGAAGCCACACATGGGATCACAATTCTGTTTCAAGGCTTCAAACTTCTCTGGGGAAAAGAAGGCACTCCACTCTGGGGCATAACATCATGACTTCACTTAGGGGATTGTCAAGATGAATCTGGTGGCTGCGTTGGGGGTGAGAAAGATCCGCTGGGAAAGGATCAAACTCGTGATTAGAGAGACTTTATGGGGATAAAAAAATATCCACGACGAACTGAAGTAGTCTGAAAGGAAGTTGTAACTGGAGATGCCAGAGCTGAGGTCTCACAAGGGATAAAATAAATATCCACTTCAATGGGGAAGCTTGGATCAACATAGCAGCTGCGCATGTCAGATTTGAGACTCCATGGGGATGAAATAAACATCCACTTCACTAGGGAAGATTGAAGTTGTAAGTGATTCACTGAGGAGTGGAATAGTATTCACTTCACTGTGGAGGATTGAAGCCAAAGAAATTGACTGGGGAATTCTTAGATCGCCAACTGGGGAATTCTTGCATCAATCCTGCCATAGCTGCTTGAAATAGAGACTCACCAAGGAGTTGTCATGACCACCTGAAGTAGATGCCTACTAGGGTCATGGGTGAAAAATGTTGTGAGAACAAATATGTTCTGTATTGAAGAACTGTATGGTAGTCGCCATTTCAAACAGCAGTTGTTGTGAATGGATAAAATAATCTTCAATTCTCAAATGCCCTAGATTACATGGTTTATAAGAAGAAGTCATCCCAAGAGGATTTTACAGAAAACTTGGCATCCAAAATGCTTCAACGTATTTAAACTCTTGGAGAGATTTATCAAATCTCGACTTAACTGCCCCAGATTGAATGTATTCGGCACAACTGAGTCTTCAGACTTGCCCTTTAGGGATGGTCAGACTATGAAAGCAACAATTGGGAAACAAACTGCCCATATCTAGCAGAGTCTTCAGGCAACATGCCCCTGGATATGGTCATCCTTTTGAAATGATTCGCCATTTACTCATCAGAGTTTCAAGTCTCAAAAGATTAAACTCATCATTGATGCTCATATGCAAGCTTTTATGATATTAAGCAATGTTAGCAAGCAGAAAAATGTTAATTCAGAAAAATGTTAGTCTTGAAGTTTTTATTGAAAAGGATATCGCAATAACTTGTGACCAAATCACTAGTTAGGATATGACATTAAATTTTACAAAACCAACACAAATTTGAGCATAGCTCGTAGGAGTCAGGAAACGTTATCTCAATGAGTATGCTTTCGAAATAAACCCTGCTTCAATTAGGTCTTTTGAGGGTTGTAACGTGGCTTGGTTCACGATTTAAGAAACAAAAGGTAAAAGGCTCAAACTTTATGTGGACCCACCCCTTCTTCGTGATGAACTTCCAATCCTACATTCAGTTAATTCGAAATACACATTCATATCCCAAAAGACTTTGATAGTGATAGTAAAGATGAGTATTTAAGATTTCCTTGAAATGACAGTCACCCTACTTCGTCTTTGTTTTGTTGAGGATTTGATGACCTCTTTTCGTCTTTGCTGAGATTTTGAGACCTCTTCTTGTCTTTGCTGAGGTTTTGAGACCTCTTATTGTCTTTGTTTGCTGAGGTTTTGAGACCTCTTTTTGTCTTTGCTAAGGTTTTGAGACCTCTTTTTGTCTTTGCTGAGGTTTTGAGACCTCTTCTTGTCTTTGCTGAGGTTTTGAGACCTCTTCTTGTCTTTCGTTTTAAGCCCTAACTTTTGCCTGGACCGCTTCTTTGAAGCTTTTGGTCCACCGGGATGCCCTAATTTTTGCCCAACAGGTTGTGACTGCCACATTATTGGTGAACAAGGGTTCAATAAACTTCCTAGCTTTCTTCAATTTCTTCATCCCTTTTGGGATATGTGAAAGATAACACAGGGTTGATCCTCTATGGAGAGTGTACAGATGAACGGACCTTTTGAAGATTGAACGCATAGTCAAATTAACTGAACCCACTACCCTGCCCCATGTTCAAAATTAAGGTTTTTTGTTATTTGGACAAGAAAACTCCTACTTCAAGGCTCAAAGGGTTAGCGAGGGTCTATCTCCCTTATATCTCCAGTGTTTAGGGATTTGAAACAATGCCTTACATCATCAGCAAGGTTTTATTCAAAAGCATACAACAAGAGATCTTGTGTTTTCAATTTCATCATCCTCCTTCCAATTCTCTGCATAGGCAAGAGATTGGGGTAACATTGGCATTATAAAACAGAAAAAGCATTTAAAGAGTTAATACGAATGAATTGCTTTAAGACAAACATATTTGTTGCATTAATCATTCAAAATAAACAAGTTCTTACATGCGAGAACAAATGCATTAACAAAACAAAGAAAGGTTGCACATGAAAAAGTAGTAAATGAACTAAATATTTGAAAAGACTATCTCGGTCTGAGCTTATGGCTTGCCCATTAGGTCCAGAGTCTCCAAAAGACAAAATACCACTTCACATTAGCCTTTGCACTTCATGTTTCAAAGGAAAGCAGTCTTTGATGTCATGTCTGGGCGCACCTTGATGGAAAGCACAATGAGCCTTAGGCTTATACCATCATGGGAGATCCCTCAGGATGGCTGGCGGAGCTCGAGTCTACACAAGATTCCTTTGTATCAAATCTGGAAACAATTTGACATAGGTCATCAGGATCGGGTCAAACTGTCTTTGAACAAGGTTTTGGTTGTTGAACAACGGACGAACCCGTTGGAAAGGTTGTTGAGTTTTTTTATGATTATGTCTGAAACGAGACCTTCTATGCTTTTTAAGAGGAAAAGCAACATCATCCTGATCTTGACTCTTAGGAAACTGATTTCTGGACTCCTTGACGCCACTGAGCGAACCAATGGCTCGGGATAGGCCTACCTGTTGGACGCTTTCTTCTGGAATTATTCCCACATCCATCATTTTTGCAAGATCATGATGTGTACCGGCTGTCATCTTCTCATGAAAGAATAAAATCAGAGTCATTTCTTCTATTTGAGCAGCGAATAAGACTTCAACTAGAGCGGTCTGACGCTCCATACCATCCTTCAAAGTAGTTACCTCTTTTCGGAGTTCCTGGTTTTCTTTTTCAAGTTTGTCCATTTTCACTTGTAGTTGGCTCGAGTACCGTACTTGTGATTACTTGGCTATTGGAAGAGGACATGGTTAAACTGGAATGCACAAATGCAATGCTGAATGATGCATGATGTGCAAAATGCAAATGAATTTTAAGGAACTCAAAAAGTTACATTTGCAAACGCCATAAAATGGATAACACTTTAAGTGGCTGAAAATCTCATTAAAATTTGAAGGATTACAAATGAAGTACAACTTCCAAAATCCATGGTAAACCCCATGATGTTTGCAAGATAACTCTAAGTTCCTTGAAAAAGGGTAAGAAAAAAGGTGCATGAATTCATGGAAGGATGAATGAATGTATGCACAAACACAGGTATACACATATTCACATGTTCACATATATACATGCAAACAAGCAATGGCCTAGGTTTGAAGATCATGAGCATGGAGCCATGGTTTACCCATCCCAAATGGTGTGTACTATGGGTTCTCATGCTTGTAGAACAGGGTTCTAAATAGTTCCTAAAGTCATTAGTCAATCTTTTGGATATTATAAATTTCCCAATTACTCGGTAGTTAATAATATTCTCAAGAGAACCTCTTTTGAGTGTAGTATCGCGTATCAACTATTTTGGGACTACTCCCTCATAGTCATCGCACTAAGTCCTAAGAAGGCCAAGTGAGGTTAAGGGTAATCTAAAGGTCTTCAGTGTCACGGGCTCCTGGGTCGGAAGTAGTAATGTTTTCACGAATACTTATTCAACAATACTACTCTCAAGAGGGCCTCAACTGAGTGGTGATTTCTCAAGTTAGCTTGGTCGGGAATCAACTCCTTATAAGCCTCCTTGAATATATCACCTTCCTATCATAAGTGCACTCATGTCCGGGTTAGGACTTATCTCACCACACAAAAGGTCACCCTGCAAACAGAAGAATCCAAGCACATGGCAACAAATATATACAAATATATACAAATATACAAGTATACAACTATACAACAAATAACACATATAAAACAAGTTAGGTGTAACCCTCTTAGGGAGAAAATCTTTCCCTAGTGAAGTCGCCATTTATGTCACGGTGAGAATCGGATATCAAGCTATTAATTAACTTGAATCACAAATCATAATTCACCACCAATCTTTAATTTATCCAAGGGGAGGGAAAAAGAACGAATAACCCATAAGCATGCAATGCAATGCAAAGCAAAAGAGAATCTAAGGTTCGGGGGTTGGTTATACCTAGGGAAGGTGTTAGCATCCTAAGTATCTGTAGTACTCTACAGGAACCTCTTGTTTTATTTGTGTTATTTGTTAAATTGTTTGCTAAAGGTAAAAATATGGGTAAGTGAAAAGAAAAGGTGGAAAAAAGAAGAAGGTAGGAAAAGAAAAAAGGTAGCTCGCTAGGATCATCGCAATCCTATGCTTACGTATCCTCTATAGGAAGTCAGAGCAATCGTAGTTTGGCTGACTACGGGAAAAAGGTTTAGATAAAAAAAGGAAAAGGTAGAAAAAGAAAAAGGTAGCTCGCTAGGATCATCGCAATCCTATGCCTACGTATCCTGTATAGGAATTCAGAGCAATCGTAGTTCGGCTGACTACGGGAAAAATGTTTGTTGGTTGGTTTTAGGAGAAGAGACAAGTTGTCATCTTAAAGAGAATACTCATCTAAACCACCGCAAACATGTGGAAGAAGGATCTTTGCTTCACATTGAGAGAAGGGATCTAACTTGGATGTATAATCAACAAGTATGCCACATACCTCTTTCAAGTGGAAAAGAATCAACATCTTTCTCAACAATGTCGTGGGGTAGGAGATTTATATCTCAACTAAGGATGAATCATGTAACACCCCAATTTTAGCAATTATTTATTTATTTTAATTAATTGAGTTATTTTATGAGTTAATTGATTTATGTGATTTATTTGAATTATTTGATTTAAATAAATTAATTGATTTATTTACTTAATTTATATGAGTTAATTGATTTATTGGATTTAATTGATTTAATTGAATTATGTGATTTATTTTATTTAAATGAATTATTTGATTTAGTGAATTTATATGAATTGTTTGATTTATATAAATTATTGGGTTTATATAAATTAATTGGTTTATTTAATTTATGTGAATTAATTGATTTAATTGATTTAATTAAAATATGTGATTTATTGAATTATTTGAAATTATGAATTTGTTTGGATTTATTTGAAATAATTAATTTATTTAGCTACTTGATTTATTTGGATTATTTAAATTAGATAATTTATTTAATTTATTCTATTTGGTAGAATAATATAGATTTACTAGAATTATTGGCTGGGTTTATGTGATGTGTGATTAGTAACTGAGATGGATTGAGTTAGGCCTAATTTGCTTAAGACATTTTAGGGTTTAAGAGAAACAAGATAGTAAGGAAAATTGGGAACAAAAAGAGAAAATAGAAGAGAAGAGAAGAAAAAGAGTGGAGAAAAAGAGGAAATCAAATCCAACTCAAGAAATTATCCAAAATTAAGGTAAGAGTGGGTTTTCACTCATTATTGAGATTATTGGATGATGATAATTGGGTAGAAATATGTTTAGATTAAAATCCCCAAAATTTTCTATGAGATTGAAATTATTAGGTTTTATTATTAATTTCTGAAAAATATTAATTTTGTGTGTTTTGGAATCGATTATTGGTATATTATAGAGACCCATTAATAATTATAGTGTAAAGATTGAAATAATTAGTTTGTTCACTTTCTGCACTAATCCTTAATCTTTTCTTTGAGAAAATCACATGCATGTTGATTAATTTTTTAGTTTCTTGAAATCTATGGTGTTTAGGTAGTGATTTTCTACTGAATTTGTTGTTTTGTTAGTTCTTGTACTTGGATCTGTTTGTTTAAGGCTTCAATGTTTTGTTTGAGAAAAACGATTTAGCAGACCTATAGAAAGTAGATATTTTTCTTGGATCTGTTTCGTTTTTATGTAATAAATGTATTAACTTAAGAGATGTGATATACTATTATAGATATTATAGAGGTTATTGTTATACTTGGAAATTTGCTTTAGAAAATGTAAAATTTGGAGCTAGTTTGTATATGATTTTTCACAACTAACCATATAAAAGATAAAGATGAAATGATTTTGTTTTAATTATACGTGTGTTCTAAGCTATTACTACTATTTAGAAACTCTAACCAATTGCTTCTCTCATTATATGAAAATTTGATACCAACAAAAACAGGTACCTCAGATTTTTCAAAATCTCATTTAATTATTAATAAATATTTGTAAACTTATACATATTTCTTTATGGGTTTACAAATTACATACTTATTTAATTTTTTTAATTTAAAATTTAAAATCTAAGTTATATGAGCTAGAAGCTAACTTTAGGTTATTATGTTGTGTAATTTCTACAAACTGTCCCTTAACTGAAAATAACTATATATCTTGTGTGGGGGTATATCTGTACTATTTGTTAACAATTGGTCTTCGTTAGTTATTCGTTGCCCTTAATATATTCTTGTAGAGTGATGGGGAAATTGTATATCCCTCTTTAGGTATGAAGGGGAAGATTGAAAGAGATAATTCTGTGATCTCAGATCTCCAATCTCAATTTGTTCACTGAATTTCTAATTAAAATGGATCACTTCAATTTGATCACATGGTTTATGAGATCATTCTTTTATATACTTCTTGAGAGAGCTGCAGGTTATGTATGATAGTAGATATTAAGTAGCAAGCATGTGGCTACTATTATAATTTTAATTGGCAACAGAAGTAGTATCCCTCTAATTTTCGGCACAGGATCCATGTATGTATGGTAAACATAATTGGCATTACATTATATATTTAAGTGGCTGTAATGAAATGCCTTCTTTCACTTTCCCATTTCCTATTTTACTGCGCATAGACTTGAGATTAATGTGAGTGTGGCCCTCCATCTATAAGTCATGCGCTGGACATATATAGTGCAATAGATTGATTGATTAATTAATTTAAGTAGTTACACATACTCCCTCCGTCCCAAAATATAAGAGAAAAAAGTATATTTTTTTTCTTAAAATATAAGAGAAAAAATCAACTTTCATCATTTTCAAGGTAAAATTACATACAAGTTGCATTTAATTTGCTTTCTCTCTCATCTTTTCTATAAACAATAATCAATTAGAATTGTTTTTATATCTTTCAAAACAATTTTTTTCAACAAAATCTCAATCAAACTATTATGTTTTTTACTTTTCTTAATAAGCGTGTTTTTGAGTTTTTCTATTATATTTTGGGACAGAAGGGAGTATCACTTAAGAACCAAATGAATTGAGAGTTTTAAATTAATTAAACTCCTGTAGCAATTAGAATATTATTATTATAAATTAGAATTTTTATTAAAAGATTAAGTGTTTTATTAAGTATTAATTATTTAATTTTAAATATCGGTTATTTAATCTAAATATTGATTATCTATTTAATTATTGATTTTCTATTTAATATTGGTTATTTACTTAAATATTGATTGTTATTTAAATATTGATTATTTATTGATTAGTGAAATTTTATCGAATATTGAATTCGATTATTGGCGATTGATTAATTATTTTATATTTGATCGGTAATTTGTGTTTTGTGAGTTGTGATTGGATCTAGTCGATCCTTGTGTATTATTTGCTAATTGTGGTGATGATGTTTAAAGTATGAATACCTTGATTATGAAAATATGTTTATGTGTGCAATTGTGTGGTAATTCAAGTATGATGAATTATTCGAGATATGCATGATATTAAGATTAGGGAATGGTCTTAATTGCATATGATTGTTGATTGCATACGCATCATTTGTGTAAAGAGGCAATGCTTGCTAGTTCCGTGGGAGCTAGTGACTTATCTCAAACCTAGAGTGGGATTTGAAAGCTTAGAGGACGGGTTTTTTTTTGTTATTAGTCTAGGGGACGGACCCGATTTATGTGTAAAAACCGAAAAATAATAACAAGTGTTGGTACTACGTGACATGAGTTGCATTGAGTCTTGCATCGAGTCACATAGCATATATATTTGTTATATGAAAGTATGTGTATGTATGTGACTTGTTGAATTGGCAAAATTGTGATGGAATGGTTACTTGAGTGATACTTTGTTGATGAAACTTTGAAGTGTTAGAATGATTATAATTATGTTTGTATGCCTTTAAATTAATTATTATCTTATGATTTCAATATTGATGTGAATTCTCACCCTTCTGTTGGAATGATGTTTTATAAGACATCGCTCAGGTACCGATGAGTAGAGTTGCTTGTAGAGCGAGGTAGCCGCTGGAGTAGCTGATTAGTTTCTTTATTTATGTTGGGTTGAGTCATGCTCTGATTATGTAACACTGGGATCGTTTCGGTTTATATTTTGAGAGATACATTATGTACTCTACTTTATGCTTTTATGTTTATTTGAATTGTATGAAGTTTTTGCTTTTATGCCTAAGTATTGATTATGAATGAGCATGAGACTTTCTTTATGTCTATCATGATTAACTTAAATCCACTGCTACATGCTAAGTGGAAGTTTTTGAAAAGCATGAAACTATTTAATTGTTAATGAGCATGACAGGTGTTTGTGATGTTTTGAAATTATATGTGACACTCTTTTGTGAAATGCATGATAATTACTCTGATTTATTTATATTTATTCTGCGGGGTTTAGAAAGGTGTTACAAATCATGTCTAATCTTTTTTTAGAAAAGGTTTTAAATTGAAAAAGAAAGCCAAGTGGCAAAAAGTTTTGAATGAGATTTGTGTTTTTTAGTCTTATGAAAAAAAATTGAATATGCTTAAGATGTCTAGAAGCATTTGTTAGGAAATAGTTTGAAAAAATTCAATGCCCTAAGGTCAAGGTTTTTTATTGAAAGAGGTTTTGAGTTTGAAAAGGGGAAAGCCTAATTGAATGTCTAAGTTGAAGATAATCCTAAGGGAGACTTCCTAAGGGATATCAAGTTCTAGGATTACAAGTCAAGGGTTATAGGTACAAGAAAGTAAGGATGCAAATGCAAATGACAAAGGTGTCAATAGCAAGTCCTTCCCTTGGATTTAGGCAACATGATAACCAAGTATAAACATCCGCTAAACCGAAGAGGTAAACGTGAAAGCATGGATTGACATAGGTCAACAAACATGTACAAGGAATCATGGATATACTTATTTACAAGACAAGTTTCAACAAGTTTAAGAATCAAGGCACGATTTGAAGTAAACATGGTACAACATCATTATTTACAACACAAAACATTCATCAATATGAGAACCAAAGATCAAGATATGCTTTCAACATTTTTAGGTCAAGGAAACAAGTCATAAGCACATGGACAAATTTGAAACAAGCCTGAACAAAACCAATCCTTTAAAGTATTTAAACAAGACAAAAGATGGTCATTAAGAACAAGCATGTTATCATGATCAATATCAACAAGTGATCAAAAAATTAAAGTCAAGAACCAACAAGGATCAATAGTTCAAAATCCTAATCAAAAGATATGAATATGTCCATATTCAACAATTTGAAAATATCTTTAACAATTAATGAAATAAAAGAAAAAGGCATGTGATCATGGGATTTAATTAATGGACAAGAGACAATATTTTTGGGTATTTAAAAATGGGAATAATAAGAATAAGAAAAAGGAAAAATATTTTTTATGATTTTTTTAGAGGTTTTGACCAAAATAAAGAAATCATTAATAATAATAATTGACAAATTGAAATAAATAAGTGGACATAAAATAATAAATATTTTTGGTATTTTTTTTAATATGAAAAATAAAATAATTAAAATGTTATTTTTTTTTATATTTTTTGTTAAAAATAAAGATGAAAGTTAAAATAGTTAGAAAGAAAATAAATAGAATTTGGTACCATATATGATCAACCAATGCCAATTTTCATGGGGTTCTCACTCAACATATCAAGGCAAACACAATAGCAATTTGAATGGATGAAAATGAAGCCTTATAAGGGTTTGAGATCAAGAAAGTTTACCTATTGGAGCGTGTCCAATGCACCTTCTAGAGTACTTCCAGATGAGATGTGATGATGTCTACAACTTCACTGAGCCCCCAGGAGTGTGTTGAAATGTGTAAGTTCCTGGATTGGCTGGAATTTTGGTAAAACAACAAGGTGTTCAATGCTGATGTCATGGTGTTGATGTTGCAGCATTGAGTCTTAGTACTGGGCTGTACTAAGTTGTGAAGGTTAACTATGTTTGATGTCATGGGCTTGATGTCATAACATTGCACTTAACACTGGGTTGTGTTAAGGTTGCTAGTTGCTGAAGTGGATGTCTGATATCACATAGGTGATGTTGTAACATCAGACCTGCAGAACTGAAGCTAATGACAGCATGGGCTTGTTGTTATTAGGGTCGCGTATTAGCTGGAATTGTGGAGAGTGTTGACTCGTTGGATGAGAATATCTTGGGCTAGATATTTTCTGTTACATGGGAGACTTGATTGCAGGTTTGTTGGAGAATTAAAAGGTGGAAGATTTAAAAAGATTTTGGGGATAAAATCTATTTTAAAAGATTCAGTTTTTAATTAACAAATCTGATCAAATATTGTGACAAATCCAATCCAAATTCAAGGAGCTATATAAAGCGCACAAGACCAAGGAAGAAGTGACAGAAAACATATTGAAGATCAAGAGCTGGAGGCTTAGAGTCTAGGGTTTGTTTAGAGTACTTGTAATCACACTATTCTAGGTTGAATAGGTGTTGAATTTTCTGTCCTCTCTAGAAGCTGTGAAGCAATAGAGAGTTGTTGATTGATCGAAGCTAGGAAGCAAGATCAAGGGATCTCAAAGAGGTTGTTCTTTGAGTGTTTTAGGGGATTGAGTAGTGTTCTCATATCTAAGTGGTTTCTTAGGTAGAAAGTCACTAGTAGAGTATAAGTTTAGGAGATTGTCAACTGGTGTGTTGAGTCTGTAAATTATATCTACAAGTAGTGAATTTCATCCCTGGCTTGGTAGCCCCCAGACGTAGGTAGTTAGACCGAACTGGGTGAACAATTCCTTGTGTTTTTCCTGTTGCTTATTCTGTCCATTATTGCAGAGTGTGTTGTTGTGACATCGCACCTTAACATCACACGTCTGGTACCAAAATTTCAATTGGTATCAGAGCAGGCATCCTGTCTGTCTCTGGGTGAGATCTAGGGAAGTTACTTTCTGGTGAAAGATGGACAAAGAGGTTGGAGGATTCGTCAACAGACCCCCTATCTTGGATGGCTCAAACTATGAGTATTGGAAGCCTAGAATGACTACTTTTTTAAAGTCATTAGACAGCAGAGCTTGGAAGGCTGTCATTAAAGAGTGGAAAGCTCCAGAGGTATGTGAGAAAGATGAGGCTGGCAAGGATAAAGAAGGCACCTCAAAGCCTAAGCCTGAAGAAGAATGGACCAAGGAAGAAGATGAGCTTGCCCTTGGGAATTCAAAAGCCCTAAATGTTATCTTCAATGGGGTTGACAAGAACATATTCAGGCTGATCAACTCATGTGAAACTGCTAAGGCTGCTTGGGATATTTTGAAGGCTACTCATGAAGGCACATCTAGAGTTAAGATGTCTAGACTTCAGCTTCTAACATCTAAGTTTGAAAGCTTGAAGATGAAGGAAGATGAGACTATTCATGACTTCCACATGAGTGTTCTTGAGCTGTCAAATGCATTCAGTGCTCTTGGTGAGAAGATGACAGAAGAGAAGCTGGTAAGAAAGATTCTTAGGTCCCTCCCTAAGAAGTATAAGATGAACGTAACAGCCATTGAAGAATCTCAAGACATCAGCAAGATGAGAGTTGATGAGCTTATTGGATCTCTTCAAACATTTGAACTTGGGCTAAATGAGGAAGAACCAGAAAAGAAGCCCAAGAGTATAGCCTTAGTCTCCACTCCTGCAGCAGCTAAAGATGATGAGTCCCAGGAGGATCTGCCTCAGGCTATAGTTATGTTGGGAAGGCAATTCAACAAAGTGTTCAAGAAGATGAACTATAACTACAGGCCTAATGTCAAGAACATCTCCTCTGACATCAGTAAGTCAAAAGAGAAAGGTGAAGAGAAGACTGTCCAAGATAAAGGTGTCCAGTTCTTTGAATGTGAAAGGTATGGATATGTCAAAAAGGAGTGTCCCACATTCTTGAAGAAGCAGAATAAAGGCTTGACAATTTCCTGGTCTGACTCTGACAGTGAAATTGAAAGTGAGTCAGCAAAGCATGTTACAGCTTTGACAGGAATTGTTGAATCTGATGATGATAGTGATGGAGAAGTCACCTATGATGAGCTAGCTTTAACCTACAGAGAGCTGTGTTTTAAGAGTGCTGAAGTCTGTCAAGAAAACAAGTGCCACAAGCAACAGATTGCTCAGCTTGAGAATGAAAAAGCTGATCTGGAAAATGAAGTGGTGCTAGTAAGAGCTCATCTTGATCAAATGACCAAGTCTGTTAGGATGCTGAACAGTGGTACAGACACTCTTGACAAGATTCTTCAGACGGAAAGGATAGCTGGAGACAGGACTGGATTAGGATTTGTGGTTGAGGGAAAAGTATCTACTGAAGCAAGCACTTCAGGAACCAAAGTGGAGATGTCTCAACCATTGTCTCAACATCAGCCAAAGGTGCAGGATCCTACGCCTAAGAAAGCTGATGTTTCACAACCTAAGAGGATTGAGAAGAAGACTGGTCCTTATCAAAAGAGAAAGCAGCCACAAAGAGCTAGTCAGTATATGCCCCCACAATACCATAAGAGCATGCAAGCTGCTAGGTTCAAACAGGGCATGTCACATCAGATGTCTCAACATCAGGTCAACGGGTATAGTCATGGCTTTAGATTTAACAATGATGTGCCGTATAATTATGGAAGAAGGAAGCCTCATCACCATGGAAGACAGCCTAGAAGACAGCATCCTCAGTTCAAACATCACGTGTCTCAACATCAGGGGTATGGTTACACTAATGTTGTGTCTCATTATGGAAGGAGAAAGTCCCACCATCATGGGAGACAATCCAGGAAAAAGCATTCTCAGCTTCCTTATGGATACCAGCATAATAGAAGGCAGGCAAGCAATGTTAGGAGAAGACCACATTATGGATGGCAACATATGCAGTCTCATCAAGGCAGAAGATTCAGAGAAGAAAGGGTGAGATGCTTCTATTGTGGAAGGTATGGACACATGCAGTACTCTTGTTACAAGCTGCATGGATACCCTCAGCCTCAAAACAGAGGGAGAAAGCACAAGCCCAAAGTTGTTAAACAATGGGTACCTAAGGAGAAAGGGAAGTGCTTATTGGCTCAGTTGTCTGACAAAGAAGCAGAAGAAGGAACTTGGTACTTTGACAGTGGATGTTCAAAGCACATGACTGGATCCAAGGAGTATTTGGTGGAGATCATGTCTGGGCATGCTAACAAGGTTGTCTTTGGTAATGGAGAAGAAGGAGTTGTAGAGGGAGTTGGAAGAGTGAAAAATCTTGATGGACTCACTCTTGATAGTGTGATGCTTGTCCAAGGGTTGGATGCTAATCTAATCAGCATAAGTCAGCTATGTGATGAAGGGTACAAAGTCTGCTACTCAAAGGATAAGTGTCTGGTGACAAGTGAGAAGGATGAAGTGGTCATGAAAGGAGTCAGAACCAGAAACAATTGTTATTCTTGGATACCCATAAGGGTTAGCCCCACTGTGGATGACAAGACTGATGCTTTAACATTAGGTTGTGACATCAAGTATGAAGGGATACTGAAAGGTCAAACTGAGCTAATGAGCTCTAGGGTGAATCATTTTAAATTTTTAAAAGGAAAGGTTTCGTGGAGGGAAAACTTTAGTAATTGGAACCAAAATCAGGGGCCTTACCATATTAATATCACATCAAGACCTTCCAAAACCATCTCATCACAACGCCTCATCTTCCTAAATCTCAACAACATAGAGAGTTTTGTTCTAAACCTGGTCTGTTTCAAAGGAATGATGTCTTCCAAGAACTCTGAACCGGCACGAACTAGGGTTCCCTCCGAAAATGACCTAGGCAATGATGAACACGGTTCTGGTGCTCCTTCTGAGTCAGATAACCCTAAACCCTCCCCTACGAATAAAACTGAAGGCAGGACATCATCATCCCAAGCTGTTGAAGAGAAGTTTAATGTAGACTTGGAGTTGGAACAGCTTACCACCAAAATCCTGGAGAAGGGGATACGCGTAAAAGGGATTTCTGTCCCTCTAAGGCAAATGGCTGCTGAGAAGGTCGCCACTCAAGAGGACAAAGATCTTCAAAAGGATGAGGGTAAAGATCCTGATGTCAATGGTAATGTCAGAACATCATCCCCTAGGGAAGCTAGTCATAAGGGTAAAGAGAAGGATCAGGTCGAGGTCATTGAGATTGAGGACTCATCTGGTGATGAGAAAATTGGAAGAAGGAAGGACAAGAAAAGGGCCTCAAGTAAAGATTCTCCAAAATCGTGGAGCAAAGTTGACAAGGAGGGCAAAAAGAGGAGAATCAGTAAAAAGTCTGAGTCTGAGAGCGATGCTCAAGACATCGGCCCAACTGATAATCAAGTGCAAAATCACTATGGAGCCATGTGGAATTATGTGCCTCAAAGAAAGATTGCACTGGAAAGAGAGGTAGCTGCAGAAGACACTGAAATTACTGACCTCATTGAGTGTGCTGGTCTGCGAAGGACTGTGACGAGATTGACCAATTGTTATGATGGGCTGATCAGAGAATTCATAGGTAATATCTCTGAATCTATAAACAACAGCAAGAATCGAGCCTTTAGAAGAGTTACCATCAGAGGCAAATGTGTATGGTTCTCTCCTAAAGTGATCAATGGCTACTTAGGAAGAAGTGAGGAAGAATGTGAAAAATTGGAAGTCTCCAACAATGTGATATGTAAAGAAATCACTGGTGGTCAGGTAAAAGTTTGGCCAGAAGATGGAAAGCTGCAAACTAGGTTGTTGAGTGTCAAATATGCCATTCTGCACAGAATTGGTGCTGTCAACTGGGTTCCTACTGAGCACAAGACCACAATTTCGGTTGAATTGGGGAAGATAATCTATGCTGTAGGGACAAAGCAAAGAATTGACTATGGCTCCTACATCTTTGATTACACTGTTAAGCATGCTGCTACTATGAAGATACCAATTGCTTTTCCCTCTCTCATTTGTGGGATTATCTTATCTCAACAGCCTGGAATTCTACAGCATTGGGATATAGCTTGCACAAGGAAGTCTGCCTTCTCAGTCCATTCCAAATTGTTTGAAGTGAAACATGTTTCTGACAATGTCAAGACATCTGCTTCAACATCACAACAGCAGCCAGCCAAGACAAGGTTAATTTCAGAACTGGAAGAGGCTTGCAAGGAGATGGATGAAGTCATCAAAGTTAGTACTGAAAGGAAACAAAAATTTGAAAGACTTGTCATGACTCTGAAAATGGCAGCAAAGGAAGGTGGAGCAGTCAACACTAGCAAGGATGATGAAGGACCTGGTGATAAAGGAGAAAGTGAGGAGCTCAGCTCTGATGAAGACTAGCTTACTACCTTGCTGTTTTTGGTAGTTAGTAGTTTAGTTTTCTTGTTTTGTTGTTTTGCACTAAATGTGCTTGCTTTGTAATTTGAATATTGTGCTAGTTTATGCACCTAGTTTTGTTCTATGATTTGTTTTGCCTATTTGCTGACTGTGAGGCTAACAATGAGGGCTAGTTTAGGACTAACTTTATTGGGATAATTGTCTAATTATGGCTAAAAAGGGGGAGAGTTAAAAATTGCCATGAGGAGAAGAGTAGTTGCTGCTAAAAGAATAAAAATAAAAGGTGTTTAGTTGAAAAGTAATGATGCAGCTGTGGAGGGGGAGTATAGACAGCATAGTTGAATAGCTGCTAGTGAAGAATTCATAGCAATTGGAGAGTGCAGCAAAGCAGACATCAAGGGGGAGATGTGCTGCACATTGTGAGCTACTGAACAGCTGTGATGCTGGTTCAAGTTTTTGAGGGGGAGCACCAATTGGCTGTTGTCAATAATGAAGATGGTGTTGCAGCAGATCAAGTAATGAAGACTATATGAAGATTGTCAAACTGCTGCAAGTTAAAGTTTCAAAATATTGAAGATATTCCGCTGCTGAAGTCTCTGAAGATGCAGAGATTGTTTTAGCCAAAATTAGCCAAAGGGGGAGATTGTAAGTTCCTGGATTGGCTGGAATTTTGGTAAAATAACAAGGTGTTCAATGCTGATGTCATGGTGTTGATGTTGCAGCATTGAGTCTTAGTACTGGGCTGTACTAAGTTGTGAAGGTTAACTATGTTTGATGTCATGGGCTTGATGTCAGAACATTGCACTTAACACTGGGCTGTGTTAAGGTTGCTAGTTGCTGAAGTGGATGTCTGATGTCACATAGGTGATGTTGTAACATCAGACCTGCAGAACTGAGCATGGGCTTGTTGTTATTAGGGTCGCGTATTAGCTGGAATTGTGGAGAGTGTTGACTCGTTGGATGAGAATATCTTGGGCTAGATATTTTCTGTTACATGGAAGACTTGATTGCAGGTTTGTTGGAGAATTAAAAGGTGGAAGATTTAAAAAGATTTTGGGGATAAAATCTGTTTTAAAAGATTCAGTTTTTAATTAACAAATCTGATCAAATATTGTGACAAATCCAATCCAAATTCAAGGAGCTATATAAAGCGCACAAGACCAAGGAAGAAGTGACAGAAAACAGATTGAAGATCAAGAGCTGGAGGCTTAGAGTCTAGGGTTTGTTTAGAGTACTTGTAATCACACTATTCTAGGTTGAATAGGTGTTGAATTTTCTGTCCTCTCTAGAAGATGTGAAGCAATAGAGAGTTGTTGATTGATCGAAGCTAGGAAGCAAGATCAAGGGATCTCAAAGAGGTTGTTCTTTGAGTGTTTTAGGGGATTGAGTAGTGTTCTCATATCTAAGTGGTTTCTTAGGTAGAAAGTCACTAGTAGAGTATAAGTTTAGGAGATTGTCAACTGGTGTGTTGAGTCTGTAAATTATATCTACAAGTAGTGAATTTCATCCCTGGCTTGGTAGCCCCCAGACGTAGGTAGTTAGACCGAACTGGGTGAACAATTCCTTGTGTTTTTCCTGTTGCTTATTCCGTCCATTATTGCAGAGTGTGTTGTTGTGACATCGCACCTTAACATCACACGTCTGGTACCAGAATTTCAAAATGTTTGGTTTCAATGCATTGGATGAGTTATATTTGATATAAGGGAAGTGGAAAAAATCGGGAGATTCGAGTTTTCGACTCTTATGTGACAATGGATTTTAGTGAGAATATGATGTTTGGAAGAATTTCATGACCATTTCCCTTGAATTTTTCTTGAATTAATCCTCCATGAATCCTTGAATCTCTTTCTCATTGAAGAACAAAAAGGATTATATATAGGATTCTTGATCCTCTCCATTCTTAAGTACCAGGACTGCCCTGAGTATCAACTTCTAATTACAAGTTTGCCACTAGTAATTACAAAACTGCCATTATTAGTGTAAATGAAAAGATCACTATTTACAAAATTATCATTAAGCGATGCTGATCCTCACGCTGATCCTCAACTGTATTTTGATAATTACAACTTTGTCATTGCTTGGTGCCCACGTATGGTATATTCCTTCCTTGATCCCTAAGCATGTACAAATATTACCATTTTGCCATTGAGCGATGTTGATCCTCATATTGATCCTCACGCTGATTCTCAACACTGATCCTCAACTGCTTTTTGATAATTACAAAAATGTCATTGCCTTCCCTCTTGATCCTCACGCATTATTACAACTTTGCCATTGCATTATTTTTTATCCTCTTTGTGTTTCTTTCAAACATATGATATTCTTTTCTTCGATTTTCTCAACTTAACTTGACCAAACTCAATTAAGTCCCACACTTTCTTGATTATTGACTCGAAAAGTCCGTAGTTGACCAAAAAAAAAAGTCAAAAGTCAAACTTTGACTTTGAGCATCTGTTGACTTTTTTAGTAATTGAACCAAATTCTTCAACTATCAATAGATCAAACTTCTTGAGCCATTTAAATCATATGAATGGGCCATAAAGATGCATTTGAAACCTTTGAATCACGTTCTAAGCCATGAGATCCTGGTGAACGTAAATTGATGCACACTCAACTTGATTATGGATGGAGGGAAACTCTAAATCACCGTGAATGAGTGGAGGTTCTTGAGAAGTGGAGAGTCACACAAATCCTTGTTTGATCATTTGCTTGAACTTCTTGAAGAAAAACCCAACGTGAGGCTTCAAGAGGTGTTATTCCACGTGCAAGCAAGCTTCTGAAACTTCCCTTTAGCTTCCAAACAAACTCAGAAGGCCAATGGAATCAAGGAAACTGAAGGGGAGGCTTTGAATAATCAGGTTCGAATAAAAGAGTTTCTTTGAAAGAAGAGAGTGTGTTTTTGGGTTTGTGGCTGCTCTTGATCAAGATCTAAAGGTGCAACTGACTTTCACTTTAAGAAACCCTAATTCTTGATTAGGTGCTATTGAACCTTTGAGGAGCTCAATGTGAGGGCATCTTGTACTTGCCATCTGATGGGAATGAGCTTCCTAGGAGTGTGAGGACTTGCTTGACTGATGATGCCTTCAAGACTTGACTGGCTAATTCTTTGAGGCCTCTTGGAGCAATCCCTAATTCAAAAATGAACAAAACAAACAAGACAAAGCAACAATACTTGGGTAGTTATGCATGAAATGCTTGACCTAAAGAGGTGGGATCTTAGGGTCAAAAATTAGGGTATGACATATTCCATGTCCTCTTAATAAATACTTAGCATCATGATCTGCAATAAGCAATCCTAGTCTATTGGTACAACTCTAAGGAGTATTAAGATATGTCCCTCAGGTTATGCCACACTTAACTACTAGTTCACTCATGGCTATGAGGCAACAAATGGATTATAGTAACCATGATATGGCTAATATGCTGACCTAATAAATGGTATGATGTTTAATCCTTTAATCCAAGACAAAAACCATACTTACCAACAATCGGTGCATCAAATGGGTTGAATTGTTGATTTCTTTGGTGCTCCGCAAGCACCTATTCAACCAGTCCCTTATTTCCAAGTAGGCAGGGCAATTCAAAATCCAAGAGTTATAAACAATGTTGGTTTTCCTAATAATCAAGCGCAACAACGAATCATGCCCCAACCGGTCAAACAACCGATACCTGGGGTAGTCGAAGGAGACTTAGGTTGAAATGGCCCAGAGGTAGTGTTGGTCAATAGGAGCCAGGATGCATACCAAATGGTTAGAAGAGTCCAACAAAACAAAAAGAGTTATAGGCTTACTAACCTTAGGGATCAAACAAATGAATATGTTATTAATATTAGAGATTTTATCATTTTTATTTAGAATATTTAGGGCCAAATCAGTAACATCCTATTAGACGATGGCAATTGATCTAGAAGGGGGGTTGAATAAATCACTACTTTTTGAAACAAAGTCGGCGCTTAAAAATTTGTTTTTAAAATGTTTGCAGAAGCGGCCGAGGAACTATGTCGTCTAAACGAACCGTTATCAAAAAGATCGGATATGCGTCAAGCCAAATGGAATAACAAGCTTAATGAGAATTCAAATCATTAATTTGATTATTCATCAATACACTAGAATTTACTTAATTTTGTGCAATTTCCAATGACTAATAAAAAGTAAACCAAAAATGACAATTTCACAAACAGTTTGTGAGTGATAAATTTATCGAACACTTGGTGTGCAAAACACCCCAAGTGTTAATTTCAATGTAAATGTAGTGCAGAATTTTTCCAATTACAATCAAAGTGATTGTAATTAGTTTTCAAACCAGATTTTTAGCACTACACTATAACAGAATTTTATCTATTAATTGATTTTGCAAAAACGTAAACAATTCAAAAATTAAAAAGATAGGGAAAGAGAGAATAACACCGAATTTGTTTAGGCAGCTCCCCTTTCATCCTCGCTTCAGGTACGTCTGCCTCCAATTCTAAAACTAGAATTGAGATATGTATTATCTTATTGCAAATGTGTTTACAAGAGAAGCCCTAGTCACCACACACTCAAGAATACTTGTTGATGTTGATACTATGCCTTCTCTCCCCTTTGTCATACCCAAATTTTGACCACTAAGATTTCCCGTCATTGTGTAAATCACCATCACAATATGGATGGACCATTATACCTCATTAGCCTCCCCAAAGATGGCTGAGCATCCACTACAATCAAATTTAGGGTTTTAAGCCCTCTCAGAGCTCTTAGACAAATGATCAATCAAGGAATGACATGATCTTCAACTTGTCTAGCCTCTCAAACATCCACAATGGATAAAGAGGACTCCCACATCAAGGATCAAGCACAAAGTTGCAACATTCCAAGTGGATTAAGCCTCAAGATCGCAAGTGTCACCAAATTAGGGTTTTGGTCGACTGGGGCCTCCAGATGGAAATTTTCCTCTGGGCATGAGCCAAAGGCTTCAAAGCACAACCTAAGATGCTCCAAGGGACATCATGAACCCAATCATCAAATCAATTTTGCCTCTGGGGATGCATTTATCAAAAATTAGGAATTAGGGTTTATTGACCTAATTCACCCCTAAGTTGACTTTTGGGACAAAACATGAGCCAAGACCTCAAGAGAGGATTTGAGGGTCCCTAACACACTACATTGATCCATTTGCAACAATAGATTGATCCAATAAGCTTGATAAACAGGTTTCAAATTCATCAGAACCACAATTAGGGTTTCGCGGGAAAAGTCAACTGTGCCTTTGACTTTTGACCCAGGCGTGCTCCCAAACCTTGGGACATGATTCAATACACCCTATAACACCTATGAAATCAATCCATCAAGTTTGATTTAGGTCAAGGACTTGATTTCATAGAGGATCGCACAGTTTGGAGTTCATCTGACAAAAAGTCAACTGTGCACAAAAGTCAACTTTGACTTTTTGAGATTTTTCACAATTATGGTTCTTTGACCCTAAAATGATGTTAATATGTGATTGGGATCATCATTCATCAAGAAAAATAAGAAAAGTGGGATAACTTATAAAAGGGGTAACCATAAAAAACTTAGAAATTTTCTAAGTTATGGAACAAAGTGGCTAGGGTACCAACTTCCAATGATCATAACTTGAGATCCAAGCAACCATTTGGTATGATCCAAAGATGGATTTGTAGCTCTCATGGCATACTTTAAAAGTTTCAACTACACCTCATTCCAATTCATCATAGATTTTGAGTTATGGTTGGATCAAAATGGATGAAAACATGAAATGCCACTTTTTCCAACACTTAGTGAAATTTTCACTAAGTCAGAATCTGTCTTGTTTTTTTTTCAAAAGTAGGGGGATTTTTCACTTGGATCCAAAAAGTATCAAGACAAACTATGATCACACATGTGTTGTATCATATAAGAGCTTTCCAAAATGGCCAAGAACTCCATGAAACTCCACTTAAGCCATGAGATATGACAATGACAATGTGCCTTGTTGTAAACTGTCATGGCAAGGCAGATTTGTGCATTTTGCTCGATTTGAGCAAATTTTACAAATGACAAATAAGTTTATCCATCTGAACACCTCAGGGGGAGACCAAGGAGGGACAAACACTGATCCATCAGCCTCCCAAGTCCTTGGAACCAAAAGTAGCATGCCAAACCTAGAAATGCCTAAAAGAGGGACAAGAACTAGATGCACCAAGGTGGCATGGACTGAGCCCTTTCCAACTGAATTCAGTCAAGACTTATCCAAGAACTAGGGAACCAGCAGCCTGTGTTTTAACCTCTAGTCAATGGCTAGAGGAGACATGGATTCCAATTGATCAACATTTGCCAAACTTCTGCAGCAGTTTCCATTCACTATTGCTTGCAAAACAAACTTGCTCTACTATAAATAGAGATCATTTGTGCTCAGTTTGAGTACACCAAATCCATCAAATAGATGATTTCCTCAAAATCTCTTCCTTCACTCCAAAATTGCCTTCCAAAGCAAGTCACTGTCGGGTTTTGAGTTTGAAAGAAATTCCAACCAAACCAATCACACACACACCTCATAAACATCATATAGAAGTGATCCAAACACTTAAACAACATCTGGAACACTGATTTCTCAAAATCACCATCCAACTGCTCAAGCTTTTAGCAGACTTGCAGTTGGGGTACCATCTTCAGTTCCAGCTTGTTTCAAACCACTCCAAGCATTCAGACACATCACTTGGCACCTAAGGAAGCTGTGCAAATCATTGGAACCAGCTTGCAACACCTCTAACACAAAACACGATCACCAGCTGTAAGAGGTAGGCCTGAGTTCTTCTAACTCTATGATCCATGCATTTTTTGCTGCACAATAATTTGGCTATATGTTCATAATCATGCATAAAGAGTTTACCCTCAATCAATTACTTTGTTTGAATCGTGTATGGAATTTCTGAGCCTTCATGCAAATTTTAGGGTTCTTGAGGTTTCTCTTTGATTTCTTATTCCATGCTTAAAATAAATGAAATTAAAGACCATGGACATGATCGTGAGGTGAAAACGAGCAGATTGATACGTAGATTGCATGATATCATCAAGTATTCAGTGAGATTGGATAGAAAAATGCAAATCTGCAGAAACAGAGGGTGGCGCGTGTTCTTGGCATGTTCTTGGCGCTATTTTTTGAATATTTGAATATTTGAATTTTGTGATTTTATTTAATGGATTCAAAAATTAATTTCTCTTTGAGTTTTAATGATTTTGAGTTGATTCTTTTTTTAATAATTCACAAAAATGCTAAAATATTTTATTTTACCAAAAAAATCCTAAAAATATTAATTATTTCATATACTTGATATTTTTACAAAGAATTAATATTTTATTTATTTTTCAACATTTAAAATGTTTCTTCTCCCTTGATTTTCCAAACTTAATTGATTTCCAATCATTTTGTGGATAGAAACATGATTTTTGAAACATTGATCCAAGATCACAATTTGTTTTCACACATGTTTAACAATTTTGTTCATTTTAATTGAATTTTTATTCAATTAAAATATATTTTGAAAACAAATTAGGGTTTTGATTAATTCAACCCTCATCAAACTTTTAAAAAACCCTTTGGGCCTCTAATAGAGTGTAAGACCCAACCCTTTTTTAAAACCAAAATAATTTAGGCCTCAGTGTATTGTATAAGTCCCGATACCGTCAAAAAGTTCAGCACGATCGTCGCTTTTTAACAAAAATCATTTGGGCCTCTCCTTGAGCTGTAAGCCCCACCACTTGAACAAAAATAAATCATTGGGCCTCTAATAGAGTGTAAGACCCAACCCCTTTGTAAATACACCACCTTTTAGGCCTCAGTCATTGTATAAGTCCCACTGTATTTTCAAAAACAACGGCGCGATTGTCCCCTTTTTAACAAAATCAACTGGGCCTCTCCTCGAGCTATAAGTCCCAATTCTTTTTCTTAAAACTCTTTGGGCCTATAATAGAGTGTAAGACCTAATCCCCTTTTAACCAAAACTTTTTTTGGCCTCAGACATTGTATAAGTCCCTTAGTGTTAAAAGAAAAACCTCGGCGCGATCGTCGTTGCCAAACAAATCATCTGGGTCTACCCTCGTGTTGTAAGCCCCATTTCTTTTCTTTTCAAAATCTTTGGGCCTCTAATAGAGTGTAAGACCCATCCCCTTGTACATAAAAACTTTTTGGGCCTCACGTATTATATAAGTCCCTCTGTAATGTTTTTTAAACAACGGTGCAATCATCGTTAAAACTTGGGCCTCTCCTCGAGCTGTAAGCCCCAACAATCTTTTCAAACCCCTTTCTCCTTTGATTTTGAATTCAAATATATGTTGTTATCAAAACTTTCTTTGTTGAACAACTAACCAAACAACATGGAAGCTCTACAACGGGTAAGTGTTTATCCGCTTTCATTTATCGCTTTCATATGTACATAACTGTATTGTGGGGTTGCTTCACTGTAAGTCTTCTTTCACATCCTTTTATATACTTGTCACATATCCACTGTGTAATACTAGTATAGTTATTTAGAGTTTTCCCCGGCAACTACATCTAGAACTAGGTAAAGCCATGTTGGTCACTCTTAAATACAAAGAAAACTAGATCCCCCGTAGGATTCTAGATACAATCTTCCCTCCTCTTAGGGTTAAACAATATGGAACAAAGAGAAAGGCAGTATTCTCGGTGAACCTTTTCTCATACTGTCACCCTTAGAAATTGTCAAAGAAACTCTAACTCCCCAGAGATTATCTTTTCTCCATGAATGGCATCTCTTGAGTTCTTCCAAATCCTGGAACTTTCCTGGAATGATCTCTTCTCGGTGAATTACATTTCTTGAACTTCTCTTGGTTTGGGGACCCACAGGCTTCCTAAAAGCATCCCTACCTCCTCTTGGGCGTTGTACAAGGACCCTTCGGCTTCTTAGAAGTTCTCATGCCTTCTCTTGGGCTTAATACAAGGACCCTGACGACCTCTTAAAGGTATAAGACAGAACTTAGTCATCCTTTGCTAGAGCAGTTTTTCCCGCGGTAAAACTCCGACCACTTTAGGGTTGATACTCATCCCTTAATGCACGTGCCTCCTCTTGGGCTTTGTACAAAAGATAAAACTCTAGACTTGGACAGTCTAAGACCCTTGATTCTCAAAGACATTCTCAAGTTCCTTTCAAACATAGGAAGAAACCCCAGTCTCTCCCATGAGAGTTCCCCACACTTGGACCCACTTCAGGATCTCCAGAATCCACAGCGGTAAGGCAGCCTCCTCTTGGGCTTTGTACAAATGATTCTCCCTAGCAGAGCTAACCTTTTCAGACTCCGTCTTGGGCTTTGTATAAGACATATAAAAAACCACTCTCTTGTTGAGTATAAAAGACTCTCTTGTTGAATCAATCCACCTTTAGCCTCCGTCTTGGGCTTTGTACAAGACATATAAAACACTCTCTTGTTGAGTATAAAAGACTCTCTTGTTGAGTCAACCTCCTTTTAGTCTCCATCTCGGGCTTCGTACGAGATAGAAAAACACTCTCTTGTTGAGTATAAAAGACTCTCTTGTTGAGTCAACCACGTTTAGCCTCTATCTTGGGCTTTGTACAAGACACATAAAACACTCTCTTGTTGAGTATAAAAGACTCTCTTGTTGAGTCAATCTCCTTTTAGCCTCAATCTCGGGCTTCATACGAGACAGCAAATCACTCTCTTGTTGAGTATAAAAGACTCTCTTGTTGAGTCAATCAACCTTCATACTCTCTTGTTGAGACAACCTTTTTTAGCCTCTGTCTTGGGCTTTATACAGGACAGATAAAAGTACTCTCTTGTTGAGTCAAACCCTTCCATCCTCTATCATGGGCTTTATACAAGATACTTTCTCCTCAACGGAGTCAAAATCCCTTTTAGCCTCAACCTTGGGCTTTGTACAAGACAGAAAGAACATTTTCCTCTGGAAAAGTCAAACTTCCTGCCTCCTCTTAGGCTTTGTATAAAGAAAACCCCGGTTGAGTCAATCAACCTTTTAGCATTAAAGTTGTATCGTGCTCACAACATACAAACATCAACAACTCCTCTTTAGATATGACAAATTCTCTCTCAGCCAATACCCTTTAGCTTCACATCTTGGGCTTTGAACAAGATACAAACCACCTTTAGCTTCACGTCTTGGGCTTTGAACAAGACACCAAAACACCTCTTTCCTCCCATAGAATAGGAGGAACTACGATCGCTCTGATTTCCCTGTTTCGGGAATAAGTAGGCATAAGATTGCAAAATCTTAGCGAGCATACTAATCAAAAAAACCAAAATCCCGTACCTTCACACATCAATCGAAAAGCACCAGACCTAACATCTTACCAATAGCCCAGACACTGTTTTTAAGCGAATAACCCTAAAGAAGAACCCCCTCTTGATAGCATCTGTAAACCAACAGTTTTGACTGTTTAATCTCAGTTTGCAAGCAAGGTTAATTGGAGAAATCTATTTCCCTTCCTTAATCAGCTCAACAGGATAAAAAATGAATCGAATTGTAGTACCAAAGCGATAGTGATTCGAAACCACAAAAATCGCGCTACAGAAAAGTGGCGACCACAGTGGGAGACATGCTTTCTAGCCTCTTTTAGGGTGAGAGATTTAAATTCAACAAAATGTCACAGAAACGACGACTCTGCTGGGGAGTCATTGTCTGTATAGGATCATAAGACTAGAGGTCTAGGATGATTAAGACAAATATATATACTGCTTTTCCTAATTGATATCCATGTTTATTTTTCTGCTAATGGGAATGCGTGTGATGCCGCATGTGGAAAGATTGAGTATACACCTAAGATAGGGGATGGCATTATGCGGGTAATCTTACGGGGAGTGAATCCCAGTGAAGAGTCCCCGGTCGACCATCAGACTCAGTGGAGACTCCCTTTGCAGATACATTACCTATACGACTTCGGTTGTTGAAAGTAGTGTGGTCGATTGGGTTATCTGAGAAGCTGAGGTTTTTAGTAGACTGAAACCATTTTGTAGTGCGGAAGCTATCGGGAATAGTTGTCACGCGATACTACCCTCATTTGAGATCACTCTAAGATACATCAGCTCGCTGGCGATACGCTTGCTGTTGTTATCCCAAAAGGGGTCAATGATTTTGCGGACAGGTACAAAAAATCACCAGTATAAACCTTTGGGGATGGGTAGAGCCTTGACTTCATGACACCGACCCTTTGACCCCATATTTTTTCTATGTTTTTGTGTGCTGCATTCATACATTCATTTAAAAAACATTAAAAAACAAAGAAAAATCTTCTCTTCTAGTCTCTCTTTTTCAAACTAAACTAAGACAATGATTGCAAATGTCAGATAAAGAGACTGCGCTAATGGATTTCGGTAGAAGGAAAACTCACAAGTACACCTTCAAGGTTCCAAAACTAGAGGATTTAAGAGGTCTGGCGAGAATGACCACCAACACTGAGGCTTTCAGAGCCAAGTATAGAGGACTGCTATCTCTGTTAAGGGTTCATGTAATCGAAGGAATCCTGTCCACACTAATCCAGTTCTACGATCCGGTCTATCACTGTTTCACATTCCCGGATTATCAGCTAGCACCAACACTGGAGGAGTACTCTCACCTGACTGATTTGCATATTACTGACCAAGCTCCCTTTTCTGGACTGGAAGAAATTCCAAAGGATCAAACCATTGAGAGAGCAATCTATTTAGACGAGTCAGAAGTCAGGACTCACATGACCACTAAGGGAGGAATCCAGGGTTTGCCAGCCCAGTTCTTGACAAAGAAAGCTCTATACTTTGCTAGTATAGGGAACGTGACCGCTTTCGAGAGCATCTCTGTTTTGCTTACCTACGGGTTATTTTTGTTTCCCAACATCGATAACTTTGTAGATATCAATGCCATTAAGGTTTTTCTGATTGGAAACCCTGTACCGACCTTGCTCGCAGATGTTTATCATTCGGTACACTTAAGGAATTTGTACAGTGGAGGAATGATCACATGTTGTGTACCCCTGCTATACAAATGGTTCACTTCCCACTTACCCAAGTTCGCTGCATTTTGGGATCAAAAGAATACTTTACGTTGGTCGCAGAGAATCATGTCTCTTACCAACTCTAACATTGATTGGTACAATCGAATCTATGACGAGATCAGAATCATTGACCGTTGTGGAAATTTCCCAAATGCACCCCTTATAGGAACTAAGGGAGGAATCAATTATCACCCAATTTTAGTTCGTCATCAATTCGGATACCCGATGAGGCATGTCCCGCGTAATGCTCATCTGGAAGGTCTTTTCTTCAAGGAAGGAGAAAATGACAGGGCACTAAATACAGAAATAGTGCATGCCTGGAAACACGTTCATAGAAAGGGACGAGAGTCCTTAAGAAAACCATACTGTGTCTCGGTGGAGCCTTATCTCCACTGGGTACAAACTAGAGCTCTCAAGCTGAGGATGCCTTACCCTCGTCAGGAAGTTCTTCCATTAAGGGACTCTGTCCTTTATTTTATGTATGAGACGGAAAAACTTCAGGTTACTCTCAACAAAGTTCAGCAGGAGAAGAGGTCTTGGAGGAACAAGTATCGTATTCTTAATGTGGAGTGTAAGAAAATACAGCAACTATTGAAAGATAAAGATGCTCTGATTGAGATTTTAGAGCAACATGTTGTAGAAAATCAGGATGACCAAAGGAATTTGCTCACTCCTTTCACTTGGCAAAGGAATGACAACCCGGCAACGGCCCAAGAGCCCCGGTCAAAGAAAAGGAAAGTACCAGAACCCGCACCTGAGCTCGCTTCAGAGAGGACTCAGGACCCATAAGTTTAGATTTCCTTTTACAGCACTTTGTAAATTACTGTATTTCCCTTTCCGCAATCTTTGAATTCAATAAAACGGGGTTTCCCCACTGTTTGATATTTGCAATCTAATTGTCGAAGTTTACTTTGAATAAACGAAAAATATATACAATTAATATAATCATTGCATATCATTCATCATTCTCACGTAACGCATTCTTCTTACCTACGAATCTCACGTTTGCGTCTCTATTCTAGAGTCAAACTATCTCATTTGTATAATACTCGGGCCAATCATCAGAAAAAGATGGATGATCTCGAGGAAGAAAATAGAGAGTTGAGAGAAGAGATCGACACTCTGAAAGAGGATCTGAGAAAGCTTCATAACGACATGAAAGCTCTAGCAGAACCTCAAATGCAACAACAAAGGACTGTGATCTCAGAGATCACATCAACGCCCATAGTGGAAAAGTATGATCCTAGGTAGAAAATGTCGAAAGATCGTCCCTGGGGCATGCCTATTAACTATATCCCGGAGGGATATATTCCGTCGATCACTGAAGATCCGGAAACTTCAGCAAGAACCGCTGGGCCTGAAGGTTACAAACTTCGGGAAAGCGAAGATGCCCGGGGCATGACAGCAACTCCTAAAGGTTACAAACTTCAGGAGAGCGAAGGACCTAGAGTCACTGCCATGATGACTATACCACCACCCGTGGTACACATTGTCCTGGAAGGACAAATTCCACAGCTACCTTCTGGTGGAAACGAAAGTATGTTCGACAGAATGAATGAGCTCCAGGAACAATTCCTGGAGATGCAGAAAGAACTGCAAGCCCTTCGCGGTCAGGATTTATTCGGAAAA
The DNA here is from genome assembly GCA_022829125.1 of Lathyrus tuberosus. Taxonomy (NCBI): domain Eukaryota; kingdom Viridiplantae; phylum Streptophyta; class Magnoliopsida; order Fabales; family Fabaceae; genus Lathyrus; species Lathyrus tuberosus. The sequence goes on from JALAZF010000076.1 coordinate 16,065,274, forward strand.
GACGTCGCAGACCTTTGTTTGGTCCCCAATGTGAAAGTTCCGCACAAGTTCCAGGTACCCGATTTCGAAAAGTACAAGGGTAACTCTTGCCCTCAAAGCCACTTGGTGATGTACGCTCGGCGAATGTCAGCTCAGACAAAGAACCAGGAGCTACTAATTCACTACTTTCAGGATAGTTTAACCGGTGTCGCACTCAAATGGTACATGGGTTTAAACCGCACTAAGATCGGCACTTTCAGAGATCTTGACGCTGCCTTTGTTCAAAAATATAAGTATAACCTAGACATGGCACCAGACAGAGATCAACTCAGATCAATGTCACAGAAGGACAAGGAAACCTTTAAGGAGTACGCTCAGAGATGGCGTGAAATTGCCGCTCAGATTTGTCCACCTCTTGAGGAAAAAGAGATGACAAAGATCTTCTTGAAAACCTTGAGCTCATTTTACCACGACAGAATGGTTGTCAGTGCGCCCAGTGACTTCACCGAGATGGTGGGCATGGGAGTTCGTCTTGAGGAAGCAGTCCGAGAAGGACGGTTAGTTAAAGACGTTGGATCATCAAGTAATACAAAACGATACGGTAGTGCTCTCCCTAATAAAAAAGAGCAAGATATTACAAATATCTCTCTCGGAAAGCAAAGGCGACGATACCAACCAGTAGCAGCCGTAACTCCTGCTATTAACCCCGCGCCTGTTCCTACGTATCAACCTCAGGTTGCTCAGAGCCAACCGAATCAACAACAATATCAACAAAGGACACAACAGCCTCTTCAGCAGGCTCGCCCTCCGTACAACAACAATCGTACAACGCGACCACCAGGGTTCGACTCTATACCGATGTTATACGCAGAATTGTTTCCACTCTTACTGGTCAAGGGACACGCCCAAACCAGGTCTCCTCTTACAGTACCAGAGAATCCGCCTTTTTGGTTTAAAGCGGATCAGACTTGCCCTTACCACCAAGGAGGACCAGGGCATAACATAGAAAATTATCTCAGTTTCAAATCCGATGTGCAAAAGCTTGTTAGGAGCGGGGGTCTTATCTTTCAAAGATACGAATCCGAATGTTCTCACAAACCCGCTGCCTCAACATGAGAAAGCCCTAGTAAATTTGATAGAAGGAGAGTCTAATAACAGCTATCAAATTCATGATGTACTCTTATCGAGGGCCAACTTGGTCAAGATGCATTGTAAGCAGAGTGGATATGGCCACGTGCCACCTCATAATTATCACCAGTGTGATATCTGCTCTAAAAACAATTAGGGATGTTCTGTGGTGCAATCAGCTCTACAGGAACAGTTGGATCTCGGATGGATCCAAGAGCATCGAGTTCGTGGAGTTAACATGACTTATACAAGTTCCAACATCATTCAGAACCACGACATCCGTGCAATGAATGTCAACTTGGTGGCAATGCACTCAAGGCAAATCCAGTATCATAATCTGCCACGACATGATTACAATTCCTGTCTGACTTGCTCGATAAACAAACAGGGATGCTCTTTCGTACAAGAGGCCCTCCAGCGTCAGATGGATCTTGGATGGATCCCAGACTACCGTGATAGAAATCCCTATCAGATCAACATGATTCAAATCTTTGATATTCGTTTGATGAATACCAGCTTGGTGGAGTTACACGCCAGACAGGTCCAACTCGATTTTCTCACTTCACATGATTATCTAAGTTGTAAAGTATGTTGTGAGAGTAACCAAGGGTGCGCTCTCGTTCAAAGAACTTTACAACACTTGTTAAACCACTGGTGGCTTCCGATCTATATGGATGAATACACGCAACAAATCAGTGTGACAAACAGGAACCCTACTAGGCATCAAAGTCAGGATGTCCGATCTATGTAAATAGACTTGGTAAGGCTACACTGCATTCAAAGCGGACGTGGCCAGGTGCCACCACATAACTACGAGCGCTGTAGAGTCTGCTCGAAAAATAATCAAGGATGTTACCTCGTGCGAGCAGCCCTTCAGAGTTAGTTGGACTGCAAAGAGATTCAACAATATTCAGTTTCGGGGTCTATCAACTGGACGCCAGACTATTTTGCTGATCAGATTAAGGATGTTGTCGTAATCTCTGATCATGAAAGGACCAAAGATGTTTGTACCATCATCCCTCTACTTGACGAATCGAAGGTTCTTAACCAGGAATTGATTGAAGTTACTTACGATAGTCAGAGAAATCAGAAGGCTCCTGTAGTTATCTATCTACCAGGACCAGTGCCGTACAAGTCTGATAAAGATATCCCTTACAAATACGGTGCAACAACAATTGAGAATGGAAAGGAAATTCCATTACCCTCCGTCGTGAATATTGCAGACATCAGTCGAGTAACACGGAGTGGTCGAATCTTCAACAGAGGAGTTGGAGAACCTAACAGAAAAAAGGAACTTTAAACAGAAGTTCCTAATCCACCAGTCGGTCAATCCAGTGATCCCGACCTTTTAAAGAACGATGATGAGATGCTGAAGCTCATCCAAAGGAGTGAATACAACATTGTTGATCAACTGTTACAAACTCCTTCAAAGATCTCTGTGTTATTTCTTTTACTCAGTTCCGAAGCCCACAAAGAGGCTCTACAGAAAGTCTTAGAACAGGCCTTTGTGGAACAGGATGTGTCAATACGACAATTCGACAGTATCGTCTCTAACATCACTTTCTGCAACAACTTGGGGTTTAGTGATGAGGAACTGGCGGAAGAAGGCAAAATTCATAACATGGTGCTCAATATTACAGTCAACTGCCAGGACGATGCTTTAGCCAGCGTACTGGTAGACACCGGATCGACTCTCAACGTCATGCCGAAGTCCACTCTAATACGACTATCATTCAAAGGATATCCGATGAGAGGCAGTGAGGTCGTCGTCAAAGCATTTGACGAGTCTAGAAAAATAGTTATCGGTGAAGTCGACCTTCCCATAACTATCGGTCCTCACACTTTCCTAGTCACTTTCCAGGTCATGGATATCCAGGCAACATACAGTTGCTTATTAGCAAGACCTTGGATACACCAGGCTAGGGCAGTCACTTCGACACTACACCAGAAACTGAAGTTCGTCAAGAACGATAAACTTGTCACGGTCTGTGGAGAACAAGCCTTGATCGTGAGTAACCTTTCATTATCCACTTGTGTAGAACCCAAGGAGATTGTTAGAACGCAGTTCCAGGCACTTTCGGTGAGCAATGAAAATCAGTAAGAAAAAGGAACATCAATTTCCTCATACAAAGATGCTCTCAAAGTAATCGAGAGTAACAACGCAAAAGGATGGGGACAGCTTATCATTCCTACTGATAATAAAACAAAGAAGGGTCTTGGTTTTTCTGTAACCTGTACCCAGACTGCTGCTAATGATGAAAGTCTTCATCCTATTCAGAACTTCTTCCATAGTGGAGGTTTCCTTCACCCAGTGTCTCAAGAAGTACATACCATCAACGAGGGAGATTCCTCTGACACAGATGAGGAGTGGAAATCCTATCTTAACGAGGACAGTTATATGTCTCAGGAAGAGGTGCCTACACCATTTTGCTATCCCGCACAGAGTCCGAGATTTATACCGAGGTCAGACGTCGAAATGATATACGGAGATTGTGATCCTGAAGGATGTCGTGCTCCACCCAACTCATTAGAGGAAGACACTCCAATGAAATACAACTTTGACCACGACTATTATGGCCCATGGATAGCCTGCCTATCTGGCATCCGTACCCAGGAGACTTGGGGCAATAAAATTAGCCGAACAATGAAAATCAGCTGAGCATCATTGAAAAGAATACATGCGTCCCACCATGTCATGGGATCAACACTCAGGTCATTAAGAAGATATCCATCACGACGATGAATTTGTAAAGTTTGCAGGACTAGAATTCATTAACTATGCTTTTTCCGAGGTCAACGTCATCGAGAGGGATGACTCCTCCAGTTCCAAAGAAGTGTAGGACACCTTGGGACAATCGAGTGGAAAATACGACTTCATGGTCAAATACACCGCTCCTGAAAGCTCTCGTATCAGGCTTGAAGACATTCAGCTAACTGGATGGGGAGATTTACCTGAGAGCACAAACACTATACAAAATACAACTGAGGAATCCTCCTACGACAACTCTGATTGGGAGACAGATTCCAATGATCCTACTCCACCAGAAATCAGCGTTATTTCTGAAGACAAATCAAGAAAGAAGGTACCAGACTCTGTGATTCACCGAGGAGTTTGCCGCCAATGGGTTGCAGCCGATGTTCCGAAGATCGTTCGTAAATCAAAGTAATGGTCATCTCCCAACTTTGAATTCCCGGTATTTGGGGCTGAAAAAGAAGATGATGAAAAAATTCCAGAAGAGATATCCCGACTCCTCAGGCAAGATGAAATATCCATTAAACCTCACAAAGAGCTGTTGGAAACGGTTAACTTGGGCTCAGAGGAAGAGAGAAAAGAGGTCAAGATTGGGGCCCTACTCAGTCCAGCTATCAAAGAAAGTTTGATAAAGCTTCTCAAAGAGTTTCCCGATGTATTCGCTTGGTCCTACCAGGATATGCCAGGGTTGGATACCAGCATCGTGGAACATCATCTACCGTTGAGATCAGAATGTCCACCAGTAAAACAGAGGTTGAGACGAACTCATCCAGACATGGCCATCAAAATCAAAGAGGAAGTACAGAAACAGATTGACGCGGGTTTCCTCACCACATCAGAATATCTTCAATGGTTAGCCAACATAGTACCAGTTCCAAAAAAGGACGAAAAAGTCAGAATGTGTGTAGACTACAGGGATCTGAACAAAGCAAGTCCGAAGGACGACTTTCCTTTACCACACATTGACATGCTAGTTGACAGTACAACAAAGTTCAAAGTCTTCTCCTTCATGGATGGATTCTCGGGCTATAATCAGATAAAAATGGCGCCGAAAGACATGGAGAAAACTTCCTTCATCACCCCATGGGATACTTTTTGTTACAAGGTAATGTCATTCGGTTTGAAGAACGTCGGGGCAACCTATCAAAGGGCCATGACTACTCTGTTTCATGACATGATACATAAAGAAATCGAGGTATATGTCGATGACATGATTGTCAAATCTAGAACAGAGGAGGAGAATGTGACCCACCTGTCAAAACTATTTGATCGGCTGAGAAAGTATAAACTCCGCTTGAATCCCAACAAATGCACATTCGGTGTCCGTTCAGGGAAACTTTTAGGGTTCATCGTCAGCCAGAAAGGAATTGAGGTCGATCCTGACAAGGTCAAGGCCATTCAAGAAATGCCTTCTCCAAAGACTGAAAAACAAGTAAGAGGATTCCTGGGACGTCTGAATTACATCTCCCGAATTATATTCCTCATGACCGCGACATGCACGCCAATCTTCAAATTACTAAAAAAGAATTAGGACTGCGTTTGGACAGATGACTGCCAAACCGCCTTTGACAATATCAAGAAATATCTGTTGAACCCACTAATTCTATCACCTCCAGTGGAAGGAAGACCACTGATCATTTACTTAACAGTCTTGGAAGACTCAATGGGTTGTGTACTTGGCCAACAAGACGAAACAAAAAGGAAAGAGTCTGCCATTTACTATTTGAGCAAGAAATTCACCGACTGCGAGACTCAGTACATTATGCTCGAGAAAACTTGCTGTGCTCTGGCTTGGGCAGCCAAATGTCTTCGCCAGTATATGATTCGTCACACAACTTGGTTAATCTCCGAAATGGATCCAATCAAGTACGTCTTTGAAAAGCCTGCTCTCACGGGGAGGATTTCCCGTTGGCAGATGTTGTTATCCGAATACGACATCGAGTACCATGCTCAGAAATCCGTCAAAGGAAGTATTTTAGCCGATCATTTGGCTCATCAACCGATTGACGATCAAGAATCAGTTAGATTTGACTTCCCATACGAAGATGCCATGTATCTAAAAATGAAAGACTGCGATGAACCACTACCCAGTGAAGGGTTAGAACCAGGATCCCAATGGGAATTAATTTTTTACGGAACTGTCAACCATTACGGAAATGAAATTGGGGCAATCATTGTAACCCCTCAGGGTACCCACATTCCTCTCACCGCCAGACTGACATTCAAGTGTACAAACAACGAGGCCGAATACGAAGCTTGTATCATGGGTCTCGAAGAAACGATCGACTTAAGGATCAAGAACTTGGATGTATATGGAGATTCAGTCCTGGTTATCAATCAAATCAAAGGAGATTGGAACATGTAACGCCCCAGTTTTGTTAGATTTATTTAATTGAGTCGATTTAATTATTTTTGTCTTTATATTATTTTATTCTTGGTTTTTATTTGGTAAATGTGCTATGTTTATCATTATTATGTTTTATTGCGTTTTAGGAACGTTTGCGAGAAAATTGAGTGTAGGGGTATTTTGGTCTTTTTGGCTTGGTTAGATATTGTTTTTCATTTAAAATAGAAACATAGAAAGAAAAAGAGAGAAAAAGAAGTTAAGAGAAATAGAGAAGGAGAAGAAGAAAAGGAGGAAAACTTGGAGTGTAAGAAACCGATTCAACCAACACTTCAAAGCGCGATTAATCGGGTAAGGGTGCGAAACTCGATTATGCTATGCTTGTGTATGATTGTGTATGTGTGTGTTGGAATGTTTGCTGGTTTTTCCTAGCTTTTCAATTCTAGGTCGAAATGAGAGAAAACGATAGAAATCGATGTTTTCGCGGTTGAAATGCGATATAAATGTTGTAGAATACTTGTTACTATGATTGGGATATGTTCTGGTTGTTATGTTATGGTTTGGAAGTGTTTTGGTGGAGGAAATGTTGGGTTGGAGTGAACAACAGCGCTGCTGAGATTTTCTGGGTTCGCAGGTTCGCACTGCGAATAGGGCAGCGAAGGGGAAAGCGAAGGTTCGCGGGAGGTTCGCATTGCGAACTTTCTGCTGTTTTTTCTCTGCCATGGTTCGCAGGGAATTTGCATTGCGAAGGGGAAAGCGAAGGTTCGCTGGAAGTTCGCCTTGCGAACTTTATGCTGTTTTTTCTCTGCCATGGTTCGCTGGGGGTTCGCATTGCGAATAGGAAAGCGAACATGACAGATTTTCCATTTTGTTCTTGTCATAACTTTTGGGTCGTAAGTCGGATTGAGGCGCAGTTAGATGCGTTGAAAAGCTAATGAGATGTTCTTTACTATAAAAATGGTTTTGAGACTAGTGGCCGATTTAATTGTGTCGGGAATTGGAATAGTGTCGTTTTGTCGACTTTTACCGTTGTAATTGTGTGCGATTGATGTGTTATCATGTGGTATGCTTTTAATATATATCATATAGCTTGTGTGCTGTTGTATGATGTGAATGCATGTGATGAAATGTTGTGATGATGGTTTGTGGCCTTATGGAAAATAAATGCATTGTGTTATGTTTAATTGTATATGCATGATTATAGATGTTGGAATGGTTCACATGGTTGTATATGTGTATGCATTTGATTGTCATGAGTCATTGTATGTCAAGCATCATGATATGCATCTTGTGATGTCGTTTGCCCTAGTGGATGTGAGCGATGAAACGATTCCAGAGGGAATCTGCTGTAACGTTCATGAGCCTTATACAAAGAGGACCTAAAGCGGCGTTATAGACGATCGTGAGCCTTATACAAAGAGGACCTAAAGCGATCGGATCGTGAGCCCTATACAAAGAGGACCTAAATCGATCCATAAACGTCGTGAGCCTTATACCAAGAGGACCTAAAGCGACGGGGAACATCGTTTGCCCGACGGGGAGTTACACTAAGTAACAAGCGATGATTCTAATAATTCCTGAGTGAATTAATGATGAGAATGATGGATGGAATGGTACCGCATTGCATTGCATAGAGTCGTTGTGTCGGTCTCTGTGCATTTGCATAAGTCATGAATGAATTGATTATGTGTGGGATTTGTGAATGGAATTGATGAGTTGATATATATATATATATATTGGTGATAAATGTATTAAGCATGATTGATATGCCTTTGTGATGCATGTACGAGATATGAATTGTGTTGTTTTGTATTTGAATTATGGTGTAAGTTGTGGTGAGAATGTTTTACATATGTATTTTGTGTTATTACATAATTGTATGCAACTATATTATAATTGTGTTTCTCACCCTTCTGCTGTTTTGAATGCTCTATGAGGTATTGCAGATTAGATGCTGGAGGTCGTTTTGTGAAGATTATGTCTTCATTCTTTTGTCAGCCGGCTCTGATATGTAGCACCGGGTAGTCGAGGAGATCGTTATGTGACATTATGTATATATATCTTTTTGGATTTTACATGTATGACTCTGTATATGACAGACAAACTTCCATGTTTATATATGTGAGATTTCAGTTGCAGATTTTCCGCTTTTATTCTGTATCTAAATTGTGGGTGTTAGGAACTGAGTTCCTCTGTTTATGTTGCTACCTGATTGTTGCATATCTTTATGAGCAGGTTATTATATTTCATCATCGTGATGTGACGCTCCGTCTATGCCATGAATATTTTAATTCTACTCTGATTATTTGTTATCGTTTTAATTACTCGGGTTATAGATTGGGGGTGTTACATCGTCTGGTCAGAGGTACTTGTTTTATTAATAGTACGCCTTTAGTTGCTATTATTGATACTGGAGCGACTCATTCGTTTATTTCGTCTGAGTGTGCGCAGCGTTTGAATCTTTTATTGTCGTCGATGGGTGGAGAGATGGTTATCGATACTCCAGCAATGGGGTCGGTAACTACTTCTTTTGTTTGTTTAAGTTGTCCTTTGACCATTTATGGTAGGGATTTTGCTTTGGATTTGGTGTGTCTACCGTTGGAGGTTTAGATGTGGTTCTGGGAATGAATTGGTTGCAGTTCAATCGAGTTCATATTGATTGTTATCATAAGTTGGTAAGATTTCCTTCTCTTTAGGAAGACGAGGAATCGAGTTTCTTATCTACCAAAGAGTTGAAGAAACTTTTGGCGGATGAAGCTCAGTTGTTCGGGTTGTTTGCATCGTTGACTGTGGATAGTCAAGTTACAATTGATGTGTTTCCAGTCGTGTGTGATTTTCCAGAGGTGTTTTTGGAGGATATTTCTGATGTTCCTCCTGAAAGAGAGGTGGAGTTTTTTATAGATCTAGTTCCTGGTACTAGACCTGTATCTATGGCACCATATCGTATGTCGGCATCTGAGTTGGTTGAGTTGAAGAAACAGTTGAATGAATTGTTAGAAAAGAGGTTTGTAAGGCCGAGTGTATCGCCTTGGGGTGCTCCAGTTTTATTGGTGAAGAAGAAAGATGGAAGTATGTGATTGTGTATTGATTATCGCTAGCTGAATAAGGTGACGATTAAGAATAAGTATCCTCTTCTGAGAATTGATGATTTGATGGACCAGTTGGTAGGTGCGTGTGTGTTTAGTAAAATTGAATTGAGGTCAGGTTATCATCAGATTAGAGTGAAAGAGGGAGATATTCAAAAGACGGCTTTTAGGACACGATACGGACATTATGAATATTCCGTGATGTCGTTCGGGGTTTCTAATGCGTCGGGAGTGTTTATGGAGTATATGAATCGCATTTTCCATGAGCATTTGGATCAATTTGTTGTTGTGTTTATCGATGACATCTTGATTTATTCTAAGTCTCGGGAGGAACATGCGGAGCATTTGCGTATTGTATTGCAAATCTTGAAGGAAAAGAGACTTTATGCCAAGTTGTCCAAGTTGAGTTCTGGTTGTCAGAAGTGAGTTTTCTTGGGCATGTGATTTCAGGTAATGGTATTGCTATGGATCCATCCAAAGTAGATGCAGTTCTACAATGGGAGGCTCCTAGATCTGTTACGGGAATTAGAAGCTTTTTGGGTTTAGCTGGATATTATCGAAGATTCATTGAAGGTTTTTCCAAGTTAGCATTTCCTTTGACCCAGCTGACTTGTAAAGGTAAAGCGTTTATTTGGGATATTCAGTGTGAGGAAAGTTTTAGTGAACTGAAGAGAAGATTGACTACAGCTCCGATTTTGATCTTACCGAATCCTAGTGAACCGTTTGTGGTGTATTACAATGCGTCTTTGATTGGTTTAGGTGGAGTGTTGATGCAAGAAGGTAAGGTTGTGGCTTATGCTTCGAGGCAGTTGAGGGTTCATGAGAAAAATTACCCTACTCATGATTTGGAATTAGCGGCAGTGGTTTTTGTATTGAAAATTTGGAGACATTATCTCTACGGTGCAAGATTCGAAGTCTTTAGTGATCATAAGAGTTTGAAATACTTGTTTGATCAGAAAGAGCTGAATATGAGGCAACGGAGATGGTTGGAATTTTTGAAGGACTACGATTTTAGCTTGAATTACCATCCTGGTAAAGCTAATGTGGTAGCCGATGCATTAAGCCGGAAATCTTTGCATATGTCCGCTTTGATGGTTAAAGAGTGGGAACTTTTGGAAGCATTTAGAGATTTGAGTTTGGTGTGTAAATTGACATCTGACAGCGTGAGGCTTGGTATGTTAAGGGTCACTAATGAGTTTCTGTTGACCGTTAGCGAGAAACAGAGGCTGGATGTGAAATTTGTTGATTTGATGACGGTTGGAGATAAAGGTGTGAATGGTGACTTTAAAGTGGATGATAAGGGTGTTTTGAGATTCCGTGGTAGAATTTGTATTCCTGATGATTCGGAATTGAAAAAGATGATTTTAGAGGAAGGACACCGGAGTAGTTTGAGTATACATCCGGGAGCTAATAAAATGTACCAAGATTTGAAGGAGATCTTTTGGTGGTCCGGATTGAAGAGGGATGTGGCTCAGTTTGTTTATGTGTGTTTGACGTGTCAGAAGTCAAAGGTAGCACATCAGAAGCAAAGTGGATTATTGCAACCGTTAGATATTCCCAAGTGGAAATGGGACAACATTTCTATGGACTTTGTGACAGGGTTGCCGAATACTCAGAGGGGACATAATGCCATTTGGGTGATTGTGGATAGGCTGACTAAATCGGCACATTTCATTCCGATTGACATCAGTTTTTCTTTGGAGAGGTTGGCTGAGATTTATATCCGTGTGATTGTGAAGCTACATGGTGTTCCGCTGTGTATTGTTTCAGATCGAGATCCGAGGTTTACTTCCAGATTTTGGGAAAGTTTGCAAAAGGCGTTAGGTTCCAAGTTGAGATTGAGTTCTGCTTATCATCCTCATACGGATGGTCAGACCGAGAGAACTATTCAGTCATTGGAAGATTTGCTGAGAGCTTGTGTTCTTGAGCAAGGTGGTGCTTGGGATAGTTATCTTTCGTTGGTGGAGTTCACGTATAACAACAGTTTCCATTCGAGTATTGGAATAGCACCTTTTGAAGCGTTGTATGGCAGAAGATGTCGAACGCCGTTGTGTTGGCATGAATCTGGTGAGAGTTCGGTGGTTGGACCGGAGTTAGTTCAACAAACTACGGAAAAGGTGAAACTTATTCGTGAGAAAATGAAGGCTTCTCAGAGTAGGCAGAAGAGTTATCATGATCGAAGGAGGAAAGATCTTGAGTTTCGAGAAGGCGATCATGTATTTTTGAGAGTTACACCGGTGACGGGTGTTGGTCGTGCATTGAAGTCGAAGAAACTTACTTCTCGGTTTATTGGTCCTTATCAGATATCTGCGAGAGTGGGTGATGTGGCTTATCGGGTGGCGTTGCCGCCGAATCTTTCAAATTTACATAATGTGTTCCATGTTTCACAGCTTCAGGAGTATGTTCCGGATCCGTCGCATGTGATTTCGATGGATGAGGTTGAGGTAAGGGAGAACCTTACGGTTGAGGCATTACCGAGGAGAGTTTTGGATCGCGTGTTGAAGCGGTTAAGAGACAAGGATATTGCACTTGTGAAAGTAGCGTGGGGAGGCGCTACTGAGGGCAATTTGACTTGGGAGTTGGAGAGTCGATGCGGGAATCGTATCCGGAGTTGTTCGTCTCAGGTAATATTTTCGAGGACGAAAATTTCTAAGTAGGGGAGAGTTGTAACGCCCCGGTTTTGTTAGATTTATTTAATTGAGTCGATTTAATTATTTTTGTCTTTATATTATTTTATTCTTGGTTTTTATTTGGTAAATGTGTTATGTTTATCGTTATTATGTTTTATCGCGTTTTGGGAACGTTTGCGAGAAAATTGAGTGTAGGGGTATTTTGGTCTTTTTGGCTTGGTTAGATATTGTTTTTCATTTAAAGTAGAAACATAGAAAGAAAAAGAGAGAAAAAGAAGTTAAGAGAAATAGAGAAGGAGAAGAAGAAAAAGAGGAAAACTCGGAGTGTAAGAAACCGATTCAACCGACACTTCAAAGCGCGATTAATTGGGTAAGGGTGTGAAACTCGGCTATGCTATGCTTGTGTATGATTGTGTATGTGTGTGTTGGAATGTTTGCTGGTTTTTCCTAGCTTTTCAATTCTAGGTTGAAATGAGAGAAAACGATAGAAATCGATGTTTACGCGGTTGAAATGCGATATAAATGTTGTAGAATACTTGTTACTATGATTGGGATATGTTCTGGTTGTTATGTTATGGTTTGGAAGTGTTTTGGTGGAGGAAATGTTGGGTTGGAGTGAACAACAGCGCTGCTGAGATTTTCTGGGTTCGCAGGTTCGCACTGCGAATAGGGCAGCGAAGGGGAAAGCGAAGGTTCGCGGCATTGCGAACTTTCTGCTGTTTTTTCTCTGCCACGGTTCGCAGGGAATTTGCATTGCGAAGGGGAAAACGAAGGTTTGCTGGAAGTTCGCCTTGCAAACTTTATGCTGTTTTTTCTCTGCCATGGTTCGCTGGGGGTTCGCATTGCGAATAGGAAAGCGAACATGACATATTTTACATTTTGTTCTTGTCATAACTTTTGGGTCGTAAGTCGGATTGAGGCGCGGTTGGATGCGTTGGAAAGCTTATGAGATTTTCTTTCTTATAAAAATGGTTTTGAGACTAGTGGCCGATTTAATTGTGTCAGGAATTTGAATAGTGTCATTTTGTCAACTTTTACCGTCGTAATTGTGTGCGATTGATGTGTTATCATGTGGTATGCTTTTAATATATATCGTATAGCTTGTGTGTTGTTGTATGATGTGAATGCATGTGATGAAATGTTGTGATGATGGTTTGTGTCCTTATGGAAAATAAATGCATTGTGTTATGTTTGATTGTATATGCATGATTATGGATGTTGGAATGGTTCACATGGTTGTATATGCGTATGCATTTGATTGTCATGAGTCATTGTATGTCAAGCATTATGATATGCATCTTGTGATGTCGTGTGCCCTAGTGGGTGTGAGCGACGAAACAATTCCAGAGGGAATCTACTGTAACGTTAGTGAGCCTTATATAAAGAGGACCTAAAGCGACATTATAGACGATCGTGAGCCTTATACAAAGAGGACCTAAAGCGATCGGATCGTGAGCCTTATACAAAGAGGACCTAAAGCGATCTATAAACGTCGTGAGCCTTATACTGAGAGGACCTAAAGCAACGGGGAACATCGTTTTCCCGACGGGGAGTTACACTAAGTAACAAGCGATGATTCCAATAATTCCTGAGTGAATTAATGATGAGAATGATGGATAGAATGGTACCGCATTGCATTGCATAGAGTCGTTGTGTCGGTCTTTGTGCATTTGCATAAGTCATGAATGGATTGATTATGTGTGGGATTTGTGAATGGAATTGATGAGTTGATATATATATATATATATATATATATATATATATATATATGTTGGTGATAAATGTATTGAGCATGATTGATATGCCTTTTTGATGGATGTATGAGATATGAATTATGTTATTTTGTATTTGATTTATGGTGTAAGTTGTGGTGAGAATGTTTTACATGTGTATTTTGTGTTATTACATAATTGTATGCAACTATATTATAATTGTGTTTCTCACCCTTCTGATGTTTTGAATGCTCTATGAGGCATTGCAGATTAGATGCTGGAGGTCTTTTTGTGAAGATTATGTCTTCATTCTTTTGTCTGTCGGCTCTGATATGTAGCACCGGGTAGTCGGGGAGATCGTTATGTGACATTATGTATAGATATCTTTTTGGATTTTACATGTATGACTCTGTATATGACATACAAACTTCTATGTTTATATATGTGAGATTTCAGTTGCAGATTTTCCGCTTTTATTCTGTATCTGAATTGTGGGTGTTAGGAACTGAGTTCCTCTATTTATGTTGCTACCTGATTGTTGCATATCTTTATGAGCAGGTTATTATATTTCATCATCGTGATATGACGCTTCGTCTATGCCATGAATGTTTTAATTCTACTCTGATTATTTGTTAACGCTTTAATTACTCGGGTTATAGATTAGGGGTGTTACATCATCTGATAAGAGGTACTTGTTTTATTAATAGTACGCCTTTAGTTTCTATTATTAATACCGGAGCGACTTATTCATTTATTTCGTCTGAGTGTGCACAGCGTTTGAATCTTTTGTTGTCGTCGGTGGGTGGAGAGATGGTACCTTTTGCTCTTCACGTTTATCGTACATTTGTCCTCACTTCAACAGGGGCAACCCCTTTCTCTCTAGTATATGGCATGGAGGCAGTGCTCCTCATAGAAGTAGAGATCCCATCAATCTGGGTATTGATGGAAGCTAAGCTAACAGAAGCTGAATGGTGTCAAAGTCGACACCATGAACTAAATCTGATCGAAGAAAAACGAATAATGACATTATGCCATGGTCAGTTGTATCAACAAAGAATGAAGAAGGCATTTGACAAAAAGGTCCGACCTCGCGTCTTCAGGAAAGGAGACCTCGTGCACAAAAAGATACAATTATTCCTCACTAATTCGCGGGCAAATGGACTCCGAATTATGACGGCCCCTATGTGGTCAAGAAAGCTTTCTTAGGCGGCGCCTTGAGACTCGCAACCATGGATGGAGAAGAGTTTGTCTACCCCACGAATGTTGATGTAGTCAAGAAATACATTGCCTAAATAAAATAAAATAAAATGTCTCGGTGGATTGAAAACCCGGAAGGGCTATCCAGGAAAAAATTAGAGACACAAGCAAAAATCATCCCGGTGGGTTGGAAATCTCAAAGTACAATCCAGACAAAAATTAGGGATTAATGGCAAGTAACTACGTCTGATCAGTTCAACTCCTCAGCAGTAATGCCATTCATCAAAAGAAAAACTCCAGTCAAGGTCATCTTCGACAGAAGCTCAGGATGTCCAGAATTCAAAGTTGGTAGAAGGATAGCGGTCGTCATGTTTCAATGTAAATACCATTTTTCCCTTAAATTACCATTTTCTAAACTTTGTAAATACTCTATGGAATCACGTGGTTGATTTCCGTCCTATCAATAAAATTTGAGCCCTTGTGCTTTTGTTTATAATTCTCATTTGTTTTAGCTTTATAGAACGACATTTTAACATGATCAACGATTCTTGAAATGAAACAAAAATGAATTTACTTGTCAAACTTTTTCTGCTTTTAAAATAAAGATGGCAATTTCTTTTGACTGTTGAACTTCGAAAGAACATTGATCGTTTCTCCATAAGCAATTGAGCTTCAAAGTGCAGAATCAAAGTACTCCTTCTTAGCCAATACACCTGAACAAAGGATCAACTGTGTCAGAGGCCAGGTTTAGTCTGACACCCTCGGCAGAGTTCTCATCTCCTAAGCCCGACCAACGTAGCTCCCAACAGGGACTATCCCTCCTAAGCAAGGCAGAATTGCAATTTTCTGAACCAGCGATACTTTTCATCTCCCACTGTGGCCGAGTATCCAGTCGTGTTCATCCACTAGTCTGTAAGTCGCGTCAGTTTTGTCAGCATATACATACATACATCATGCATTATTAATTTACATTCATATTCATATTGCATCAATATCACTCTAGTTGGTCTTGTTCCCTAGTGATAAACGTCTTTTCAACCGAGTTGTCAGTTCTTTCCTCGTTTGGAAAGGAGGCGTCTGACCTACCGCTCCTCCGCTTTGTTGCTGAATTGAAGTGGGTCCCTTGACCACTTTGATAACTTGATCCTCTGAAAGGCCAGAGAACCTTCAGCCAACGTCACTCTTCGTCACTGAAGATGATGTCTTCGCTTTCCCGGATTAAGGAAAATCCCCAGAGAAAGCCTCTTAATCAGATATTCGGCAATGCAACCGTTTTTCTCCAAAAAAATTCGCTGACGAAAAGGTCGTCAGTACCTCAAAATTGGATCACATCATATGGAATTTCTCCGAGAAGATCCCGAGAAAAGTATGATGTAATATCCCCAAGCAGAAAGCAGTCTCTCAAGAGACTCGTTTTCCCCTAGTAGAGTCAACAAATGGCATCTCCAACAGAGAAGTTTGTACACCTCTACAACTCAGACAGCTGGGTTCCCCAGCAACTCTGACATCATATATTTTTCCATCAAATGGCATCTCCCCAGGAAAATTTGGCGAGAAGTTTGAGGAAAACCGCTGCGAACAGCGTCCCTTGTCAAGAAGTTTATTGACAAAAGAAACTAAGACAAGTTCCTTGGTAGGAAACCAGGATCGAGGGGAGGTTTATTTCAGAAACTGAGACCAGTTCCTTGGTAGGAAACCAGGATCGAGGGGAAGTTTATTTCAGAAACTAAGACCAGTTCCTTGGTAGGAAACCAGGATCGAGGGGAAGTTCATTTCAGAAACTGAGACCAGTTCCTTGGTAGGAAACCAGGATCGAGGGGAGGTTTATTTCAGAAACTGAGACCAGCTCCTTGGTAGGAAACCAGGATCGAGGGGAAGTTTACATCCGAAATTGAGACCAGTTCCTTGGTAGGAAACCAGGATCGAGGGGAAGTTTATTTCAGAAACTGAGACCAGTTCCCTGGTAGGAAACCAGGATCGAGGGGAAGTTTTACCTTTTTTAAGCATCATTGCTTAGAGCAAAAGAAAATGGATGAGCAAACTGCCATGCATAACCACCATCAAAATTTTGGGTATTCCGATATTTAATCCTCTTGCACCTTGAATGCCCGAATACCTTCGCCATTAACACCTTCGGGTCCAAGATTAAATAGGGGCATCTATCATACCCAAAATTTTGACCACTAAGATTCCCCATCATTGTGAAAATCATCAACATAATATGGATGGACCATTATGCCTCATTAGCCTCCCCAAAGATAGGTAAGCATCCACTAGAATCAAACTTAGGGTTTCAAGCCCTCTCAGAGCTCTTAGACAAAGGATCAATCAAGGAATGACATGATATTCAACTTGTCTAGCCTCTCAAACATCCACAATGGATCAAAAGGACTCCCACATCAAGGATCAAGCACAAATTTTCTACATTCCAAGTGGATTAAGCCTCAAGATCGCCAGTGTCACTAAATTAGGGTTTTGGTCTACTGGGGCCTCCAGATGGAAATTTTCCTCTGGGCATGAGCCAAAGGCTTCAAAGCACAACCTAAGGTGCTCCAAGGGACATCATGAACCCAATCATCAAGTCAATTTTGCCTCAGGCGATGCATTTATCAAAAATCAGGAATTAGGGTTTCTTGACCTAATTCACCCCTAAGTTGACTTTTGGGACAAAACATGAGCCAAGACCTCAAGAGAGGATTTGAGGGTCTCTAACACACTACATTGATCCATTTACAATAATGGATTGATCCAAGAAGCTTGATCAACAAGTTTCAAATTCATCAAAACCACAATTAGGGTTTCGCGGGAAAAGTCAACTGTGTCTTTGACTTTTGACCCAGGCATGCTCCCAAACCTTGGGACATGATTCAATACACCCTATAACACCTATGAAATCAATCCATTAAGTTTGATTTAGGTCAAGGACTTGATTTCATAGAGGATCGCATATTTTGGAGTTCATCTGACAAAAAGTCAACTGTGCACAAAAGTCAACTTTGACTTTTTGAGATTTTTCACAATTATGGTTCTTTGACCCTAAAATGACGTTAATATGTGATTGGGATCATCATTCATCAAGAAAAATAAAGAAAAGTGGGATAACTTGTAAAAGGGGTAACCATAAAAAACTTAGAAATTTTCTAAGTTATGGAACAAAGTGGCTAGGGTACCAACTTCCAAGGATCATAACTTGAGATCCAAGCAACCATTTGGGCTGATCCAAATATGGATTTGTAGCTCTCATGGCATACTTTAAAAGTGTCAACTACACCTCATTCCAATTCATCATAGATTTTGAGTTATGGTTGGATCAAAATGGCTGAAAACATGAAATGCCACTTTTTTCAACACTTCGTGAAATTTTCACTAAGTCAGAATCTGTCTTGTTTTTTTTTTCAAAAGTAGGGGGATTTTTGACTTGGATCCAAAAAGTATCAAGACAAATTATGATCACACATGTGTTGTATCATATAAGAGCTTTCCAAAATGGCCAAGAACTCCATGAAACTCCACTTAAGCCATGAGATATGACAATGACAATGTGCCTTCCTGCAAACTGTTATGGCAAGGCAGATTTGTGCATTTTACTCGATTTGAGCAAATTTTGCAAATGACAAACAAGTTTATCCATCTGAACACCTCAGGGGGAGACCAAGGAGGGACAAACACTGATCCATCAGCCTCCCAAGTCCTTGGAACCAAAAGTAGCATGCCAAACCTAGAAATGCCTAAAAGAGGAACATGACTCCAATTTTGGTTTGGAGCATTTATTAGATGCACCAAGGTGGCATGGACTGAGCCATTTTCAACTGAATTCCGTCAAGACTTATCCAAGAACTAGGGAACCAGCAGCCTGTGCTCTAACCTCTAGTCAATGGCTAGAGGAGACTTGGATTCCTATTGATCAACATTTGCCAAAGTTCTGCAGCAGTTGCCATTCACTATTGCTTGCAAAACAAACTTGCTCTACTATAAATAGAGCTCATTTGTGCTCAGTTTGAGTACACCAAAGCCATCAAACAAATGTTTTCCTCAAAATCTCTTCCTTCACTCCAAAATTGCCTTCCAAAGCAAGTCACTATCGGGTTTTGAGTTTGAAAGCAATTCCAACCAAACCAATCACACACACACCTCATAAACATCATATAGAAGTGATCCAAACACTTAAACAACATCTGGAACACTGATTTCTCAAAATCACCATCCAACTGCTCAAGCTTTTAGCAGACTTGCAGTTGGGGTACCATCTTCAGTTCCAGCTTGTTTCAAACCACTCCAAGTATTCAGACACATCACTTGGCACCTAAGGAAGTTGTGCAAATCATCGGAACCAGCTTGCAACACCTCTAACACAAAACACGATCACCAGCTGCAAGAGGTAGGCCTGAGCTCTTCTAACTCTATGATCCATGCATTTTTTGCTGCACAATAATTTAGCCATATGTTCATAATCATGCATAAAGTGTTTACCCTCAATCAATTACTTTGTTTGAATTGTGTATGGAATTTCTGAGCCTTCATGCAAATTTTAGGGTTCTTGAGGTTTCTCTTTGATTTCTTATTCCATGCTTAAAATAAATGAAATTAAAGACCATAGACATGATCGTGAGGTGAAAACGAGCAGATTGATATGTAGATTGCATGATATCATCAAGTATTCAATGAGATTAGATAGAAAATACAAATCTGCAGAAATAGAGGGTGGCGCGTCTTCTTGGCATGTTCTTGGCGCCATTTTTTGAATATTTGAATATTTGAATTTTGTGATTTTATTTAATTGATTCAAAAATTAATTTCTCTCTGAGTTTTAATGATTTTGAGTTGATTCTTTTTTTAATAATTCACAAAAATGCTAAAATATTTTATTTTCCCAAAAAATCCTATAAATATTAATTATTTCATATACTTGATATTTTTACAAATAATTAATATTTTATTTGTTTTTCAACATTTAAAATGTTTTTTCTCCCTTGATTTTCCAAACTTAATTGATTTCCAATCATTTTGTGGATAGAAACATGATTTTTAAAACATTGATCCAAGATCACAATTTGTTTTCACACATGTTTAACAATTTTGATCATTTTAATTGAATTTTTATTCAATTAAAATATATTTTGAAAACAAATTAGGGTTTTGATTAATTCAACCCTCATCAAACTTTTTAAAAACTCTTTGGGCCTCTAATAGAGTGTAAGACCCAACCCTTTTTTAAAACCAAAATAATTTGGGTCTCAGTGTATTGTATAAGTCCCGATACCGTCAAAAAGTTTGGCACGATCGTCGCCTTTTTAACAAAAATCATTTCGGCCTCTCCATGAGCTGTAAGCCCCACCACTTGTACAAAAATAAATTATTGGGCCTCTAATAGAGTGTAAGACCCAACCCCTTTGTAAATACACCACCTTCTGGGCCTCAGTCATTGTATAAGTCCCACTGTATTTTCAAAAACAACGGCGCGATCGTCGCCTTTTTAACAAAATCAACTGGGCCTCTCCTCGAGCTATAAGTCCCAATTCTTTTTCTTAAAACTCTTTGGGCTTATAATAGAGTGTAAGACCCAATCCCCTTTTAACCAAAACTTTTTTGGGCCTCAGACATTGTATAAGTCCCTCTGCGTTAAAAGAAAAACCTCGAAGGGATCGCCGTTGCCAAACAAATCATCTGGGTTTACCCTCGTGTTGTAAGCCCCATTTCTTTTCTTTTCAAAATCTTTGGGCCTCTAATAGAGTGTTAGACCCATCCCCTTGTACATAAAAACTTTTTGGGCCTCACGTATTGTATAAGTCCCTTTGTACAGTTTTTTAAACAACGGTGCAATCATCGTTAAAACTTGGGCCTCTCCTCGAGCTGTAAGCCCCAACAATCTTTTCAAACCCCTTTCTCCTTTGATTTTGAATTCAAATATATGTTGTTATCAAAATTTCTTTGTTGAACAACTAACCAAATAGCATGGAAGCTCTACAACGGGTAAGTGTTTATCCGCTTTCATTTACCGTTTTCATATGTACATAACTGTATTGTGGGGCTGCTTCACTGTAAGTCTTCTTTCACATCCTTTTATATACTTGTCACATATCCACTGTGTAATACTAGTATAGTTATTTAGAGTTTTCCCCGACAACTACGTCTAGAACTAGGTAAAGCCATGTTGGTTACTCTTAAATACAAACATAACTAGATCCCCCGTGGGATTCCAGATACAGTCTTCCCTCCTCTTGGGGTTAAACAATATGGAACAAAGAGAAAGGCAATATTCTCGGTGAACCTTTTCTCAGTCTGTCACCCTTAGAAATTGTCAAAGAAACTCTAACTCCCCAGAGATGATCTTTTCTCCGTGAATGGCATCTCTTAAGTTTCTTCCAAATCCTCAAACTTTCCTGGAATGATCTCTTCTCGGTGAATTGCATTTCGTGAACTTCCCTTGGTTTGGGGACCCACATGCTTCCTAAAAGCATCCCCGCCTCCTCTTGGGCATTGTACAAGGACCCTTCGGCTTCTTAGAAGTTCTCATGCCTTCTCTTGGGCTTAATACAAGGATCCTGACGACCTCTTAAAGGTATAAGACAGAACTTAGTCATCCTTTGCTAGAGCACTCTTTCCCGCATCAAAACTCCGGCCACTTTAGGGTTGATACTCATCCCTTAATGCCCGTGCCTCCTCTTGGGCATTGTACAAAAGATAAAACTCTAGACTTGGACAGTCTAAGACCCTTGAGTCTCAAAGACATTCTCAAGTTCCTTTCAAACATAGGAAGAAAGCTCGGTCTCTCCCATGAGAGTTCCCCATACTTGGACCCGCTTCAGGATCTCCAGAATCCACAGTGGTAAGGCGGCCTCCTCATGGGCTTTGTACAAATGATTCTCCCTAGCAGAGCTAACCTTTTCAGACTCTCTTGTTGAGTCAATCACTTTTTAGCCTCCGTCTTGGGCTTTGTACAAGACATATAAAAAACCACTCTCTTGTTGAGTATAAAAGACTCTCTTATTGAGTCAATCCACCTTTAGCCTCCGTCTTGGGCTTTGTACAAGACATATAAAACACTCTCTTGTTGAGTATAAAAGACTCTCTTGTTGAGTCAACCTCCTTTTAGCCTCCATCTCGGGCTTCGTACGAGATAGAAAAACACTCTCTTGTTGAGTATAAAAGACTCTCTTGTTGAGTCAACAACTTTTAGCCTCTGTCTTGGGCTTTGTACAAGACATATAAAGCACTCTCTTGTTGAGTATAAAAGACTCTCTTGTTGAGTCAATCTCATTTTAGCCTCAATCTCGGGCTTCGTACGAGACAACAAATCACTCTCTTGTTGAGTATAAAAGACTCTCTTGTTGAGTCAATCAACCTTCAGACTCTCTTGTTGAATCAACCTTTTTTAGCCTACGTCTTGGGCTTTATACAGGACAGATAAAAGTACTCTCTTGTTGAGTCAAACCATTTCAACCTCCATCTTGGGCTTTATACAAGATACATTCTCCTCAACAGAGTCAAAATCCCTTTTAGCCTCAACCTTGGGCTTTGTACAAGACAGAAAGAATATTTTCCTCTAGAAAAAGTCAAACTTCCCACCTCCTCTTAGGCTTTGTATAAAGAAAACCACAGTTGATTCAATCAACCTTTTAGCATCAAAGTTGTGACGTGCTCACAGCATACAAACATCAACAACTCCTCTTTAGAGATGACAAATTCTCTCTCATCCAAAACCCTTTAGCTTCACATCTTGGTCTTTGAACAAGATACAAACCACCTTTAGCTTCACGTCATGGGCTTTGAACAAGACACCAAAACACCTCTTTCCTCCCATAGAATAGGAGGAACTACGATCGCTCTGATTTCCCTGTTTCAGGAATACGTAGGCATAAGATTGCAAAATCTTAGTGAGCATACTAATAAAAAAACCCAAAATCATGTACCTTCACACATCAATCGAAAAGCATCAGACCTAACATCTTACCAATAGCCTAGACACTGTTTTTAAGCGAATAACCCTAAAGAAGAACACCCTCTTGATAGTATCTGTAAACCAACAGTTTTGACTGTTTAATCTCAGTTTGCAAGCAGGGTTAATTGGAGACATCTATTTCCCTTCCTTAATCAGCTCAATAGGATAAAAAAATGAATCGAACTGTTGTACCAAAGCGATAGTGATTCGAAACCACAAAAATCGCGCTTCACCCTTGATTCAAGTCGAATCAAGTGCCTCGAACGTGTTGAATAAACCTTCTTTTACCGCTACTAGATTGAATGAACCCACCGGTCTTCAATCACCTTCGCTCGGCTGATTTTAATCACACACAGTTCGAACCCAAATCCTTCTTCCACAATCCTCCGATTATCGCTACTAGATTGAACGAACCCACCGTTCTTCAATCACCTTCGCTCGGCTGAATCTATGAAGCAAAGATTTGTCCAAAACCCCCAAATCCACACGATCTTGGAGAACAAAACCCTAATGGTTTTATTCAAGAAAAAACCCACTAAAAAGCTCACCCCAAACTAGATACGTAATGCTATGTTTGGACGTTATCACCTTAATGATGCAAGAGATCAACAAAAATTGTTATGTGTAATTATTGAGAAAATGCAAGAATGAGGATGAAGATGATGAGAGAAAAATTCAGTGTATATCTTTCACTTTTTCTTATTGTTGTGAAATGATGAGATACAATGTATATATATATGATCCCAAAAACATCTAACAAAAAAATAACAGCAATTTGAAATTGAGAGAGATCAGAAAAATAACATGTATTCAGCGAACGGTCGACCAAAAGATAAGGAGGGTCGACCTGAGCACACCCGTGAGCAAAACTATGCAAATGTTGAAGCTATGCGTCGACCAGAACAGGGTACATGCGTCGACGCAAGCTTGCTGAAAAAATGCAGATACAAAGGTTAACAGTATGAGTCGACCTAAGGGTCGACGCGAGCACACCCGAGAGCAAATGACTGAAAAATTAGTTTTCATGAGTCGACCAGAACAGGGTTTGAGTCGACTCAAACACCTTAAACTCCCAAAAATGACTTTTTGATCATAGTTTGTTCCACCTAGGCTATGTTTATGCATTCCTATGACTCCCAACATGATCAAACACACACAAGAAATATATGAGACTCTTCCTATATGTATAGAAACATGATTTTGGGATATTTGTGAATTGTGAAGTATGAATTCAGGCTATGACGCGATGATACCATCCAAATTACACACTACAAGCTAGTACACGTTTGGACATCATTAAAATAAAGACTAACTATTAAGACACATTGCCCTCACATACTCCCCCTTTTTTATGATGGAAAAACTCTTCAGCTTGTCGAGTTATTTGAGACTTATCCTCCCCCTGACTTTGTACATTCTTCCGAAATACAATCTGATCAATCTTTATGAAATGAAGTGTTGCTTTTTGCAGAGCCATATACTTTTCTCCCCCTTTGACAACATCAAAAAAAGAGAAGCACGAGGTCAAAGAATAACATAGAATATCCATGTGAGCTCAATCATATATTTTGCAACAGAGACACATTAACAAGCATCCACATAAAATGATGTTAATGCAGAAATTATAAGGATAAATAAGACATGAAGCATATAGAGAAAATTAAAATGCATTACATAGCCATAATATTCCAATAAAACTTCAAGTCACAAGACATACATAACAAACATAAAATGATATGCGACAAACAAAATATGAAATGCACTACAACTAAACAGATAAATCCTCAAGGTCTCCCCCCTATATGGATGACCTCTTCCTCTGAAATAATAATCCGGAGGTGGTGGTGGTGGTGGTTGTTCATCCAATCGTTCTGTAAGTTCAAATACCGCCTAGTTGAGAGTGTTGAAACTGTTTGCCAGAGCACGATTTTGACCCGCAGCGGTTTCAGCCAAATTATCAAACCTTGTTATCACTGTGGATACAAACAAGTCAAAGTTCTCACTTTGAGCTTGAAGCTGATTCGTGAGAGCAGTGTACCGTTCTTCTTGAGCAGTCGCAAAGTTTTGTTGTTGGAGCTGCATGGTTCTTAACATTTCCAGAACATCATCATTATTTTGTTGAGGTCGCGGTGGAGAAGGAGGAGTGTAGTGTGCATCTTGATAACTCCATTCATTTGTTGGAGGCATGTAGGATGAACCTAGATTTGTCCAACCCGTGTGTTTCGATTCACCTCATCCTTGATTTGCATATGGATCATGAGCAGGTGATTGACCCAACCAACCACTGTTGTCATACTCAGCATTATGATGATCAATTTCCATTTCATGATCTTCCTCTTCCTCCTGTTCCATTTCATCTGTATCCTCGTCTTCATATTGAACCCTTGGGCTCGAAGCCTTTATCCGAAACTTGTACTGTTGATCTTGATTATCCTAAAAGTAGCCCATCATTGTTAGTGTCTTCTGGCTAAATTCTTGATCGAATGTCATATAAACATATGAATACCTTCAACCACAACTTCATCCTTATTAAGAATGCTTTGAATAAAAGAGGCATAACACAAGGTTGTACCTCGACCGGACTCCCGAAGAGCAAAAGTCATACTCGCAATGTAGTGAGGCTAATTAATTTGTATCTTGTTCTTCAGCAGGTACACCAAATGGACCTCAACCTGGTCAACTCTAGAACATCCTCCCTTCTTGGGATGGAGAATGTGGGATACGATCCATTGTAGGACCCTATCAATAGCCTTCAAACGCCCGGTAGTAACAGTCTTGGGAAACAAATCGCTAGCCATAATATTGTCAGGATAGGGATTCTTAAGCATAGAATTTAGGGAGGTTTTGAACTCATATCCTTCAACACAGTTGGTATCGGTAACCTTAGGATAAGAGGACGACTGTGGATCCATGTCGAATAGGTCTTTCCAAACATTGGCATTGACTGAGCGAGTTCTACCACCTATCTCATAGTCATACTCAAAATTGTCAAACTTACCATGAATACCTGTATAAAACAGCTTGACCAAATCCTCATTGTACTTTGTGTCACATTCCAAAAACTTATTAAACTCTTGAACTTTAAGCAATTCAATAATATCCCCAAGGTGCATGTGCTCATCTCTTAAGGAATAATATGCAAATTGCCTAACAACCGATCGTTTACCAAAGTTCTTATTATAAGTTTCAGCCAAATCATCAGATAGTAAAGAAAGAGCGTCTACCGGAACACTTGACCTGGGTTGAGAGGTACCTGCCCTAGAGGTGGAAGCCCTTATGGTTATTTTGCCTGTAATTCTTGTAGAAGCCATGAGAATACAATTTTTGGAGAAGATGAATAGTACCCAAATTCGAGTTGATGATGAGAGAACCTCTGGAAACCTTGTGAATGTTGAAGGTTTTGTTTTTGATGAACTTTTGGAAATGGGTTTCTAGGGTTTTGTAGAGAATTGAAGGAGAGGATAAGTATGAGGAGTAGTGTCTAGATGAAAATGATAATGATGTTAATGCTTTGAATGAGTAAAGGAAAATAAACAGGTTAAAGTTCCCAAGAACAATGAAGAGGCGCGCATTCTTCAAGGCATTTTTTCAAAACTTTTCAGCGAAGCGTCGACTGAACTAGTCATGCATCGACGCATACTGAACAAAAAAATGTAAAATTAAAATTTTCAAAGTTTAAGTCGACCCAAGGGTCGACCTGTGCACACCCGATTCAAAACACAAGAAAACATAGAGATCATGAATCGACCCATGTTCTGTTTTGGTCGACTCATGCAGTACAAACATGAAAAAAAATGCACATTTTAAGTCATGTATGCATCAATTAATAATAAATAGCAAGCCACGCATATTCCAAACTTAAAAATGGATTAAAGTAGATCCAACCCATAGAATAAACATCAATATAACACACATTTTGGCACAATTTCTTACATATATAAGTGATCAAGATTAGTTAACTAGAGATGAACGATATTACCTCCGATGAAGATTGATGATAGATGCCCTCACACATAGCTTGATCTTCTCAATATTGTTAATCAAAGAAAAATATAGACAAGCATAGATATAGAGCATGAAATCATACATATTTAGACACGATCCGAGATATCGAGAACACCAAGTTCCATACGGATGTTAAAAAAAGGCTTTGTCGCAAGTGGTTTTGTGAAAATATCTGCAAGTTGATTCTGAGTGTCAATATGCTCAAACACAACATCACCTTTCTCTACATGATCCCTAAGAAAATGATGGTGAATTTCAATATGTTTCGTCCGTGAATGTAGTACAGGATTTTTTGTTAAATTAATGGCGCTTGTATTGTCACACAAAATGGGAATACGTTCAAGTTTAACATTGAAGTCGAGTAATTATTGCTTGAGCCACAATACTTGAGCACAAAAACTACCGGCCGCAACATATTCCGCCTCAGCTGTTGACAAAGCAACAGAAACTTGCTTTTTGCTATGCCAACTCACTAAGGAATTTGAGAAAAAATGACAAGTGCCACTCGTGCTTTTCATATCTGATTTGCAACCGGCAAAGTCAGAATCAGAATAACCAACCAAAGAGCAATCACTTCCCTTGGAATACCAAAGCCCATACTTTGGAGTACCACATAGGTATCTAAATATGCGCTTCACAGCTTTTAAGTGTGATTCCTTGGGACATGATTGGTACCTAGCACACATACAGACACTAAACATGATATTTGGTCAGGATGCGGTAAGATAGAGGAGAGAACCTATCATACCTCAATATTTCTTCACATATACATCCTTACTATTTTCATCTCGACTCAAGTTAACACAAGTAGGCATTGGAGTGTCAATTGCTTTCGAGTTAGCCATGTCGAAGCACTTGAGTAGCTCAAGACAATACTTCATCTGGCCCACGAACATCCCTTCTTCAAGTTGCTTGATTTGCAATCCGAGAAAATAGTTTAGCTCTCTCATCATGCTCATCTCAAACTCTCCCTGCATCAACTTAGATAACTCCTTGACCATATTCATGTTAGTAGATCCAAATATTATATCGTCTACATATACTTGTACCAAAGTTGAGTGTTTTCCTTGACATTTAATGAAAAGGGTTGTGTCAACCTTCCCTCTAGAGTACCCTTGATCTAGTGAAAATTTGCTAAGACGCTCATACCAAGCCCTAGGGGCTTGCTTGAGACCGTACAAAGCGCATTTGAGCTTATAAACATGATTAGGATACTCATGGGATTCAAAACCAGGAGGTTGGGCTACATAAACCTCTTCATTAATATAACCGTTCAGAAAAGCACTTTTTACATCCATTTGAAATAATTTGAAATTTTTAGCACGTGCATAAGCTAGCAACAGGCGTATAGCCTCGAGTCGGGCAATAGGCGCATAATTTTCCTCATAGTCTATGCCCTTCTCTTGATTATACCCTTGCGCAACTAAGCGCGCTTTATTTCTAGTAATGACTCCATTTTCGTTAAGCTTGTTCCTAAACACCCATCTGGTGCCACTACTCGATGGCTTCGCGGAGGAGGGACAAGGTCCCAAACCTCATTTCTTTTAAATTGATTTAACTTCTCTTGCATTGATAAAAACCAATGTTCATCGAGTAAGGCCTCTTTAGAGTTTTTAGGCTCAATTTGTGAGACGAAAGCGAAGTGATAACAGAAGTTACTTAGCTTGGATCTCGTAGTTACTCCCTTTGATATATCACAGAGTATGTTGTCAATGGGATGGTCTTTAGAGGACTTCCAAGATAGAGGAAGGCCATCGTTGTTAGTCGGATAATCCTCCTCAATCTTCTCATGATGGTGATTTGTTTCCTCCTCAACATGCACTGCTTTAGGTTGATCAGTCCCTTTATCAGTGTCCTTGAGTATGTCTTCTGAAGATACACCTGCATCATGAAAAGAAGTATCTTTTCCGACATTTTTTAGATAAGACTCATCAAAAGTAACGTGTACGGACTCCTCAATAGTAAGTAACCTCTTATTGTATACCCTATATGCCTTACTAGACTGAGAGTATCCAAGAAAGATACCTTCGTCGGCCTTAGAATCAAACTTACCAAGAGCCTCTTTACCATTATTCAACATAAAACACTTACAACCAAAGACATGAAGGTGTGATACGTTGGGCTTCCTCACTTTCAAAAGCTCATACGGAGTTTTGTTTAGAATAGGACGGATGAGCACCTTATTTAAAACATAACAAGCCGTACTAATGGCATCGGCCCAAAAGTATTTAGGAAGGTCACTCTAATTGATTATAGTTCTTCCCAATTCTTCCAAAATTCTATTTTTACGTTCCACAACCCCGTTTTGTTTAGGGGTGCATGGTGCGGAAAAATTATGATCAATCTCATTCCTATCACAAAATTTTTCAAAGAGATGATTTTCAAACTCACCTCCATGATCACTTCGAATTATTACAATGTTTGTGTTTAATTTGTTTTGAGAGAGCTTGGCAAACTTCTCAAAAGCCGAAAAAGTATCGCTCTTGCTTGCTAATAAAATAGTCCAACAAAACCTAGAATAGTCTTCGACAATCACAAAACCGTAGTAGTTACCACCTAAGCTCTTAATCCTAGATGGTCCAAAGAGGTCCATATGGATGAGTTCAAGGGGTCTCGTGGTTGAAACAATGTTTTTAGACTTAAACAAGATCCTTGTTTATTTCCCCATTTGGCACGCATCACATAAGTGATCCTCTGAAAACTTAATTTTGGGTAAGCCGACTACTAGGTCCTTAGAAACTATATTATTAAGCAAATCGAAATTGACATGCGCCAAACGCCTATGCCATAACCATGAATCTTCACTCATGGTGATGAGGCATTTACTGCTACTCAACGATACCTTACTCAAGTCTAGCATATAGACGTTATTAACCCTCAGGCCTTTAAACACATCCTCCTTTTTATCATTATTTTCAATTATGCAGCAATCTTTTAAAAATAAGACTTTATAACCCTTGTCACATAATTGACTAATGCTAATTAGGTTGTGTTTAAGACCCTCAACTAGTAGCACGTTTGAGATAGTAGTAGAAGAGGGATTACCTACACTACCTTTGCCGAGTATTGCCCATTTATTGTTGTCTCCATAGGTCACAAATCCCTTTTTCTTTGCCACAAAGTCAACGAAAAGAGAAATGTCTCATGTCATATGTCTTGAGCATCCACTATCGAGAACCCATCTTGTCTCCACGGACTCAAGACGTTGTACCTACACAATCAATCAAGGGAAATAGGTACCCAATTATTATTGGGTCCTTGGTTGTGAGTGAAAACTTGATTGCATTTGGGCAACCATTGATAAACGCCTTTAGGAACTAAAAACCTCCTAAAGCGACATTTTGCAATGGTATGACCCCTCTTGCAACAATACAAGCAAGTAAGGTTAACATGGGAATCACTTTTGTTAGATTGATCTCGAATCACATAAGTGTATTTTTGATATGGATTAATCATGATTTTCTTAAAATGTGATCTATCAATAGTAAAAGTGACCTTTGGTTCTAGAGTCTTGTCATGTTTGGCTCTAAGAGTTCTAACCTCTTTCTGCCAAATATGATAAGTTTCACAACCAAAATTTAACCATTTACTCTTGTCTTCCTCAACATCTACCTTTGTTACTTCCACCGTAGACTTTTTGAGAGCCTCTAATTCCTTTTCAGAATCGTAGATCTTTTTCTCCAAATGAGAAAAGATTTGTTTGTTTGAAGCTAAACGTTTAAAGGCTTCATTAGCCTCATGGTGTAGAGTATGAAAAGCATGTTGTAATTCAGAATGAGACATTTTGTTAGAGTTATCATATTTAGCATGTCTTACCTTTTTATTCTTTTTCCTTTGATGAGCGGAGAGGCAAAGGTTAACGGACTCTTCTTCGTCACTTGAACTTTCTTCACTATATGACTCACTATTGCTTTCCCAAGCAATATAAGCTCTTCTAGATTTACCTTGTTTCATTTGTGGACGATTCTTTTCCTTTCCCTTGTCATTCTTCATCAATGGACAATCCGACTTATAATGGCCGACTTTTCCACAATTATAGCAAGACCCTTTAGTTTTCCCACTCTTGTTACCTTCATTCTTGGAAGACCTTGTTTGTCTTTTAAAGTTGACGAGATTCTTTTCCGAATGTTGAATACCGTTTTTCTTTATATAGAGATTGTATCGCCTCACAAACTATCCCATATCCTCATTCGAATCTTCTTCATCGTCGTCATTTGATTCACTCTCACTTAGCTCTTTTGCGAAGGACTTTGAGCTAGAAGCCTTTAGAGTTATTGACTTATTTTTCGCATCTTTGGTCTTGGTCTTTTCTTTCTTTTCTCTATTCTCAAATTGGTCAAGACTAATGAGGACTTGCTCATGTTCCTCGAGCTTCCCAAATAAAGTTGTGATGTCCATTGTCATGAGGTCATTGGCTTCCTTTATGGTTGTGATCTTTGGTTGTCATTCCCTAGTAAGACACCTCAAGATTTTATTAGTAGCAACATCATTGGAAACCGGTCTACCAAGTGAATTTAGTCTATTGATTAAATGAGTAAATCTCTTTTGCATGTCGGTAATGGTTTCCCCTTGCTTCATGTGAAAGAGATCAAACTCTTGTGTCAAAGTATTGATTCGAGCTAGTTTTACGTCATTAGTTCCCTCATGGGTAACTTGCAATGCGTCCCACATAGCTTTAGCAGTTGTACAATGTGAAACTCTATAATACTCATCAACACCCAAAAAGGAGATCAGAATATTTCTAGCTTTCCAATCGTAGTTATACTTTTTCTCATCTTCTTCATTTCATTGTACTTCCGGCTTAGGCACAACAACTTTATCCGCATTGGTCATGATAATTTCCATGGGACCATTTTGTATAACGTTCCATACCTTTCTATCAATAGAATTGATATGCACACGCATACAATCTTTCCAATAATTATAGTTCTCACCGTTAAAAACCGGTGCTCTATTGTAAGCCCCTTTTGGTTCGTTAGCCATTTTCTAAAAAGTTATATGCGAAGCACTAGATGAACCGGTGCTCGTTATACCACTTGTTAGACGATGGCAATTGATCTAGAAGGGGGTTGAATAGATCACTACTTTTTAAAACAAAGTCGGCGCTTAAAAATTTGTTTTTAAAATGTTTGCGGAAGCGGCCGAGGAACTACGTCATCTAAACAAACCGTTATCGAAAAGATCGGATATGCGTCAAGGCAAATGGAATAACAAACTTAATGAGAATTCAAATCACTAATTTGATTATTCATCAATACACTTGAATTTACTTAATTTTGTGCAATTTCCAATGACTTATAAAAAGTAAACAGAAATTGACAATTTCACAAACAGTTTGTGAGCGATCAATTTATCGAACACTTGGTGTGCAAAACACCCCAAGTGTTAATTTCTATGTAAATGTAGTGCAGAATTTTTCCAATTACAATCAAAGTGATTGTAATGAGTTTTCAAACCAGATTTTCAGCACTACACTATAACAGAATTTTATCAATCAATTGATTTTGCACAAACGTAAACAATTTAAAAATTAAAGAGATAAGGAAAGAGAGAACAACGCAAAATTTGTTTAGACAGTTCCCTTTTCGTCCTCACTTCGGGTACGTCTGCCTCCAATTCTAAAACTAGAATTGAGATATGTATTATCTTGTTGCAAATGTTTTTACAAGAGAAGCCCTGGTCACCAAACACTCAAGAATACTTGTTGATGTTGATACTATGTCTTCTCTCTCCTTGATTCAAGTCGAATCAAGTGTCTCGAACTTGTTGAATAAACCTCTGTTTACTGCTACTAGATTGAATGAACCCACCGGTCTTCAATCACCTTCGCTCGGTTGATTTCAATCACACACAGTTCGAACCCAAATCTTTCTTGCACAATCCTTCGATTATCGCTACTAGATTGAACGAACCCACCGTTCTTCAATTACCTTCGCTCAGCTGAATCTATGAAGCAAAGATTTGTCCAAAACCCCCAAATCCACACGATCTTGGAGGACAAAACCCTAACGGTTTTATTCAACCCACTGAAAAACTCACCCCAAACTAGATACATAATCCTATATTTGGACGTTATCACCTCAATGATGCAAGAGATCAACAAAAATTGTTATGTGTAATTGTTGAGAAAATGCAATAATGAAGGTGAAGATGATGAGAGAAAAATTCAGTGTATATCTTTCACTTTTATTTGTTGTTGTGAAATGATGAGGTACAATGTATATATATATGATCCCATGACCAACTAACAAAAAAATAACAGCAATTTAAAATTGAGAGAGATCAGAAAAATGACATGTATTCAGCGAACGATCGACCAAAAGATAAGGAAGGTCGACCTGAGCAGAACCGTGAGCAAAACTATGCAAATGTTGAAGCTATGTGTCGACCGGAACAGGGTTCATGCGTCGACGCAAGCTTGCTGAAAAAATGCAGATAAAAAGGTTAACAGTATGAGTCGACCTAAGGGTCGACGTGAGCACATCCGGGAGTAAATGACTGAAAAATTAGTTTTCATGAGTCGACCAGAACAGGGTTTGAGTCGACTCAAACACCTTAAACTCCCAAAAATGATTTTTTTGATCATAGTTTGTTCCACCTAAGCTATGTTTATGCATTCCTATGACTCCCAACATGATCAAACACACACAAGAAATATATGAGACTCTTCTTATATGTATAGACACATGATTTTGGGATATTTGTGAATTGTGAAGTATAAATGCAGGCTATGACGCGATGATACCATCCAAATTACACACTACGAGCTAGTACACATTTTGACATCCTTAAAATAAAGACCATGTATTAAGACATCTTGCCCTCACACATCCTTACCCACAACGTCCCAATAATGCTTATAGAAATAAGCAGGAAGTCCATTGGGCCCAGGAATCAAAGCCTTTCAACTAGTTTATGGCTTCCTTTACTTCGTTGGTTGTGAAATCTTTTTAAAGTTCTTCCTTCATGTTTTGAGAAATTTTGTTTTGTACAACCCCAAAGATTTCGTTTTGCTTTTGCTCTTGACTTGTTGTGAATATATGTGTAAAGTGAGATGTGAACATGATAGCTATATCTCTTCTTTATAATATCTTTGCCCATCTTCTCCCTATATGGTTTTAATGGTGTTATTCGCCTTTCTCTGGTTTATTTTTAAGTGAAAGTATTTGGTATTTTGATCTCCCTCCTTTAGCTAATTGGTTTTTTGTATGTTGACTCCACCAAATTTCCTCGAGCTTGATCTTGTTATCCAAGTTCTGCTCAGCCTCCATAATTTCGTTTATATTTCCCACCATTGGCTTCCCCTTTCTAATCTGCTCCAGCATTTCTTAGGCTAATTTTGGATTATTAATGATGAAGCTAAACACTGTTTTGCCCAAATCATAGACTATTTGCCTGAGCTTGCTAGCATGATTCCCTTGGGCATTGCCCCATACCTGTTGCACTATTTGCTTACTATTTTCATTTGTGCTTCATATCTTTTCAAACTTTAAATTGTTTCTTTTGTAGTGATTATACTTGCAAGTGTTAATAGAGCTAAAAACCAGTATGTCTAAGTAAGTGAGTGTTAGATTAGCCTTGAAAATTTTCCATCCACTTGTTAGAAACCAAAAAACTATCCAATGTAGCCTGAATATAATTTTTACCCAATTGGTTACTAGACCAATTAAACATATTTTTGGAAAAACCAACATCGATCATGTTATAACCACTACTACGAAAAACCTCTTTTACTTCGTTTGAAAAAAGGATTTTATCTTGATTTCATAAGAGAGGTAACGAAAGACATGATGAAAACTTGTCACTTTACCCTCGGATCAAGATCCATTGAGAGGAAAAGTGAAATTGTCATGGATTTTTATTTTTTTTGAAAATCTTGATATCCGGCCTTGCGACCGACTAATTCAAGAGGGACTAATCCCACCGTCCACTAGCGGAGACCCCGTTTAAAGCCAGACAAAACTCCGCATAGACTGACCCACACAAAGATTGATTGCACCTAGTAGGTGTCATGGATGTGATCCCCACGAGAGTATTTTTTGAATTTTCAAATTTGTTTTATCATTTTATTAAGAGAAGTGATATTGCGGCACCAACATTAACATCTACACTGCATTTTCATACTATATAATCTACATTTTTATTTTATTGAAATTGGAATTTGTGCTGCAGTGAAAATGAAGCTGAGGAACTACGGTGTAAGAATATCGTGTAATAATTTTGCTGTCATTATAGCACTCCTCTTTTATTAAACATACTCCTGATACTACGTATAACCAATTGTACTGGTACTTTGTTTGTTAATATATTATAATCTGTCATTAAAATAAAGTTTATAGAGGCAACTAATTCAAAATAGGCATCAAACATATCAATATGTCCTCGTATCCTTTTACAATACCTTATAGCTATGCGACATTTTATCACTTTTTTCTATTCACGTTGGAGTAGCTATTAAAAGGACAAAAAAAAATCATGATTTGTATAAAAAAATCATGATTTGTATGTACAAATCATAATTCACTATTCTTAATGGCACATGGATTAATTAACTAGTTTAAAACTAGCCAACTAATTAGCATAGCATGTAATAAGTTGAACTACTACAAAAATTCACGTTGAAAATTTAAGCGTGACTAGTAAAATGTCCTGCATTAGATGGAGATGATATATACGAAAATTCAGTGTCATATATATACTTCCAATTGTGGAAAAATGTGTGTTAATTTCCAAGATCAGCTTGGACCACTTTGCATATATGCAGTTAAGCACAATGATAATCGTACTTCTAATAGCATGGGCCACTTTTCATATACAAATTAATTTTTCATTATAACTATTGATTAATATTAGACAAAATCATGTTTAATTTGAACATTCCATTCCGTAAAAGAAAAATCAGCCATTTTAACTATGCTCTTTTTAAATAGCACTCATTCAATGAGAAGAAATAAATATTAATTAAACAAAATCCAAGAATTTGTATATAAATATATGTATAACGGCGAACCAGAAAAAAATAGCAAGTTAAGAGCCATGGCTTTGCAGTACTCAAAACAGCTGCTGCTGATGGTGGTGGTTGCTGTCATTTATACAAAAGCCGCTACTCAACCGATGTCACGTGGTACAACAATGTGCGGCTCGGTCCCCATTCCATTTCCATTTGGAACAACCAAGGATTCTTCTCTAGATAACACCTTTCTCATCAATTGTACCAAAACATCTTCATCCAAAACACTCGTACCATTCTTGCCACAGAGTAATCAACGTGTTATAGACATCTCAGTCGATGGTACGCTGCGTGTTGCATGGCCAGTAGCCAGCGATTGCTACACTGAAAAGGGTACACTCATGAACCAAAAACTTCAGGACATCGACATGCCTTATTTTCCTGTCTCGCCAACTCGAAACAAGTTGATAGCAGTTGGTTGTGACACAGTTGGAGTATTCTTCGCAATGGATTCTGGTGGAAAAAGTTACACCAGTGGATGTGTGGCTTTGTGTAACAGGCGTGATGATATTGTGGCAAATGAATCTTGTTCTGGCACTGGCTGTTGTGAGGTTTCAATACCCCATGGTCATGTGTTAACGGAAGTAGCCTATGGATCTCTCAGCATATTCCACAACCACTCGTTAGTACATAACTTCGATCCATGTGGTTATGCGTTTTTGGTTATCATACAGGTTGACATACACAGACCTCCTCAAGTTGGAGAAGAAGGAGTTTCCAGTGTTGTTGGATTGGGCAATCCGGAACCAAACGTGCGAGCAAGCAAAGAAGGATAATTCAAGTTATGCATGTAAAGCTGACAAAAGTACATGTCACAATGCTGGAACCAAAAAATCTGGTTACCTTTGCAGATGCCTTGATGGATATCGGGGAAATCCTTACCTCAATCACGGTTGCCAAGGTATTATAACACTTTTTATCTCTTGTTTGGTATAAATTTCAATTTTTCAGATAAATGGGATTTTATTTATAATTTTACATAGTAGCATAACGATTGTTCATTATAAACTACACTGCCTAGTGAAAACAGAAATCGAAACTAACAAACTATTCTTTAGATATTAACGAATGCATGGAATCCAATGACTGTTAAGGGAGCAACATGCAAAAATCTTCCACCAGGAAGCTATCATTGTAAATGCCCGACAGGATATGAGGGAGACGGGAAAAATAATGGAACAAGATGCAGTCTCAAATCAAGAAAAGAGCACATGTTGATCATTGCATTGAGTGAGTACAACACATTCTATTCTCCATTCATTCATAAGATAATAAATAACATCAAGCTAGGCAAAGCAGAAAGAGAACTGCATCACGTCGTTTAAGATTAATTTACCAACTTTGCAATTGGAATCGTCTCATTTCAAATCAATAACTATAACTGCATGACATTTTTCAGTAGGTAGTTCGAGTCTAGAGAAAATGATTATATTTTTCATTTGTTTATGTCAGGTGTCAGTGTAAGCGTCGTAGGACTACTGATGGGAAGCATTTATGCACATTGGGCATTGAAGAAAATAAAGCTCATTAAACTTAAAGAGCAGTTTTTTCAACAAAACGGTGGCTTACTCTTGCAACAACAGCTAGTGAAGCATGGAGGGTCAACAGAAACAACTAAAGTCTTCACTGCTGAGGAGCTAAATAAAGCAACCAACAACTTTGATGAAGAAAATATCATAGGCCAAGGTGGTCAGGGAACCGTTTACAAAGGAGTTTTACAGGATAACAGAACCGTAGCAATAAAGAAGTCCAAAATCAATGACTCAAGCCAGGTTGAGCCGTTCATCAACGAAGTGATCCTGCTTTCTCAAATCAACCATAGAAATGTCGTAAAACTCTTGGGTTGTTGTTTAGAGACAGAAGTACCCTTGCTTGTTTATGAATTTGTTTCCAACGGTACTGTTTATGAGCATCTTCATGATCTAAACCAATCTTTAAAGCTTACATGGAACACAAGACTAAGAATAGCAAAAGAAACTGCTGGAGTCCTGGCATACTTGCATTCTGCTGCGTCTACACCAATCATACATAGAGATGTGAAATCTACAAATATACTACTAGATGACAATCTCACTGCAAAGGTTTCTGACTTTGGAGCTTCGAGGATCGTTCCTCTTGATAAAACTCAGATAACAACTCTGGTGCAGGGGACAATGGGGTATCTTGACCCAGAATACTTCCAAACAAGCCAGTTAACAGAGAAGAGTGATGTATATAGCTTTGGGGTTGTCCTAGCAGAGCTACTGACAGGAAAGAAAGCATTGTGTTTTAGCAGGCCAGAGGTAGGTAGAAACCTTGCACTGTACTTTGTTTCTTCAATGAAAGAAGGTCGGTTATTTCATATTCTTGACCAAAATATTGATGAGCCAAATGTTGAGCATCTTAAGGAAGTGGCACTAATTGCGGAAAGGTGTTTAAGGGTGAAGAGTGAGGAAAGGCCCACCATGAAAGAAGTGGCAATGGGACTAGAAGGAATATTAGTTATTGAAGAGTAGTGCTGGAGAAGTGACAATATGCCATCAGAAGAGACTGAAAACATGTTCAACGCAGCACCGTCTGTTATCAATGTCGAAGATGGTGTAGGCGGAAGTGGCATTAGTTCTTCGGACTCGTGTAGCATAAACCAGATTTCGATGTCAGTGATCGGTGGACGATGATAAGTTGATTAGTTGATATTGACTAGATGGTGTGCTTTCACTTTTAAGGGACTGTCCTGAAGGATATCATCTTCTAAGCTAAATTTGGACTCATATAGCATAAACGCTGATGAGTTATGTATAAGCTCTTTTCATAAGTTTTTCTAAATAATCTCACAAGTATATGTTTCACTCACTACATGAGCTCAAA
The DNA here is from genome assembly GCA_022829125.1 of Lathyrus tuberosus. Taxonomy (NCBI): domain Eukaryota; kingdom Viridiplantae; phylum Streptophyta; class Magnoliopsida; order Fabales; family Fabaceae; genus Lathyrus; species Lathyrus tuberosus. The sequence goes on from JALAZF010000076.1 coordinate 16,103,903, forward strand.
TAAGTCAAACCAGGTCCTAAGCATTATTCTAGTGTTAATCTAAATGGCTTTCATTTCTAATGGAGTGCCAATAGGGTGTATTATCTTTTAAGTTAGATTAGGAATTGGGATAATGTTACAATATCAAGTGATGGAATTTTGAGATTCTCCTCAACCAAAATTTTCTTTTCAATGCAAGTTGTTGATGTGTCTGATTTTATTATTTCTTGAAGCTATAATGTAATAGTGATCGTGATTGCGTTGTGTACAACATAAAATTCATTTTGAATCTGCGACTATCTATTTATTCACCTTTAAAAGGTGAATTCTAGCCTCCAGGCTATTTGAAAAAAAAAAAAAATCATTTACATTAGTGTGATATCAAAATTAATTTATATTTATATCATGCATTTCAACTACTTCCACGTTGTAACAAAACAAAGCAAAGCAGCCAGAAAGTAGGAACATTTTCGGAGAGATGAGGATTTAGACGTTCATACAACAAAACAACAAGATCAAAGGCAAATTTAAATAAAGCAACAAAAATGATTAAAAATCTTATAAACTCATGAACGAAAAAAATAAACCTGCAATTATGGTGCTGTGGTGGTGGACATCGGCGGAGGAAGAAAGGGAGAAAGGGGCTGAGAACATGACTGCAGTGAGGCTTCATTATTGAATTTTAACTTTTAAATTTATTTAATATTTAGTACATATATAAAAGAAAAAGAGACCGTCTAAATTAATTAATTTTACAATGTCAATATATAATATCTCATATCTCTATTAATATTTTATTTGTTGCCAGTTGAGATTAATTGAATTCTTATATAGTTTATTTTATTTTTTGGTCAGTTAAACAAATTAAGGAATTAGTGAAATTAAAAAAGTTTAATTAGTATTCAATTAAATAGGAATTTATTAATTACTAAAAGTGAAATTTTGGCAATGCAGACAGTAGATGTCTTAACACATGTCACGACGTTGTTCTGCATAAACATTTAAACTCAGAGGAACAACAGCAGACTGATACCTTGAATATCAGAACTGCAGAATCACAGATGTTACGACATCTGATCCAACATGTTTATCATGAACCCTAACAGAAAAGTAAATCTGCATAATGATAAAGAACACAACAATTGTTAATCCAGTTTGGTGCAACTCACCTACATCTGGGGGATACCAATCCAGGAAGAAGACTCCACTATTTGTAGAACTGTTACAAAGCTAAACTCCCCCGTTTACAACTTTATATCATAATCTCTACCCAATGAAGACTTTATCAAAGAACAACCTCTTTGATATGAGATATCCCATTCACTTCCCTTAATCACCAACTGTGATTTCCACATCATCTCTGTCAATACAGAATTCTGTCAAGCATACTTAACAAACAAGCTAACTCGGATTTGCTTAAAAGCTTCATCCAAGAACAATACACAATTCAATACCTCAAGGCTTATGGATCTGTGCGACACCTATATCTGCCACAATGTATCAACTGATACAAAGGGAGACTTACAACCTAGAGAGCCAACGACTCTCAAACCCTAAACCCTTGTTTCTTACGCAAGAGAACTAGGTTACAAAAGGCATGCCAAATCCAAGGTCTAAGTCTTCTATTTATAGAGTCTTCTGCTGCCTTGGGCTTCAATCTTCTGTTTACTGATTCCTTGATCCACGTTCTGATTGCTTCCTTAATTCTTGGACCAGACTTAAAAACAGCCTGCTATATCAGTTTAAGATGTCAGGACATTCGTTAGGACATCATGTCTTCTACATGTTGGAACACTTCATTCAACGCCTTGTTTTACCAAAAATTTACTCAAAACTGCAGAGTCTTCAATCTCCCCCTTTTGACTAATTTTTGGTTAAAACTCCTTTGGTAGAAAAAGAAAGACAGGGCATTTGGTAGATATGATTAGAACCCCTCTGAGACTCTTTCTTATCCCTGAAATTCCTAGCTGTATGTTAGTGTGCATGAGGAAGAGTATATAACTCTCTCCCCCTCAAACCAGTACTTGCCACGGAGGGATAAATCTTCCTCTTGAGGGACATAAGAGAACCCACAAGAAGATCCAGAAAGAGCTTAAGAAGAAACAGTTGTATCATTTGTAACACAGAGTCCACAGAGTATGTAACTCAGGTCACAAGACACAACCTGCTTCATAACTCAGATCACAAGGCACAAGGGAAGTCCTCAAGGATGTCAGAACATCTCATCCAACACCCCTGCTTGCACAAGTGAGTAAGTGTTGTAGCAACCAACACTAACTGAGATGCATCCATAAGATCCATACTTCTTATCTCCCATTTTTTAGCCAAAAATTGGCAAAAGTAGCCAATACAGTTCCATATCCATATGTTACTTATCCAAACACGAATGAAATACATGATGACTCAACCCACTGTAACACCCCCATTTTCTACCCAACGTTTATTAAAAATCAGAGTGCAAAATTTTCAACATAAAACAAATGAGATGTCACATTTTCAACTTGAACAACAAAACCAATAACATAAACCTGTATTTCTTTTTAAAATAGATACATAGCATTCGGCCTTCACAACTTATAAATCATATTCACTTTATTCAACTAGATCAAAACTTCAATTTATAATTATTCAAGAATTATTGTAATAACAACAATTAGGAACAACAACATAAACAAAACATTTCCCCCCGAGTGCTACGTATCAGAGCATGACACCAACTTGAACTAACAGCGACTAAGACTTCAAACCTTCACAGCTATTCTTGAGTACCTGCTCAGTTACCCATAATAGGTAACATCATTACAGAAGGGGTGAGATATCGAAAAATATAATCAAAGGCATGATAATTAATATATTAGATTAGAATCACCCAAATTTCACCGCTTCATACAACAGTCATACAACAACTATTAGTAAACAACTTAAGAGCAACCACAACTTATAACAAACAACACTTATAACAACAACCTGTATCAAGCGACAACTTACAGCAATAACAATTTATAACAACAATAACTCACAACAATAACAACTTATATCAACAACACCAACAATCAACAACAACGTAATAATATTAACAACTTCAACATGCAACTCAAATGCGACTCAACTATGCAAATGCATGTGGTACCATTTGGAGTAAACTCCCAACTTAAACATATGCCAGGTTATCGAGGCATTTTCAACTTAATCGGATGCCATCAAGGCCAACTTAAACAGGTGTCATCAAGGCCAACTTAATCAATGCAAATGTATGCATGCAACAATAACCACAACGTCACAACAACAACAACGCAATAACAACAACGAGAACAACAACTTAAACATGCACCACTTGCATCAACTTAATCCAACATTGGTCGTTCGACCTACAACTTAATCAACAACATATTCAACATCACATCACCAACATCACCACATCAACAACGTATTCAACATCAACATAAAACATTGGTCATAAGACCTACAACTTAACAGTGCCCATAAACCGGGACAATTCAACCTATTCAACTGTACCTGCAAATCAACTTAATCGACATAATTACCACAAAACAAACCAACCAAGAATACCTACTAATTTATATTAGTTATCCCGCCAATTTTCATTAAATTCCGGACAACTAATTTTCCGCTTAATTCTACTTATTCGACTAACTCCATACATCAACCAACCAAAAATAACTACAACCACTTACGAATTACTTCTGCAAAATTTCAACTTGTTTCGGTTAAACAATTATATCGGTTAAAACTACTAATATCACTATTCGGTACTATTTTCATCAACCTCCATTAATGCTACTAATTTCCACTGTTTCTATTTACTTGATTCCCTGATATCAAATCTCGAATGCTACTAAATCATGTTACTGTCATTAAATTCAACTCTGATACAAGACCTGCTACTGTTATTTCTAAGTCCCCACATTATTGATATTCCTCTGCATTATTAATCGGTTAACATTGTTGAGGCATATTGAACGATAACACCTCAATCGCACACATTCACGACGGTAAAAATCAACACAACGATACGGTTTCAATTTTTTGCTATAATTGAACTAGATACAGACCTCAAAACCATTTTTCCTAGAAAGAACATCTCGTTAGCTTTCCAACGCTTCGAACGGGGGTCAAAACTGACTTACGGATCAAAAGATATGAATTTTCCAAACTTTCCAAAACCAGAATTTTTCTGCATAACAGCCCTACGGGATTTTGCATTTTCGTCCGAAAATCTGACCGATTCAATTATTTTCTTCGAAACCAACACCTACTCATTCATACCAAACATATAGTAGTGATTTGGGACCATCAAACGTGAATTCTACGACTTTCGATTTCAATCCGAATCTTAAACTCCCAAATCTCCAAAAATGCAAAAACTTACAAAATCAACCAAATTCGATGAAACAAGCATCCTCGATCACGGCCTAACGTTTCTCGACACAACTACGCATTCTATTCCGACTTTCGTCCGCGAAAACATCGGTTTCTATCGATTTAACCAAATTCCATCCTAAGTTTAATACTATAGAACAATAACCAAACAATCTAGCAAACATCAAATTCCACAAAAACAAAATCAATTCATCAATACACTTCAACACATTCAGTAGAAAATTATATAAATCTCAATCTCACGTATCAATTATCATATACCCGGTTATAAAATTCGAACCCCACTCTTACCTTAGATTGATGGCCGCTCGAATTTTCGATCGACTTTTCCGACTTGGCTCTGACGGTAATTCTCCCGTATCCCCTCTGCAAAACTCCAAGCCTAACTGCTTCTCTCTTCGCTCTGCCTCTTTTCCTCTCCTCTTGCATCCATGGAGATTAGAAATATGAACATGCTGCCATTGAGTTCCTATCTTGACCAAAATTCAGCCTCCATCATCATCAATCTCGTAACTACTATTTGACCTATTTCCAGCATGAACTCCCAAACTTCAAATGCGTTTTTATCCTTTAATACCAAACTTATTGACACGAAATCATATATCAAATTGAAGGGAATTTCGTAAGCTTTCCAGAAATTCAAGAATCGCTTTAATCGGAATTACAAGTAAAAAGTTATCACCTGTTTAGTGGAGGTTGTACCATAAGTGCGAAAATAGAGATATGATCATGAGTTCTTCTTTCTCCTTCTTTGCTTCCAAGCTATTTTCTCTCCTCTAAAACCCTTATTCTTCTCTAAGACTTTTTCCTCTGTAACTTTCACGATCAATTTCTCCAAAACTTCCTCTTGCAACTTTTCACGTACAACATGTTTTACTCCTTCTCTCAACCCTTATTTTTCTCCACTAATCAAAACCTAATTCCCCTTTTTTCTCAACCAACCCAATTAATAATAATACTAATAATAATAATACTATTATTTTATTATTCTTATTGGGCCTACTATCTTCACCCCCCCCCCCCCCATCTTACTATACACAACCATAAAATAAGCCCACTTAAATAAAATACGCTTATATTCCATAATATTAATTCTAATATTATTTCTCTCGACTAAATCGACTAATTACCGACTATCAAATAAATCGTCCAAACCACCAAATCAACATATTTAACCATAGACGGAAAATATCCAATATTATTTCCACAACTTAAATCAATTCAACTCGAACCAACTTAGAAACATCAACATAATATTCCGATATTTCGAAATCAACTTAAATCGACACAAATACTCAAATCAACGCGAATCAACACAACATACTACAATTATATTTAATTAAATACTTAATTAAATAAACGGGCATTACACCCACAACCTGGAATTCCACAAACAGATGCACTCTTTAAATACCTAAACGGTTTCTCTAGAGATCCACGATCCAAAGAAGTTACCGCTGAGCATTTCAAAGGAGAAATAAATTTAGGTAGGTAAATTCAACATTAATAACTGCGCACCGCCCAACTAGGATAAGACTGTTCAAACTTTTAAGAGTAACCGTCCAAAAAGGAACACTTGTATCAAGACACATGTTACCCATGCCTTCACTTAAGAAGCATTATCCACCATTCAAAACAGCTAGTTAGGACCCACCCTCAGGTCTTAAATAATGTCCTGACGAACGTCAGGCTTGTTCAGTCCATCTGAAGCATAGTCACCATCCTTTTGACGAGTCCTAAGAATAATCCTTTTAAACAGAAGACCAAGATTAACTGGCCAAGATGTCAAGACATTTCTTCAAACATCTTTCAGTTAGTCCCAAAGATACTTATATTGACATTTTAAATGATGGAATTAAATTTATACTGTCAAGTCCCCCACGACCTTGCAACAGTAATGTCAAGACATCCTTCTTGACATCTCATCCTCCCAGGATGGAAACATAATCACAGCCTGCTTGACACACAACACAAGCTTGATTCAGAACTGCACCCTACATTAACCTACCTTAGATCAAGGAGCAACTCCCCCTATCTAAGATAACCAGTGTTCCTCCAATGAACACTTCTGCTAATGAATGGAAAACATAAGACGCATCTTCATGTCTTCAAGAGCGAACCCTCTGTCCAACATACCTACTGAACACAATCATCAACTCTACTTATTCCTTCTTCTGACAAGAACCAATAATCACTCACACATGAACACCATCATGCTTCCCGTGAGGACTCATTAGGATCACCATCCTAAATTAACAAACTCTTGGATTAAGATCAAAGTTCCATTGATCCCCTTCATCCAGAAACTATCCATACGCCAAATGAATTCCTCTTGAATTCTCATGTATAGATCTCCTTGTTCCGGAGATAAAATCCAATTGATTTGGAATGATCCACATTCCTCAAAGAGATACCTTACATCTTAGTTTGTTTTCTTCCAGCGGTGTCAGATACCATATACATGCTTCAGAACTTCACAACTGACAAACTAATCCACTTCCCTTTAGCATGACTTGCCAATAGGGGCGTTGTCCCCTCCACAAGCTTTTCTTATGACCTCAGCAAGGCCAATCAATAGATAGACACCCAACAATCCAAGACAGTCATTCCTTCATCATGCTCCCGTATGATAACCTGGAATACTTCTGATCAACTGGTGAATATCCATATTCAGACTTCCATGCAATCAACACATGATCCACTTCAGTCTTCTTTACATCATCCTTCCAAGGCAGTTCTTCTACTCCATCATTCTCCCGTATGACAAGATAGATACTCCTTAGATACGATGTAGGCAACAAGTTCCTAAACCAGAACTTAAGAATCCTCCTCCAAGGATAACCAACCCGGATAATGTTCTAACATCAGTTGGACATCCTTCACACATCACAGACACCACACACACCCTTACTCACAACGTCCCAATAATGCTTATAGAAATAGGCATGAAGTCCATTGGGCCCAGGAATCAAAGCCTTTCAACTGGTTTATGGCTTCCTTTACCTCGTTGGTTGTGAAATCTTGTTAAAGATCTTCCTTCATGTTTTGTGAAATTTTGTTTTGTACAACCCCAAAGATTTCGTTTTGCTTTTGCTCTTGACTTGTTGTGAATATATATGTAAAGTGAGATGTGAACATGATAATTATATCTCTTCTTTATAATATATTTGCCCGTCCTCTCCCTATATGGTTTTAATGGTGGTATTCGCCTTTCTCTGGTTTGCTTTTAAGTGAAGTATTTGGTATTCTATTAGATTACACTAAAGTTATCAAGAGAATAGAAAATGGCACAAGAAGATAAATGGCATAAGACATAAAATTTTCAGATTTTTCATACCACCAAAAGAAAAGGAACAATCCTTAAATAGCTAGGGTTAAGCTAAGACTACTACATGGGCTTACAAAACAAATCCGACCCACCATAAAAAGATAAAAAACAGTTGGACTTAAAATTAAAAATAACAATCCTTTAATAGGACAGAAACTTTCTTTTCTATATTGGGCCTTTTCCTAACATTACTCTCTGGCCCAATAAGAACCTTGTCCTCAAGGTTCAGTGATGCAGTGGTGATGGGCTTGTATTTGGGCTGATTGGCATTGGTGTACGGTTGGCCCAATGAGGGTGAATACATAGGGTTAGTTTTGGTTTGAGTGGAGAAAAGGTTTGAAAATTTGATTTGGTTGTTGGGGAATTTAGCTGGCAGATTTTTGGGGTGGGGCGTACACGTGGCGGAGGGATATGTGGGTTTGGTAGGGGAAATCTGGGTGGACGGTGGAGATTGAGGGAGAGAGGATAAGGATTGAGTTGGAAACTGTGTGGTTGGAGGCGTGTGAGAAGGTGTGGTACAGCTGTTTTGGTTAGGTGGGGTTAGAAATTCTTGGGCAGTGGAGCACGTGGTTTTGGAGAGAGGTATTTGAAAAGTTGGGCGGTTTGAAACATTGGGAAGGGAAAGTGCAGCCACGCGTGCATCTGGAACCGTGTTGAGCAGATCTTTGGGGGATTGGGTCACGTGGGCTGGAGTAGAAATTGTACTAGTGGACCGTTGAAAAGTTTGTTTATTTAAGACAGGCATCACATGAGAGGCTGAGTTTTTCACTTCTTCTCTCGTCTTGAGTTCCAACTCTTCTCTCTTTTTTTCTAAGTGCGTGTGTTTGCTTTTTCTGTGAGTTTTCTCTGGTACCAAAAGAGAGATGGTGTCTAGAAAACGAACAACCTTTGTGTCATTAGCATGTTGAGAGTGCTCCTTTTCCATGGGTTCGAACATGCATGTATAATCTGGAGGTAGGGTTCGCGATTCAGACAAAGTTTGGGTTCTGAAAAAGGGTTTTAGGAGGGACACATGCACCACCGGATGAACACGGGAAGACGACGGCAGATCCAGCAGATAAGCAACTTCACCGACGCGTTTTATGACGGAAAAGGGCCCATAATATCTTTTTGCCAACTTTTGCGATGAACGGTGGCTGACGGTGCGTTGTCGATACGGTTGGAGTTTCAACAGAACGAGATCTCCAACGGCAAAGGTAAACTCCCTTCGTTTTGTATTAGCTTATTTCTCCATCTGAATACGACTCTTACTCAAGTTTGTCTTTAACTGTGCTAGGATTTCGTTGCGTAGAAAGAGTGTGTGGTCCAAAGGGTCCTCTGAAGTGGTTTCCGGTACATACTCTTGAATTGTGGGAGGGTCTCTTCCATACAAAGCATGAAAAGGCGTCATCTAAATGGCCGTATAGAACGATGTGTTGTACCAGAATTCGGCTAAGTGGAGGAACTTGTACCAATGGCGTGGCTGTTCACCTGCAAAGCAACGAAGCTATGTACCTATCGATCTGTTGATTACTTCAGTTTGTCCGTCTGTTTCGGGGTGATAAGCTGTGTTGTACTTCATTGTTGCGCCTTGTACTGTGAAATTTTTTTTCCAGAAGTTGCTGAGAAACAGAGGGTCACGGTCAGATACGATGGACTTTGGTATTCCGTGAAGGCGCGCTATTTCAACTGAAAATCTTGAAGCCAAATCCTGAGCTGTAAACTTGGACGGCATGGCAATGAAGTGGGCGTACTTAGTGAGCCGATCACACACAACCCAGATTACAGAGTGTCCAAAAGAATTAGGTAAATGAGTAATGAAATCCATCGTGATTTCTTCCCACACTTTGTTAGGGATTGACAATGGCTGAAGTAATCCTTGTTTCTTTTGTGTCTGATATTTGTTGTGTTGATAGATCGAACAGTGCTTAACAAACTTTTTCACTGCAACAAATAACCCTGGCCATGAGAAAGATGTTGAGAGGCGGGCTAGCGTAGCTTTCCTCCCTGAGTGACCAGCAGTTGGGGTGTTATGAAACTCATGGAGAATGTGGTGGCGCAAGTCTGGTATGTCAGGTATGAAAAGTTTCTCTTTATGGTACAACAATCCTTTTGAAAATTTGTAGAACTGATGAGGACTATTGTGAATGAGTTGTTGGACTAAAGCTTTGCCTGCTGTATCATTCGCATAAAAATCTCTGAGTCTACCAAGGATGTCCGGAACAGGGGATGATAACGACAACAACATTGTATCACAACGTGGAATTGTCTACTCAAAGCATCTACAACGAGGTTGGATTTGCCAGATTTGTAGAATATTTCAAAGTTAAACCCTTGTAATTTCGAAGCCCATTTTTGTTGTTCTAGGGTCTGAATCTTTTGAAGCAGCAGATTCCTTAAACTTTTCTGATCTGTATGAATCTCGAATTTTTGACCTAGAAGGTACTGACGCCATTTCTTTACAGATTCTGTGATGGCAAACATCTCCCTAACATACACCGAGGCTGCTTGCATTCGAGGGTAAAGCTTCTTACTGAAAAAGGCGATGGGGTGGCCTTTCTGAGACAAAACTGAACCAATGGCAACTCCAGAAGCATCGGTTTCAACTGTAAATTTTTTTGTAAAATCTGGTAACACCAGGACCGACATGTCGGTCATAGTTTGTTGTAATTTTGTAAAGGCTTCGACCGCCTCTGTACTCCATACAAACTTAGTGGAACGTAACAAATCGGTGAGCAGAGCGGCGAGAGAGTCATAATTACGAACAAAGCTGCGATAAAATCCAGTAAGTCCAAGAAATCCACAGAGAGTTGTGAGTGAACGCGGTTGGGGCCAATCCAAAATTGCCCTGACTTTGTCTGGATCGGGTGCAACACCACCCACTGAGATAATATGGCCAAGATAATTCACTTGATTGACTGCAAATACACACTTAGATAATTTCACAAAGAAGGAATTGGACTGAAGTAAATAAAAAATAACCTGCAAATGAATTAAATGATCACTGAAACTTGGGCTATAAATCAAAATGTCATCGAAAAAAACTAAAACGAATTTACGTAGGTGAGGACGTAAGAGATCGTTCATAGCTGACTGAAATGTAGATGGGGCGTTAGTGAGCCCAAAAGGCATAACGAGAAATTCGTAGTGCCCGTCAAAAGTACGAAATGCTGTCTTATGTGTGTCTTCCGATGCCACTCGGATCTGATGATAACCAGAGCGTAAGTCTAACTTGGTGAAAAATTGAGTTGAACCCAATTCATCCAGAAGTTCATCAATGGTGGGGATTGGGAAACGGTCTTTAATGGTCACAGCGTTTAGAGCGCGGTAGTCAACGCAAAAACGCCATGTTCCATCTTTCTTTTTTACGAGTAAAACGGGTGAGGAGAAAGGGTTGTTGTCGGGTTTGATAATGCCTTGCTGTAACATGTCGTTTATAATGGATGTCAGGGCTGATTTTTGGGAATGTGGATAACAGTAGGGTTTTACATTAATAGGGCGTGTGTTGGGTTCAAGGGGTATATGGTGATCATGAGGGCGTTTGGGTGGAAGGCTTATGTGTGATTGGAAAATAGTTCGATATTGTTGCAGCAAGGAAGTGAGGTTGGGGTCCAAGTCAGGGGGTAAGCCGTCAGGGTGGTGAGTAAGGGTTTGAGAGGAATCCAATTGGTGGAAAGTCATGAGGTGGAAGGAGGCAATATCATCAGTGTGAACAAGTTGGCGAAGTTGGTGAAAAGTTGTGTGAGTGGGGTGAGATGTTGGGTCTCCTTTTAATGTAATTGGTTGGTTATGGTGATGAAAAGTGATGAAAGGTACAGAGAAATCTGCCTGAATTGGGCCTAATGTACGAAGCCATGCCATGCCCAAAACAACATCGGCACCTTCGATATGTAGTAAATAGAAAGGGAGTTGAAAAGTCTTAGTTTGTAAAACAAGCAGAACCTTTTGGCTGATGCCTTCGCACTGTAGGTGAGATCCATTTCCCACCATAACTGAAAATTGAGGTATGGGAGTTGCTTTAAGATTGAGATGATGTGCAATTCGTGGTTGGAGGATGTTGTGAGTGCTTCCTGTGTCCACAAGTACCATGACTGATAATCCTCCTATTTGACCTTTGAATTTCAGAGTTTGTGGTGAAAACTGACCCGTTAGAGCCAGGGTGGAAAGTTGGAAATAAGTGTCACCTTGTTCTTGCTCCTCATTATCTAGGTCAGGGCTGTCTTGAGTGGAGTTGGGGTCTTCTAAATTTCCGTCCTCAGCCAAGAGAATTAGAAAACGATTCGTAGCACATTTGTGACTAGGGGTGTTCAAAACCGAACCAACCCAATAAAAAACCGCAAACCAAACCAAACCAAACCAAACCGAAACCGCAAAAAACCGCATTTGGTTCGGATTTGTTCGGGCCATCTTTTAACAAAACCGCATGGTTCGGTTTGGTTTGCGGTTTGTATTTTGTAAACCGAACTAAACCAAACCAAACCGCATTATGTTACAACCCAAACTTCACTTATGTCACATCTAACCCAAAACTCAAACCCATTATGCCTTAACCTTACAATTACGAAATATTTTCTCTTACTCACACTTAACTTTTCAGTTTTAATCTTCTCAAATCTCTCCTAATAGTATTGTGCATTCTTCTCATCTTCTTTGCCATGTACATCTCGCCTCTTCTACACTAATCTCTCATCTCACATGTTCTTTCTTTTTCATCTTCTCATTTTTATGTTACTATTTTCTCTTCTAATTATATTTTTATCGCACATTTCTTCTCTAATCTCACATCTGTTATGTTCTTTCTCTTTCATATTCTCTAATCTCTCTTCTCTTATATTTTCTGTTTTATTATAATATTTTGATATTGTTTTATGATACTATTTTTTTCACTTTTGTTTAAATTGATTTTTGTATATTGAATGAGAACTTTTTGTCTAAATATGATGAGTTTTGTTGTTATTTTAATGTATGAATAACTAAACACAAAGTTATGTTGTTCTCTATATATGTAAATATCACTCAATAAAAATCTTGTAAAAAACCGAACCAATCCAAACCGCATTGGTTTGGTTTGGTTTAGTTCGGAATTTTTTTAAAAGCCAACCAAACCAAACCAAACCGCATGCTTTTTTCCCTTGCGGTTCGGATGATTTTTAGAGTCAAAACCGCCCAAACCGCACCGCGAACACCCTTATTTGTGACCCGGAAAAAATTTCTCGTCACAATTAAAACAAAGCCCTTGAGCTCGTCTTTCTTGGATTTGTGTTTGAGATAGGCGACGGATGGGTAGTTTGGAGTTAAAGGGAAGGGTTTGAGGTTTGGTTGAACTGTTGGTAAGAGTGTTGGCAGTTGGGTTGGGTTTGGGAGGCTGGGCTGAAGGGTTACTCGTTTTTTGAGTGGGGTAACTGAACTATTTAGAAAACTTGGGTTTTGCATCTTTAATTTTGGATTCAATGAGCTTCGCGAGCCCAATAGCTTGGGATATTGAACTTGGCTTATGAATAGCTAGTTCGTTTTGAATTTCCGGTGTCAAGCCTGAAATGAAGCAATTTAAAATAGCATCCGGTAACAACCCAACAACTTGATTTCCCAGTTTTTCAAATTGGGCTTGATACTCCACAACTGATCCTTCTTGTTTTAATTTAAATAAGGCAGCTTGATGATTTTCATAAGAGGAAGGACCAAAACGTAATTCTAATGATTTTGTAAATGAAACCCAATCAGTTAAAAGAGAACTCTGATGCATCCATTTAAACCAACCAAGAGCTTCATCTTTCATATAAAAAGAGACCAAGGATAACCTATTTTCATGGGGTAAATTATAAAAACTAAAAAATTGTTCAGCTTGAAATAGCCAATCCAAAGGGTTGGAACCATCAAACAAAGCAAGTTCAAGCTTAGGGGTACGGAATGGTGGTAGTGGGGGAATGTTTCCATAGTGGGGGTAGGGGTGTTGTAAAATTGGGACGTTAAAATTTGGGGATTGAGTCAGAACCGCTTGAGGGGGTATGTATTGGGAAAAATGGGGTGGCGGGGCAGCTGAAGGGCGAATAATGTTAGTAGTAGTGAGTGAAGGGGAATGAGATAGGGTTGCTGATTGTCTTAAGGGGGTGTTTATGGGTGAGGTAATGTGAACAACAGGTGTAGGAAGTGTGGGTATAGATGATGGTATGTGAGTAATACCTGAAGAACTTGCTGCTGAGTGAATAGTAGCAGACTGGTTGTTCTCTTTTTGGTTGAGTAGTTTTTGCAGCGCTGACATCATTGATTCATGTCTAGAATCCCAGATCTGTTTTTCATTATCTAATCTGGTGTGTATTTGACCCAATTGTTGTTCCAGATCTGCATTCACCCTGTCAAAACGTTCATCCATTTGTTGCTGAACTTCAGCCATGGCATTGTCAAGGTGAAAATGGGCTGCTTGAACAGCCTCCTCAACAATGTCTTTTGAGGTAAGATTGTTAGGTTTTGGGGGGACCATGAGAACAAGAATGAAAGCACCAAATGTTAGATTACACTAAAGTTATCAAGAGAATAGAAAATGGCACAAGAAGATAAATGGCATAAGACATAAAATTTTCAGATTTTTCATACCACCAAAAGAAAAGGAACAATCCTTAAATAGCTAGGATTAAGCTAAGACTACTACATGGGCTTACAAAATAAATCCGGTCCACCATAAAAAGATAAAAAAACAGTTGAATTTAAAATTAAAAATAACAATCCTTTAATAGGACAAAAACTTTCTTTTCTCTATTGGGCCTTTTCTTAACATATTTTGATCTCTCTCCTTTATCCAATTGGTTTTTTGTATGTTGACTCCACCAAATTTCCTCGAGCTTGATCTTGTTATCCAAGTTCTGCTCAGCCTCCATAATTTCGTTAATATTATCCACCATTGGCTTCCACTTTATAATCTGCTCCAGCATTTCTTAGGCTAATTTCCGATTATTAATGATGTGGCCAAACACAGTTTTGCCCAAATCATGGACTATTTGCCCGAGCTTGCTAGCATGATTCCCTTGGGCATTGCCCCATACCTGTTGCACTATTTGCTTACTATTTTCATTTGTGCTTCATATCTTTTCAAACTTTAAATTGTTTCTTTTGTAGTGATTATACTTGCAAGTGTTAATAGAGCTAAAAACCAGTATATCTAAGTAAGTGAGTGTTAGATTAGCCTTGAAAATTTTCCATCCACTTGTTAGAAACCAAAAAAACTATCCAATATAGCCTGAATATAATTTTTACCCAATTGGTTTCTAGACCAATTAAACATATTTTTGGAAAAACCAACATCGATCAGGTTATAACCACTACTACGAAAAACCTCTTTTACTTCGTTTGAAAAAGGGATTTTATCTTGATTTAATAAGAGAGGTAACGAAAGACGTGATGAAAACTTGTCACTTTACCCTCGGATCAAGATCCATTGAGAGGAAAAGTGAAATTGTCATGGATTTTTTTTTTTTTTTTGAAATTTTGATATCCGGCCTTGCGACCGACTAATCCAAGAGGGACTAATCCCACCGTCCACTAGCGGGGACCACGTTTAAAGCTGGACAAAGCTCTTTATGAAATGACCCACACAAGAATTAGTTGCACCTAGTAGGTGTCATGGATGTGATCCCCAACGAGAGTATTTTTTGAATTTTCAAAATTGTTTTATCATTTTATTAAGAGAAGTGATATAGCGGCACCAACATTAACATCTACACTGCATTTTCATACTATATAATCTACTTTTTTTTTTATTGAAATTGGAATTTGTGCTGCAGTGAAAATGAAGCTGAGGAACTACGGTGTAAGAATATCGTGTAATAATTTTGTTGTCATTATAGCACTCCTCTTTTATTAAACATACTCCTGATACTACGTATAACCAATTGTACTGGTACTTTGTTTGTTAATATATTATAATCTGTCATTAAAATAAAGTTTATAGTGGCAACTAATTCAAAATAGGCATCAAACATATCAATATGTCCTCGTATCCTTTTACAATGTTGGTGATTTTAGTATCATCAATGTATTTTAGTAGTAATGTGATTTACTATAGGCCGATGCAATTATGCATTAAACTCGGAAACGAGTTAGGGAAGTGCTGAATGCACGCTCGTCGAGCCAACGTATAATTGAATACGAATAATTGAAACGGGGTTCCAAGGGGCGAAGCCCCTGGCGGGGTCCAAGGGGCAGGGTCCTAGGGGCGGGGAGCCCCTGGCGGGGTCCAAGGGGCGAGAGCCCCTGGCTGGGGTGCGGGGCAGCGGCCCGAGCGAAAATTTTTGAATAGTTGGACCCTTTCCCAACCGACATAACCGGTTTTTCCGAACAGTTGCTTCCTTTCAGTTTCGGTTATTGATCTCCTATATAAGGAGTCATTTAGCCTCGGTTTCGCGCACAGAAAACATTGAATTTCTCTCTACATTCTGAATCTATTCTCTTTGCCAGAAAAAGATTGTTCTTCAAGAATTATCCCCACAAAGATTTCGTGAACCCAGACAACAATAATAGGGTCGAAATACTTTGTTCGGAAAGTGTACGAACACGATTCTTTGAAGTTATCCAGGATTATCATACCCTAAATTCCAACATACAATACCTTATAGCTATGCGACATTTTATCACTTTTTTCTATTCACGTTGGAGTAGCTATTAAAAGGACCAAAAAAAATCATGATTTGTATGTACAAATCATAATTCACTATTCTTAATGGCACATGGATTAATTAACTAGTTTAAAACTAGCCAATTAATTAGCATAGCATGTAATAAGTTGAACTACAATAAAACTGCACGTTGAAAATTTAAGCGTGAATAGTAAAATGTCCTGCATTAGATGGAGATGATATATACGAAAATTCAGTGTCATATATATACTTCCAATTGTGGAAAAATGTGTGTTAATTTCCAAGATCAGCTTGGACCACTTTGCATATATGCAGTTAAGCACAATGATAATCGTACTTTTAATAGCATGGGCCACTTTTCATATACAAATTAATTTTTCATTATAACTATTGATTAATATTAGACAAAATCATGTTTAATTTGAACATTCCATTCCGTAAAAGAAAAATCAGCCATTTTAACTATGCTCTTTTTAAATAGCACTCATTCAGTGAGAAGAAATAAATATTAATTAAACAAAATCCAAGAATTTGTATATAAATATATGTATAACGGCGAACCAGAAAAAAATAGCAAGTTAAGAACCATGGCTTTGCAGTACTCAAAACAGCTGCTGCTGATTGTGGTTGTTGCTGTCTTTCATACCAAAGCAGTAACTCAACCGATGTCACGTCCAAACTGTCCAACAATGTGCGGCTCTGTCATCATTCCTTTTCCATTTGGAACCACCAAAGATTGTTCCCTAGACAACACTTTTCTCATTGACTGCAACGAATCATCTTCAACTACATCAAACTCAACAACACAGATACCTTTCTTGCCAAACACTAATCAAAGTGTCTTAAATATCTCACTCGATGGTGAACTGAGTGTTGCTTGGCCAGTAGCCAGCGATTGCTACACTGAAAAGGGTACACTCATGAACCAAAAACTTCAGGACATCAACATGACATATTTTCCTGTCTCGCCAACTCGAAACAAGTTGATAGTAGTTGGCTGTGACACAATTGGAGTATTCTTATCAATTGATTCTAGGGGAAAAAACTACACCAGTGGATGTGTGGCTTTGTGTAACAGACTAGATGATATTGTGGCCAATGAATCTTGTTCTGGCACTGGCTGTTGTGAGGTTTCAATACCCCATGGTCATGTGTTAACGGAAGTAGCCTATGGATCTCTAAGCATATTCCACCACCACTCGTCAGTACATAACTTCAATCCATGTGGTTATGCTTTGTTGGTTGAAAATGGAAACTACAGCTTTAAGTCCACAGACCTCCTCAAGTTGGAGAAGAAAGAGTTTCCAGTGTTGTTGGATTGGGCAATAGGGAACCAAACGTGCGAGCAAGCAAAGAAGGATCTTTTAAGTTATGCATGTAAGGCTGACAAAAGTACATGTCACAATGCTGGAACCAAAAAATCTGGTTACCTTTGCAGATGCCTTGCTGGATATCGGGGAAATCCTTACCTCAATCATGGTTGCCAAGGTATTATATATGGTGAATTCTTATCTACCCAACTCAAAAAGTTGGGTAAGGTTACCTTCAATATAAATTGCTTTGAAAATAACAAACAATTGTACTATTTAATAAATAATTAAATATGTAAAATTTGGATGGTATCATGTGATTGGTTGAAGGTACATTACCCACCTTTTAGTGATGGGTAGAGAAGTTAATATAATACTTCTTATCTCTAGTTTGGTATAAATTTCAATTTTTCAGATAAATGGGATTTTATTTATAATTTTACATAGTAACATGACAATTGTTTTCTGTAAACTCCACTGCCTTGTGAAAACAGAAATCAAAACTGACAAATTATTCTTTAGATATTAATGAATGCAAGGAATCCAATGATTGTGTTAAGGGAGCAACATGCAAAAATCTTCCACCAGGAAGCTATCATTGTAAATGCCCGAGGGGATATGAGGGAGACGGGAAAAACAATGGAACAAGATGCAGTCTCAAATCAAGAAAAGAGCACATGTTGATCATTGCATTGAGTGAGTACAACACATTCTATTCTCCATTCATTCATAAGATAATAAATAACATCAAGCTAGGCAAAGCAGAAAGAGAACTGCATCACGTCGTTTAAGATTAATTTACCAACTTTGCAATTGGAATCGTCTCATTTCAAATCAATAACTATAACTGCATGACATTTTTCAGTAGGTAGTTCGAGTCTAGAGAAAATGATTATATTTTTCATTTGTTTATGTCAGGTGTCAGTGTAAGCGTCGTAGGACTACTGATGGGAAGCATTTATGCACATTGGGCATTGAAAAAAATAAAGCTCATTAAACTTAAAGAACAGTTTTTTCAACAAAACGGTGGCTTACTCTTACAACAACAGCTAGTGAAGCATGGAGGGTCAACAGAAACAACTAAAGTCTTCACTGCTGAGGAGCTAAATAAAGCAACCAACAACTTTGATGAAAAAAATATCATAGGCCAAGGTGGTCAGGGAACCGTTTACAAAGGAGTTTTACAGGATAACAGAACCGTAGCAATAAAGAAGTCCAAAATCAATGACTCAAGCCAGGTTGAGCCGTTCATCAATGAAGTGATCCTGCTTTCTCAAATCAACCATAGAAATGTCGTAAAACTCTTGGGGTGTTGTTTAGAGACAGAAGTACCCTTGCTTGTTTATGAATTTGTTTCCAACGGTACTGTTTATGAGCATCTTCATGATCTAAACCAATCTTTAAAGCTTACATGGAAAACAAGACTAAGAATAGCAAAAGAAACTGCTGGAGTCCTGGCATACTTGCATTCTGCTGCGTCTACACCAATCATACATAGAGATGTGAAATCTACAAATATACTACTAGATGACAATCTCACTGCAAAGGTTTCTGACTTTGGAGCTTCGAGGATCGTTCCTCTTGATAAAACTCAGATAACAACTCTAGTGCAGGGGACAATGGGGTATCTTGACCCAGAATACTTCCAAACAAGCCAGTTAACAGAGAAGAGTGATGTATATAGCTTTGGGGTTGTCTTAGCAGAGCTACTGACAGGAAAGAAAGCATTGTGTTTTAGCAGGCCAGAGGTAGGTAGAAACCTTGCACTGTACTTTGTTTCTTCAATGAAAGAAGGTCGGTTATTTCATATTCTTGACCAAAATATTGATGAGCCAAATGTTGAGCATCTTAAGGAAGTGGCCCTAATTGCGGAAAGGTGTTTAAGGGTGAAGAGTGAGGAAAGGCCCACCATGAAAGAAGTGGCAATGGGACTAGAAGGAATATTAGTTATTGAAGAGCAGTGCTGGAGAAGTGACAATGTGCCTTCAGAAGAGACTAAAAACATGTTCAACGCAGCACCGTCTGTTATCAATGTCGAAGATGGTGTAGGCGGAAGTGGCATTAGTTCTTCGGACTCGTGTAGCATAAACCAGATTTCGATGTCAGTGATTGGTGGACGATGATAAGTTGATTAGTTGATATTGACTAGATGGTGTGCTTTCACTTTTAAGGGACTGTCCTGAAGGATATCATCTTCTAAGCTAAATTTGGACTTATATGCATAAACGCTAATGAGTTATGTATAAGATATTTCTATAATAAGAGAGAAAATCAAATCAAATTATTTTCATAATCTATCTTGAAGAGTTTATGGAAATAAATTGAAAACAACTTATAGATTTGTCATAAGCTGTTTCCATAAGTTTTTCTAAATAATCTCATAAGTATATGTTTCACTCACTACATGAGCTCAAATAAGTCAAACTAGGTACTAAGCGTTATTCTAGTGTTAATCTAAATGGCTTTCATTTCTAATGGAGTGCCAATAGGGTGTATTATCTTTTAAGTTAGATTAGGAATTGGGATAATGTTACAATATCAAGTGATGGAATTTTGAGATTCTCCTAATCAAAATTTTCATTTCAATGCAAGTTGTTGATGTGTCTGATTTTATTATTTCTTGAAGCTATTATGTAACAGTGATTGTGATTGTGTTGTGTACTACATAAAATTCATTAAAGGTAATCATGTTAAGCCAACGCAGTAGGTAGCAGTAAAGGGGCATCAGATATATGAGCACGAATTCGAATCCCCGACTTCTTAATTATTCACCTTTAAAAAGTGAATTTCACCCACTACACTATTTGACAAAAATAAAATTCATTTATAATATCAAAATTAATTTATATTTATATCATGTATTTCAACTACTTCCACGCTGTAACAAAACAAAGCAAAGCAGCCAGAAAGTAGGAACATTTTCGGAGAGATGAGGATTTATGTTAGATCTTGTGTTTGGGGTCTGCTGCAAAATATCAACCAGAAGAAGGTGACGAAGACGGTACGATGAAAATTGCACAAAATAATTCCAAAGCGTGTGTTTACACTAAGCTTTAGGTTCGGTTCGCCCCCACCAATTTATGCAAATTGGATGCAAAAGGGTTAACCGGCGAATCCCCTTCAGGATACTTTGGAAACCTTAACATGAATCGCACATTCACATTAAGCATATCGATCAACGATATTTTACAGAATAAAGTTCTCTCATTTATTCTCGTGCACTAGAAAAATAAAAGAATGACTTAGATATAATTTTTGGCACTTGAATTGTGTCTATTTTATGGCTGACAAGTATATCTATTTATAAGAAAACTTGTACCGATTGGTGGGGAGAAACAATTATTCATTTGATTCCAACATGATCATTCACGAATCATTGTAATCATTAACAACAAATCTTTTCATGAAAATGTGTGTTAATCTAGTGGTTGCACCTTTTGACCACGCACCTTATCACAATAAGGTTTTTGGTTCAATTCTAGAGAGTTGCAACTTTTGGCCATTTATTTTGATAAATTAACCATTATTATTTATCAATTTAATATTTTGGAAATTTCTCCAACAATCCCCCACCATTTTCAAAATATATCTAAATCCATTATTCAGGAAATTTCATGGTTTCAGATAAAGGTATCTTACGATTTGAACCAATATTTAGTAAGTTAAGTTTTAACTCATCCCCGAATAGATTGGTAGACAAACTTTGAACCAATTATTCATTAGAACAAGCGTGCATAACTCACACATGAAATCTCGGTACCATTGATCGAATTATTAAAATGAAACATTTAATAAGGCCTTGTGTCTCATATCCTTTTCATGAGAATTTAAGAGTCAAGCCCTTGAACTCTATGAAGCGGCACCACTTCATTCTCATATAGGTAGACTATATCAGAAATGCACCCATAATTATGCATTCCAGCAAACATATGCTATATGTCTATTAAGAGGAAAACCTCATCCTACCACACTTATTCTTATGGTCCAAATACTTTTACACCTTGGGATGTATCTATCAATAAGTACTTCAATCACTCTAATAATGTACTTTCACCATTGAACTCAAGACTAAATGTTAATCAAGTGTGAGTTGAGTTTCCACTATTGATGATTAATTAGATATGGGCTTGTTCCACATCCCTAATAATGTCTTCACTGTCTTCAATTATATCCAAAGACATCATAACTTTGTCAATTCTTTCGTCAAAGAATTGCAATATTTTTCTAAATTTTAATAATTTTCGAATATTCAATTTTTCAACTAATCATGCATATGATTACTTTATGTACTCTTGATAGTATTTACCAACTATCATTAAACTATGACACTTTTGTCATATTAGTACAATTTCCATATACAACATATATTTTATATTCTTGATAGTTTCGATAAACTATCATCATGACACTTTTGTCTTTCATTTTGTCATATACACAAATTTTATGTCATTATTTATTTGCTAACCTTTTTAATTTGAAGTTTTACTTTCACTTAAATATATCTGAAATATATTTAATGCATTAATCATTTATAACAATCAACAACCATGATCATATTTCTCCGCATTCAAAGCAAGTAGTCTTTCTTCTTGGTGCTTCTTTTTTACTCATTTCTTTTGTCCATTCCTTTGTCAAGAATTTTTGAATTTCTTGATTAGAGCATCATCTCTAAAAATACGATTTGTGGTTTGAATTTCAACAATCACTAGTGCAGAAATGACTTTTTACATCGGGCGAAAAGCACATTTTACATCGGGTCTGGATCCGATGTAAAGTCAAGCGATGTAGTAAATCAAAGACATTTTACATCGGGCTATCGCCCGATGTGAAAAATACACCTACCACATCGGTTGACTTTGAAGTCTGATGCGAAAAAAAATACAACTTTACTTTTTTAAAAATAAATGTAATATTTTTCATCTGTTGCCGTACTGGCCCGATGTAATATGTTGGTTTTTACATCGGCTTCAAGACTCGCCTGATGTAATATGTTGGTTTTTACATCGATTTCAAGACTCACCTGATGTAATATGTTGGTTTTTACATCGGTTTTCCATACTGGCCCGATGTAAAATGTTGGTTTTTACATCGGCTTCAAGACTCACCTGATGTAATATGTTGGTTTTTACATCGATTTCAAGACTCGCCCGATGTAATATGTTGGTTTTTACATCGGTTTTCCATATTGGCCCGATGTAATATGTTGGTTTTTACATCGGTTTTCCATACTGGCCCGATGTAAAATGTTGGTTTTTACATCGGCTTCAAGACTCGCCTGATGTAATATGTTGGTTTTTACATCGGTTTCAAGACTTGCCCGTTGTAATATGTGGGTTTTTACATCGGTTTTCCATACTGGCCCGATGTAAAATGTTTGCTATATTTCTAAAAAATTTGACTATTTTTTAGCAGATTCGAGGTGGATTCCCTGTAATTTTTTTGGTACCTAATTTTTCATATTTTTCCAACATTACACAGACCATATTTAGGTCGCTATTTTTCATAGTTTTCCAACATCACATAGACCACATTTAGATCGCTATTTAAATATTTTTCTAACCAACTTAATTTCATTGCACCAAATATCTAGGATACACATATATATTCTTCAAAATGAACAATTGATTTACAAAAGTACTAATATAGGATACACATAAGTGTATAAAATTATAAGGAAGTTTACACGATGGACTACTACATCAACAAAACATACAAAAATATCCGACCATTTATAAGTCATTTCCAACACTTGAATTACCAACTTGCAATCCACAAGAAGATGAGTTGTAGCTTCGGTAGACAACACCAAAATCACATTTGCTGACAATAAATAATAACACCAATAAACATCAGCAGACAACACCAAAGTCAAGAAATTCAAAACAGATATATATATATATAGACAATTCTATATAACTCACCAGATAAAGCTTAATCTTTATATAACTCAAAGAAACATGTTGCCCAACGGAGTCGCAAATCATACAAATCATCTTGTGTTAATTCTGTTGGGTCATCAAATACCTACAACACGTAAATAACAATAGAGTTATTCTTTGAAAATTCACATTAATTTGCAAAACGCAAAGTAAATAACAAATTAAAGTTATTTTTATTACCTTCATCCAAGACCCGGTTATCTTGGCAGAGACAATATCCAACATATTTTTCATCACATAGTACCCACAATCATTAGAGTTATGTTGTTTCCTTGTCTACAAATGAATGACATAATTAGTGAATACTTATATGATAAAATTAAATATATAATTATAATTTACACCACGCTTACATTGGGTTGAAGCCATGTAGCCTTTTTTCTATTGCCATTTGCCACTTGATGAACCCCAAAAGCACTAATTCAGAAGAAAAAAATCCATATAAAGCCACATAAAATATGAAATTACTTTTGTAACAAATTATGTATATAGGATGAAGTGAACATAAAAGATAAATGATTATAGTTTACATACTCTTTTCTGTATAATATGCAATCATTAGGGCATGCATGTATCTTTTCATACTCCAAACCCATCGGACACAATATTTTCTTCGCCTCGTAATAACGATTTGGCATTACGTTACCTTCTGGAAGCATTTGTGTCAACAATTCAAGCAATTCGGTAAAACTTTTGTCAGTCCACCCATTATTTGCCTTCAAATTAAACAATTTTAACACGGCTGACAAACGTGTAAAATTTGTGCATCCCGGGTACAAAGGTTTATCCTTGTCACTGCATAAAGTATCATATGCATGTGCCCTCTTAAACGAATCTTGTCCAATATCACGCATCATGTCTTCCAGACGATCATCCATTTCTACACTAACATTATCTCTTTGGGACACATTTGACTTTGCTACTACCTCACCGTGCCATATCCATTGTGTATAACTTTGACAAATCCCTTCACAAATTAGATGATCCATGATTTGTTTCTTATTAAGTTTTGGTTCTTGATTTGCACAACGAACACATGGACAGAGAAAAAGCACATGAAGACTTTTTTCAGCATTACTTTTAGGAGGAGGAAGATTTTTGTTAGCATTACTTTCAGCAAACTGTAGAAATTCCATCACTCCATGTTCGTACTCAGCACTTAATCGATTAGCTCTCATCCAACTACGATTCATACCTATGTTCCGAAATTAATTCATACAGAGTTAAATCATTGGGACACCTACCATAGTCCCTCTTTTGGACACATTAGAGAGAACAAAAGTCTCTACGTGCAAACACGTGGCACTAAATTAAATCATAAAAATTATTCCTAACAAAATGGTATTATCATAAAAATTCTATTACTCAAATTTAATCCAAATAAAACCAAATTGGCATCAATGTGCATGAACGTAACAACATTTCTACGTTTGAAAATATGTAAGATGATATAGAAAAGATAAAGACCCCTATGTAGAATAAGTAGAAAATGAAGAGATTATATGATGCTTAAAATTAACCAAATTTTCCAAGTGTTAACCTTGTTGAATTAAAATGGTACGTACCTTAACAGATTATGTCGAAGGTGAGGAGATGATGGATTCGCCGTTGAAGACGGAAAATGAACAAGAACGGTTGTAGACAGAAGTACCTAAATCAATTTAACATCACAAGCCCCTTTAGACAATGGTTTAAAAACATATTTCAATAATCAAGTAATCGAATTTGTAACTCAATTTAGAATCAAAACAAAAGTAAATACAAAAATACTTATAAGACAAAACAAACCCAACATTTTAAATCACTAAAAAATCAACATTTTCAAATATGTTAATACAGACATAATTTATTTTTGACACCCGTTAACCCGAACAAAACCGGATAAAAACGGTGCCACTTGTCTACATTTCTCTTTGTTAATCATAGACGAAAAAAAAGTAAAATACGATCTTAAATAGCCTATACTATTATAAATGAAATTTGAAATTAAAATAACATCAAATTATTTTGATATATTATGTTCATTAACGAGCTGTGGTTTATTTTTTGAGTCATTTATTTCACGCTGATCATTTTGGGGCATTCATTTTATTTTTTTCGAATATTTTGATACCAGTCCGATTTCTCGTTTTTAACCGATTTTATTTTAATTTTTAATTAAATAGCCATTTTTAATTAATCAGTTTTTTTATTTTAGATTTCTATTTTATTATAATTTATTTTATTTTTATTTTATTTATTATTTTCTTATTTTAATATTTGAATTTTGTTTTTTTGCTTACATTAGAAAACTTAATAGTTAAGTTTCTTAGAGTTGCTTCAGGGGTGAAAGCAACTTAGCATGTGTGATACACGCCATCAATACTTTTCCTCTTATTGCGCATGAAAAGAACACATCACCTTTCTTTATTTTTCACATGAAACATCCTTCCACAAAACAACCACACGGTGCCTTCCATAACACTCTCCCCTTCCCTCTTCATGTGTGACACTTCCATGATACAAACCTTCTAACACATTATTCATCATCTTTTATACTAAATCTTCACATACATACCACCCCATTTTCTTCTTTATAAAACAAGACAAACCATGTAAATACCTCACCATTTCAAACCACATACAAGGTTTCCATCCTAAAAAAAAACTGCATGTTTCTAATGCACAACACCTTGTTCTTGGAAATCCCATGTGATGCCCTCACAGCACACCCATCCTTTTCCTGCACATAAAAAACCACACGGCCAACTTTGCTCCACCCCCATCATCTTTGCATTCTCCTTACTACTATAACCAGACTTTCATAAAAATCGGCTGCCTCACGATTCACATACAAAAAACACCTTGGACTACCACTTCTTTAGCGACCAACTGCAACAACGACGACTATTGTTTCGCTGCAAAAAAACCGAAAGCTCCGAAACCTTCGAGCTCCATTTCCGACAACGATAAGCTCAACAACTTGTCTTTGCAACTTAACTTGTTGCTTGTAACGCTTTCGCCATTGTCGGTAACCTTCGAATATTTCTCTTCAACCATGGGATTGTGAAAACATTGTGCTGGTTTTGTGTTGTGGGATTATTGTTGTTGTTTGTTGTTTGATTTTTGCTACTAAAAGAACTTACTTTTTTTGAAATGATTGTTTCCGCGAGTAGGAGAGAGAGACGTACGAGAGAGGGGCTTTTTCATGTTGCATGAGTTTTAGACTTCTTTTAGTGTTTTTGTGCATGGTTGCTACCTTTTGTTTTGCTTATGAGGTTTGGTTTAGATATAAAAAGAAGAACGAGTTGCTTATGGAGTGAATTAGGAAGAGCTGAAAGTGGTAAAGTATTTAATATGGTGTGGTGTACTATGTAATCATTAAAGTATTTTGATATATTATCTTCATTGTCTTCTGTGGTTTCATCAACATGACCTGCTATAACAGACTCACTAAAACAACCAAGGCTTGCACCAACTCCTACACAAATACACACCAGACTTTCCACACACCAAAACCAAGACAATCTAATCTGTTAGAAGGAAAGTCATACATCATCCAGCAACTAAAGATTTTCTAATAGCAAACCAAATCCAACTAGACCCTATAACTTAATGTGAACGACTTCAAACATGGCTAAGATTCCATTTCTTCGAACATACATTAACAGACAGCCAAACTGCTCCCCTGGGCACCTATGAGTTAGCATCATCTGGAACAATTTTTGCAAGCAAACCGAACTGCCATTTCTATGATACGTTTGACAGTAGTACGAACAACCTCAAACTATCAATATCCATGCCGATACATTACCGCAATAAAATCTTGCCAGCCCCTGCCAAGATTGTGCTTCTGTCCTTTTCTGTCAGCATCGAATTTTACACACAGTTAAACAACTCCACTTGCTCAAAAACTCAACTTCACTCATCATCACAACTGTCATTTCTCTCTAGGACTAGGACTAGGACTCTTCCTAGGCACCATCAATGTACTTTTGTTCCACTTCATAGAACTCAGCATGCTAGAATTTCTTGTTCTGTTGCACAAAAGTAAGCAACTTTATTCTTTTTTAGTCATGTTTATTTCAATTTGGCTACTTGGGTCTTAGTGAATTTTTGTCAAAGGAAGAACTCAAGATCTTCCTTCCATCATGAGAAGATAGGTTAGGCAGGTTCACTCCTTCGTCCCGGGTTTTAGCCAAAATATTCCGGAATTCAGGAAGCAGCATGGTAACTTCGCCAGCCTTACAAAACTGCTGCTGCTCTGTGTATGTCTCAATCGGGACAATATTTTTGGAAAGCAATTTTGCTATGATTTTCTCCCTCAAATAATAAAACTCTTGAAATTGATAATTTTCAAAAGGCCAATTACTTCAGTTAATATGCTATAAAAGAGACCGTATTCCGTTAATCAATCAAGGTTTCACATTTCAGTTTTACAGAAACACCTTGTGATTTCTCTCTAAAACTTGGCATCATTTTCTATCTTTTCTTGCATTTCTCTCTACCTATATTTCTAATAAATAGGAAACATAGTGCCAAAACTACAACACATTATCACAAATGGGTGTGAAGAATGTGGACTAACAAACAGCAGCTTTTTGGAATCCATGACTGAGAACATTGATAAAGAAAGTAGAGTATTTTGACTCTTTTCCTCCTCTTGCTTCCATCAGGGCAGGAACACAATAAATTTTCATTTATATCCAAATGAAAATGAAATTTACTTTCTGTCACTCTCACCACTGCTCAACTTTCCTTTCTAACAGTGGCATCAAGTTTCATCTTATACTATGATGTATAGAATGTTTAACCTAAAATATACTGGCATTTTCAAAAGGAAATAACAAAGTGAATAATACCTAATCCTAACATGTAATTTCAACCTAGGTTGTAAATAGCGCATCTTCATTTACCGCGGAATCGCGGTGCGAAGTGGAGTTATGTTCTGCTGTGATGCTATTCATTCGTGCAGTGCCTTTTGCAGGCCCTAAGTTTCGACGAAGATGGAATCGCATTTATGACCTAGTACCAGAAGAGGGAGATGAACATGGTTAAATAGAAAAAGTTGAAGGAAAACCTGGAGTTTCTCGCGACTTTACTCCCTACAGCGACGATTGAGATTGACTGTGTTTTCCGGAAGGATTCTGATTTTGACGGAGATTTAGGAAGAATATATGAGTTTCGCGACGTCGGGGAGGAAGAAGCTTTGAGTTTCCCGGCAGCGGAGAGGGAGAAGAAATGAGTTTCACGTGAATGCTATGCAAAAAGAAGAACGTGAATAGGGTTTTTTGGGTTTTTAAGTGGTCTTCACATCGGTTGGCATGAGGGCCAATATAAAATCCTTTCTTATTATTATTATTTTTTTATTGAGAACTTTTTATATTGGGCACAAATTAATGTGAAATCCTTTCTTATTATTTTTTCATAGAGAACTTTTCACATCAGGTGCAATTCCAGGCCCGATGTGAAATTCTTTATAACAAATTTTTACATTATTTACAAAACTGCCACCTTGGTTTTTTTTCATCAGTGAACTTTTCCCATCGGGTGCAAATCCAGGCCCGATGTGAAATCCTTTATAACAAAATATTTTATTATTTACGAAACTGCCACCTTGTTATTTTTCACTTCATATTGTTATCAAATCTGATGTAAAATCCTTTGACAACTATTTTTCACATCATATATATTGAAATCTGATGTAAAATCATTTAATCAAATGTCTTATTTTTAGTAGTGAATCCATGAAGAATCTTCCTCGCGAAATGCTTCATTAGTGACAAATTTTCGGTTTGTATTTTAACAATCTGTGAAAAACCTTTTTCACAATGTTCTTCGGTTGTCGAAGTCTCGAATTTCTTATCCTTCGTGATAAGGTTCTCAAAATTCCATATCTCGAAATTCAATAGTTACATTAAATTTCAAATTCAGAGGTCTATATAATTGATGATCCATTTTTGGATGATCTTTATATGTCTTATAATGATATGTCTCATTGAACACAAACATGTTATTCACATATAATCCAAATCAAAATTCAATTGCATAATTTGAAATCATAAATTTTGATAAATTTAACTATTTTAGTGATCAACCAATCCATAATATTTTTTTTTTAATTATATTTAATCCACATTACACTATTATTTTATATATTTATCAATAAATCAATGCAATTGATATAATTCTACCGAAAGAAACATTGACAAATTAATGCATCAATAAATACGATGTATTTTACCAAAACAGTAAATAACACTAATTGATTATTAATGTGTCTATTGTTTAATGCATAAAACATAACAACACAATAGGGCTATTTTTGTGTGTGGATAGTAATACTCTAATCTGAATATTAATCTATTATAAAATACTCACAAAAAATTGAAAGAAAAGAAAGTAAATGTAACTAAGCGATTAGATGCAATGCATCAAACGTAATTTACCTTTTTGAAGCAGTGCTATTGCTATCGAAAAGACGTACAGTGTCGTTCATGGATTTTAAATTTATATAACACCAATCCTTAAATCTATATACATGTCTTTGAGATATTTATATATACGA
This sequence comes from Lathyrus tuberosus, assembly GCA_022829125.1. NCBI lineage: Eukaryota > Viridiplantae > Streptophyta > Magnoliopsida > Fabales > Fabaceae > Lathyrus > Lathyrus tuberosus. The sequence continues at coordinate 16,134,013 of JALAZF010000076.1, forward strand.
TACTCAATTGTTGTACATGGTTACCAAACATTATACTGATATCATAATTTCAATATATACACATGTGTCTCCATATCAAATAAAACGAAGTGAAAGCAAATAATAGTTAATGTTCAAGATTCCATTATCAATTATTTTCGGATTCATAATCATTTCCAAATTATAAATGTAATAAATTATTTATAACTTAAAATATTATCATATCAATTATTTAAAAAAAAATCATATTTAAATCTTGATATTATGATTTTTACAATGCACTAATTCTTATAAAAACTAATAAAAACGTACCGGAATTCTTGAGATAAATTCTTCTTTAAAATTGTATACTTTAACATTAATTATAAATAAAGTATAGATCAAAATCAAAAACAACAAGATCAAAAGCAAATTTAAATAAAGCAACAAAAATGATTAAAAATCTTATAAACTCATGAACGAAAAAAGAAACCTGCAATTATGTTGTGGTGGTGGACATCGGCGGAGGGAGAAAGGGGCTGAGAACATGACTCCAGTGAGGGTCCATTATTGAATTTTAACTTTTAACTACATTATATATATATATATATATATATATATATATATATATATATATATATATATATATATATATATATATATATATATATATATGAGATCCAACTCCTTACTAAATGAGTCAATCTATCTTGACTTTATATTATTTTATTTGTACTATATTTTAATAACCACTTTTCAATTGAATTAGTTCCGAAATAATAATATTTAATGTTAAATTCTCTACTTTTTTAGATTACTTTAGCAAGTTACATCTCTTAAATTCAAAGACCAATATTGATATATCCGCACACTCCAATGGTTAAAAGAATAAACAACAGAACTTAAAGATTATGGAATCACTAAGTTCCCAACATTTGGAGATGTTCTAATATATATATTTATCAATTTACATTTATCGATTTTTTTCAAGATTACCATTTTTCCAACTTAATTTTCAAAATAACTATATTTCTCAACTATATACCAAATTATTCATGTTTCAAGCAAAAAAAAATATTTGCAGCAAAGAGCATGCGCCAGACTAATTGACGCCTGCTCTCAAAATTGTAATTAGGCACCACTCAAAGTGGGGGCTGCACCACCAATGTGTCAGTCCAATTGGCGCCAATGTTGTAAGACAAAAAGGAGGCGCCAATAGACTTGGCACATATGTGTATTTCCATTTTTTATAAATAGGTATTTCATTCCCCTCCATTTTCACACCTCTTCTCATTTTCTTCTTAAGTTTTCTTCATTTTTTTCTAACATGATTATAAAAAGAAAGGGATATGTTTGTTATTTGATCCTCAAGCCTCCATTGAAGATGTGTTTTTAAAATATTATCCAACAATATTACCAAACACATACACCCAACAACATTACCAAACCACATACACTTAACAACATTACCAAACCACATACACCCAAACCTGCGACCAATACATGTCACACACACAAACACAAAACCAAGAACGTGGCTCATACCACCAACAAACATATGTCGCCACCACATCTTACCATATCACTAATGAGGCATATGATACCACCACTTCCTCCCATAGTACCTAAGCAACATTACACCCAAACATCAAACCACAAAAGCACCCAACCAACACATGCCTACCAAACACCACGACAACCATTGCTTCACTTCTAAAATAAATCAATGTCTCAATTCTACTGACTAGCCCTCCCACCTGTAACTCAACCAACACGACCAAACTACGACAACATGGACACCGAATTCGATTACGGAAGCGCATCCCAACTAACCTGGGAGGAGATGCTAATACTGATGGATGACACGGATATCCCAGGGACCTCGCACCAAACACCTTAGGTGAATCCTTAGAGGCCTCAACGACAAAGGGCATTGCGGGGGTGTGGAACTGGTGGTCGTTATGATCAAGTAGGTCGTTACAATATATGTACAAAATTTTCCCTCATGTAATTCTATTTAAATTAAATAATACTAGTATTTTTTTATTTCTCAATCTTTATATCATTATTTAGCTAAAAATTTAATTTAAAAAATAAAAGAAAAATGAATACACATTGGTGCCAAACCAATTGGCGCATGCATATAGCAAATGCACATAGGCGCCAATGAATTTGGCGCATGCATATAGCGCACATACATAGGTGCCAATTGTTAAATTGTAATTCATAGTGTGTCGAAACTAGCATGTGTCGAATTGTCTAGGAGTGTCGAATTGTTTCGACAGATGCATCGTAGATTAGATTTGATTGGATTCAGATATGATTTAGATTAGATTTGATATTTTGGGCTTTAAAGTTTTTGGGCCTTTGTAAATCTAAATCTATATAAAGGGAGTATCCCTTGCATTGTAATAACACAATTGCATTCACTATTTGCAGATTAGCAAGTGAATAATAGCAATAGAAGAAATCCCACAGTTCGTGGGTAGAAACACTTTTCTCCAAATATTTGTCTTCTCTCTCTTTTCTTTCTTGATGTTAGTTTGTTCTTCTTCTTCTTCCTTTGTTATTCATTGTCATTACGTATTGTTTGTGGGTTGGTGATCAATCTTGAGATTAAGATTAAAGCAAAATCATCATAGGGTGTGGTAAATTTCCAACATCTGGTATCTAGAGCTCCGGTTGCGATTCAAGGAAGAAAATTGGGATGGCTATGAATCATTCAAATGGGCACTTTCCGGCGACCCTACCAATTCTCAAGAAAGATAATTATGAGAATTGGTGCAAGCAGATCAAGGTGGTTTTCTGTTATCAAGATCTGTGGGATCTTGTGAAGGAAGGAGTAACACCGCTTAGGGAAAACGCGACGGATCAAGAAAAGGCTGCACTCAAAGATTTGAAGAAGAAAGATTATAAAGCGCTGTTTATAATCCATCAATGTGTTGATCCAGATAACTTTGAAAAAGTTAGCGATGCAGAATCAGCAAAGGAAGCATGGGAGATTCTTGAAAAGTCTTTTGGAGGCACAGAAAAGGTGAAAGAGGTGAGGTTACAAACTCACAAGAGAACCTATGAGTTGCTTCAGATGGAAGACAACGAAAGTATTACAGATTTCTTCACCAGAGTTACAAAACTGGTGAATTAAATCAAAGTATGTGGAGAAACGCTGACGACGAAAGCAGTAGTCTCAAAGATTTTGAGATCGTTGACTCCTAAGTTCGACCACGTGGTAGTAGCCATAGAAGAGTCGAAAGACTTGTCAGTATTGACGAAGGAAGAGCTTCAAGGGACGCTTGAGTCTCATGAACAAAGGATGTCTGAGAGAGCTACAGGAAAGTCGAAGAGTGATATGGCTTTGCATGCGCAGTCAGAAAAGGAAAGGAAAGGCAAAGGAAACGTGAATGGCAACAAAGATAGAGGAGGCAGTAATTCGACTCAGAAGAAACCTTGGAACCAAGGCAACCAAAGAGGTGGTGCTGCAGGTAGAAGAAGAGGTGGTGGTTGAAAGCCAGACAAAAGTCACATTCAATGTTTCAATTGTCAGAAATATGGCCATTATGTTAGTAACTGTCCAGAAAAGAAGAAAAATCAAGAAACTGATGCAAATCTGGCGAAGCATGAAGAAGAAGAGACGTTGCTGATGGTCACAACGAAAGATGAAGAGAGATTCCAAGATCAGTGGTACTTGGACTCAGGATGCTCATCACACATGACTGGAAGGAAAGATTGGTTTGTCAACATGAAGCCCTCGTCGAAGAACACGGTGAAGTTTGCGAATGACAACACTCTAGCAGCTGAAGGTGTTGGTGATGTTCTGATTATGAGGAAAGATGGCAAAAGGTCAACAATTTCCAATGTGTTGTACATTCCAGGTATGAAGAGTAATTTGCTCAGTATAGGGCAACTAGTCGAAAAGAACTACAAGGTAGTTGTCGAAGACAAGATGATGAGAGTTCTCGACGCAAGTGGTAGGTTGATCTTGAAGGCTCCAATGTCTCAGAATATGACCTTCAAGATTGAACTCAATGTGATGGAGCACAAGTATCTAGCAACAGCAGCCAGCAGAGATGAGTGATTATGGCACTTTCGACTAGGTCATCTCAACTTCAATGACATAAGAAAACTGAAGAGAAGAAATATGGTTTCAAGATTACCAAAAATCGACATTCCAAGTGAAGTCTGTGAAGAGTGTGTTTAGTCGAAACAACACAAGAATAGCTTCAGCAAGGATGCAGGAAGGAAGTCGAAGGCAATACTTGAAGTCATATACTCTGATGTATGTGGTACAATCCAGGTGGATTCGATTGGTGGCAACAGATATTTTGTCACGTTTATAGATGATTTCAGTCGAAAGTTATGGACTTACCTCATCAAGAAGAAAAGTGATGTGTTTGAGGTATTTGTCAGATTCAAATCCATGGTCGAAAGACATAGTAGTCGAAGGTTGAAAACTCTGAGAACTGATGGTGGTGGAGAATATATGTCGAAAGAGTTCGATGCATTGTGTAGAAAAGAAGGGACTGTGCATGAGGTGATGCCACCCTACACTCCACAACAGAATGGGATTGCAGAACGCAAGAACAGAACCATCATGAACATGGTAAGAAGTATGTTGAATGGAAAGCATCTACCCAAAGAATTATGGGGAGAAGCAGTTTCGACAACAACATATATTTTGAACAGATGTCCGACGAAGAAGCTTGAAGGAGTCACACCAGAAGAATGTTGGTCTGGTGTCAAGCCAAGCCTCGGTCACTTAAAGGTGTTTGGATCTATAGCACATAGACATGTGCCAGATCAGTTGAGAAGGAAGCTTGATGACAAGTCAAATCAGATGATCTTGATAGGATATTATTCGACTGGAGGTTACAAGTTGTTCGATCCAGTGAATAAGCAGGTAGTGATCAGCAGGGACGTGATCATAGATGAACTTAAAGAATAGGATTGGACTAAGAATGCCAAGAAGGATTCAGTGAGAATCTCTTATGAAGAACCAGTCACTGAAGTCGAAAGAGAAGTTCGACAGGAACCAGTTGCAGATGAAGCAGGTTCAAGCAGACCTCGACGAACAAGACACATGCCTGCAAGGTTGCAAGAATGTGTAATCACATCAGATGATGTGGTCGATGAAGAGGGTGAGCTGGTACATTATGCTTTCTACGCAGATGTCGAACCAATAAATGCAGCTGAGGCATTGAAAGATTCGAAGTGGGTGAAAGCAATGAATGAAGAGTTAGAATCCATCGAAGTCAACAACAAATGGTCACTTGCCGAATTATCTCAAGGCAAGAAGGCAATTGATGTGAAGTGGGTTTACAAGGTAAAGGTGAATCCTAGAGGAGAAGTAACTTGACACAAGGCAAGACTTGTGGCGAAAGGATTTCTTCAGAAGGAAGGAATCGACTTCGATGAAGTGTTCGCACCTGTTGCTAGGATCGAAACAATCAAGTTGGTTATTGGTCTAGCAAATATGAATAATTGGCACACATGTCAGATGGGCGTGAAGTGTGCATTCCTTAATGGTCCCCTAGACGAAGAAGTTTATGTCGTACAACCAGCTGGGTATGTGAAACGAGGCGAAGAAGGAAAGGTGTACAGGTTGTATAAAGCCCTGTATGGACTTAAACTAGCTCCAAGAGCTTGGAATAAGAAAATCGACAACTTCTTAAGGGAAAAGGAATTTGTGAAGTGTAGAACTGAGCATGGAGTATATGTAAGAAGAAGCAATGGCGAATTGCTTATACTATGTCTCTATGTCGATGATTTGTTGATAGTAGGAAGTTGCAAGAAGGAGATTTAAGATTTCAAACATGATCTAAGCAAGGAGTTTGAAATGTCAGACTTGGGAGATCTCTCATATTTCCTTGGCATCGAATTCTACAAGACTAGTAGAGGTTTGATGATGCACCAACGAAGATATGCAGGCGAAATACTCAAGAGATTTAAGATGCAAGATTGCAACTCAACTTCGACTCCAGCTGAGACCAGACTGCAACTGTCGAAGGATACAGACGAAGATGATGTCGACCCCACCCAATACAGAAGACTTATTGGGTCACTTAGATACCTTTGTCACACAAGGCCTGACTTAGCATACAGTGTTGGTATGGTAAGTAGATTCATGCAGAAGCCAAAGGTATCACACCTAACAGCGACGAAGAGGATACTGAGGTATCTAAAAGGGACTCTCGACTATGGCATTTTATTTCCTGCAGCTGACGAAGGGAAAGAATGCAAGTTAGTGGGATACACAGACTCTAGCTGGTGTAGTGATGCAGAAGATAAAAAATCCATAGTTGGATATGTGTTTATGTTAGGTGGTGCACCAGTTGATTGGAGTTCGAGAAAGGAGCCAGTAGTGGCATTGTCATCATGCGAAGCAGAATATATAGTTGCTTCTCTTTGTGCATGTCAAGCAACCTGGATGGTGAACTTGGTCGAAGAGATTACAGGGAAGAATCATGGAGCAATTACCATGAAGATCGACAGCATGTCAGCTATCAATTTGGCGAAGAATCCAATAGCACACGGTCGAAGCAAGCACATCGAAATGAGGTTCCATTATCTTCGAGAGCAGGTAGCAGAATGGGAGATGAATTTGGAACACTGCAGAACTGAGAATCAGATTGCAGATATCATAACGAAGGGAGTGCAGGTCGAAGTGTTCAAGAAGCTAAGATCGATGATGAATGTAGATAGTTTAGACACAATGAATTAGGTGGTGTGTTAAATTATAATTCATAGTGTGTCGAAACTAGCATGTGTCGAATTGTCTAGGAGTGTCGAATTGTTTCGACAGATGCATCTTAGATTAGATTTGATTGGATTCAGATATGATTTAGATTAGATTTGATATTTTGGGCTTTAAAGTTTTTGGGCCTTTGTAAATCTAAATCTATATAAAGGGAGTATCCCTTGCATTGTAATAACACAATTGCATTCACAGTTTGCAGATTAGCAAGTGAATAATAGCAGTAGAAGAAATCCCACAGTTCGTGGGTAGAAACACTTTTCTCCAAATATTTCTCTTCTCTCTCTTTTCTTTCTTGCTGTTAGTTTGTTCTTCTTCTTCTTCCTCTGTTCTTCATTGTCATTACGTATTGTTTGTGGGTTGGTGATCAATCTTGAGATCAAGATTGAAGCGAAGTCATCATAGGGTGTGGTGAATTTCCAACACCAATTGGTTTGATGCCCCTTCAGGAAGCCATAACATAGGCGCTAATTGATATGTTGTATGCTCTTTGCTGCGATTTTTTTTTAACAATAGGTAGTTTGGTATATAGTTGGAAAATATTGTTATTTTAAAAATTAAGTTGGAAAATATGGTTGTCCCATTAAACCAGCTCAGTTGATAGTTGTGTATGGACATCAGGTGCATGATCGCGGGTTTGAACCTGCGACAACCCAGTTATTCATCTTTAAAAGGAGAACCAAAAAATTGAGAAAGATGGTTATTTTGAAAAAAAAAATCACATTTACCATCATTTATTATATTTTGATTTAGTTGAGGCGGTAACTTCATTATTTCTTTTCAAATTTATACTTATAGAAGAAGAAAATTAATAGATATCAAAGTTAGTAATTTATAATCGAATAAACTATTAAGTTAGTAATTTCTAATCGAATAAATTCATTTCAATAGAGAATAATATAACCTAACGGACTTATAATAGACTTTATATTAATAAAATAATTATAAATATTATTATTTGCTGGTTAATATTACAACACTTTCTATTAAGTTGGATACTAATCATTCTAAGATTGCAAGTAAGTTGATAGAAACGTTTTGTTGATAGACCATTTGTTAACACATTTGCCAAATGATGTTCAAAAGACATGTAGGCGGTGGTTATCAATTCACTGTCCAATTTTTCTTTGATGAAGTATTAATCAATCTCAATCTATTTTGTCATGTTATGTTGAATTGAATTATATGCAATATTGATGATCAATTCATTGTCATAAAACAACTTCATAGGATTTTCATAGTGTATCTTCAAATCTTCTCGCACTTATTTCATCCATAATAGTTCACAAATTCCTAATGTAATAGCTTTCATCAAGCAACAAGGTTTCCACACAAGAAGGTACAATATCATGAATCATTGTAAGCCTCTATAGTTATACTTCCATCTCTTTTAAACAAGAGTCATCTCCCTACAGTGACTTTGAGATATTGTAGAACACGGTCAACAACGTACAAGCCTTTCATTGTCAGATCATGCATGAATTGTCTTATCACATTGATTGCATGTGTCAAATTCAACCTATTGTCTGTCAAGTAAATCAACTTTCCCAGTAATATTTGATATTTATCCTTGTCAACTTTGTCATTTTCCTCCTCATACATCATCTTATGCTTTTGTTCAATATGAACACTAGTAGGTTTGCATTTAAATTTTTCTATTTAATCATGCAAAAGATCAAGCACATATTTTTTCTGATATAAAAATGTCTTTATTTGAATGGACTACCTCAATTCTCAAGAAGTATTTGAGTTCTTCAAGGTCTTTCATTTCAAATTTTTCTGATAATTTTTTTAGTAGTTGTCTCTCACTCAAATCATCTCATGTAACAATACTATCGTCAATATAATGAGGAAGGATAGTCCCTTTTCCTCCTTATGTATGTTTAAAAAAATAAAGTGTGATCTCATTGGCTTTGTGTATAGCCCAAACACAACATTGAATTTGTGGATCTTCCAAGCCTTGTCTGAGGGGACTGCTTTTGTCCATATAATACTTTCTTCAATTTACACACTTTGTGGGTTCCAACATTGGTACTAAAGTCAGGTGGAATCGCCATATACACTTTCTCCTCTGAGCTTCCATCTAAGAACGCATTTTTAATATCTAATTGTTGTAATTCCCATTTAGAATAAGCACCAATAGATAATAACACTTGAACAATACTCATATTTGTCGATGGTGCAAATGTCTTCTCATCATCAATATCATATATCTGAATATAACCTTTTGCCACTAGTTTTGTTTTGTAACAATCAAGGGGTGTCATCTTATTTATTATGTGCTTCACAATATAGATCCATATGCATTCAACTAGTTTCTTTTCTCTCTGTCTCTCAACAATGGTCGCAGATGAACAGTGTCAGGGCGTGAACAATGTCGCCGGAATTTCAAACGGCCAGCTATTAAAACGAAAACAAAATAAACTACAATGACAATGGCTAAGGTTTAAGCAGAAACAAGATCCCCAAAATCGGAAGCTCATGATGTTATGTAGAAAAAGTATTTTAATAAATTTCAAATTTACATTAGGTAAATAAACTTGCTTAAAAATGCAGCCGCCTCCATTCTTTCTTCAACCCTAATTTTCTCTTTTTCTTCAAAATCACCCCTCTAAATTGTTTTTCCTTTCCTTTTCTCATTCAAGTAAGGGATTTCACATATATTTTAAGTTTTTTTCTTCGTGATTTCGTCTTTTTAGTGCGACGTTGTGTTGGTCTTCGTTTTATTGTGGCTTTATTTTGTTTTCACGTCTTGATGTGTGTATGTTCAATTCAGATTGACATATTAGTTTCAACTCAGTGCATATTCAATCAATGACTTTGACGTCGTCAACGCTGCAGACGCGAAGACATGAGTATTCAAAGCATTTCAATTTTGTCATATTTGTAAGCTTTATCACATTTGTAGATATTTTGCTGTTATATGCTATTAATGTGGGTGATGTAAATTTGTTCGTAGATTTATTCTGTTCTGTTTATAGCAATTTTGAATTTGTATTATTCAATATATTCTCAATTTGAATGAATGAATATCGTTTTTAGTAAAAATATATATATATATATATATCTTAAATAAAGATAAATGTAGCATATGATCTTGCTTAATATCTCATACTAATAAGTCTAATATTTACTAACAATATTATTTTTAGATATTAATGAATGCAAAGAATCCAATAACTGTGTTGATGAGGCAACATGCATTAACCTTCCTGAAAGCTACTCTTGAACATGTCCAGAAGGATATGAAGGAGATGGAAAAAATATGGAACAAAATGCAGTCCCAAAACCAAAACAAATCAAATCACTCTCATAATTTCTTTGAGTGAAATCCCATCGCACTCTATATATGTTATCGGTTAGATTCCCATTCATCAAATCTCATACATAATGATTATGTTCAGGTGTAAATGCAAGTGCTATAGCACTACTAATTGGAAGCTTTTATGCATATTGGGCACTGAAGAAAAGAAATCTCACAAAACTTAAACAACATTTCTTTGAACAAAATGGTGTTTTGTTGTTACAGCAACAGATAACAAAGCATAGAGGTTCAACCGAAAGAACTAAAGTCCTAACTCTGGATGAGCTAAAGGAAGCTACCAACAACTTTGATGAAGACAAGATCCTAGGCCAAGGTGGTAAAGGAACAGTTTACAAAGGAGTTTTATAAGATAACAGAACTTAAGCAATAAAAAGGTCTAAAATCAGTGATCCAAATCAGGTTGAACAGTTCATCAATGAAGTGATTGTGCTTTCTCAAATCAACCATAGGAATGTGGTAAAGCTCTTAGGCTGTTGTTTAGAGACATTCATATGGCAAAGCAATCAAATCATATAGCATAAATCATATTTCAATGTCATTCATTGGTGGAAGATGATTAGTTGATACTGATTTGTAAGCCTTATTGATTTTTCTGGTTTTGTCATCTCTAAAAGTTACAATGTGATATATTTGCAGTAGTGTGATGGCAAAGTTTATTTTTATTTATAGATTGGCATTCAAGTGAAATTACTTTCACTTTGTGGCACAGCAAAGCAATCAAAAAAGTAGGAACATTATCGGAGACATAATAAATACTGATGTTTCATGTTATTGGAAGGGCTTTTACAGAGTGTTCTTATTGTAGAATATACATACAGATGCCAAACATTGATACAATGTACATACGCGGGTACCTAACGGGAAAAAAATGTACAGACACGATATGTACCATACGCGTACTGGTACCAGGTATGTACCTGGTACTGGTACTTTGTCTAAAACGGTGTATCAGTACTTCACAAAGCACTAAGCAGAAGTCTCTGAACAAAGAATAATGATAAATCAATTACCGTGATTCTGTGAAAAATACATAGAACATGCAAAGTACTATTTGTGCATTCATGGAAACATGATAAGTATGATTTCTTGGAATTGAAATGCTTCTAAAGGGATTTTACAATTACAAGTAATATTTATTCATGCTACATTATTGTCATCACTAAACTTATCTTAACCAATAAAGAGTTATGATACTCAATTTTCTTTACAAGAAACTATCTTCAAACACAGATCAATAAATCTACAAGAACGTGATTGAATTATAAGCAGCATGTCAGAAACATCTAAGAGATTCCTTTACAAAATTTGGATGCTTTCTTCAAATCACCACTCTACAATAACTGTATGAGTTTTGATTTACATTACACTTTTCCATCTGACAAAGAAGGAACACTATCTTTTTTCAAGGTTGTAGAAGACGAGGAAGACGCAGAGTTTGTGCCTTTGGAAGGAGAAGAAGAAGGAGTTGGCAGCTTCTTAGGAAGCATCTGTTCCCAATAATCCTTCGGAAATCTCGTTCCTTCTGATACAACAACAAAGGTTAGCAGAATGAAGAACAAAAACCGGTTCCTCGAAAAACATGACATGATGACGATGATGATGAATTGTGTAAGAGTTGAGATTGTTCCTGCTTAAAAAGAAAGAGGCTTAGAGAACTTTTGGAAGCTGACATGTTCAGTAATGTAGGGAGAATGCTAAGTTGTTTGGTTGGAAAAAGAAGTGTAAATGGCAGACAAAGAGGTATTTGATAATTCTAAACTGTGAAGCAATCCTTGTTGTTGCTCTCATTGTCTCATAAACTAATATAGAATCTGAATGTGCATGTGAGAATTTTTTGTTGAATAAAATAATAGTAATTTCACTTTGACTCCTTATTAGTACTTGAAGTTTAATCATGCAAACATGAGGAGAATGGTGATTTTGAGTGGTTAATGAGAAAAGATAGATGATTAGAATAAGTGTGTTGGAGACTTTATATGCTGTTTTTCCGACAATAGTGTATATAAGTAATAGGAAGATAATTGAATCAGCGGTGTCAGTGAAGTGTGTATAGTTTATAGCATCTCTTTGTTTAAGGCTTAAAGGCCATGTAGTTATTGAAGGGATATATACATTTAAAAAGGTTGAAAAGTGAATTTAAAAATGAAAGTGGTGTGTTAGGGTGGTTCATGTTTGATTAGTGGCTACTAGCTAGCTTCATAGCTATGTTTTTTGTTTCTTTGCTTCAAGTTTATCAACATCCAGAAAAAACGGAACTTTTCATGGAACAACATAAACGTATATTCCAAGTTACTAAAAAGAATTAGTAGTATATGATGGAGAGAAACATAATCAGGTAGCATATATTATAATATCTAAACAGCTCTCGAAAAACTGTGCCCTGACTAACATTACGTAACAGTAACACCTCTAAACAGATGCGTGTCATGTTCCTTGTTTGAAAGTTTCATGTTTGACATGTTTCAGTGTTTAACACAACACAGACACATATAATTACATTTAATTTATTTATTTTTTAAATTATTACTGATGTCAATGTGACAGTGGCGTGTGTCCGTATTTCATAGTTTCGAGAAGTGATGTGAGATTTAAGAATGAAAAATAAACCACATATATTTACATTATAATAATAAATATATTACAGAGTTGTTGTACAAGTGACATTCTTAAATAAGCATAGAAGTAAAGAATAAGAAAAATAACCATTATGTCAAAACAATGAGTGGAAAGTGAAGGTGAAGCATCATAAATTAAGCAATGGCTGACACAACAGTTTCAACTTTTGTTGGTCTCCAAAATGTCTTCTGAAGACAAAGTAAACCCTCTCCATTTTTTGCATAACTAAAACGAATATCCCAATGTAGAGATTTTGCCATGTTCTCTATCTCACCAATTGTTTCTTCATTGTCTCTTATTATCAAATATCCTTCTGGTCTCAACATTCTATCAACTTCTGCAATCGCTGCCACTATGTTGCACCTAAATCCAAAAATAAAATAAATTCGGCTCAATAAATCGCAATGATAATGATTAAGGATAGTGAACATAACATAACATTACATACCTTTCTTTAAGGGTTGAGAATAAAGAATCGGCATTGAGAAGATCGTAAGATCGAGGATATGTGCTAAACGACTCGCACCAATCATGATAAATACCGATTAATCCACGCTCGTATATTATAGGCAGCGTGTCTGGAGAATCAACTGGAACCACATTCATCACCCAGACGTTCAATTTCAGCGCTCTGAGTGCTGCGGCAAATCTAAAAACACAACAGAATGCAAACTTAGTAACAATCGACAAGGTTGATTAGAGACCGAGGAATATAGAGAGAAGTGGAAAGAATAACTTACCCTCCATAAACAGCTTTCATGTCCATGACATTTCTTACTGAAGACCAATTGATACCCATTCCGTTCAAATATGAATGTGAAATGACATTTTTCCAATGCTTGTAATCGGCGGTGAATTCTACTGAAGCAGATCTTCCATAAACACCGGTCTGAGTGTTTAACCAGTATGGTGGTTTTTCTAACCTCAGTGGCCATTGTTCCGGCCAGATTGTTCCGCGCTCTGATGCACCTACAGGCACTTTGTGCATGCAAGCCTGTAACGATACATTCCTGAAGATATGGAAGTTGAAAATGAAAAATTAGAGCAAGCAGTCATGAATAATCTCAATAAATAAAGCACTATCGATATCTATGAGTTTCATTTTCCCTTGTTTGAGAAAACAAAAATAGATGTACCAGGCTGCATTTGGATCATCAGATTCGCTACACATTGGCGGCTCATTTTTTGGTCTTTTCTCGTAGCATTCGTTGTCGGTTGGTTTTCTATATATTGCCGCTGCCACTCCGTTCAATTTGTCTTTTGCAATAACCACCAAATCCCAACACATTGACTTCGTGATTGCACGCATGTCTGCAACATAATGGTTATGTTTAAAAGCAACTCATGAGTTCATCTCGAGTAAAAAAAATCATCTCTTAAAGCCCATTGGGATTAACTTATTTGAGTCTATCTATTCGCATAAGCACTTTGGAGACTGATTGAGAGAGCTTATGGAAACAGCATATGACATGACATGTCAACAAGTTGTTTTCGCTTTCAGCATACTTCCATAAGCTCCCCGGGATATCTTATATAAAACAATTTCATTTTATCTTTTGTTATACAAATAGCTTATCCATAATCACTTATATGATAAGCCCTTGTGCAATTCGTTTATCCAAACAAGGCTTTAAAGTGAAACTAATTTGGATTTAATGGTTTTACCTTTCCAAATCCCAGCATTTTCTGGATCCTTTTGATAAACTGGAGTAGCGGACCATACAAAGTAACCACCCGGTCGCAAGACACGATTCAGCTCTAAGAGTAGCTTGCCACCTGCATTGTAGAAATAATACATTATAACTAGAAGAAACAAACTTAAGCGGAAAGATAAATATATTCGAGAAAACGAAAATTTAGTCATGATGTCGGTAGCACCTTCTATGTGCCAAGGGACTCTACAACGAGCACAGTGGAGAAGATCAAAGACAGAACCAGGGAATGGTAATCTTTTAGTTCCCATGACGCCTAACGTTGCAGGAATTCCACGTTCCAATGCAAATTGAACTTGTGCCTCGTGCACATCTTTAGGAGCAAATGACATGGTCAGAACATCTTTTTCAAACAGATAGCCACCAAAGCTCGCTACCCCGCACCCAACGTCCAATATCACACGACTTCTCTTCCCCCATGCAATATTAGGAAGAGACTGCATTATTAAACAAGTACCCATTTTAGGGTGGAAAATCGACATATCAAGCAGGATTGCAAACCTGCTGATTAAATTTTCGAGACAACTATTTGCAAGTTTTGCTTAACTTGTTGCATTAAGTAGTTAATGGTCATAAATTAAGAACATATGTATAAAAAAGAAGAATGTGCTATATTGATTTCTCGAAAATAAAAGTTGAAAACACAATTAAGAAGTTGAAAGCACAATACTTCAAAGACTTACATTCTGAATGAATTCGATGTAATGAAGAGCGCCATACTTAAACTGAGTTCCACCGCCAGGAAAAGTAAGGTATTCACCAGAAACTTTGATCCAGTTTTGATGACCCTTAGATTCTACAAGCTTTGTGTGAGGGGCATTGTTGTACCATATCTGCAATATTCACCAAAATATTGAATTTCGATATTTATATTGGGTCAGTTATCGAATTTCAGTAATTCCGTTTGTGTGTTACATACCATTTCCCTGCTTTTGGGCCACCTAATTGGGCTTCTGTAGCCCTCCGGAAGAGAAACTAGACAAGTGGTAACTTCATCGGGACAGTGTCTCTCTCGATGTTGATAGTGACTTATGCTTCGAAGTTTTCTAATTGCTTTCCAATTGTCAAGACAAGGGATGTATTCTGATCCTGAAGTTGTATTACAAATTTTCCAGTCGTATTTGCTGCTATCAATAGAGAACAAAGACTTTTCTGGTTCCTTGTCACGCTTCGACTCTGCCGCTTGAGTTGACCAAGTTCCATTTTCGATTCTAGCTTCAACTAAAGTTTCTTCTTTTAAAGTTTCGTTGTTTTCTACGTTACTATCTCCAGTACTTTGGTTTGTCATTGACTGCTGACTTTCGTCGATCTTCTCCTCCTTAGACTCGCCGACAATCTCATCTTGTTGTGTGATTTCACCGACACTATTTTCTGTCCCTAACTTGCTATCATCTAAGCTCTTGTCAGATTTACTTTCATCTAAAGTTTCCGCCGATCCTTTGACTTGATTATCATCACTTTGACCATTTATCATTTCTGTTTCTACAGATTCTGAATGCCTTTCGCTCTGAGATTCCGGGGTTTGACTATCTCTTGTTGCCGATCCATCAGGTATATCACCTAAACTGTCTTCAAACTTCGTAGAACCAGTTTGATTAGCTATATTCTTTACCTCATTAATCGTCTCCGGTACCTCCATGCCTAAATCCTGAACTGGAACAATGGACGACATCGCAATCCATAAACCAACTAAACAAAATGCAACAAAAGCAGCTACCGGAACTGTTGAACAGTAGTTTGACGAGTTCCTCCCGTCGCCCCCTCGGGAATTCTTCCCTAGTGCCATGATTCTTAGTTGCTTCTATTTCAAGATAAACACACCTAGAAAATGGAGCAAAGCATTAGCAAAAGTCTATCCCATAAGGACAACAGTGATTTTTCTGAGCTTTCCAATTTGAAGGTTAGAAACATAGATCAAATCAAACACTGTAATTTAGAAAGTAAGAATTGGAAGTTTCAAAACAAGGAAAATGAAAATGATCATGAAGACAGAAAAAGAAAGGAATTGACAATTACTAACTTGATGCTAAGTGCTAACAATAAAAAATAATTCAAATTTCTGCAATCCATTATATTTTTCTTTTTTCAGTAAAATAAAAAAAAGTTAAAAAAAATCAAACTTGTAAGAATCAGTCAAAAAAAGTAAACATTATTAAGAAAAAATAAACAGAAACTTTCTCCAAATAATTATGAAATGGTGTATGATCCAAAGCTGAAGAAAATGTCAATAATTGGACATACCTAATGGGAAAAAGTGAAACCATAAAAAAATTGAAAAAGGAAGAAATCCAGAAAGAGAGAGGAAGTAAAGAAGCATAAGCTTTGCTTACCTTCATTTGCAATCCAAGCAAGTAGAGCAAATCTGAGAATGAATGTGGTGGCAGCTATGAAGCAGGTGGAGCGGTTTGGGTAAAGCAAGAATGACAGTGTATGGGAAAGAGTTATTGTTGTTGTTGTGGTTGATTGTCATTTGTGACAGCAGTTGTTGTCTCTAATGGTTGTTTTTGGGTAATTACAACAACATTACTAGTAAAATAATAATGATGCCAGGATCGAATGTTTCATATTTTATTCTTTTTCTATTGAGTGTTTTTAACTTAATTTTGCTTTATCGATATTGATATCCAGCTATTTTATCAATACTACTAATATTTCTTTCATGAGTAAGATATAACTGGGCATTTTTATAATAAATATAAAAATATTTACATTAGAAGAAGTTGTAATTCATAGAAAATTAGTTTTGATTGTGTAGGAGTAGCTAGTCAAAATAGTAGGAGTAGGCTGTTCTATAGTTGTTGTGTCCCGATTCAAATGTAATTTTATATGTTTTTGGTTTGGGTCTTGTTGTCTATATATAAGCATAACTTTATAGTTTTCAAATAACAATTTTAGTTTATATTCAAGAATATTTTCTCCTTTCTCTCTTTTTTTTCTTTTTCTTCTTGAAATCTTAATTGTTTCGTCGCTTTCAACAAATTGGTATCAGCCCTATTGTGATTTAGAGAGAATCTGTAATGGAAAATGAAAACACAACATCAATGCAATTTTCAGCGAATCAACCAGTTTTCAAAGGGGAGAAGTATGAGAGGTGGGTTACGCAAATGAAAGTCAACTTCAGATTTCAAGATGTGACTGAAATTGTAAACGATGAAGTACCTGCATTGGAAGAGAATGCAAACGATGTTCAGCAAGTTGCGCACAAGGAACGAAGAAAGAAAGAAAGATGGAAAAACTATGTTTTTTATCCATTATTGTGAGGATCCTAACGTGTTTGAGAAAGATCATTGAAGAAGAAACAACAAAACGAGTGTGGGACAAGTTAAAGAACTTGTACAATGGAGATGAAAAGTTGAAGAGGATGAAGTTGCAAACACTGCGAAAGCAGTTTGAGATGACACAAATGAACGAAGATGGGTTAGTTTCAGAATTCTTTACATGTGTGGTATCGCTAACAAACCAAGTGAAGACGAATAGTGAATTAATCATTCATCTGTAGAAGATTGAAAAGGTATTGAAATCTCTGACTGCAGACTTTGATTACATTGTCATGTCCATTGAAGACTCTAAGAACCTAGTTGATCATGAAGGTGGAAGAACTTCAAGTTTCATTGGAGGCTTATGAGATGAGACTGAAGCAGAGAAACTCAGAGAGGGAGAAAGTAGTTGAATAGGCAATGCAAGCAAGATTCACGAAGAAATCAGGGAAATAAAAGGTGAAACAGAGAAAAAATCTTGCTAATGATGAGAAGTTAAGAAAGAACTTAAAGAAATGCTCTGATTGAATCAAGAAAGTCATGGGCAACACGTATTCGGGGAAGAAACTTGACATGAAGGAGGTGTAGTGTTACAATTGTCAAGGATTTGGTTATTATGCTAGAGATTGTCGAAGAAAGAAGGAATCTAAAGCAAAAGATACCCAATCATGGAAGATACCCATACATGCTGGAGAAAGTGACTCTGATGACATACTGCTCATGGAAGATACCCAATCAAAAAATGAACAAACCAATATGTGGTATCTGGATTCAGGATACACTAACCACGTGACTGGTAATAAAAATTGGTTTACCAAGTTAGATGAATATGTTAAGAAAGTGATCGAGTTTGCAGATGGTAGACATGTCACATCAGGTGGAAAAGGAAATATATATGTGGTTAGAAAGGATGCTTGAGAAGCCAACATCATTGATGTGTTGTATGTACCTTTGATGACAAGTAATTTGATAAGCATAGGTTAATTACTTGCAAAAGGGTACAACATGAAGCTGGAAAACTATCAGATAAAGGTCCATGATGGTGAAGGAATGTTGGTTATGAAAGCACCATTGGGAGATAATAAGAACTTTAAATTAGAGATCAACATGGTTGATTACAAGTGTCTTGTTTTGACTACTATCGAAGATAAGAACTGGTTATGGTATCACATGTATGGACACCTAAACTTCAGAAGAAGATAGTGTATGCCTTACCTCAAGTGAAAGAACCAAGTCAAGTATGTGAGAATGCTGCAAAGCAAAATACGTTAGGAAGGAATTCAAACATGACTTGTCCATGAAGTCGAGAGAAAAGCTAGAGCTTGTTTACTCTGTTGTGTGTGGATCTTTTAAAGTAAGGTCGAATGGAGGTAACTGCTATTTCCTAACTTTCATATATTAATTCACTAAATATATGTGGATTTAACTTATCAAAAGGAAAAGTGAGGTATTCACACAGTTCAAGAAGTTTAAACTGCATGTCGAGAAGCAAAGTGGATGCAAGTTAAAGAAACTAAGAACTGATGGTGATGGTGAATACACCTCAAGAGAGTTTGCAATATTTTGCACGAATGAAAGAATAAAGCATGAGATCATTCCACCCTATACACCTCAGCACAATGGTATAGCTGAGAGGAGAAATAGAAGTATATTGAACAAGACTAGGTGCACGTTGAATGCTAAAGATATGCCAAACAGGTTTTAGGGTGAAACAGTTTCAACATCACTATACATTCTAAATAAATGTTCAATGAAGAAAATAGTTGAGAAGACACCTTTTGAGACTTGGATAGGACAGAAGCCAAATGTTAGTCATCTTAGAGTCTTTTGATTAATGTGCTTCAGGCATGTACCTAAACAATTGAGGAAAAAACTAGATGATCAAAGTCAGGTTATGGTACTCATAGGTTATCATTCGACTGGTGCATACAAATTATATTCACCAAATGATGATAAACTAGTGATTATTCGAGATGTTCTAGTGGATGAAAGCAAAGGATGGAATTTAAGTTAATGGTCAGTTCGACATGAGCAAGAAACAGTCATAATTATGCGTGATGAAGAGCAACAGAATGAAGTCACAAATAATTAAATCGAAGAACTGTAACACCCTTTTCCTACCCAACAAACATCACGAATAAAACGACAAATTTATCAGAGTAAAATACCAAAAAGGGCATCACATATCGTCAAAAACCATCAAAATATCCACTTGTCCCGTAACACGGGTTTTACCATCACGATTTTATTAAACACCACGCAGCGGAAAATCAATTTTAAACGAAACAATTTTATAATTCAAAACTTCTCAAATAAAACTCATGAAAAACATCATGTCCGCAAAACAAAAGAACATCATCGTTCGACTCAAACATCCCGACCTGATGTTACATATCAGAGCAAGACCCTCTAATCGACGGAGAAATAAAAAATGCTTCAAAACTAAATCTTCATGTCCCAAAGGAGCGAAGCCTGATCACCTGCACGTTACCCACGTGGAGGCAACATTCAAACAGGCAGGGTGAGTAATCACGAAATCAATATATAAGATATAAGTAAAAGATAAAGCGCAAGCAACATCATCATCAAATCACTCACAACGTCAAGAATACATCAATAACATCAGTATAATGCAACGCCACATAATATGCAATGCAACATCATAGACTCATGCATGTGGTACCAACATCGTCATAATAGATGGACACTGGGCCATCACCCTCCAAAGATCCCCACCAAAAGGATCAATTCTACACAAGAACCGGAGCACGTCATAAAACGTTGC
The DNA here is from genome assembly GCA_022829125.1 of Lathyrus tuberosus. Taxonomy (NCBI): domain Eukaryota; kingdom Viridiplantae; phylum Streptophyta; class Magnoliopsida; order Fabales; family Fabaceae; genus Lathyrus; species Lathyrus tuberosus. Next base: position 16,154,417 of record JALAZF010000076.1, read on the forward strand.
AATCCATACAATGGGATTGAAGCCACCAAATGGATCGAAGTCCTAACTATGCCATGAATGCATGATGCAAATTGTCATAATAAACATCGTCATAAAATCATCATAATTGCATCACCATCCATGAATTCATCATCGAACAAACATCATAACATCCCACCAAGCCGCACTCGTCAAAGTTCATCATTATAACTCACAATTCGTCATGTTTTATTCGTCACATAAAATCCCCGATTTTATCCCGTTCATCATCATTACTAGATTACTAGTGTCTTATTACTCCATCATAACCTTACATCTCAAAGAAACCACGTCGCAAGCGAAATCGGGAAAGAAATCGCAAAAACAGAAAAAATCGGCTCACATCACTGCCCGTACGCGTAATACCCATCTTGTTACGCGTATGGCTCAACTTCTACGCCCTTGGCCTGCGTATCATACGCGTAAGGCCCTTGCCCAGGCCTCACATTACGCTTAAGGCATCCTCAATTACGCGTAACAACAGAGAGGGTTTCCCTCTCAAACCTCCTTCAGATTTTTCCTTACGCGTAATGGCTAGTCCATACGCGTAAGGCACTCTTCCCTAAACCCATACACGTATGCATCTCCTCCTACGCGTAATCCCCTTTTTCCCAGCTTCCTATACGCGTATGACCATCCAATACGCGTATTGCCCATAATCCCTTACGCGTATGTTACGCGTACCAGCAGAGGGTTGTACCAGCCCTTGGGGACGGGTGTGTATGCTACACGTACGACCCTGGGAGTGTCCCCATTAAGCGTAACACCTCCCATGTTATGCGTATCACCAGAAGCCACCCCAAAACTCAGATCTCGCATCTGAACGCAAACTTCCTCATTCCAGCACCTTCAATCTACTAAAATCAGACCCAAACTGGCTTCGATTCATCACAGATCTATGTCTTTCATCTTACTTCATTGTCTACATTAATTTCTCCTAATTATTAAGTCTGAAATTGGTTAATATCAAGTTCGATTTTCAGATCTGGTTACCCACAAGTTCATCACAGCATCAGCAATCATTCACACAGATTCAACATCAATTATAGCAACACATATCAGATTAGTTAATATCAATTTCGATTTTCAGATCTGGTTACCCACAAGTTCATCACAGCATCAGCAATCATTCACATAGATTCAACATCAATATAGCAACACATATCAGATTCGCAACAGAGTTCATACACATACAGAGTTACAAAAATCGTCACAGATTCATCACAGATTTCAGCACAAATTCATCAGAAAACACAAACACACAATTACCTCTACCTTAAACTCATATCAAACACATTAACCCGGATTACCTCCCATACCTCGAATTTCCAGCAGAGATTCTTCGTTTTCTGGGGTTCTACGGTTGATTCCTTGTTCTAGCCTCCTTTCCTCAACTCTTTAATCACTTCTTAGGGTTGCACAAAACTAATTCTCATAATCCTTATTTTTCTTTTGTTAAACCTGTGTTTTGGACCTTAATCACAGTTTACCGTATCGTCCTCAATTAATCCCCTCAATATTACTGTCTTACCCTTAATGGTCTCCTAATTATTTTAATTAACAATAATAATAATCTAAATAATATTCTAATTACTCAAATTATTATAATATTATTATTAATAAAAATAATCTAATTAATTATAACTTCTAAGAGGTCTCCATGTTCCCTTAACCCAAGGCTACCCCACAGCACCACATAAACTCATCAACGTCACAAATCTCCTTAATATACATCTCTGCTAACTTCTGCATAGAATGATTAATCTTCATCGGCAAGAAATGATCCGATTTAGTTAATATATCCACAATCACCCAAATTGAACCATTTCCCTTAGCAGTTCTCGGCAATCCCGACACAAAGTCCATGGAAATACTATCACATTTCCACTCAGGAATATTCAACGGTTGCGTCATACCTAAAGGCTTCTGATGCTCAATCTTCGACTTCTGACAAGTTTAACATGCATAAACAAACTCCGTAATATCCTTCTTCATCCCTGGCCACCAAAACAACTTCTTCAAATCCTGGTACATCTTCGTAGTGTAACACCCCATTTTAATTTATTTAATCGTCGTGTGTTATTTTATTTGTTTGGCCTGTTTAGGGTGTGTGTAGTTGAGCGCAAAGGTGTAGTGTCCTTAACGGATGGTGATCAATAGAGTAACTGGAGAACTCTGAAAATATCTATTATTAAATGAAATAGACAGATCAATAATTATTAGTCCAAGAGAGTATTTTAAGGTAACTCTAATAATTGATCAATTGGGTTGAGATGACAAAATATCAATTGGGGGTATTTTATCCTGTTGGATTATATTATATAATAAGTATTATATATATATATATATATATATATATATATATATATATATATATATATTTGTTAGAAAAGAAAAAGAGAAGGAAAAGAGAGAAGAGGAGGAAGAGGAAAATTGAAGAAAATATTCGTTCCAATCGCGATTAATTGGGTAAGGGTGAAAAGTTTCAATTATATCTCGATTGTATATGTATATGCATGTGTTTGTTTGGTTGGATTTTGGGTCAAATGTTAGAGTTTTAACGTTTGTTAGAGTTGGTAAATTGAGTGGAAATCATGAGTTAAGATTCCTAATTGTTGATACATGATAGTTATACGTTGCTTAGTATTTACTTTACAGTATGGTGATGTTTAGATGAGATTTGGAGGGAAATTGAGTGAAACCCGTAGTAGAAATTATGCAGGAAATTCTGGGTATTCGCTGCCCATACGCGTAATGGGCATGGCAATACGCGTATTGGGTAGGGCAATACGCGTATGGCAAGGGAAAAATGTGGGCGTTACGCGTATGGAACCCATTTGACACGGCCTTTTGTTGAAACACGTAATGGTACGCGTAAGGGGCAAGGCATTACGCGTAAGGAGGTAGGCATTACACGTAATGGATTTAATATGGAATCAAGATGGAATTTTTAAGAGAAATCAGTCTCTGCTCATACGCGTAACACTTTGGGCAATACGCGTATGGAGGGCGAGCAAGCGGGGCAATACGCGTATGGGTTTGGGCAATACGTGTATGACCAGCGAGAGTGCAGAATTTTGCCGTTCGCAATTTCTTTCCCGATTTCGCGTCCGATACAGTTTCTTTTTGGTCTGAGAGGTTGAGGTAGGTGTCAGAACTTTTTGAACCTTGGATTGGTAGTGGGAATAATTAAAAATTTAATTTAGGTGGATTAATTAGAGATAATTAACTAATTAAGGCCTCGTGAGGTATTTCCCTTAATTGTGTGTATTAAGAGGAATAAATTTGACAGTTGTAGTAATACTAGTGTGATTAGGAGGATCGTGTATATGTATAACTGATTGATATATATGTGTTTTATGCATAATTCTTGTTATGTATGTGGTATGTTAAATCTATTAGACAGTTGTGGTGATACTATTGTGAATTACGGTAAGCGTATGGCTTACGTGTGATCAGGAGGATCGTGAAGATGTGTGATTGTTGTCATACATGTGTGTTGTAGGCATATTTTGTGTCGTGCATTTCATGATGTGTCTTATGGGGATAAATCATTGCTCAGGAGGAGTGTATGTGATTTATCCGGACTCCAATGTGGAGTTGTTGTAGAGACAAATCATTGCTCAGGAGGAGTGTATGTGATTTGTCCAGACTTCAATGTGGAGTTGTTTTAGAGATAGATCATTGCCAAGTAGAGGTGTATGTGGTCTATCCGGATTCTATTATGAATCGGGTTCGATTGAATGAACCATGTTGTGTGGTACCGCTTGCATTGCATTGTGTCATTGAGTTGCATTGCATTATGTCATTGAGTTGCATTGCATTGTTATGTTTGGTTGTGCAGGATCATCGTGAGCCCAGTGGGGAGTATAGCGATGTATCCATGTTTCCTGCGGGAATTAGTGGGTTATTGAAGAACCACTCTTGATGTGTTATTTATATGTCATATCTGTGAATATGAATTTATGTGATATATTGGTGTGGGTTTATATATATATATATATATATATATATATATATATATATATATATATATATATATATATATATATATATATATATATATATATATATATATATATATATATATGTGTGTGTGTGTATGTCATCACCTGTATATATGAATATATGATACCGTTGTATGCTATATGTGTTAGCATGTGGGGTGTGGGTGAGTTGAAGAATATATGTGAATTATATGTTTTCATATTATTATGCAATCTTGTTATAGTTGTTATTTCTCACCCTTCTGCTGGAATATGATTTTATGGCATAGTGCAGATTAGCCGCTGTAGAGGCGTGGAGGCAAGTGGAAGAGGTAGATCTTCATTTTGCTTAGATCGTTAGTGTCTGCTCTGATACGTAACACGAGAGTCGGGGGGAAACGTTTTGTTATTTATGTTTATATATGTGAATATATATATACATATATATATATATATATATATATATATATATATATATATATATATATATATATATATTTTGGATAACTTGTATGTATATTTTGATGTTATGAAACAATTTATTTTGTAAAACGAGTCAATTATGGATCGTTCCGCTTTATTCCATAATTGAACTTCCCTTTTGTTGGAAAAAGTTTATTATTATTATTTATTCCATTTTGTGTTATGTATCAAAGTTATGAGCAGGTGGATTATGTTTTTCTCAAATGTGGCATCCTTATTCCGTCAAAATTTTTTTTATTCACTCTAATTTAATTATGTGTTATTTATACGCTAGATGGGAATTGGGGTGTTACAATTGGTATCAGAGCAGGTCCGTCCGTCCGTCCAAGTTGTTGAGTCGGTGTGGCATGAAAGTTGAATACTGTCGATGTTGTTTGTTCATTAGTACGTGATATGTGTGTGAAATACTGTCAGTGCTTTCTGGTTTCTAATCTTTGTCTTCAGGATTGAGAATGAGATAAGTGGGGAAAAGTTGTTGCTTCAGTGGTGCAGAGTTGGCTTAGTGTGTCGTTGGTTGCAAGACTATACGTGTTGTTTGGACAGTGTTGTTCCCGATTCCAGAGGGAATGCGGAGGTAAGGTTTAGGTCGACTAAGGATTTGTACCTTAGGTAGTTTTGTGCACAAGATGCAAGAAATGCTATTATGGTCTGGTAAAGATGGTCTATGCCCCATCATGATTGTCGGCTATCTATTGACAAATTGAGGAACTGATCACCCTTAATCTCTTGTTGATAGTAGACAGAATTATGTTGGATGGAATAGGCGTGTCTTTCCGGCTTAGATAGTGTGTGTAATGAATTATTGGGAGTCAAGAAAATGATTATGGATTGTTTTGATGAGTCGATGAAGATTCTTATATCGGAAGATGAGGTGGATTAGAGGCTTTGGTATATTGGTCAAGTCGGGATGTCTCTGAGGGAGGACGATCGGGTATTATTGATGGTTGCTCCTCAGAGAGTAGAAAGTGAACTTAAATTGGACGAAGGTGAATAGTTACGGTTTATATCTACTAAGTAAGTAGAGAAACTCTTAGAAGATGAGACTAAGATGTTTGTGATAATAGTGTTTTGGAATTGACAGGAAAGCCACAGTGAAGGGCTGCCAGTGGTGTGTGATTTCCAAATGTGTTTTCGGATGGAATAACAAGCAAGATGTGTGTAATGGTATTAAGGCTATGGAAGCAAAACTTAGAATTTTGATGAGTTTTGAGAGTTCTTTTTGGTTGATTGTTGATACATGTTGGCATTTGTGAAATTTGGATTGTCCATAGAATGAAACTGTGTATGGATTACTGATAGTTGAATAAGGTAACGATTGGTAATAAGTGTCCACTTTCGAGAATAGATGATTGGAATTACCATTGTTTGGAACGTTTGATAAGAGTGGTGAATTTGTGTGAGTTGAGGCTTGGATCGATTTCTTGTGACTGGTTATGTTTGTCATCATCAGAATAAATTGTTATTTACTCGATCAAGCTTGTATGTGAGTATGGACAAGTTTGAATGAGGGTTGGTTTGGTTGGGCATTACAATGTTCAGTGATGTTGTTCGGTGTTCATTTGGGGATATTCTGATCTATTATAAAATCCAAAGGAGAGTATGTAGGGTGTTTGAGATCGAGTTGCAAGTATTGAAAAGAAAGGAATTTTTATGCTAAAGTATTCAAGTGAGAATTTTGGTTGAAAAGGTTAGTTTTCTTGGATATATTATTTCCGATGAGGGTATTGTTATGAATCCATCGGAAGTAGATGCAGTTCTATAATGAGAGGCTCTGAAGGCGGTTAAGGTGATTAGAGACTTTTTGGACTTTAGTTGGTTATTACCGGAGGTTGTGGAAGGCTTTTCCAAGTTAGCATTTTCGTTACTTCAGTTGACTTGCAAAGGGTAAGTCGTTTGCCTTGGATGTTCATTGTGAGGATGGTTTGAGAGGGCTAAAGTAGAATTTTCCTACGGCTCCAGTTTTGATTCTGCGTGATCCTAATAAACCGTTAGTGAGGTATTGGGATGCGTCTAGGATGAGTTTAGTCAGTGTATTAATGCAAGATGGTAAAGTCGTGGACTATGTTGTACAACAATTGAGGATTCATGATTTCAAGACGACTGCGGTTACTTTTGTGTTGAGAATCTGGAGGTATTATTTTTATGGTTTTGAGTTTGAGGTGTTTAGTAAATCAAAAGAATAGTGAATACCTGTTGGGTTGGGAATAAGAGAGTATGAGACAACGAGGATGGTTAGAATTCCTGAATGAGTTATGACTTTAGCTGGAATTGTCCTATTGGTGAAGTGAAGTCGAAGGTTTTCATATATGTCTGTTCTGATGGTCAGGGGATTAGAATTACTTAAACAGTTCAGAGACTTGTGTCTGGTGTGTGAGATAACATAGTGGAGTGTGAGGTTGGGTATGTTAGAAATGAACTATGATTTTTCTGGTGAATACTAGGGAGAGTCAAAAGTTGGATATGAAATTGGTAGATTTGATTGTTGCGAGTAATCAGAGTGCGCATCGAAAGCGTGATGTGGCACATTACATATATACGTGTGTGACTTGTAAGAGTTCATAGGTTGAACATTGGAACATGTGGGAATGATGAAACCATTGGACGTTTCGGAATGGAAGTGTTAGGAAAAAGGTTTAAATATTATTCATGGGCTACTATATAGATGGATGTTTTGGTTATATGTTTGATTGATGAATCGTAGCATTGTGTAATAATGTGGTGTGGCAAGGATGTTGGTATTATGGTTAGGTAGAGGTTGTTGAAGCGATGTTGTGTCGTGGAACTTTATGTTCTTGTTTTGTTGTTGCCTCGTTTTCATTGTGATGGTTCGAGTGCGAGTGGTTAATTCCTATGTGGGGAATTAGGGGAATGTTACCTATGGTGAGGGTAACGATCCTGTTGTATTCTGGTTCTAGAGTAAACTTATGTGTTCGTAACTTGGGTATTCTTTGAGTCATGAGTTAATCGTCAAATGCAGTGTATGGGCATTGCATCTTGTCGTTGTTGTTGTTGCTGTTAGCAAGGTGGTTCGTCAGTTGGTGTTATTCGTGGTGTGCCTAGTGTTGGCATGATAGTTGGTTAGTCGGATGCGAGAGTCGTATCCGGAGTTGTTCGTCTCAACTACATTTTCGAGGACGAAAATATTTTAAGTGGGGGAGAGTTGTAACACCCCATTTTAATTTATTTAATCGTCGTGTGTTATTTTATTTGTTTGGCCTGTTTAGGGTGTGTGTAGTTGAGCGCAAAGGTGTAGTGTCCTTAACGGATGGTGATCAATAGAGCAACTGGAGAACTCTGAAGAGATCTATTATTAAATGAAAGAGACAGATCAATAATTATTAGTCCAAGAGAGTATTTTAAGGTAACTCTAATAATTGATCAATTGGTTGAGATGACAAAATATCAATTGGAGGTATTTTACCCTGTTGGATTATATTATATAATAAGTATTATATATATATATATATATATATATATATATATATATATATATATATATATATATTTGTTAGAAAAGAAAAAGAGAAGGAAAAGAAGAGAAGGAAAATAGAGAAGAAGAGGAAGAGGAAAATTGAAGAAAATCTCTGTTTCAATCGCGATTAATCGGGTAAGGGTGAGAAGTTTCAATTATATCTCGATTGTATATGTATATGCATGTGTTTGTTTGGTTGGAGTTTGGGTGAAATGTTAGAGTTTTAACGTTTATTAGAGTTGGTAAATTGAGTGGAAATTATGAGTTAAGGTTCCTAATTGTTGATACATGATAGTTATAGGTTGCTTAGTATTTACTTTGCAGTATGGTGATGTTTAGATGAGATTTGGAGGGAAATTGAGTGAAACCCGTAGCAGAAATTATGCAGGAAATTCTGGGTATTCGCTGCCCATACGCGTAATGGGCATGGCAATACGCGTATTGGGTAGGGCAATACGCGTATGGCAAGGGTGAAATGTGGGCGTTACGGGTATGGAACCCATTTGACACGGCCTTCTGTTGAAACACGTAATGGTACGCGTAAGGGGCAAGGCATTACGCGTAAGGAGGTGGGCATTACGCGTAATGGATTTAATATGGAATCAAGATGGAATTTTTGAGAGAAATCAGTCTCTGCTCATACACGTAACACTTTAGGCAATACGCGTATGGAGGGCGGGCGAGCGAGCTGGGCAATATGCGTATGGGTTTGGGCAATACGCGTATGACCAGCAAGAGTGCAGAATTTTACCGTTCGTGATTTCCTTCCCGATTACGCGTTTGACGCAGTTCCTTTTTGGTCTGAGAGGTTGAGGTAGGTGTCAGAACTTGTTGAACCTTGGATTGGTAGTGGGAATAATTAAAAATTTAATTTAGGTGGATTAATTAGATAATTAACTAATTAAGGCCTCGTGAGGTATTTCCCTTAATTGTGTGTATTACGAGGAATAAATTTGACAGTTGTAGTAATACTAGTGTGATCAGGAGGATCGTGTATATGTATAACTGATTGATATATATGTGTTTTGTGCATAATTCTTGTTATGTATGTGGTATGTTGAATCGATTAGACAGTTGTGGTGATACTATTGTGAATTACGGTAAGCGTATGGCTTACGTGTGATCAGGAGGATCGTGAAGATGTATGATTGTTGTCATACATGTGTGTTGTAGGCATATTTTGTGTCGTGCATTTCATGATGTGTCTTGTGGGGATAAATCATTGCTCAGGAGGAGTGTATGTGATTTATCCGGACTCCAATGTGGAGTTTTTGTGGAGACAAATCATTGCTCAGGAGGAGTGTGTGTGATTTATCCGGACTCCAATGTGGAGTTGTTTTGGAGATAGATCATTGCCAAGTAGAGGTGTATATGGTCTATCCGGATTCTATTATGAATCGGGTTCGATTGAATGAACCATGTTGTGTGGTACCGCTTGCATTGCATTGTGTCATTGAGTTGCATTGCATTGTGTCATTGAGTTGCATTGCATTATTATGTTTGGTTGTACAGGATCATCGTGAGCCCAATGGGGAGTATAGCGATGTATCCATGTTTCCTGCGGGAATTAGTGGGTTACTGAAGAACCACTCTTGATGTGTTATTTATATGTCATATTTGTGAATATGAATTTATGTGATGTGTTGGTGTGGGTTTATATATATATATATATATATATATATATATATATGTATGTATGTCATCACCTGTGTATATGAATATATGATACCGTTGTATGTTATATGTGTTAGCATGTGGGGTGTGGGTGAGTTGAAGAATATATGTGAATTATATGTTTTCGTATTATTATGCAATCTTGTTATAGTTGTGATTTCTCACCCTTCTGTTGGAATATGCTTTTATGGCATAGTGCAGATTAGCCGCTGTAGAGGCATGGAGGCAAGTAGAAGAGGTAGATCTTCATTTTGCTTAGATCGTTGGTGTCTGCTCTGATACGTAACACAAGAGTCGGGGGAAAACGTTTTGTTATTTATGTTTATATATGTGAATATATATATATATATATGTATGTATATTTTGGATAACTTGTATGTATATTTTGATGTTATGAAACAACTTATTTTGTAAAACGAGTCAATTATGGATTGTTCCGCTTTATTCCATAATTGAACTTCCGTTTTGTTGGAAAAAGTTTATTATTATTATTTATTCCATTTTGTGTTATGTATCAAAGTTATGAGCAGGTGGATTATGTTTTTCTCAAATGTGGCAGCCTTATTCTGTCGAAAAAAATTTTATTCACTCTGATTTAATTATGTGTTATTTATACGCTAGATGGGAATTGGGGTGTTACACGTAGCACCGGGATGAATACTCAACCTACTTCGATGTCCTTCTTCAAGAATGCTCTTCTTAATATCTGGAACATCTGGGACACACACCCGGTCTCTAAACATCATCAGACCATTCTCGCCAATCCGGAGTTCACCTCCGTTACCTTGGTTGATCAATGTTAGTTGGTCAACCAACTTCAAGTCAGATTGTTATCCCACTCTGATCTCTTCCAGAATACCACTAGTCAACTTCAACATTCCCTGCTTCACACTGTCAGGAGTCGCTTCACATACCAAACTCAAATCTCAGAATTGTTCAAGTAACTCCAACTCTTTCACCATAAGCATCGACATATGCGATGACTTTCTGCTCAATGCATCAGCCACTATATTTGCTTTACCAAGATGGAGATTCAAATCAAAGTCATAATCCTTTAACAACTCTAACCACCTCCCCTACCTCATATTTAACTCCTTCTGATCAAACAGGTACTTCAAACTCTTATGATCGCTGAACACTTCGAACTTAGAGCCAAACAGGTAATGTCTCCAAATTTTCAACACAAATACCACAACTGCCAATTCTAAGTCATGGGTTGGGTAATTCACTTCATGGACCCTAAATTGCCTGGAAGCTTAAGCAACAACTTGCCCATTATGCATCAATACTCCCCCAAGACCCATCTTCGATGTATCACAATACACTACAAAAGATTCATTCGGATTAGGTAAAATCAACACTGGAGCAGTAGTCAATCTATTCTTCAATTCCACAAAACTCTCTTCACAAGCTACATCCCACACAAAAGCTTGACCCTTTCGAGTCAACTGAGTTAAAGGTAATGCCAACTTAGAAAAGCTTTCAATAAACTTGCAGTAATAACCCGCCAATCCCAGAAAACTCCGTATCGCCGTAGCAGACTTCGGAGTCTCCCACTGTAACACAACATCAATCTTAGAAGGTTCAACAGCAATTCCACCACTTGAAATCATATGGCCAAGGAAACTCACTTCCTTTAACCAAAACTCACACTTCGACAGCTTTGCATACAACTTCTTCTCCTTCAATACTTGCAACACCATTCTCAAATGCTCATCATGCTCTTCTTATGATTTAGAATATATCAGAATGTCATCAATGAAGACCACAACAAACTGATCCAAATACTCATGAAAGATCCGATTCATATATTCCATGAACACACCAGGTGCATTGGACACTCCAAATGGCATCACAATGTATTCATAGTGACCATACCTTGTCCTGAAAGTTGTCTTTGGAATGTCATCAGGCTTAACACGAATCTGATGATAACCCGACCCTAAATCAATCTTGCTAAACACACAGGCACCTACTAATTGATCCATGAAATCGTCGATTCTCAGAAATGGATATTTATTCTTGATAGTCACTTTATTCAACTGTCGATAATCAACACATAACCTCATACTTACGTCTTTCTTCTTCAGTAACAGCACAGGAGCACCCCACGGAGAAACACTTGGGCGAACAAACCTCTTCTCTAGTAGCTATTCCAACTGTTTCTTCAATTCACTTAACTCAGAAGCGGACATCCGGTAAGGAGCCATTGACACCGTACTCATGCCTGGTATCAAATCCACCACAAACTCTACTTCACGCTCTGGAGACAAATCACTTATGTTGTCTGAAAATACATATGGGAATTCACAGACAACAGGCACTTCAACACTCGCAGTTTCACGATCAACCTGCAACGATGCAAACATTGCAAACACCAAGGCTTTGTCTTCCCGAAGTTCGTCTACTTGGTTAGCAGACAAGAACATCAACTCCCCGTCATCACCAAACTCAGGAAACTCTACAGTCTTGTTATAACAATTAATATGAACACGGTTGAACTACAACTAGTTCATTCCAAAGATTACATCAATTTGGTGCAAGGGTAAGCACACTAAATCCATCACAAAACTCTTCCCAAAAAATTTCAAAGGACATCTCAAACACACAAAGGTAGTAGTAACAAAACCATCAGCTGGAGTTTCTATTACCCTATTACCATTCATATCAGATAACTTCAAACCCAATCTATTAGCACATTCAAGCGAGATAAAAGAATGAGTAGCACCAGTATCAATAATAGCAACCAACTCAATATTATTAATAAAGCAAGTACCTCGAATCAGGTTATCCTTCTCTGGCACCTCTGCACCACTCAAAGCAAACACTCTGCCACTAGTTTGAGCAGCAGTAGCAGTCTTCTTTGACTTTTGACATTAGGTACTGATGTGACCCTTCTCCCCACAATTGAAATAGGTTGGACCATCATCTTTGCAATCAGTAGCCCTATGCCCCTTCTTACCACATCTGTAGCACCTCAACACATTATTGGTGCAACCATCAGCACGGTGGCCTTGCTCGCCACACTTGTAACACTTCCCAGAAGCGGGAGCTGCTCCCCCACTTGTCTTTTTCCCATCTGAATCCTTCTGCTTCCCCTTGTCAGCTGAATTCGTATAAAGCTTACCCTTATACTACCATTTCTTCTCACTCAACTGCTTGTAGTGAGCAGATCGAGCTCGGCTATCCTCATCGTAGATCCTACTCTTATCCACCAGCTCAGGAAACCTGTGAATCTATTGGTACCCAATACCCTGCTTGATTTCTGGTCTCAGCCCGCTCTCGAACTTGAGACACTTGAACATCTCAGCATCAACACGGTTGTAGTGAGGACAGAACTTCACCAGTGTCTCGAACTTTGCAGCATACTCTGCCATAGTCATGTCTCCTTGCTTCAGCTCAAGGAATTCCACCTCTCTCTTGCCATGAGCATCCTCTGGAAAATCCTTTCCCATAAACTCCTGCTTAAACACAGCCCAGGTTATCACCGTGCCAACATCTGTGAGTCTCTGACGGGTGTTATCCCACCAATCCTCGGCCTCTTCTTCCAGCATATGCGTTCTAAGCTGAACTTGTTGCTCATCAGTACACCTCATCACTTGGAAGATCTTCTCAATTGCCTTCAGCCACTTGTGTGCACTTACTGGATCATGAGTACCCACAAAAGTCGGTGGACTGTTCCTCTAAAACTTCCCCAAAGCACGAAACTCATCTGGAACTCCACCATTCGGATTGAGTTGCGCCCCTACATTGGCAACTGATTCCAAAGCATCAGCAATAACACGATTATTTCTTTCAACCATCCTGCACACCATCACCAAGGTTATAAGAAACAAAACATCGACAGTGTACACACACTTGTCGACTGACAAGGGACTGACATAATGTAAAAACCTGGTCGAACGGACCGACCTGCTCTGATACCACTAATGAAACACCCTTTGTCTACCCAACAAACATCACGAATAAAACGACAAATTTATCAAAGTAAAATACCAAAAAGGGCATCACATATCGTCAAAAACCATCAAAATATCCACCTGTCCCGTAACACAGGTTTTACCATCACAATTTTATTAAACACCACGCAGCAGAAAATCAAGTTTAAACGAAACACTTTTATAATTCAAAACTTCTCAAATAAAACTCATGAAAAACATCATGTACACAAAACAAAAGAGCATCATCGTTCAACTCAAATGTCCCGACCCAATATTACATATCAGAGCAAGACCCTCTAATCGACGGAGAAATAAAAGATGCTTCAAAACTAAATCTTCATGTGCCAAAGGAGCTAAGCCTGATCACCTACACGTTACCCACGTGGAGGCAACCTTCAAACAGGCTGGGTGAGTAATCACGAAATCAATATATAAGATATAAGTAAAAGATAAAGTGCAAGCAACATCATCATCAAGTCACTCACAACGTCAAGAATACATCAATAATATCAATATAATGCAATGCCACATAATATGCAATGCAACATCAAAGACTCATGCATGTGATACCAACATCGTTATAATAGATGGACACTGGGCCATCACCCTCCAAAGATCTCCACCAATAGGATTAATTCTACACAAGAACCGGAGCACATCATAAAACGCTACAATCCACACAATGGGATTGAAGCCACAAAATAGACCGAAGTCCTAACTATGCCATGAATGCATGATGCAAATCGTCATAATAAACATCATCATAAAATCGTCATAATTGCATCACCATCCATGAATTCATCATCGAACAAACATTATAACATCACACCAAGCCGCACTCGTCAAAGTTCACCATTATAACTCACAATTCGTCATCTTTTATTCGTCACATAAAATCCCCGATTTTATCCCTTTCATCATCATTACTAGATTACTAGTGTCTTATTACTCCATCATAACCTTACGTCTCAAAGAAACCACGTCGAAAGCAAAATCGGGACAGAAATCGTAAAAACAGGAAAAATCGGCCCACATCACTGCCCATACGCGTAATACCCCTCTTGTTACGCATATGGATCAACTTCTACGCCCTTGGCCTGCGTATCATACGCGTAGGGCCCCTGCCCAGGCCTCACATTACGCGTAAGGCAACCTCAATTACGCATAACAGCAGGGAGGGTTTCCCTCTCAAACCTCCTTCAGATTTTTCCTTACGCGTAATGGCTAGTCCATATGCGTAAGGCACTCTTCCCTAAACCCATACGTGTATGCATCTCCTCCTATGCGTAATCCTTTTTTTCTCAGCTTCCCATACGCGTATGACCATCCCATACGCGTATTGCCCACAATCCCTTACGCATATGCTACGCGTACCAGCAGAGGGTCGTGCCAGCCCTTGGGGACGGGTGCGTATGCTACGCGTACGACCATGGGAGTGTCCCCATTAAGAATAACACCTCCCCTGTTACGCGTATCACCAAAAGCCACCCCAAAACTCAGATCTCGTATCTGAACGCAAACTTCCTCATTCCAACACCTTCGATCTACCAAAATCAGACCCAAACTGACTTCGATTCATCACAGATATTTGTCTTTCATCCTACTTCATTGTCTACATCAATTTCTCCTAATTATTAAGTCTGAAATTAGTTAATATCAAGTTCGATTTTCAGATCTGGTTACCCACAAGTTCATCACAGCATCAGCAATCATTTACACATATTCAACATCAATTATAGCAACACATATCAGATTCGCAACAGAGTTCATACACATACAGAGTTACGAAAATCGTCACAGATTCATCACAGATTTCAGCACAAATTCATCAGAAAACGCAAACACACAATTACCTCTACCTTAAACCCATATCAAACACATTAACCCGGATTACCCCCCATACCTCGAATTTCCAGCTGAGATTCTTCGTTTTCTGAGGTTCTACGGTTGATTCCTTGTTCTAGACTCCTTTCCTCAGCTCTCTAATCACTTCTTAGGGTTGCACAAAACTAATTCTCATAATCCCTATTTTTCTTTTGTTAAACCTATGCTTTGGGCCTTAATCACAGTTTACCGTATCGTCCTCAATTAATCCCCTCAATATTATCGTCTTACCCTTAATGGTCTTCTAATTATTTTAATTAACAATAATAATAATAATCTAAATAATATTGTAATTACTCAAATTATTCTAATATTATTATTAATAAAAATAATCTAATTAATTATTACTTCTAAGAGGTCTCCATGTTCCCTTAACCCAAGGCTACCCCACAACACCACATAAACTCATCAACGTCACAAAATACACCAAAACACCGAATAATCATAATAATTCAATAAATAAATATTATAATTATTTTGGGGCGTTACAAGAACCACCCGAGCAGAATGTTAGGAGATCGACTAGAGAAGATACTTAGTTGACAACGCTAGCTGAAAATAAGACATTTCCAGATCAAATAGTCAATGTAGATGGTGAATTAATAGAATAAGTAGTGATGATGATTGAATCAGAACCAATCGATTTGGATCAAGACATGAATAATTTGAGTTGGTTAACATCAATGCAAGAAGAACTCAAGGCAATTGAGAAGAACAATACCTGGAAACTTGTCGAAAAAGCAATTGAGAATCCAATTGATGTGAAATGGGTCTACAAGTTGAAGCTAAGTCCAAATGGGGAGATTTCTAAGCACAAAGCAAGAATGACGATAAGAGGTTTTCTGTAAAAACCTAATATTAATTTCGACGAAGTTTATGCACCGGTGGCAAGGCTAGAAACCATCAGAATTGATGTGTCGACTGTAGCATATAAAGGATCTAAGATACATCAACTAGATGTAAAGTCAACCTTCTGAATAGACCTTTGGAAGAAGAATTATATGTCTGTCAGCCACCAGGATTTGAAATTAAAGGGAAGGAGTTGAAGGTATACGTATTGAGGAAGATTCTCTATGGTTTGAAGCAAACCCAAAGGCGTGGAATAAGAGACTAGATAGCTTCCTGGTTGAAACAAGACTAAAACATTATAAAAACAAAACATAAAGGATGCATTTAGCAAAAGATATATATGTAACTTTATACCAAATCGTTTAATACAGACACATTATATATCAACCGCGTATTAGATGAAATAAGTATATAATCAAATATTTAATTGAAAATTGAAAAAAAAATTGATACTATTTTTTTCATGTAAATATCTTTTGAAACTTTCTTCTTAATAATATTTATTTTCACGTTTGACATATTTTTAAATATTTTCAGCATTACAATAATAACATCTATTATTAATCTTTAGGAGTTGGTTTGGTGGCGAAGACTTATACCTATAATTTATGTATTCTATTCATTCATAATATAGAATTTTGCTATGGTTTTAAATAGATACCTCACTCTTCTAATAGTTTACCAATCAGCCACCTCATCAAATAAAAACTCACTTGAAGTTATATTAAAAGCACGAATAAATGAAACTAAGACTATTTTCAAAGGCAAATTGCAATCATGAGAAACCTAGAAACATATTTTGAACACTTGACAACTTAAGTGAATGGGAGATAAAGCGGAATTTTGTCAAAAGCAACAATGAAACTCTCAACTTTACACATAAGGGTAAGGAAAAACTACAAAAAATGGTCTTAAAAGTGATACACAACACAAATTAAAAATGTTAAAAATGAAAGAGAAAACGTTATAATAAAAGTTGCATAAATACTAATAAAGTTGCCATTAGATAACATTGATGCAACAACATAACAAAATTTTGTTGCGATAGGAGAAACAACTTAACCGACAACTGCAAGATCAAACCTATAACTCATTCCATCTACCTAAATAAAATAAACATTCAAGATGGTTTTACCACCATAATTTCCTCAAATATTGAAGTTAGCTTCCCAGAAAAAGACCTTTAACAAATTTTTAAAATTGTTAAGGTATTAATTGTACATTATATATGCATAGAATCTTATTTGAAAAATATCTGAATATAGTATTGAAGTCTAAAGTATAATGGATTATTAGGGATGTTATTGAGTGCGGGTCGACCCACGAACCCGCAGATCCAAACCGAATCAACTCGTAAATTATCCGAACTTATTCATTTACTGGTATACTCAACTCAACCTATAACAACCCGTATAATTTTGGATTGAATATTGAGTTTGAGCTTTGCAACCCGTGGACCCGTTGGCCCAACCCATTGATGCGACTTTAATATATTTTAAATAAAAATATAAAATTAATATCTCACTAATAACCATAATTTTTCAAAAAAAAAAATATTATTCTCGATCAATAATACTACTAGACCAATGAGTTTACCTAATTCTAAGATTGAATGTTATTTCTTATTTTCTTTTATATAATTTCCTACTTATGTATTTTATTGAAATAATGTGTCTTGTTGAATTTTATTCTAATATCAAGTGTTATGTCATTTTGATGAATTTTATTAGATATTATATGATGTGTTTTATCGAATTTGAGTGTTATAAATGAGTATGATTGTATTGAGTAGTGTTACATTTTATTTTTTGAAATTGACAAAAAGAATCATAAAATATATATATTTTTATTCGAAACACAACTTGCGAACCCAACCCAGTCCATAAATGAACAGGTCGGTTCGAGTTCGTTTTGACTAGGGGTGGCAAAACAGGCCCGACCTGTTGGGCAAGCCTGTTTTATCTGCACTTAATTATGGGGTGGACGAAGGGTTTAGGCCCTCACCCTCTAATGTGTTCGCCCCATTTTCTTTGCAGGCTTTTGCGGGCTCTAACATTTACGTAAAATTTTGTGTTTTTAGGCTTAAAAGGTGCAGTGCCCGCGGGCTTTCCCTGCCCTGCCCTCACCTTTTTGCATGGTGGATCTAGGTTTTAAACCTGCATCCTCAACTATGATCGTCCCGCCCCGTCCCATTTTTTGTCGACATTTGTGGAGCGGGCATGCCCGTTTTCCATCCCTAGTTTTGACAATGAAATTGCGGGTTGGACGACGAACCCAACAATTAAAAATTGAATGGGCTGGGTAACATGTTAGATCAAACCCGGTCCAACCCAACCCGTGTACGCCCCTATGAATCGTGTCATGAAAGAAGTAATGAAAAGGAAGAATATTAAATGGGTTCATATATCAAATTTCTCATTTGGTGTATGACTTAGTTTTGATCAATGTGTATCTAAGAAAGGATGAGTCACAATTGTCACCAATGAGAAAAATAAATTGATTCTAGTAAAAATTGTGACTAGTTGGATAATTTGCATGTATTATATAAAGTTGAACAATGCCAATAATTTAACAGTCATGGAAACTAGGAAGGATCATTTAACACTCCTTTCATTGATTCAATGTTGCATGGGTTAAATGGACAATAATTTTAGCGAATTTCACTTTCCACCCTTAAGGGTTCTCCCTCAACACCGTGAAAAGACTCAAATATCTTCAGCGTCAAGAAATGTATCTCTGAACTCACATTTTTCAAACATAAGTGAGTCAAAAATGGTGAGAAACTCTTATTCTATTAAAATTTAATCTGGAGATGCATCTTCGTATGCACAAAAGGTTACTTCGAAGATGCGTCTCCCTAACCCTCCTTAGTTCATTAATCTGTGAGCTTTTTGGAGATGCATCTTCGAAATATGCTCTGTTAGTTCAAAAAAAAAAAAGAATAGGAAGAAACAATGGAAGAATGGAAAACCAACATAAACTAACATCAAAATAAACATTACATAAATTTAACATTACATGTCATTAAAAACAAATGGTTCATGACGTTGCAACAGCCTTAGAATATCTTTGGCTGATCTTTGAATCGTCGCATCCACTTGAAGCATCATAAATAGATAGTTCAAAACATTGCAACATCCTTATAATATCTCAAGCGGTGACTTTATACTAACAAAATCTGTACCTCGAAACATAGTCGTCATCTTCCAAAAGTTTCAAGAGTTGTTGCATCTCAAATCTTGGTCCTCTTACCGCCTTGTTGTCTCGAGCACACACATTGTATATTTTCTTGATATTTGAAACATTTAGAGGTCTTTTCTGTTTCAAAGATGCAACACCTTACTTCCCGACTCGAAAATTAAATAATAAAATATGTATAAAAACATAAATATTAACCAAGTAGGATATTTCTCGCACGATCCAAAACATTTTGAAAACACATAATAATAAAATAACTTGTTTAATAAGCAGTAGAATCACAAAATCACTTGGCATAAGAGCCTCAACAGAATTATTAGTTTGAAAAAGGAAGTTCTTCGCAAGATAAAACAAAACATAAAGATACACAACAACAAATATAGGACAGTTTGTTCCCTTATGTTACGTATGAGAGCGACTCCAACCATATACGCGAACAACAAACAATTAAAGAGGCAGGACACCATCCTCAACCTCAAGCTCCTACTCAGGTACCTGGTTATCTGTACTATAGAGAAACACAGACACAACAATACATGAAAAGGGGTGAGAATACATTAAAATAGGGTAGGTTGTCAGACACATACAGTAGTATCTTATTATATAGTTGTAGTACTATGGTTTGTACTTTATTTTGATGGTCTTACTACTTTATTGATCTTGATTATACAACATTTTTTACATTTCTTGGTATTTTATTTGTGTATGGCATTGTTGTCCATCTGGAATTATGTACGTCTATTTTTTATTTTCGATTATGCGTTATACTTCATCTGAACTCAGATAAATAACTTATAGAATGAAATACCCATTTTGATACATTTCAGAGATATATCTCTGAAATATTCATGGAGATGCATCTCCGATACAATTTAAACGTAAATGGCTTCGGAGTGGGATGTAGTGAATGTTTTAAATTGTTCTAGAGATGCATCTCCGAAATATTTCAACGTATATTCAGAAATATGTGTGTTCAAAGATACATCTCCGAACACTAGGAGCATTTAAATAATTTCGCGTGGTGGCTAAGAAATGTTTAGGTTGCATTAAGAAATTCTCTAATTTTATTATTATTATTATTAAATTTAGGGGAAATTCATTATTTGGGCCATTGCCATGTTGAGATTTAGGCCCATCAGTATATACACCCTATTTTGTTGTTTCACTCACCTTGAATTATTTTCATTTTAATATTTGATTTTTTTGTTGCATCTATATTTTGCTACTCTAAAATATACTAGTTGTGTTGGGATTGTTTTTGCTTCAAATTATGTTTGCTTTTACAGTGTCAAAATAATTGTTATAAAAATCAATATTCCATTTTATTTTCAAAAAGTCAAATTCACTTTCAATATGATCAAACTACTTCCAAATTTTATCGGATTAAATATTTTTCACAATAAATCAGACGAAAAAGGAAATGGTCTAGTGCCTACTATTCTTTTCACCGAATACTTGAATACGAATTGCCTAACTCAACCATTTGAGTATTTGTCGTCCATTGAAAACATCTAATCACTTTTAAAATATCTTTTCACAAATGGTGAAAAAGAAAACGGTCTAGCGTCTACTATCATTTTCCCGATTGTTTGGATATGAGTTTCCTAACTCGACCATTCGAGCAATCGTCATCCATTTAAAAATCTGAATTGATTCATCTCAAACCACTTTCACAATCAAATCTTAAGCAAACTTATTTTTGCAATAACTCGGACGAAGGAGGAAAGTGTCTAGTGCCTACTTTTTTTTCCTGAGTACTTGAATACGAGTTGCCTAACTCGACCATTCGAGAAATCGTCATCCATTAAAAACTTTTAATCTGATTCATCTTAAACCACTTTTGTAGTCAAAACCTAAGCGAACTTATTTTCATAATATCTTGGACGAAAAAGGAAATGGTGTAGTGCCTACTATTCTTTTCCCCGATTGTTTGGATATGAGTTGCCTAACTCGACCATTTGAGCAATCGTCATCTTCCTAAAAACAATCTCAACCAATCAAACATATCTTTTTTGTCCCCGTGCAATCAAAATCCTTTTTGCAAAAGAACAATATTTAATCCATTTTACCACGATACAAACAAATTCTTAAGCCTCAATGCGCGAGCATACCAGCAACATTTAACCACTAGAACACGATCAAGTAGGATCCTTTCTACCACGAAATAAACAAATGCTTAAGTTTCCCATGTGCGAGCATACAAGCAACATTTACTTGCTAGAATGTGACCTAAACATTCGTTCACTAAAATCAATCAACCAACACTCATTTGATACCAAGAACTACATAGCTTTGATTTGCCCATTACTCCTGGGGAGACGTGTGAGCGAGATTCATCGTCTCGTCAAACACTATAACAAAAAGCCCAAAAATATATATTTTTGTCTTGCACAAAACTATGTAGCTTTGAATTTCTCATCGCACTTGAGGATATGTAGGAGCAAGACCCGCAATCTTCTCAAGCACCCTAATAAAAACATTTTTGCAGTCCTTTTTTCTTTTATTTTTATACTTTTAATAACTTGAAGAAAACAATTAAAACAAGCTAACATTCAATCGCAATTTTAACTAAATGGTTCCCATTGAGTTCAACGGTCGTGAGAGGTACTAATATCTTCCCCTTGCGTAATCAGCTCCCAACCCCGAATTTGGTTATAACGAACATCTTCTTTTTCATTTAAGGGTTTTATCGATATTTTCCCTTTCCTCCTTTGGAATTAATAAAGTTTGGTGGAGATTTTGTTCAACAATTTTCACGAGCGCGCGAACACTTCGCGGAGGTTTGTATCTTTTCGAGATGCGGAACAAGAGCACAATTGTGAACTGCTTCAAATGTGAGAAGTCGGGTCACTGAGCTGCTGATTGTAGTAGTAATAATCTGATTTGGTTTAATTGTGGAGAGAGGGGTCATATTAATACTTAGTGTGAGAAACCTAAGAAGACTCAGTCCTGAGGGAAAGTTTTTTAGTGAAGCTGAGACTACCACATATTATAACCTGATTAGAGTTACGTGCTTTATCAATAATATTCCTTTGATTATTATTATTGATAGGGGTGCAACACATTTGTTTGTATCTGCTAAGTTTGTGTCGAGGTTGAATTTGGAAGTGTCTGTTATGAAGGGTAGCATGGTCATTGATACCCCCGCAAATGGGTTAGTGACTACTTTGTTGGTGTGCTGTAATTGTCCTTTGACAACTTAAGGTAGAGATTTTGGGATAGACTTAGTGTGTTTGCCTTTAAGTCGTCTTGATGTTATTTTGGGGATAAATTGATTGGAGTTCAACCATGTGTTCATCAATTGTTTTAATAAGACGGTGCAGTTTCTTAAATCCTAAGACAATACTGAGTCAAGTTTCATGACCGCGAGGCAGGTATATATGTCCTTAAGTGAGAATGCTCAAGTTTTCATAATGCTCGCGTCCTTGAGTGGGGGAAAGCAATAGAAAGATTACGGATTTACCCGTGGTGTTTGATTTTCCTGAAGTATTCCCATATGACATCAGTGATTTGCCGTCAGAGCTTGAGGTGGATATTGATATATACTTAGTACTTGGTACTAGTCCCGTGTCGGTGTTTCCTTATAGGATGTCTGCTTCAGAGATGAGTGAGTTGGAGAAACAATTAGAGGATATTCTCGAGAAGAGGTTTGTTCGACCGAGTGTTTCGCCATGGGGAGCGGTAATGTTATTAGTCAAGACGAAATGTGGTAGCATGAGGTTGTGTGTAGACTATAGACAAATGAACAAGGTTACTATCAATAATAAATATCCACTTTCGAGGAATGATGGTCTGGTGGATCAGTTGTTTGGTTCCTTTGTGTTTAGCAAGATTGATTTGTTTTCGGGTTATCATCAGGTTCATGTAAAACTAGAAGATATCCAAAAGAGTGATTTCAGAATGATATATAGTCAATATGAGCATTAATCCAAGTCGTTTAGTGTGTCTAATGTGCCTAGAGTGTTCATGGAGTACATGGAGTACATGAATACAATATTCCATACGTACTTAGATCAGTTTGTGGTTGTGTTCATCGATGATATTTTGATATATTCAAAGTCTCGTGAAAAGCACGTGGAGCATATGAGAATTGTATTGCAGACTTTGAAAGAGAAAAAGTTGTGTTCAAAGTTGTCTAAGTGTGGGTTTTGGATGAAAGAAGTTAGTTTCCTTGGTCACATGATTTCTAGTGGTGGTATTGATGTGGATCCATCAAAGATTAATGTTATGTTACAATGGGAGACTCTAAAGTCTGTTAATGAGATAAGAAGTCTTCTTGGTATGGATGGTTACTACATAAGGTTCATTGAAGGCTTTTCAAAGTTAGCATTGCTTGTGACTCAATTGACTCGAAAGGATTAGGCATATGTGTGGAGTGTTCAGTGTGAAGAAAGTTTTCAAGAGCTCAAGAAGAAATTAACGTCTGATCCAATTTTGATTTTACTGAGTCCAGGTGAATCCTCTGTTGTCTATTGTGATGTTTTGAACATGTGTCTAAGTGGTGTGTTGATGCAGAATAGTTAGGTTGTGGCTTATGCTTCTAGACAATTGAAGGTTCATAAGAGGAATTATCCTACACATGATCTAGAGTTGGCAGCAGTGGTATGTGTGTTAAAGGTTTGGAGACATTACCTGTTTGGTTCTATATATGAGGTGTTCAGTGATTAGTTTGAAGTATCTTTTGGATCAGAAAGAGTTGAATATGAGATAGAGGAGATGGCTCAAATTTGTGAAATATTATGATTTCAGTTTGAGTTACCATTCTAGTAAAGCCAATGTCGTAGTCGATGCTTTGAGCATAAATTTGTTGCATATGTCGATGCTCATGCTTCGAGAGTTGGAATTGATTGAGCAATTTAGAGACTTGAGTTTAGTCTGCGATGAAACTCCTAATAGTTTGAAATTGAGTATGTTGAAGCCGACCATTGGCATCCTAGAAGAGATCATAGAAGGTCAGAGATTCAGTTTGGGGTTGGTTGACCGACTAGTGTTAATCAATCAAATGGGGTGATTTCAGGATCGATGAGAATGATGTGATGCATTTCAGAGACAAAGTTTGTGTACCTGATGTACCAGAACTTAAGAAGATTATTCTTGAGGAAGGTCATAGAAGTGGTATGAGTTTCATCCTGGTGGCACAGAGATGTACCAAGACGTAAAAAAATGTTTTGGTGGCTAGGAATGAAGAAGGAAGTTACAGAGTTTGTTTATACTTGTTTGACTTGTCAGAAGTCGAAGATTAAACATCAGAAGCCATCGGGTCTGATGCAACAATTGTGTATTCTTGAGTGAAAGTGGGACCATATTTCCATGTATTTTGTGACAAGTTTGCTGAGGACAACGAAGGGATGTGATTCCATATGAATTATTGTTAACATACTGACAAAACTGGCTCATGTCATAGTGATTAAGATTAATTATCCTTTATAGAATTTTTCCAAGTTGTATATTGAGAAGGTTGTTAGCCTGCGTGGTATTTTATCGAGTATTATGTCGGATAGGGATCTGAGGTTTTGGCAGAGTTTTCAAGAAGTGATGGGCACTAAGCTAAAGTTGAGTTCTGCTAAATCATCCGTAGATAGATAGCCAGACATAATGGACTATTCAATCTTTGGAGGATTTGCTGAGAACGTGTGTTTGGAGTAGGGAGGTAACTGGTTGAGTTCACCTACAACAATAGTTTCCATTCTAACATTGGAATTGCACCATTTGAGGCGTTGCATGGTAGGAGGTGTAAGACACCTTTATGTTGGTATGATTCTGGTGAAAGTGTAGTACTTGAACCGAAGATAGTTCATCAAACTACTAAGAAGATCAATATGATCCAAGAGAAAATGAAAGATTCACATAATCGTCAAAAGAGATATCATGACAAAATAAGGAAAACAGTTGAGTTCCAAGAGAGAGATCACATATTTTTAGGGTTACTCCAGTAACTAGTGTTAGCCGCATGTTGAAGTATAAGAAATTTACGTTCTGTTTCATTGGTCCATTCAAGATTCTTCATAGAGTAGGAAAGGTGGCTTACCGAGTTGTGTTGCTGCCATATCTTTCAAATCTTCATGATGCGTCTCATGTGTCTCAGTTGAGAAAGTACACTCCTGATCTGTTTCATGTGATCCAGTTAGATAATGTTCAAGTTAGAGAGAACTTGACAGTTGAGGCCTTGTCTTTGAGAATTGAGGATCACGAAGTGAAGAGCTTACGCGGAAAGGAGATCGCTTCATTGAAAGTTGTTTGGGGAGGTCCGACTGGTGGAAGTGCGACGTGGGAGCTCGAGAGTAGTGTTAGATAGTCTTATCCAAAGGTTTTCCCGTCAGGTAATTTTTTAGGGCGGAAATTTTTTTAAGTGGGGGAGAGTTATAACACTCCGATTTGATTATTCACTTATTTAATTATTTATTTAATTTAATTGAGTGATTTATTTAGATAATTATTTTTGTAATATATGACATGTTTGTCTGGTGACGGCATTTGTGGTGTTTTGTGTTAACTAATTAGTTTTGTGGGAATTAATTAACTAATTAATTAGAAATTGGAGAGAATATGTAGTATTAGGCCAGTTTTGTGAATTAAGAGGGTTTAGTGGTGAGTGGATGAAAGCTGAATTTTGGTTGGGCAAAAAGTGTAATTATGAAAAGATAATTAAAATACTATATAATTTAAAAGCTAGAGAAAATTAGGGTTTTAGATAAATTTTCTGTCAGTGCGTGAAAACAAGAGATTTTGAGATAAGAACTTTGGAAGGGAGAGTTAGGGCTTGAGATAAGGGATCCTTAGAAGCTTACTTTGCTGATTTTTGCTGGAATTTCAAAGTAGGGGGATTCTTAGTCTAAAGGTGCTTAATTCATGAAAGGGTGGATAGAGTTCCCTTAACCTCTATTAGAATTCTCTCTTTTATTGTTGATTGTGTTGTTTGATGAATTATATGACTACAATTCTGTTTTATGCTATGATTTAATTGAAAATTCATGTATTGTGATAGTAGTGATTGCTCCATATGTTACTTGTTCATAAACATGAGTTTTGACACGAAATTGAACATTTTACAGCATGAATGAATTCTGTGTTTTGTGATTAAATCGATGGAATAACTTGTTAGATTAATAGGAAATAACATGCTAATGTGTGATAATCATATGGGTAATAATTTTGGACTGTTTAGACGTGTTTGGGGTTTTTTTGAGTGAGTTTTGGAGGTTCTGCAATTGCGGGACACGATTTTGCATATGTTAGCAAGCTGGCGTCATGCAATGTGAAGCGCTGACGAGTATCAGGTATATGACAGGGAGAGCGTCATGGTCTACATATGAGTATAGTCTTCCCGGTCATCACAAGTGTGACGTGTTGAGGGATGAGGGTGATGATGGGCATTACCCGGGTGACGGACTACCCTGGGTTGGATTTTTAGAATGGTTTTTTCGTGAGGCTGGTGGTTGGCTGCTTTTTTGGTGCATATCGATGAGTATGAGTTGATTAATTAAATTATAGAATTAATTGAGTGACAATATACATGAATGAATAATATTATTAATTGTATGGTGAAGATAATGAGTATTTGTGGATTTGTTTACAGTCAGAGTGGGGTTGTATTGCATCCTTTGTTGTTGAATGGTTATGTATAGTCAGAGTGGGGCTATACTGCACTTATATTTGTCATACATCATGTGTGTCGTTGTTGTGAAAGAGACATGTTCGCTGTTAGAATAAGATTTTTGTTCTGCATATAATCTCTAGTTTTGATGATAACAATGCATATATTTTATATGTAACAATTTTGTACTCTAATAATTTTTTGAAGTGTTCAGATATAAAGTTTAAATTTATTCTGGATAACTCTCAAGAAATCTCATCAAAATATTTCCTAGCACGCCTCAAGAAATTACTTCGATCGCTTCTGAAGAAACATCAGCAATTCTGAAGAATGTTGAATGACTTTAAAGAAAAAGCAAGTTGTGTGCTTCTCAGATAAGCTCCGCTTCCAGCTTTGGAGTCAAAGTTTTGGGTTCTAAAGATTTATCCTGTCTTTGCTGGTAATCAAGCTTCTGGCTCTGACAGAACAACTCTAAGAAGACTTAAGTGAAGACAACTTATGGCTTTGAAGACTCTGATACTTCTTGGCACATTTATCTTCTGGACTCATCATCACTTAACATCAGAAGAATTTCATCAGAAGATAAGATCAAGATAAAACTTGGGCTGAAAGAGTTTGTACAACAGTACAATCCCGAATTGGAAATATTTGATTGTGCACCAGTATTATTAAGGAATGTTTGTGAGACTTTACTACTCATGTCTCCCACAATCTTCTGATTACTTATATGGTAGCTGGCACTGATAGTAACACTTGTACCTTCCAACGTTCAACCATTAAGCCTATATAAAGGAGTCACTACTTCATTGTAAAAATATAACAACGAATAACACTGCAAGAGTGAAAAACGCCAAGTCTAAATATTCTTAAACACAAAGAGTTGTTGCTCATATTTGTGTATTGATCTTAATTTGTTTCATTAGCTTTTTAGAAGCACCATTGTAAACACTTTCTTTGTAATCTCTTTGAATTATTTTTCCTTAAGTGACTAAGTGTTATTCTGTATACTTGAGAGGGCTAAGGTGTTTTCTAACACTTAGACGAAATTTTGTAATATTTCAAGATTAGTGGATTAAATCTTTATTGAAGGCGAAATCACCTTGGCGGGTGGACAAGACGTAGCCTCGTTATATGCGAACTTGTATAAACTGAATGTGTCACTTTCTTTCTTGGTTTATATCTTGTTTGTGTGTGTGTGGGTAAAGCATTTCTCTGAAAAAGTTTTGAAAACCCCAATTCAAACCCCCTTTCTTGTGTTTTTCTCTAGCTTCAACTGGTATTAGATCTTCGGCTCTATTATTGATTTGTAAATCAAACACTTCACCGTATAGAGAGATCCAGTGTAAGAAAAACACTATGGTTGCTGCTAACACAAACGAGAGAGATAGTTACAATGATAAGCCTCTTGTCTTTGATGGAGAGAAATTTGACTACTGGAAAGATAGAATATAAGGTTTTTTCTAGGCATGCATATCTTTGGGACATTGTCACAAATGGCTATGAAATACCTGTATCTGTGATTGGTATCCCCATTCCCATAAACAGAATGAATAATGAACAAAAGTGTGAGTTTAAGAATCACCACAAAGCCAAAATTATCCTTCTCAACACTATCTCTTATAATGAATATGAAAAGATTACTAACAGAGATACAACAAAGGATATTTTTGACTCGTTGAGAATGACACGTGAAGGCAATACTCAAGTCAAGGAAACTAAAGCTTTGGCATTAGCCCAGAAATATAAGGCCTTCAAGATGGAAGACGACGAAATTATTAAACTCTGTTCTCAAGATTTCAAACCTTAGTAGCAGGACTTAAAGTTCTAGACAAAGGTTACTCTACAGCAGATTCATGTCAAAAAGATCAAAGGAGCCTTCCCAAGAAATGGAGACCAATGGTTACTGCACTAAAGCTATCCAAGGATCTGAAAACCATAAGCTATGAAGAGTTGGTTAGCTCACTCAGAAGTTACGAAATCGAGTTAAAGGAAGATGAGCCTTAGAAAAAGGTCAAATATGTCGCTCTGAAGTCTAGATCAGAAAGAAACAAATCAGAAAAGAACAAATCCTTCCAAGCTGAGGTAGAAGAAGTAGAAGATTCTGATAATGAATAAGAATTGTCCCTTCTCTCCAGAAGAATCAAACAACTCTGCAAGAAAAGACAAAACAACTTCCAAAGGTCCAGAAACAGAAGAGATCGTCCAGATTCATCTTCAAAAGGTAGAACAAGTAAGGAAGTAACATGCTATGAATGCAAGGAGCCCGGACACTACATAAGTGTATGTCCAAAGCTTAAGAAAGAAAACTCCAGAATAAAAAAAAGCTTCAAGAAGGATATGTTCAAAGGCAAGAAGAAATGTCTCATGGCAACATGGGATGACTCTGACTCTGAAGTATCAGAATCTGATTCTGAAGAGGAGCATGCCAACGTAGCACTCATGTCTACCACATCTAAAGGAAACACAACTGAAATAGAGTCTGACTCAGAAGAGGTATTTTTTGAATTTTCTCATGCTGATTTAGAACTATGTTTGTAAGAATCTCTGAATAGGTATCAGAAACTTCAACGCAAATTTAAGAACCTGAAAAGGGCTCATGAATCTGAAGTTGAAAAGTGTATTAAGCTAGATAAAGAAGTTTCTAAACAAAAAGAAAACAATATTGTATCGGAAAAAGAAAATGCTTTTCTTAACAAAAAATGTTTAAAACTTGAAGAAACTCTTTCTAAAGCTTCTCCATCTTCTGAAACCATCTTATGTAAATATGATAAGGCATTTCATAAATTCTTGGACAATAGCATAGACAGAAGCATAATGGCTTCTATGATCTATGGTGTTAGTCACATTGGGAAGAGAGGAATTGGTTATGATTATGACAATTGAAATTCTGGCACTCTAACACATGTTAATACTGATGTCCTCACATCAGAGCATAATTTCAAGACAGATATCACAACATCTTCTGTCTGACTGAACAAATAAATCAGACTGAAAAATAAATTGCAGAAAGATAAATAACACAGTTAGTTATTAACCCAGTTCGGGGAAACATCAGCTACATCTGGGGGCATCCAAGCCAGGAAGGAAATTCACTATGATAGCATTAGTTCAATGTTAAACTCCCCAGTTTACAACTTTTCGCCTAATCACTACCTTGTGTAACTAGATACGAGATCCCCCTCTCAGTTCCTAATAGTCACTGATAGTTCCTGGATTGGCTGGAATTTTGGTAAAACAAAGTATATTCAATGTTGATGTCAAGGTGCTAATGTTGTAACATTGAAGTCTTAACACTAGGCTGTGTTAAGTAGTTAAGTGCTGAAGATGGATGTCTGATGTCACACAGGTGATGTTGTAACATCAGACCTGCAGAATTAATAACAGTAGGTTATGTTATTAGGGCACGCGTATTAGCTGGAATTGTGGAGAGTGGTTAACTCATTGGATGAGAATATCTTGGGATAGATATTTTCTGTTACATGGGAGATTTGATTGCAGATCTGTTGGAGAATTAAAAGGTTGAAGATTTAAAAAGATTTTGGGGATAAAATCTGTTTTGAAGATTCAGTTTTAATTAACAAATCTGATCAAATATTGTGACAAGTCCAAGCCCAATTCAGGAGCTATATAAAGCGCACAAGACCAAAGGAAAAAGCGACAAAAAACATTCAGAAGATCAAGAGCAGAAGGCTTAGTGTCTAGAGTTTGTTTAAAGTGCTTGTATTTACATTATTCTAGGGTTTGAATAGGTGTTAAGTTTCTGTCCTCTCTAAAGCTGTGAAGCAAAGAGAGTTGTTTGAATTGATCGAAGCTGTGAAGTAAGATCAAGGGTACTCAAAGTGGGTTCTTTGAGTGTTGGTAAGGGATTGAGTGGTGTTCTCATACCTAAGTGGTTTCTTAGGTAGGAAGTCATTAGTAGAGTATAAGTTTAGGAGATTGTCAACGGGTCGTTGAGTCTGTAAATTATATCTACAAGTAGTGAATTCCATCCCTGGCTTGGTAGCCCCCAGAGTAGGTTGGTTGTAACCGAACTGGGTCAACAATTCTTGGTGTTATTTTACTGTTATTGCTGTCCATAGTGCAGAGTGTGTTGTTGTGACATCACACCTTAACATCACACGTCTGATACCAGAATTTCAGTCACAATCTCAGTGACAATACCTCAAGAAACCAAAAAGGAGAAGAACACTCTTCCAACTACAATACTTAGTTTTGCTTATAAACTTCAACTAAGAACAATACACTCTTGCTTAAAAGGTTTAGAATAAACAATAAACAACATACATTAGTCTACCTCAATGTATCAAAAGATACAAGGGTGACTTAAAAAGTCACACTAAAGAGACTCTCAAAACATAACACTCTGAAACCTCCCTTTATTTTTTTACAAAAGTTAAAGTTGTATCTTCATTAGGTTTAGGTTGCTCTTTAAATACTCCTCTGTAGTCCATGGGCTTCAAAATCTTCACCTAGATATTGCTTGATCCACACGCTGAGGGATGTATCAATTATGCAGAAAAGTCTCCTTCAATCTTGGAACAAATCATCAAGTTTCCTAAATTGTCTCAACATCCAATTTTAGAAATTTATGAACAGTTGAAGATCAAATCAAATGTTCCAGATTAAATCTTCTTGACCTGCGAAAATAAGTGAGATATATCCAAACAAAATCTCACAAAATAAAATTAAATCCGTCAAGAATAAAACTACAGCCTGTACTGATGTTATGGTACATCATGTCACAGCATCTGTCAGAACATCTTGAAATTCTGGCCTATGCAGATAGCAGATGTCCTAAAAAATGTCAAGACATTGTGTTACATAATCTCTTAAACTTGGAGGCGCACCTGCAGACTGATACCTTAGAACCTCCTCAGCAACATGAACAACCTTCGGGTTGTTCCCACAGATCCAGAACATCCATCTTATCCATTAATACCCATGAGTATGTCTAAGTTGATTGATCTGATCTCTAAAACTCCTCCTTGTTTAAACGCCAGAAAGTACTCCATGGATCTCATCCAGAACCAGACAGGATGCCTGCTCTGATACCAATTGAAATTCTGGCCTATGCAGACAACAGATGTCATAACAAATGTCAAAACATTGTGCTACATAATCTCTTAAACTTGGAGGCGCACCTACAGACTGATACCTTGAATATCAGAACTGCATCCTCACAGATGTCATGACATCTGATTCAACATGTTAGTCAAGAACATATACAACAAACTGTAAAGTGCAGAATGTAAAATTTACACAGTAATTGTTAACCCAGTTCGGTGCAATTCACCTACATCTGGGGGATACCAATGCTGGATGAAGATTTCACTATTATGTAGACTGTTACAAAGTTAAACTCCCATGTTTACAACTTTATCCCTAACATCTACCCCATGAACATCTTTACCAAGGCTAAACTCAATGGTTTACAACCTTGATATGAGATACCCCACTCACACCCTAATCACAACCTGTGCTATCTTTGTCTTCTGCCAATTCAGAACTGTTGCGGTTTCTTGACCTTCAAGTTATCTTGGACTTGCTTCAAAGCTTCGTCCAAGAACCATACACCAACCATTACCTACAGGTTTCTGGTTGTGTCCCTGTACCTATGCCTTCCACCCTGCATCCCATAATACAGAGTGGAGACTTACAACTCCTAAGAGAGCCAGCGACTCACAAACCCTAAACCTTTATTCAACACAAGGAAATTAGGTTAGAAAGTTACAAGTGATACAAATGTACAGTTCTGTCTAAACCCTAGGTCTAAGACTCTTTATATAGTCTTCTGTTGTCTTTGGGCCTTCAATTGTTTCTCCTTTATCCACTCTGCAAATTTGCACTAAATCTTTTGACAGATTTGTTAAGTAATTAAACCTGCTGTATTTGTAAAATGTTAGGACATCTTTGTCGACATCTTTAATCTTGAGCAGATTTCTTCATCTTTATCATATTCATGGTGTACCAAATTTTCGTCAAACCACAGGAGCTTTCAATCTCCCCCTTTTGACAAATTTTGGCAAAAACATTCTCTTCTGTGCTGGATTAGCGAAGTTGAAAAAGGACCTTGAGTCTCTTCATCTTGATAGTTTCCTTTCTGACATCTTCTTCCTGAATTCCAGAAAGAGGTTAAACAGTCGTGACATGGAGTTCATAAAATATGTAACTCAGATCACAAGTCACAACCTATTTTTCAACTCAGATCACAAGACACAAAGAAACTACAAAACAAGTTAAGATGTTGGAGCATCTTATCCAGCATTCTTGCAGAATACCTGCAGGAATGTACCCATTGAACAACAGAAAAACGACTTCCTTCTTCTCCCCCTTTTTAGCCAAAACTTGGCAAAAGTGACCAAGACAACACCAAACCCAAACACAACTTACCCAGAATTTGAAGAATGCATTCGATCACTAAACAGGAATGATGAGACAAGGAGAAGATATAGTCTTATTTATAAATAAGCAATTTCCTTAGGAAGTAACGAATCCGCAGAGAATAACTCTGGTCAATTCAAAGATCCATTAATCAAGGAAAATCACTCCACTAAATGCTCACCGGCCAAGACTGTTGATTGTTTCTTCTTTTAAGAACACCGACCAACATACCCATTACAAGCAACATTTTAAATAATAATGTCCTGACATTGTGTCAGACATTGTCTGTTCTTCATAGGTTTTACTTCTGATATGGTCTTACAGAGATTTCTTCACAAATATATGATCCCAGTCTGCAAGAGAAAAATAAATTCTCCCAGACTCAGTCAATGATTCTTACGCATCCAATAAGAATCATGCAAGTATGCATTGCCAAGTTTCCCACAACTTGCAGCAACACTCTAATGTCAAGACATTCTCCTTGACATCTCAGTTTGCTTGACACGCAAATGCAAACTGGAATTCCACTGCTTCCTCGCAGCTATTCATCTTAGACCAAGGAGCCTCTCCCCCTGACTAAGGTAACTGGTGCTCCTTCACTGAGCACCCAAGCTAATGACTGGAAAACATAAGAATCATCTTCATGTCTTCAAGAGCACACCCTCTGTTCAACACACCTGCTGAACGCAACCATTAACTCATTATTGTTCCTTCTGACAAGAAACAATAATTACTCACACATGATCAAAGTCATGCATCCCATGAGTACGTGTAAGCAAATCATAACAAACTCTTGGCTTGAGATCAAACTCTCATTGTTCCCCCTCATTCCACAACCATCTTATACACCTCACGAACTCCTCTTGAATTCTCATGTATAGATATCCCGTTGCTTGAGGCACAAGCCAATTGAATTAAAATGCTTCCCATTCCTCAAAGAGACGTGCATGGTCCCTTAGTTTGTTATCACGATGTCAGCTATCGTATGCATGCTCCAGAACTTCACAGTGACTAAACTGATCCATTACTAGCATGACTTGCTCCAAGGGCTCAGTATGCCGTATTCAAGATTTTCCACTGACCTCACCAGGCCAGTATTAGAGATACCCCTAATCCAAGACAGTTATTCCTATCATTCTCCCGTATGATAATCTAGAATACTTCTGATTTATGGTAAATCTCTACTTCTGAACGCATCCAAGAAACAGACTTTCATGCAATCAACACATGACCCACTTCAGTCTTCAAAACACTTACATCTTTCTTCCAAGGAACCCTTCTACTCCATCATTCTCCTGGATGATCATGTAGACACTTCTTGGACACGACGCAAGTAACTGGTTCATCACAGAACCTGAGATCCTTCACCAAGGATATCTAACCCAAGGATGTTCTAACATTAGTTAGAACATCTTCTGCACATCACAGACACCACACACCATGGTTCTTGATATGCTCCACCACTGGACTTACTAACAGCATAGTAATCCATATAACTGAAGAACTTCAAACAACACTGCACCACAGCTTGAATAAGAACTCTAGAAACCCAGAGAGAAATAAAATCTCAACCACCAAGAAGGTATGCTTCCATTCTCAACCCAGAACTTCTGACACAAGCTCCCAGAGAATCATAACCTTCAACAAATTCAACTAACTACTCTTAGGCATAAGAACAATTAGTTTTAAGCATCCTGCTTAAACGCACATTGCAAAACCAATCAAATACCACCTTTTGATTGACCTTACTCATATTTAGAACTCTCACAGAGATATCCTGATCCACCAATGAAACTTGATCTTCAAGTCACATGAACTACTTGCCCAATAGCAAGACATCTTGGATCCACCAAGCCTCTTAGTCATGTAGCATCTTCCCATCCACAGCTCCCGCAAACTATATGAGATAGACCTTTTTTGAAGCATTCTATTGTTCATTCCTGTAGATCACCCTATCTTAAGTTGATGTGCCACTACACCAACTGAGATTCTGATGTTGAACCAGATGTCAGAACATCCAGTTGTTGATTTCAGCTCCTTCTTCTGCGACTTGAAAGAACTTTCTCCCTTAACAGAACAAGAGTCCCATGCTCTCATAGACTTGATTCACCAACCAAGTTTTAGTAGACAACCTCCATTCTGTAGATTTTGCAGTTATTCCATACAAGTTCACACCTTGATGAATACGTGTTAGTGCTTCTCCAAAGACTTCAAACCTGCCACTGTCTGAATATTCCGAAGGAATAGTTAGAAACTACCCCCCCCCATAGCTGTACCAAGGATGCCACATTTCGTTGAGTAGAGCCATCTTCATGAAGTTGTTGATATTGCCACCTATCTGAACTCCATGATGAGCATTCTGGAATGCCCTAAAGTAACTGGATCAGAAATAAACCAATCCAAGTAGTCATCAAGATTATGATGTCTTCATAGTCTTCCATCTCCATCTTTAACAGCATCACCATCTGGACAAGTCATTCACAATACTTTCCAGGAACAGACGCTAAGCCAATAATCCCAGGTCAACACCTAGGAGACTCCTGAGCGAATGTAGAACCCCTCCCATGATTCTCTAAACCTCTGATGAAAAGATGTCAGAACATCCTCAATCTTGAATCTCAAGGATAATCAATAAAATACTTGTGAATTCCACAAATAGCAATTGATCTTAAATCCTTGTACAATAACCCTTATCCAAATCCAGCATCTTCTAAATATCCCAAGATATTCCTTTTCATGTTGTCTTCTTCTGTTTGTGCAAGTTGTTAAGATATCAAGGTTGCCCCCTTGACTCAAGCTCTTAAGATTCTCTCTGAACGAATCCCAATTACCTCAACTATGTGAACTCATCCTTAGGGTTAGAAAGTTTGAGTTCTTCCTTGCACGTTTTTGTGAATGGTGAAAATAAATCACCTCCACTGTCTTCACTTTGTGTCTCAAGGAAACACCTTCTAGTCAGAAGAGTAACTAGAAGACTCCAGATACACGACATAGATGTCTTTATGAGTGGACTTGAGAGAATTCTCAAGTATTTTTGATAACCTAGCCGTCCAAACATTTATCAGACTCCTAGAGCAAGAACCTAATAAACTTTTTACCTCAACACTTCTCCTCTTCAGCTGAGTCCAAACTGTACAGGGAAACGAAGTTTCCAAGTACCAAGTCATCATAACCAAATATCTGATCACAAATTTCTTCACTCTATCGCTCCCGACTCTGGAATAAAAGAGTGCAGATACCTTTAAAATTATAGAGGCCGACGATTGAGACCTTCCACCAACTGTCTTCAGTAATAACTCCAGAATCCCATAATTCTAGAGCTCTTCCATCAGAAACACATGCAGCAGAACCACCAAGAAAACTGATCCTGCTTGCCCTAATAATATGTCAGAACATCTTACAAGACACACCAACAAGAGAACTAGCCACTTCTCCTGTAGTTGTTGTAGAACCTCCTCAGTAACATGAACAACCTTCGGGTTGTTCCCACAGATCCAGAACATCCATCTCATCCATTATTACCCATGAGTATGTCTGAGTTGATTGATTTGATCTCTAAAACTCCTCCTCGTTTAAACGCCAGAAAGTACTCCATGGATCTCATCCAGAACCAGACAGGATGCCTGCTCTGATACCAATTGAAATTTTGGCCTATGCAGACAACAGATGTCATAACAAATGTCAAGACATTGTGCTACATAATCTATTAAACTTGGAGGCGCACCTACAGACTGATACCTTGAATATCAGAACTGCATCCTCACAGATGTCACGACATCTGATCCAACATGTCAGTCAAGAACATATACAACAAACTATAAAGTGCAGAATGTAAAATTTACACAGTAATTGTTAACCCAGTTCGGTGCAATTCACCTACATCTGGGGGATACTAATCCAGGATGAAGATTTCATTATTATGTAGACTTTTACAAAGTTAAACTCCCAGGTTTACAACTTTATCCCTAACATCTACCCCATGAACATCTTTACCAAGGCTAAACTCAATGATTTACAACCTTGATATGAGATACCCCACTCACACCCTAATCACAACCTATGTTATCTCTGTCTTCTGCTAATTCAGAACTGTTGCGGTTTCTTGACCTTCAAGTTATCTTGGACTTGCTTCAAAGCTTCGTCCAAGAACCATACACTAACCATTACCTACAGGTTTCTGGTTGTGTCCCTGTACCTATGCCTTCCACCCTGCATCCCATAATACAGAGTGGAGACTTATAACTCCTAAGAGAGCCAGTGACTCTCAAACCCTAAACCCTTATTCAACACAAGGAAATTAGGTTACAAAGTTACAAGTGATACAAACATACAGTTTTGTCTAAACCCTAGGTCTAAGACTCTTTATATAGTCTTCTGTTGTCTTTGGGCCTTCAATTGTTTCTCCTTTATCCACTCTGCAAATTTGCACTAAATCTTTTGACAGATTTGTTAAGTAATTAAACCTACTGTATTTGTAAGATGTTAGGACATCTTTGTCGACATCTTTAATCTTGAGCAAATTTCTTCATCTTTATCATATTCATGTTTTACCAAAATTTCATCAAACCACAAGACAAATGTTACAACATCTTCTGTCTGACAGAACAAATAAATTAGACTGAAAAATAAATTGCAGAAAGATAAATAATACAATTAATTGTTAACCCAGTTTGGTGCAACATCACCTACATATGGGGGCATCAAAGCAAGGGAGGAAATTCACTATGATAGCATTAGTTCAAAGTTAAATTCCCCTATTTACAACTTCTCGCCTAATCACTACCTTGTGCAACTTCTACCTAGAAACCCACTAGATATGAGACCCCCCTCTCACTTCCTAACAGTCACAATCCCAGTGACAATACCTCAAGAAACCAAAAAGGAGAATAACACTCTTCTAACTACAATACTTAGTTTTTCTTACAAGCTTCAACTAAGAATAATACACTCTTGCTTAAAAGCCTTAGAGTGAACAATAAACAACATACAATCAGTCTACCTTAATGTATCAAAAGATACAAGGGTGACTTACAAAGTCACACTAAAGAGACTCTCAAAACCTAACACTCTGATACCTCCCCTTATTTTTTTACAAAAGTGGAATTCGTATCTTCATTAGGCTTAGGTTGCTCTTTAAATACTCCTCAAAAGTCCATGAGCTTCGAAATATTCACCTAGATATTGTTTGATCCACACGCTGAGGGTTGCATCAATTATGCAGAAAAGTCTCCTTTAATCTTGGAACAAATCATCAAGTTTCCTAAATTGTCTCAACATCCAATATTAGAAATTTATAAACAATTGGAGATCAAATCAAATATTTCAGATTAAATCTTCTTGACCTGCGAAAATAAGTGAGATATATCCAAACAAAATCTCATAAAATCAAATCAAATCTGTCAAGAATAAAACTACAACCTGTATTGATGTTCTGGTACAGCATGTCACAGGATCTGTCAGAATATCTGTCTTCAATGTTGACAGACCAACAAGTTAGAACATTTCACACAATATCTTATTGTGAACCGTGTTTTAGCAAAATTGCTGCCAATGATAAACCATGGATCTAACAATAATGATGATCAGATCCCACTTCAAGAAAACAAACCAAAATCTCCCTTCTTTTATCACTATACACCAGCACAAATACAAAAATTTAATGCTTTGCGAAAACCTAAGGTTGTTAGAAACTCTGGGAAAACTAATCCAAGAGGACCCAAAAGATTATGGGTACCAAAAGATAAAATAATATATGTTGCAGATATCCTATGCAGCAGAGTTAAAACACCAGTCATGGCACCTAGACTCTGGATGCTCGCGACACATGACGGGAATAAAGCATGTGTTCCAAAGCCTAGAACTTAAAGATTCTGTGTACGTAGGTTTCGGAGGAAACCAGAAAGGAAGAATCAAAGGATCTAGAATAGTTGGTAACAGATCTCTTCCTTCTATATCTAATGTACTTTATGTTGAGGGTCTAATGCATAATTTGTTATCCATAAGACAATTAAGTGATAACGGTTATGACATTATTTTTAATCAAAAAACGTGCAAGGCTGTTAGTCGGAAAGAGGGCACATGTCGCTCCCGAGGATTTGCATCTATGGTACAAACGCGAAAGTGGCGTGGAAAACAGAGTCGCCAGCAATGTGTATTTATCCCAAGAGAGGGAAAGGAAACACTGCGTAAACCTGAGGGAAGGGAAAGGGCATGGTCTCATGACCAAGAGAAATGGGTAAGGGAGTCGGTTACGTGAAGGGAAGGTGTTAGCACCCCACACGTCCATCGTACTCGATGGGATCCACGCTTGTTGTCTCGATCAAAGGGCATCGTCGTCTGGGGCTCCACTGCTACTGGAAAGGAGAAGAAACGGGAACGGAAAGGAATGAAGAAACGAAGAAGAAAAGAAAAAGAAGTGACTCGATAGGACATCGCTCTTCCTATGCCTACGTATTCCCTCGTGCAATGGGAAAGTCAGAGTCAACGTAGTTCGGACACGAACCAAGGGGGGAAGGTTGCTCGCCAAGACATCGCCGTCTTGTGCCTACGTATCCTTAATCGGACTAGAGAGAGGAAATCAGAGCAGTCGTAGTTTGACCTAACAATGTCGGTTAGTGTTTTTTATGAGCGATGTTAAGTTCGCGTCCGACAGTTAGGGTCGATGTCTGTTTGCGATGAGACGGAAAATAACGTGCCCTTTCCTGAAAATGATTTGAGATTAACGGTCCCGAAGCATGAAAAAGGGTTGAGTTTGTTTTTTTGTGTTTTTTAGACAGAAGTGGATTGAAGTTAGTTCGTAACTTGCATTGTACCGAAGTCTATGATATAGGAACGACTTCTTAGCAAATCGTTCCAAAATGGAACGTCCACTAAACACTCTAGAAAAATGAGAGGAAACCCCTTATTCCTCACTTCCCACATGCGAGGCTCATGCGCAATACACGTTAACTTTATTAAGTGTTTTAGAAGGGTTATGAGATGAGAAGAGAAGACTCAAAGGAGAAGAAAACACTACGGGGAAGCTAAATATTCCTAATGTTATCATGCAAAGGTGGCCCTATAATTGAGTTTGAAAGGGGAAACATCTACCTAAGTTAGCATGCAAAGGGAAGCCTAATGCTAATCCTACTCCAAGCTTAATCGAAAATTAAGTTGGACTAGGTAGCCCTAAGGGAGTAAATCCAAGACTTAAACAAGTCTTGAGATTCAAGGGAGGAGAAGGAGTGGAAAAGAAAAAAAACAAACAGCGGCTACAACAGCGCTTCCACACCTGCACAGCAGTAAAATCCAGCAAACACACCAAACAGCATTCAACAGCTCATATTCAGCACATAAATGGGTGTAAAAAGCAGCAGCAACACATACAATAGCACATATGCACATAGACAGCAATAGAAACAAGCAGCATGCAATACATTTGAAGATGATTCAATCATGGCATAACAAACACACATTAAACATCATGCATTTCTCGATTAAAGATGATCACAATTACGTC
The DNA here is from genome assembly GCA_022829125.1 of Lathyrus tuberosus. Lineage (NCBI taxonomy): Eukaryota > Viridiplantae > Streptophyta > Magnoliopsida > Fabales > Fabaceae > Lathyrus > Lathyrus tuberosus. The sequence continues at coordinate 16,195,395 of JALAZF010000076.1, forward strand.
ACATATCATGTTGAACAAGCTTGAAGATATCATGAAAGAATGTACATTATCAAGCATATGAACAAGTTGAAATAAGTGTACACTTCTTGAAATGGAAAGTAAATGAACATGCACATAGCAATTCCAGCAACACAAGTATCAATTACACAATTAACAAGCTCAATGAGTGTGCACTATGTTCGGCACACTAAGAAAACATCCATGCAAACATGAACATTTAACAATACAAGTCAAAGAATCGCGTGTCGGAAAATTGTGTTCATGCAATAGTGTGAGGTGCAATAGCTCAAGAATGATCCACAAATCATCATCATATCAATCCATAAAGTTTAGACATGAAAAGGATCTCAAACCACTAAGAAAATGGAAGAAAATCAAGTTCTGCTTTAGTGGTAACCGGTTACAGCATAACTGCTAACCAGTTACAATTTTGAATTTTGGCGCCTTTTGGAGGGAAACTTGGAAAGTGACTTCTGATAGCTGTTTTTGAACCCGTTAAGCCTTCGAAACTCAAAACTTGATATTTCTACTGAGTAACACCTGAAAAGAACACAAATTCTTGCTGACACCTTGGGATATCCTACTGTATTAATAATGCATGTTACTGAATAACCGATCAAAAATTGACTGCCATGGTTTCTGATCATCAAATCGTCTACTGAGCAAAATAAATGCTCAAAAAGACTTTGAAAGCTATTTACTTGGCTCTGAATATTGCTGAAAATCAAACTGGGACCGATAATGCCATGAGCTGCTGATAGATACCTTGATCCCATGCTCAAAGGAAACATGCAAAAATGCAAAAAAGAACGATGCTAATGAAATGAAGCATAAGCCAAAAGGTTAGAAACAAAAGGGAAAATTTTGAGGTGTTACAGCTGCCCCTATTCAAACCTCCTTGGATCCAAGGGTATGGAAGCAAAGGCTTTTAGACAATCGGGATACACGGAGGTTGAATACCAAAATAACCTGACATTTTGCACCCTGCGGGGAATATGAAAGTATCTACCAGCCGAACCTGGATTTTAAAGATAGAGGGTACCAACCAAAAGTTGGGAAAGCAAGGAATATCAACCAAAAGTTGGGATAACAAAGAAAGTACCAACCAAAAGTTGGAATTCAACAAAGGGTACCAACCAAAAGTTGGGATAGAAGATACTAACCAAGAGTTAGGATAGACGAGAATGCCGACCAAGGGCGAACACAACAAAGGAGACCAACCAAGAGTTGGGAAAGCAAGGAATACCAACCAAAAGTTGGGATAAAGCATACCAACCAAAAGTTGGAATGAAGAAAAGGATACCAACCAAAAGTTTGGATAACGAGGACGCCGACCAAAGGCGTACTCACCACAAGCAAGACCAACCAATATTTGGGATAAAGCAAAGGATACCAACCAAAAGTTAGGATAACGCATACCAACCAAAAGATGGAATGAAGCATAGGATACCAACCAAAAGTTGGGATAACGCAGGAGACCAACCAAAAGTTGGGATAAAGGTACTAACCAAAAGTTAGAATAATGAAAGAGACCAACCAAAAGTTGGGATAAAACATACCAACCAAAAGTTGGAATGAAGCAAAGGATACCAACCAAAAGTTGGGATAACGAGGACGCCGACCAAAGGCGTACTCACCACAAGCAAGACCAACCAATAGTTGGGATAAAGCAAAGGATACCAACAAAAAGTTGGGATAACGCAGGAGACCAACCAAAAGTTGGGATAAAGGTGCAAACCAAAAGTTAGAATAATGAAGGAAACCAACCAAAAGTTGGGATAAAGGTACTAACCAAAAGTTAGAATAACGAAGGAGACCAACCAAAAGTTGGGATAAAGAAAAGGATGCCAACCAAAAGTTGGGATAACGCATACCAACCAAAAGTTGGAATGAAGCAAAGGATACCAACCAAGAGTTGGGATAACGAGGACACCGACCAAAGGCGTACTCACCACAAGCAAGACCAACCAATAGTTGGGATAAACCAAAGGATACCAACCAAAAGTTGGGATAACGCATACCAACCAAAAGTTGGAATAACGAAGGAGACCAACCAAAAGTTGGGATAAAGCAAAGGATACCAACCAAAAGTTGGGATAACGCATACAAACCAAAAGTTGGAATGAAGCAAAGGATACCAACCAAGAGTTGGGATAACGAGGACGCCGACCAAAGGCGTACTCACCACAAGCAAGACCAACCAATAGTTGGGATAAAGCAAAGGATACCAACCAAAAGTTGGGATAACGCATACCAACCAAAAGTTGGAATGAAACAAAGGATACCAACCAAAAGTTGGGATAACGCAGGAGACCAACCAAAAGTTGGGATAAAGGTACTAACCAAAAGTTAGAATAATGAAGGAGACCAGCCAAAAGTTGGGATAAAGGTACTAACCAAAAGTTAGAATAACGAAGGAGACTAACCAAAAGTTGGGATAATGCATACCAACCAAAAGTTGGAATGAAGAAAAGGATACCAACTAAGAGTTAGGATAACGAGGATACCGACCAAAGGCGTACTCACCACAAGTAAGACCAACTAATAGTTGGGATAAAGCAAAGGATACCAACTAAAAGTTGGGATAACACATACCAACCAAAAGTTGGAATGAAGCAAAGGATACCAACCAAAAGTTGGGATAACGCAGGAGACCAACCAAAAGTTGGGATAAAGGTACTAACCAAAAGTTATAATAATGAAGGAGACCAACCAAAAGTTGGGATAAAGGTACTAACCAAAAGTTAGAATAACGAAGGAGACCAACCAAAAGTTGGGATAAAGGTACTAACCAAAAGTTAGAATAACGAAGGAGACCAACCAAAAGTTGGGATAAAGGTACTAACCAAAAGTTAGAATAACGAAGGTGACCAACCAAAAGTTGGGATAAAGGTACTAACCAAAAGTTAAAATGAAGCAAAGGATACCAACCAAGAGTTGGGATAATGAGGACGCCGACCAAATGCGTACTCACCACAAGCAAGACCAACCAATAGTTGGGATAAAGCAAAGGATACCAACCAAAAGTTGGGATAACGCATACCAACCAAAAGTTGGAATAAAGCAAAGGATACCAACCAAAAGTTGGGATAACGCAGGAGACCAACCAAAAGTTGGGATAAAGGTACGTTAGAATAATGAAGGAGACTAACCAAAAGTTAGGATAAAGGTACTAACCAAAAGTTAGAATAATGAAGGAGACCAACCAAAAGTTGGGATAAAGGTACTAACCAAAAGTTAGAATAACGAAGGAGACCAACCAAAAGTTGGGATAAAGGTACTAACCAAAAGTTAGAATAACGAAGGCGACCAACAAAAAGTTGGGATAAAGGAATACGTCTGCTGGGAAAAAAGAGAAATCTAAACAGACAACTCTGTAGGGGAGTATAACAATAAAAGGACGAATCCACTGGCTGCGGTGTAATATTGAACAACATTTCCTGAGTTGTGTTACTTTCTGTTGGGGAAAGCAAATGGCAAAAGATATCAAACCTGGCTTATGCTTCGAATGCATATGCTTGATTTTCTATGGCGTAATGCTCCATACGAAATGGAAATGCTACGCATTTGGGAGGATGCCATGCAAGAATGCTTATGCAATGCAAAAGAAACGTCTCAGCAAAATAAATGTTGAAGACAAAGGCAAGTCCACCGGGGATGACAAACTAAATTGTCCTCTGAAATAAGAGACCCTGCTGAGAAAGACTTCACTCTACTGAGGAAGATCCTGATCACAAACTCTGCTGGAGATGAAAACTCCGAGAGGAGATCCACTCTGTTGGGGAGGGATAAAGGAAAATATTGGAGGTGGAACCCGAAGAGAAGCTCTCTCTGCTGAGGATTACCAATGACTTCTGCCGAAGATAGAATTCAAAACCTGAATCTGAAAAATGCCAATAACAATTGGACTTAAGACCTGCTGGGGGTATCAACCGCTGTTGAACAATCCACTGAGAAGATCACCACCAAACTCTGCTTGGGGAAATAAATCAATAATTCCGAACCTGCTTGGAGATATTACTGGGCTCAACCTGCTGCTGGGAGATGCTCTTACCTTTACCCTGCTGGGGAATATCAGCCAATACCAGCAAATCTGCTTGGGGAATGGTGATTGACAACATCAACTCTGCTAGGGGATACCACCAAGCTTACTTATCTGTGGGGATTAAATCAAACCGTTGCTGATGGGATAAATATCTCCTGACTGGCTGAGGAGAATGGGTGTTCAGAACCTGTGGGGAAAATAACATCTTTGTCCCAAGAAGATATTCCATAAGTCTCCTGCTGGGGATATTACTGAACTTAACCTGCTATTGGGGGATGCTCTCACCCTTGTCCTGCTGGGGAATATCAACCAATACTAGCACATCTGCTTGGGGAATGGTGATTGCCAACATCAACTCTGCTAGGGGATACCACCAAGCTTACTCATCTGTTGGGGATCAGACCAAACCATTGTTGGTGAGAAAACATTTCCCGACTAGCTGAGGAAAAGGAGTGCCAAGACTCTGTGGGGAAACCAAACTCCTTGTCCAAAGAAGATATTCCATCAGTCTTTTACTGGGAATGCAACAACATCAACTTCTGGCTGCTTGCTAGGAGAGTAATCAATCAACCACAACTCTAGCTGGGGAATTAATCTTTTGTACTCTGCTGAGGAAGATAATCCTCGACACTCTGGCTGGGGAAAATAACAACCTGCTGAGGAGGATGAACTTTCAATGCTGAGGAGAATAGCTCTACTGGGGAGAAAATTCAACGAAACCTACCGAGGGATATCATTGAGCTTAACCTGCTGTCGGAGGAAAGAATTTATCCTGCTGGGGATTAGAGCATGTCGTTGCTGAGGGAACTACACTTCCTGACCTCTTGCGGAAAGTGATTACCAGACTCTTATGGGGAAAATAAAGTCCTTTCAAAGACACCCAACACACCTCCTACTGGAGATACAACCACATTCGCCTCGGTATAATCCACTTTAAACTGCTTGCTGGGGGGAATGAGTTCTGCTGAGGATGATGAACTTTCAGTGCTGGGGAGAGTAACGTTACTTGGGGAAAAAAAAACTTGTTACCCAGCCTGACCTGTCTCTATAGTCATAAACGGCCCTTTGGACTCTCCACTTGCCCCAGACCATCAGGTCTAAAGGAAGAAATCATCTCAAGAGGATTTTATAGAGGATCGGGCGTTCACACTGCCCCAGGTTCTTCAAACTCTTAGAGAGATTTATCAGATCTCGACGCAACTGCCCCAGACTTCATAATCCATGAAGTAAATTACCTCGAAAGGATTTGCAATGACCTGAAATATTCTGCCCCAGTATTCTGAACTTTGAAGAGGTGCTTTCAATTAACTGTCTTCAGGAGTGGATAACTTCTCACGCTCTAAAAGTGGCCTGCCCCAAGTCTTGAAGAAACTTTGCCCCTGACTGATCTTACAGAGATTTGTCAAATCGACGTGATTGCCCCATATTGACTGCTTTAGGGAGAGTTTTCAATGTGACTTCTCCAGATTGGCTGCATCTTATCACCATATATCGGGAACCCCCCCCCCCCAGGCTGCGCACAGTCTCCTGGCCACATACCCCTTGACATGACTGTCCTTCGGAGTTCTCACCATCTCAACTTGGTGTGATCGAGCTTCTCGACTGACGTTCATCATGTAAGCTTCTTTGATGTCAAACACACGCGAGCAGAAAACGTTTAATATAAGAATGACAATTCTAATGCAACACTCGTGTTAACCTGAAGTTTTATTAAAAATGTGTCGCCAAGCCTTATGAACTAATCACTAGCTGGGATGCGACATTGATTTTTGAATAGAAAACAATACGCACATGCAATACCAACAAAAATCTTATTAGCATAACTCATAGGAGTCAGGAACGCTATCCCGTTGAAGTACGCCTTCGGAATAAACCCTGTTTCAATTAGGACTTTTTAAGGGTTGTAACATGGCCTGGTTCACGATTTTGAGAAAAAGGATTTAGGGCTCAAAGTTTATCGGTGCCCACCCACTCTTTGTGATGTTCTCCAGTATTACGTTCAGCTAATTTGGCACAAGCGTTCATCTCTCAAAAAGATTTTGTGATCTTTAAGAAACCCATGCAACTGATGCTTTGAGACCTGATGAGGTTTTAGAGCAACAGTCACCCCTTTTTGTCTTTTGTTCGTAGTCCCACAACTTTGTTCTTGCTCGAGGGTTTTGTTTTGTAATCCATTTGCTTTTCGCTTTTTCGTTCTTTTGCTTTTTGATCCCTAATTTTTGCCTGGACTGACTCTTTTGAGTTTTTCAATTTTGAAGTCCAGCGGGATGCCCTAATCTTTGCTTAAGTCGCTTATTTTCAAGTTTCAACTTAGCGGGCTTTTTCCTTTTTCTTTTTCTTTTTTCTTTTGATTCCCCCCTTTTTTTTGGAACAAATCGTGTGACACTGTTTGTCTGACTTACTTAAAAGGGTTATGACTGCCTCACTCCTTGATTGTTGAGGGATAACCGTTGTGGTTTCACATCTTTTAACCTCTTGACGGTGGAATAGAAGGTGATGGATCCTCAGATGCACACTCCTTTTGCAATTTGAACGTTCGGTCAAACTAACTGACTCTTACCCTGCCCCTGGGTTAAGTGTGAGGGTTTTTTCGTACGAAAGAAACTCGTACTTCAAGGCTCAAAGAGGTTAACGAAGGTCTATCTCCCTTATATCTCCAGTGTTTAAGGATTTGAAACAATGCCTGTACATCCTCAACAGGGTTTTATCCAGAAGCACACAACCAAAGATTTTGCGTTTTTCACTTCATCATCCTCCCTCAAGAGTTTAAGGCAAGAAAGTTGGTATTGCAGTCCATATAAACATGACATGAGTGCATAAGAGTAAGATACTTCAGGAACAACACGTTTATTGCATTAAAATCAACATTCAAAACACAAACAAGTTTTACATGCAGACAGTGTTTAAACAAACAAATGAAAGCTACATATGAAAATGCAGTAAAGGAAGCTGATGATTGCCATTGTTGAGGAGACTTGACTCCGTCTGGACTTATTGCTTCTGATGATGTCTTCGCAGCCTCGAGCGCTCACTCCGATAAAGAAGCTTCACCTTGTGGGGGTACCGTCTGGGGTGATGACCTTTGAGTCAATCAAATCTTGCACCTTGTGTTGGAATGCATTACAGTTATCAAGCGTATGTCCAAACGTTCCCGAATGAAACTCACAGCTAGCGTTTATGTCATAGTCCGGAGGAATAGGGTATGGTACTGGCATGGCATACCTCAGCTGGATCAGCGAGCTTTTGAGCAAGCGAGCAAACAACTAACTATAAGGAATAGGAATAGGATCAAATATCCTTTTGGGCCTTCTTGGTCTGAGTTGCCTCTGCTGCTGATGGTTTTGCTGCTGATGCTGATTTGGGCGCCCCACCTGCCCCTGTACTTTCCTTTCCATATTCGGCTGAGTCACAAACAAGGGTTGCTGATATGGAGCTTCTGCAACATAAGGTTGTGGAAGAGATCCCTGACGCGAGGTGGATCCTTTGGAAAATGAGGGAGTCCCCAATTCCTTTGCAACGATGGGAGTAAAGTCACCTTGTTTACCAGTGCCAACTGATGTAAACTTGATTTCCTCTGACTCAATGAGATCTTGGACTTTATGCTTGAACCTTGTACAATTCTCAACATTGTGACCAGGTGCCCCAGAGTGGAACTCACATCTAGCATTAGCATTAGGTCCCAGGGGAAGCTTTGTGGGAAGAGGTCCCAAACTAACACGTTAAACCAGTTTGAGCTCGAGCAAATAAGAAAACAACTGTGCATACGACATTGGAATGGGATCAAACTTCCTCTTAGGCCCCTGTGACTTAGGATCCTCTTGAGGAGCAGGAAATGATTGCTGATGAGAAAGCTCTAAAACTTCAGTTTGTGGAGGAGATTCACGAGGCAATCCACGATCTAGAGCAAATCCCAAAGAGATGGGAGGAGTAAGGCCCTCTGTTGTGGAAGCGAGCACATGATTATTTTCCTTCTTTAACACCTTATTCAAGATTTCCATAACTAAGCCCACCTGAGTCCTCATCTGATTGACTTCCTCTCTTAGCAGTTTCTGACCCTGGGACATAGCCTGCATATCTTCCCCAAACTACCTCATCTGAATCTTCATTTCAGTTACTTCTGCACGGAGTTGTTCCATGGCTATCCTCTGATTATCACAGGCTGAGTAGTGGTGGCAGGTCAAGCTGTCAATTTCGAAGATAATACCAAGTCAGAATGAGAAATCCGCTCCTGAGCACCTGCTATGCGTATGAGTATGCGAATACAAATGCCATGCTCAAATATTTCCAAGGAATCATTCTACTTTGATTCAAGTTTGTTTTTCCCAGAAGAACCACATGAAATAGACGAAAACGCTCAACAGCGAGTCTCAAAGTTAATATCCCTTGGAAATACAAGAACATGTATGCAAAAATTGATGATGCAAATACAACAGACATGGGATCAAGGCTTCCATAAAGCTCTGTACTACTGTGCTACTGAATGGATAAGTTCAAAGGTTTGCTCTGAAGAGAATACCAGAATACCAGAATATCCAAATAACCAGCATACCAGGCTGATAAGTTCACACTGATAAGAAAACCAGAATACCAGGTAGGATGAAAGTTAAGGTTACCTGCAAACCTGTAAACACCCACCCATCTCACATGTGGGTACTAGAAAACCAAGGATCCTCGATATCACGGGCTCTCAGGTCGAGAAATAATGATACGTTCACCATTTCTGGTTTGGCATCATCATTAATCGAGGAGGCCTCAACTGATTCTCCTCAAAAAGGATATCCTATAGCAAGTTCCCAACATTGGGTCCTCGGGTCGACAAGTGTAATGGGTTTGCCATTTCTGGTCTGCCATTATCACATGTCGGGAGGAGAGGCGTTGCTGAGTCCTCGGAGAAACGGTTGCTAGAGTCGAGAGCTCTCTAGATCAACATTCTGAAATGCGCAAGACACGCACGTCAGAATATCTCCCAAGATAGCCTAGTCTGGATGTGAATTTCGTGAACACCAAATGCACCAAGACGGCGCGTAGGTCCCACTACTTTCCACTCTAGTCCTAAGTGTATGCTCAAGCCTGTGTATTGGGCTTATCTCTCAAAGAATCCCAACCTGCCAAACAGAAAACCAGCACAGCACAGTACAGTCCAACATAATAATGAAATGCAATGCAATAAATATGGTAAATACAGTAAAATAGTAAAACAATAATACAATAAAATAAAGCACAACAGTAAACACCCAATGAAAATAAACAAACAAGCACTAGGATTGACTCACAAAAGGGGATGGACCAGCAAGAGGTCAACCTTTCCCCAGCAGAGTCGCCAGTTATCGCTCCCGAGGATTTGCATCCATGGTACAAACGCGAAAGTGGCGTGGAAAATAGAGTCTCCAGCAATATGTATTTATCCCAAGAGAGGGAAAGGAAACACTACGTAAACCTGAGGGAAGGGAAAGAGCATGGTCTCACGACCAAGAGAAATGGGTAAGGGAGTCGGTTACGCGAATGGAAGGTGTTAGCACCCCACACGTCCATCGTACTCGATGGGATCCACGCTTGTTGTCTCGATCAAAGGGCGTCGTCGTCTGGGGCTCCACTGCTACTGGAAAGGAGAAGAAACGGGAACGGAAAGGAACGAAGAAACGAAGAAGAAAAGAAAAAGAAGTGACTCGATTGGACATCGCTCGTCCTATGCCTACATATTCCCTCGTGCAATGGGAAAGTCAGAGTCAACGTAGTTCGGACACGAACCAAGGGGGGAAGGTTGCTCGCCAAGACATCGCCGTCTTGTGCCTACATATCCTCAATCGGACTAGAGAGAGGAAATCAGAGCAGTCGTAGTTCGACCTAACGAGGTCGGTTAGTGTTTTTTATGAGCGACGTTAAGTTCACGTCCGACAGTTAGGGTCGATGCCTGTTTGCGACGAGATAGAAAATAACGTGCTCTTTCCTAAAAATGATTTGAGATTAACGGTCTCGAAGGATGGAAAAGGTTTGAGTTTGTTTTTTTGTGTCTTTTAGACAGAAGTTGATTGAAGTTAGTTCGTAACTTGCATTGTACCGAAGTCTATGATATAGGAACGAATGCTTAGCAAATCGTTCCAAAATGGAACGTCCACTAAACACTCTAGAAAAATGAGAGGAAACCCCTCATTCCTCACTTCCCACATGCGAGGCTCATGCGTAATACACGTTAACTTTATTAAGTGTTTTAGAAGTGTTATGAGATGAGAAGAAAAGACTTAAAGGAGAAGAAAACACTACGGGGAAGCTAAATATTCCTAATGTTATCATGCAAAGGTGGCCCTATAGTTGAGTTTGAAAGGGGAAACATCTACCTAAGTTAGCATGCAAAGGGAAGCCTAATGTTAATCCTACTCCAAGCTTAATCGAAAATTAAGTTGGACTAGGTAGCCCTTAGGGAGTAAATCCAAGACTTAAACAAGTCTTGAGATTCAAGGGAGGAGAAGGAGTGGAAAAGAAAGAAAAAAAACAAACAGCGGCTACAACAGCGCTTCCGTACCTGCACAGCAGTAAAATCTAGTAAACACACCAAACAACATTCAACAGCTCATATTCAGCACATAAATGGGTGTAAAAAGCAGCAGCAGCACATACAACAGCACATATGCACATAGACAGCAATAGAAACAAAGCAGCATGCAATACATTTGAAGATGATTCAATCATGGCGTAACAAACACACATTAAACATCATGCATTTCTTGATTAAAGATGATCACAATCACGTCACATACCATGTTGAACAAGCTTGAAGATATCATGAAAGAATGTACATTATCAAACATATGAACAAGTTGAAATAAGTGTACACTTCTTGAAATGGAAAGTAAATGAACATGCACATAGCAATTCCAGCAACACAAGTATCAATTAACAATTAACAAGCTCAATGAGTGTGCATTATGTTTGGCACATTAAGAAAACATCCATGCAAACATGAACATTTAACAATACAAGTCCAAGAATCGCGTGTCGGAAAATTATGTTCATGCAATAGTGTGAGGTGCAACAGCTCAAGAATGATCCACAAATCATCATCATAGTAAACCATAAAGTTTAGACATGAAAAGGATCTCAAACCACCAAGAAAATGCAAGAAAATCAAGTTCTGCTTCAGTGGTTCCGGTTACAGCATAACTGCTAACCGGTTACATAGTTCAAAATAGCCTGAAAATTACGCAGAAAACAACAGGGTAACCGGTTAGAAGATATGCTGTAACCGGTTACACAGCAGCAGAATTCAAAAATAAGTGCTCATAATCACTTTTCAGCAGCTTATCACTTCTCCAATCACCTGCATGTTAGGGCATCTCAATATGCACGAAAATTACATCTCAAAACCAGCAAACATGCATCAATCAACCAACAACAACAATCAAATCCACAATCCATAGGATCAAACACAACAAATTCAAGATCTACATCATGAACAAGCAAAATAAGCTAAAATGAAAAGTAGATCTAAAATTCACCAACCTACAAAGCTGAGAATTGCTTTGGTGAATGTTGATAAGCTGCAATTGATGAATCTAAGCAAGAAATTCAGAGATCCAATGCAATCTTCAAGAGAAAATGCAAAATAAATGCAATGTGACGAACTTGCTTCAAGCTTCTCCAAAATCACTTCCAAGAACTTAGATCCAAAAGCAAAACAGTAGCAAAATCAGAATTCCTTCAAGAATTAGTGAATGGATGAAGGTTTAGTTCCAAGATCAACAAATTTTAATGCAAAGTTTGTTGAACTTTAATGGTGGAACTTTGAGTGAGGGTTTTGGAATGAGAGAGAGGTTGAGAGAAAATTGGAGTGAAATGTGTAGAAAATTCAGAAAATGGATCAAAGTTATGTGAGGTTTAGAATGAATTGATTTAAATAGAAGCTAGGTTAGGAATTCAAATGTGGTTTGGAGTGAGGTTTAGTGGGTGGAAATTGGGGTGAAAAGTGGATTAGGAAAGGAAATGAGGAATTAGAATGGAAAATGTTGGAAGGAATTTGAATTTTGGGTGGAAAATGATGAAAATATCAATTCTAGATCCTTCCCCCACGTGCACATGCCAAGCACATGATCACAAATGATGCAAACTTAATTTTTTTCAAACTGCGCCCAGAGTAACCGGTTACACAGTTCAAAAACCTTGAGAATATGCTGAAAATGAATGAGTAACTGGTTAGCACATATGATGTAACCGGTTACACAGTTCAAATTTTGAATTTTGGCGCCTTTTGGAGGAAAACTTGGAAAAGTGACTTCTGATAGCTGTTTTTGAACCCGTTAAACCTCTGAAACTCAAAACTTGATATTTCTACTGAGTAACACCTGAAAAGAACACAAATTCTTGCTGACACCTCGGGATATCCTGCTGTATTAATAATGCCTGATGCCGAATAACCGATCAAAAATTGATTGCCACGGTTTCTGATCATCAAATCATCTACTGAGCAAAATAAATGCTCAAAAAGACTTTGAAAGCTATTTGCTTGGCTCTGAATATTGCTGAAAATCAAACTGGGACCGATAACGCCATGAGCTGCTGATAGATACCTTGATCCCATGCTCAAAGGAAACATGCAAAAATGCAAAAAAGAACGATGCTAATGAAATGAAGCATAAGCCAAAAAGGTTAGAAACAAAAGGGAAAATTTTGAGGTGTTACATCACATTTCTCTTCAATGGAAAGAGGAAAAACAACATTTACAAAATAAAGCTTTCTGATCTTAAAAACCAAGATGTTAAATGCTTAATGTCTGTTAACGAAGAATAGTGGGTGTGACATAGACGCTTGGGTCATATTAGCAAGAGGAGGATTTCTTAACTAAATAAACTTGAGTTAGTCAGAGGCCTGCCTAAGATGAAGTTTACTTCAGATGCTCTCCGTGAAGCATGCCAGAAAGGCAAGTTTTCAAAAACATCTTTCAAATCTAAAAATGTTGTTTCCACCTCTAGACCTTTGGAGTTTCTACATATTGACTTGTTTGGTCCAGTAAAAACAGCGTCAGCTAATGGTAAGAAGTATGGACTTGTCATCGTATATGATTACACTCGTTGGACATGGATAAAATTTCTAAGGCACAAGAATGAGTCGCATTCTGTGATTAGTAGTTTTTGTTCTAAAGTGCAAAACGAGTTTGAATCTAAGATCGCTAGAGTCAGAAGTGATCATGTTGGCGAGTTTGAGAATAAGTGGTTTGAATAGTTATTTAACTCTAATGGCATATCCCATGATTTTTCTTGCCCTAGAACTCCACAACAAAATGGAGTTGTAGAAAGGAAGATTAAGGCATTGCAAGAGATGGCCAGAACCATGATCAACGAAACTAATGTGGCTAAGCACTTTTGGGCAGAAGCTGTGAATACAACATGTTTGTTCAGAATGGGATCTCTATCAGACCTATTTTAGAAAAGACTCCTTATGAATTGTGTAAAGGAAGAAAATCCAACATTTCTTATTTCCATATATTTGGATGCTCTTGTTTTATTCTGAATACTAAATAGAATCTTAACAAGTTTGACTCTAAAGCACAAAAGTGTATTATGTTGGGATACTCAAAACACTCTAAGGGCTACAGAGTATACAATACAGAAACGCGTATTATGGAAGAGTTAATCCACATTAGATTCGACGATAAGCTTGACTCAGAAAATTCAAAGCTAGTTGAGAATTTTGTAGATCTAGAAATAACCCTTCCAGGCTCTGGATAAAAAGCAAAAGACTCTGAGGAAAAAGACTCAAAGGAAGCTGATAAAGATACATCAGAAGTAGCTGAATGTCCACCAGTTGAGAAAAAGCAAAGGCATAGACAAACCGTTTCTGAAGAATTAATTCTAAGAGATAAAGCTGAATCAGTCAGAACAAGTTCCACATTCAAACAAACTGATGAAATGCTCTTGGGTTTATTGTCTCTGATATAACCAACCTTTTGTGAAGAAGCACTTCAGGACAATGAATTGATTTTGGCTATGCAAGAATAGCTAAATCAGTTCTCCAAAAATGATGTTTGTGATCTGGTGCCAAAGCCCAAGGGGACTCATGTCATTGGAACCAAGTAGATGTTCATAAACAAATTGAATAAGAAAGGAGAAGTTGTCAGAAACAAAGCACGAATGGTTGCACAAGGTTACAATCAACAAGAAGGTATTGACTACAATGAAATCTTTGCTCCAGTCGCGAGGTTAGAATCTATCTATCTTCTTATTTCTTTTGTTGTTAATAATGGTATAACCCTATATCAAATGGATGTCAAAAGCGTGTTTCTAAATGGATACATTTCTGAAGAAGTATATGTTCACCATCCTCTAGGTTTTGAAAACATCAAGTTTCCAAAACATGTTTTTAAACTTAAAAAGTCATTGTATGGCCTGAAACAAGCTCCCAGAGCTTGGTATGATAGACTAAGCTCTTTTCTTTTAGAAAATGACTTTACCAGAGGCAAAGTGGATATTACTCTCTTCTGTAAAAACATTGGAAACGATCTAATGATATGCCAAATCTATGTAGATGACATAATTTTTAGTTCTGCTAATCCTTCTGTTTGTCAAGAGTTTTCTAAGCTAATGCAGCCAGAGTTTAAAATGAGCCTAATGCAAGAGTTAAAATACTTTCTAGGAATACAAATAAATCAAACTCTAGAAGCCATGTATATTCATAAAAGAAAATACATAAAAGCTCCTAAAGAAATTTGATATGACAGACAGTAAACCAGCAAAGACTCATATGCATCCTACATGCATTCTAGAGAAAGATGAGGTAAGTAAAAAGGTTTTTCAGAAGCTCTATCGTGGTATGATAGGCTCTCTTCTCTATCTGACTGCTTCTCGTCCAGATATTTTATTCAATGTATGTCTTTATGCTCATTTTCAATCAGATCCAAGGGAAACTCACCTAACAGTTGTTAAGAGAATCCTAAGGTATCTGAAGGGAACATCTAACATTGGCTTGATGTATAAGAAAACACCAGAATACAAGCTATCTGGTTTCTGTGATGCAGATTATGCTGGAGATAGATTATAACGTAAAAGTACTTCAGGAAATTGCCAATTTCTGGGTGACAATCTCGTCTCGTGGGCAAGCAAAAGCAATAAACCATTGCTTTATCAACTGTTGAAGCATAATATATCTCACCATCACTTTGCAGCACTCAAATGCTCTGGATGAAAAATCAACTTGAAGACTTCCAAATATATGAGAGTAACATCCATATCTTCTGTGATAACATAGCTGCTATTTGCCTAACTAAGAATCCTATTTTACACTCTAGAGCTAAACACATAGAAATCAAACACCATTTCATTAGAGACTATGTTCAGAAAGGGGTTATTGTTTTAGAGTTTATATATACAAACCACCAGTGGGTTGTTATCTTCGCAAAACCCTTAGCTGAAGATAGATTTATGTTCATTCTGAAACATTTAAAAATGGAACTTTGTCCAAAATGAATTCTCTTTCTAATGTGTTCAACTCTTTCTGTAAAAATATGATTATAACCTTGTGCAAATATTTTTTTAATCTTTCTGTTCAATGATACTTCTACAAGTTAGAAGATGTCTTGGTCAGGAATATCTCAAGTAAGAAACCTCTTAGTATTCTTGACTCTGAGAACATCAAACCTTGTCTTTTCAAACATATGGCTATGATTGGTTAGACACATGTCTAATTCAAATCATAAATTACCGGTTGAAGTGACACCTCGAGCGATGGTGGCGTACCCTAAATTTTGACCAATGTTTAGCTGTCATCTGGGATCCCAATGACCTAAAAAGACAAAGGGAGACTGTTTTGACTTTTTACCTTAGTTACTATTTTTAGGTGTAATAAATTAGGGTCTAACACTGGTTAAAGGTATTGCTTAAATTTTGGGGTCTCTAATACATATCATTGTGGCTTTTGGGAATATTGATGTTTTTTAAACTCTTTTTAAAATTAATCCATTTTATGGGAGATATAGTATTAATTATTTAGGGTTATAGATATAAAGTATATCCATTAAGGGTTGGGTTAAAATTAGCTTGTATAAGGGGTGTATTTTTGAGATTAATGTAATTAAATTATTACTTTAATTATTAAATTTTACTAGTAGGGAAATTGGGGTTTTAATTTATATCAGGTTTTTATAATTTAAAACTATTAATGATTATTTAGTTTATTGTTTACTATTGGAGTATTATTAATTAGTAGGATTATATATTAGTATTAAGGGAGCATTTTATTCATTAATAAATTATAATATTTGTTAATGTAAGGATTAAATTAGTAGGACCTTTATATTAATCTGAATCACCTTATTATTAACATTATTATTGAATTTAAATTAATTATTGGGTTATTAAGGATTATTATTAATTACGGGGAGAGTTAGTTTCCAATTATTATTAGTTAAAAAATTTTAATTTAAGGATTAAATTAGTAGGGTTATTGGGATTATTATATATTATTAATATTAAATCATTATTATTTATATTATAGGGCGCATAGTATTTAGTTTTTTTATTATTTAGGTTTTATTATTTAATCATTATTTAGTATTTTAATTATTTATGGTCAAAATCGTTGACCAGGTATGTATCTTTATCTTCCCAAACTAGAAACCCTAAATCTACGTTTCAGCAGAAACAAAAATGGATCAAACTTGGTGAAAAAAATATACAATCAAATATTTTTATTCAAATCAGAGGATACATACATTTACGGATATGTTACAATTTGAAATCTAAATCTAAAATTTCAACACAATCAACTTAATTACAATCAGATCTAAAAATTACAATGAAACAAATAATCGAATTACAATAGAAATTTCCTAAATCAATCATCTAACTTAAATTCTAAGACCTAATCCTAACACTATATAAACGAGAGATTCAGAAGAAGAAGGGGGGGGGGGGGGGGAGAAACCCTAGGCTAAAAAAATTGTTGCTGCACAAATTCTTTGAACCCTTTCTCAAAGCTCAATCGTGTAGAGGATTAGGTTTCATCATCAGAAACCTAATTTCCCCGAGCAAAGCCTACATTAACCACCTGCAAGTGAAAACAAAGAGATAGATTAGAGACGAGACAGAGGAATAATAAAGAGGAAACAGAAGCAGCTTAATACGGTCACGGCAGGGAAGGTAAGTTCTTAGCTTTCATTGTTGCCTCAGATTGTTGTTGTTATTTGATTGGGGATGTTTGGGGTTTAATCTGGGGTTTCTGGGTGAAATTTAGGGTTAGGGTTCGTTACCCTAGGGTTAAGGTTCTTATTTGGAATCCTAGGGTTCATCTGGGTTTGCCTTGGGGTTCTTCAGAACCACTTCGGGTTCATAGGGTTGGGTTGAAGATTGCGGGATTCTTGATGAACCCTAGCTAGGGTTCTTGGGGGAAGGTGATTTCTAGGCAAAACCTATGAATGTTTGAAGGTTCCGGTTGAAGCTCAACTGGAAACCTGGGATTTGGGGTGGTTACCAAGGCGGCCAGAGGCTACGCCTGGTGGTGGAAGTTTTAAAAGCCATTTTTCAAGGAAAGCTAGATGAGGGAGCCTCGGTAGGTCCCCATGTACTCAAGATGATTGGGTATGTGGAGAACCTTGAAAGATTGTTTTTTCCCCTAAAAAATGAGCTTGCGACTAATTTGATCCTACAACCGTTGCCGAAGAGCTTCAGTCAATTTGTCCTTAATTTCAACATGAATGATATGGACAAAAGTCTTTCAGAGCTGCTAAGCATGTTAAGAACTACTGAGCAAAATCTGAAGTCAAAAGGGAAGTCCATTCTGATGGTCAGTAATGGAAAAAAGCAGAACAAAAGGCCCACCAAGCATGGTGGTAAAGG
Source organism: Lathyrus tuberosus (assembly GCA_022829125.1). NCBI lineage: Eukaryota > Viridiplantae > Streptophyta > Magnoliopsida > Fabales > Fabaceae > Lathyrus > Lathyrus tuberosus. The sequence continues at coordinate 16,213,260 of JALAZF010000076.1, forward strand.
GAAGGGCAAGGAAGTTGCTAGACCCAAACATACTGCTCATGCTTTGAAGCCTAAAGGAGGCATAGCAAAGGAGGTCACTTGCTTCTATTGAGGTAAGATCAGACACTGGAAGAGAAACAACCCAAAGTACCTGGAAGATAAGAATAATGGAGTAGAGACTTCAACTTCAGGTATTTATGTTATAGAAATAATTTTTCCTACTTCTGCCTCATAGGTATTGGATACTAGATGTGGTTCTCACATTTGTACTAATGTGCAGGGCTAAAAAGGAGTAAAGATTTGGCAAAAGGTGAAGTTGACCTACGAGTTGGAAATGGAGCAAAGGTTGCTGCTTTAGCTGTAGGAACTTATGTATTGACTTTACCTAGTGGTTTAATAATTCAGTTAGAAAACTGTTATTATGTACCTGCAATTAGCAGGAATATTATTTATGTTTCTTGTTTAGACAAGTTTGGTTTTTCATTCATAATAAAGAACAATTGTTGCTCCATTTATTTGAATGATATATTCTATTCTACTGCACAAATGAAGAATGGATTATATGTTTTTGATCTTGAAATGCCAATTATAACATTAATACTAAAAGGATAAAGCCTAACGAGTTAAATCCAAGTTACCTTTGGCATTGTCGCTTAGGCCATATAAATGAGAGTCACATCTCTAAACTCCATAAAGATGGACTCTTGGTATCTTTTGATTACGAATCATATGATACATGCAGATCTTGTTTAATTGGAAAGATGACAAAGTCCCCATTCACAGGAAAAGGTGAAAGGGCTAATGATTTTTTGGCCCTCATACATACTGATGTATGTGGACCATTGAACATACCATCCAGAGGAGGTTTTCAATACTTCATCACATTTACTGATGATTTCAGTAGATATGGTTATGTGTATTTAATGAAACACAAATCTAAATCCTTTGAAAATTTCAAGGAGTTCAAGAATGAAGTACAAAACCAAGAGACCATAACTGGTCTTGAGTCTGAGAAGTGGCTATAAGCCATGAAATCTGAAATGGATTCCATGTACACAAACCAGATTTGGACCTTGGTAGAGCCTCTTGTAGGAGTTAATCATATAGGATGCAAGTGGGTCTTTAAAAAGAAGACCAGCATGGATGGTAAGATACACATCTATAAGGCAAAACTGGTTGCTAAAGGCTATAAACAAATTCATGGGGTAGACTATGATGAAAAAATTTCACCAGTTGCAATACTTAAATCTGTTCGGATTTTACTTGTTATCACTGCATATCATGATTATGAAATATGGCAGATGGATGTCAAGACTATTTTCCTTAATGGGAATCTTCTTAAAGATTTGTACATGACACAACCTGAAGGATTTGACATACCAGAAGAATCACAAAAGATATGCAAGTTACAATGATCAATCTATGGATTGAAGCATGCTTCAAGAAGCTGGAATGTTCATTTTGATGAAACTGTAAAACAATATGGATTCATAAAGAATGAAGATGAGCCTTGTGTCTACAGGAAGGTTAGTGGGAGCATGATCGGTTTCCTGGTATTATATGTAGATGACATATTACTCATTGAAAATGATGTCCCCCTTGCAACAAGTGAAAACTTGGTTAGGGAAATGCTTTTCTATGAAAGACCTTGGCGAAACAGCCTATATATTAGGAATCATGATCTATAGAGATAGATCACAAAAACTGCTTGGCCTAAGACATAGTACATACATAGACAAAGTGTTGAGACGCTTTAAGATGCACGATTCCAAGAAATGATTCATACCTATGCAACAAGACACGTGTCTATCAAAAACATAATCCCCTTCAACTAAGGAAGAAGGGGATCGCATGAATAAGATTCCATATACATCTGCAATAGGATCTATCATGTATGTCATGTTATGTACTCGACCAGATCTCTCGTATGCTTTAAGTGCAACGAGTAGGTACTAATCTGATCCTGGTGATGCTCATTGGGTAGCTGTCAAAAATATCCTTAAGTACTTGAGAAGGACTAAGGACTCATTCTTGGTATATGGAGGTCAGGAAAAGCTTGCTGTAATTGGATACAGCGATGCTAGCTTCCAGACAGACAAGGATGACTTCAGATTGCAATCTGATTATGTGTTCTGCTTAAATGGTGGTGCTGTGAGCTGGAAAAGTTCAAAGCAAGAAACAGTTGTTGATTCTACAACCAAGGCCGAGTACATTATTGCCTCAAATGCAGCAAAGGGAGCTGTTTGGATCAAGAAGTTCATTAGTGAACTTGGCATAGTCCCTAGCATTGTGGATCCCATTGATCTCTATTGTGATAACAATGGTGCTATAACACAAGCTAAGGAGCCTAGATCTCACCAATAATCCAAACACATACTTAGATGTTATCACCTCATTCGAGATATAATAGATCGAGGAGATGTAAACATATGCAGAGTACCTACACTTGACAATACTGTTGACCCACTAATAAAGCCTCTTGCACAGCAGAAGCATGATGATCATACTAGATCTATGGGTATTAGGGGTATGCCTGATTGGCTCTAGTTCTAGTGGGAGATTGTTGGTGTAAGCCCTATAGGCCATTACTTTTGGTACTTGTATCGAATTATTTATTATTAATAAAAGGCATTTCTATATTATGGTTGTTTTTCCAGAATAATAAAGTCCCTAGAATAGCTAGTCTGTTCAATGAAATATTAAGTGTGACTTAATCAAGAGATCTCATTAAACATAAGGACACTATTCTTAAAGTATCCGTAGTTGAGCTTTACTATGAAGTGGGATAACCTTAAATCATTAAGACTACTATGTAGATAGACTAACGATCACATCTCATGAATCATGGATAAGGAGTTATCAAGTCTTAACATATGTATGAATATTAGGAGTAATATTTATACTTGATTGACCCACTATAAGAGTACTACATAGAATGTTATGCAACGTGTCATAAGTTACTCTCATGGTGATAGTGGTGTATACTACCCTTTGACCTGAAACCACTATGGACCCTAGATGTAAAGTCGAGTACTTTATTACTAATCTAACATTATCTGTAACTGGATGACCATAAAGACAGTTGATGGGTACTCCACAAAGCATGCTGAGGGACATGAGTGGCCTAGATGGAATTTACTCATCCTTCATAATAGGATAAATGTCTAAGGGCCCAATATTGAACTGGACAAGAATGACACGGTATATGCCATGTGTTCAATATAGACATAAGAGCAAAAAGGTAATTGTACACACAAGTACTATCACAAAAGGTTTTGTCAGATCACATGACATTTTTGTGACTTGGGTAGCAGTGATGTATTGCTAGATACCACTCACTGTTTATTATATTAAATATATGATTTAATATAATTGTCAACGTCACGAGAACCTACAAGGTCACACACATAACGACAGATTGATGAGAGATAAAATAAATAAGGAACATTGTAAGGTACAGTGTACATGAGAGAATTATGGAACACCGTAAGATATACTATACTTAAGTGAAATATAGAACATCGTATAATATAATAATAAGAGTTATCATTATTATTATTATTATTATAGTTATTAAATATAATAATAATAATAAAATATGTTTATTATAATAATGGTTATTATAAAAATATTATTATTATTATTATTATATGGTGCACTTAAGTTGAGCTTTTTAGCTTGCAGTCCACACAAGTGGTTCTATAAATACAACCCTTGTGTAGAAGCTTTCTGAACATGATGAAATTCAGTTGGTGAAACCCTGGCCGTATTTCTCTCTTTCTCACTTAAAGTCTTCATTCGTAACAGCTAGCACTGAGATTGAAGGCACTCTGTTCGTGTGGACTGAGTAGAGGCGTTGTTCTTCATTCAACGCTTTTGATCGTTCATCGGGATCTGCATCAAAATTGTTAATCACCACAAGAAGTAACCGTTTCTATCACTGATCATACTTATTCGTAAGGATCACTAAAGGGAAAATTTTAATTTCCGCTGCATTTTAGATCGCGATTTACCTTCATTCTGCACTTACCTCCTATTCAACACATTCGAGTAAGTTTTCTGAGTCTAAATCTGCTGCCTCTGGTTCTGATACTATAACTATTGCTTCATCAATTCCTCTACCCCCTCCACTAAATTCGACCATAGTTACAACTACATCCATCCCAGCTTCACCATCTACTATTTCAGCTCCTTCTGAAAAATCCAAAGTGTAACACCCTTCTAAGCCCCGCGGAATAAATATAAAATAAATCAGAGTAATTATCATGCATATCACAAAAGGGTGTCACATATATTTTCCAAATATCACAAAACACCCGTCATGCTCAATAACACTTAAAATAATTTCACGCTTTTCAAAAACTTTCACATTAACATGTAGCAGCGGATTTACTTCTATCATAATAGACATAATGAAGTCTCATGCTCATCTTATTCATAATCAATATTTAGACATAAAAGCCAATACTCCATATAATTCAAATAAACATAACAACATCGAGAAGAGTACACAATGTATCTCTCAGACATAAATCAAAATGATCTCAGTGTTACATAATCAGAGCACGACTCGACCCAACCTAAATAAAGAAACTGAAACAACTACCTTGCACTAGAACAACTCTACTTCTTGGTACCTGAGCGGTGTCGTATAAAACATCATTCCAACAGAAGGGTGAGAATTCACATAATAATTGAAATCATAAGATAATAATTGATTTAAAGATATACAAATATAATTACAATCATTCTCACACTTCAAAGTTTCATCAACAAAGTATTACTCAAGTAACCATACAATTCACAAATACATGCGCACCATTCCACAATTTCACCAATTCAACAAGTCATATACATCCACATACTTCCATATAACAAACATATATGCAATGAGACTCGATGCAAGACTCAATGCAACTCATGCCATGTGGTACAAACACTTGTTATTATTTTTCGGTTTTTACACTTAAGCCAATAACAAACAAAAGTCTGTCCCCTAAGCTTTCAAACCCCGTTCTAGGTTTTGGACAAGTCACTAGCTCCCACGGAACTAGCAAGCATTGTCTCTTGACACAAATGATGTGTATGCAATCAACAATCATATGCAATTAAGACTATTCCCTAATCTTAATATCCAAGCATATCATCAATAATTCATCACACTTGAATTATCACACAATTGCACACACAAACACATTTTCATAATTAAGCATTCATAGTTCAAACATCATCACCACAATTAGCAAGTAATACACACATGTCAACTCGATTCAATTTCAACTCACAAAACACACAATGCCGATTAAATATAGAATAATTAATCAATCACCAATAATTGAATCCAATATTCAATAAATATTCACTATTTAATTAAATAATCAATATGTTAAATAAACAACCAATATTTTAAATAAATATTTCAATATTTAATAAATATTCAATATTTAATATAGATACTCATTATTAAATATAGTTTTATTAATTTAATAAAGTTTCAATAATTAATCAAGTTTCAATATTCAAATACAATTCTATTTTATAATATATATAGTGGCTACAGTACATGGCAAAGCTCATATATTCTAGTATACTAATTGGTAGCAATGATCAAGTCTCATACTTAGATGGTGCTTGTGAAGCCTCTTTTGTAATATTCTAGTAAATAACTCAATATTCAATAAATAAATTAATATTTTAATAAATAATTTAATATTTAATAAATAAATCAACATTCTAATAAATAACTCAATATTCAATAAATAAATTAATATTTTATTAAATAATTAATATTTAATTAAATGATTAATTATTAAATAAATAATCAATATCTAATAAATAATTAACTTTTGAATAAAGTTCTATTATAAAGTTTCAATATTTCAAATAAATATTCACTATTTAATATATATTCAGTATTTTAATAAATAATCAATATTAGAATAAATAATTATTTTGTGAATAAATAATTAATATAGTTTGAATATTTGAATAGATATTAGCATTTAATAAAGTTCTACTACCTAACTTATATACTTCCTCCGTTCCATATTATAAGCAAGTTTTATTTTTTAGATACATTGAATAATTAATGTATTTAGTCTATATATAGACCAGATACATTAATTATTCAATGTATCTAAAAAATAAAATTTGCTTATAATATGGAACGGAGGGAGTAATTGCTACAGCACAAGTTTCTATGCTATTATTTTATTCTGCTACGGGAAATGTGAGTTAAAGAATCACCTTTTTTTTTTTCTAAATCCTTGCGCAACAGTAACAAGAAGAATTAAATAGTACAATCTCATTTCCTTGCTTTTATTGCACTACAGTGTATAAACAAAATCACATGCCTTTCACTACAGTAGGTTAAGTAGTGGTTACATTTTTATTTGCAATAAGAAGAGAATAAAAAAAAGTGGCGCTTCAGTATATATAAAAGTGTTAAATAGTGTTTATCCCTGCCAATAGAGCGAATTTTGGTTTTTCTTCCCTGAAGTTTTTTTTTGTGATTTTTCCTTTGTAAAACTAAAATTTTGTTTGCAGAATCCCCTATCCTTTGTTTGACTGACTGGACATGGAAAATCTGCATACGTGACATTTAGGGTTTGCTGACTGGACTTTATTTTTAATTTTTTTAATTTAAATTTTTTGAGTTTACGTTTATTTAACTTTTTTTTAGATTTTATATAATTTATATTTTTTTTATTGATTTAGATTTTATATAATTTATAATTTTATTATTTTAAAAATAATTTTAATTGGACCAGATTTATTGTAATTTACTATTGGGCCTAGTTTTCTTAGTCCAGATATTTATTTAATTGCAAGTTCAATGCACAAGTTATAATATAAAGTCTCAATATATTCCAACAACAATTGATGGAGACTTGTGCTGCCTTGAAAACAAAGCCTCAATTGCAACCATGCTTAGCAGGAACTATGGCTGAATCATCTGCTTCATTGCTATCAAGGGAAGAGTACGAGTCGCCTTGGAAAAGAGTACGAGTCGCCTTGGAAACACTACTAAACTCATTCAAGTTCTGCACTTCATCCAAATATTTCTTTCTAAAACTCTGTTTAATACTGTTGGAATTGTAATTAAATGAATTGTCGAAGTCTGAGTGTATAGGTGTATGTCGAAATTGAGTTAGTTGGTGTTGTATTGTGTCAGCTGTATTCGACTGAGTCGAATACAGTGGTTGTCGAATACTTTAGTTTGTGTCGAAATGTAGTTTTGGGCCTGGGCCTTGATGGCTTATATAAAGGGTCTTTTAGTTTGTAATTTGATACAGTTTTACACAGTTAATACAATTTTCACAATTCTGCAATATAGTTTTCTCTCTCTCTCTCTCTCTCTCTCTCTCTCTCTCTCTCTCGTCTTCTTCTTCTTCTTTACAAATCCCATCTTTCTTGAACCCTAGTTCCAACAAATTGGTATTACAGAGCCCGGTTGCGATTCAGAGAGAATCTAATGGCAAACGGAACAACAACATCTACGCAATTTCCAGCAAATTTACCGGTTTTCAAAGGTGAGAACTATCAACGGTGGGTGGCGCAGATGAAGGTCATTTTCAGATTTCAAGATGTTGTTGAAATCGTCAATGATGGAATATCGGAATTGGGGGCAGATGCAGATGAGGCGCAGAAAGCTGTGCACAAAGATCAAAGAAAGAAAGATGGCAAAGCATTGTTCTTGATTCACTAGTGTGTGGATCCAAACGTGTTTGAAAAGATTATTGAAGAAGAATCGGCAAAAGCAGCTTGGGAAAAGTTAAAAAGTATGGTGGAGATGAGAAATTGAAAAAGGTGAAGTTGCAGACCTTGAGGAAGCAATACGAGATGATTCAGATGAAAGAAGATGAATCAGTTTCGGTATACTTCTCAAGAATCGTGATGTTAACAAACCAGATGAAGGCATGTGGTGAATCACTCACTGATTTGCAAAAGATTGAGAAGGTATTAAGATCTTTAATAACAGATTTTGATTACTTTGTAGTGACAATAGAAGAGTCCAAGAATCTTTCTGAGATGAAGTTAGAAGAACTTCAAGCTTCTTTAGAGGCTCATGAGATGAGATTGAAGCAGAGGAACTCAGAAAGAGAGAAGGTGACTGAAAAGGAGCTGCAATCAAGATTCACCAAGAAATCTGGAAAAGAGAAATCGAAGCAGTCAAAGAATGTTACTAATGATGAGAAGTCAAGCAAGAAGACTGATTCGACTAAGAAAGACACGAAGGACGTGCAATGTTACAACTGTCAAGGTTTTGGTCACTATGCTCGAGATTGTCGATGAAGAAAGAAGGCAAAAGCAAAAGATAGTGATGAAGCCCAATATGCACGAGCTAGAGATAGTGATTCTGATGATGTGTTGCTGATGGTCAACACTCAGTCGAACACTGGGCGAACTAACATGTGGTATCTAGATTCAGGATGCAGCAACCATATGACTGGCAATAAAAACTGGTTTACCAACTTAGATGAATCAGTCGAAAAGGTTATAAAGTTTGCAGATGGCAGGCACATCAAATCAGGTGGTAAAGGAGACATTTCGATTGTCAGAAAGGATGGTCGAAGAGAAACTATCACTGATGTATTGTATGTACCAGCAATGACAAGTAACTTGATAAGTGTAGGTCAATTACTTGCAAAAGGCTTCAATATGAAGTTAGAGAAGAATCACATGAAGGTACATAGGGCTGATGAGAAGTTGATAATGAAAGCACCTATGGCAGAAAACAAAACCTTCAAAGTTGAACTCAACACATCAGATCATAAGTGTCTTGCTTCAATGACTGAAGAAGACAAGAATTGGCTATGGCACCACAGGTATGGACATCTAAACTTCAAAAGTTTAGGCATGCTCAACTAGAAAAGAATGGTGTTTGGTTTACCGCAGTTGAAGGAACCAAAGCAGGTTTGTGAAGAATGTTGCAAAGCAAAGCAGGCCAGAAAAGCATTCAAACATGACTTGCCCATAAGATCAAGGCAAAAACTGGAGCTAGTTCATTCTGATGTGTGTGGACCTTTTGAAGTTAGGTCGAATGGTGGAAAACGTTACTTCTTAACTTTCATTGATGAATTCACCAGATATATGTGGATTTATATGATTGAAAGTAAGAATGAAGTATTCACAAAGTTCAAGAAGTTTAAGTTGCTTGTCGAAAAGCAAAGTGGCTGCAAGCTAAAGAAACTGAGAACTGATGGTGGCGGCGAATATATCTCTCGAGAGTTTGCCAGATTTTGTGAAGAGGAAGGTATAGAGCATGAGGTTATTGCACCCTATACACCTCAACATAATGGCATAGCTGAGAGGAAGAATAGAAGTGTACTGAATATGACGAGAAGTATGTCGAAGGCTAAAGAGGTACCAAAGAGATTTTGGGCTTAAGCAGCTTCGACAGCAGTATACATTCTAAATAGATGTCCAACGAAGAAGCTAGTCGAGAAGACTCCTTATGAAGCTTGGACAGGTGAGAAACCAAATGTTAGTCATCTTAGAGTTTTTGGATCAATATGCTTCAGGCATGTACCTGAACAATTGAGAACAAAACTGGATGATCGAAGTCAAGCTATGGTGTTAATAGGTTATCATTCGACTGGTGCATACAAACTGTATTCACCAAACGATGATAAACTAGTGATCAGTCGAGATGTTCTTGTGGATGAAAGCAAAGGGTGGGACTGGAGTCAAACTTTAGTTCGACAGGAGTCAGATACAGTCACAACTGTGTTTGAAGAAGATCAACAGAATGAGGCTTCAACCAGTCGAAGTGAACAGGATAAAGCTTTAACCAGTCGAAATGAATAACAATCTGAGCAGAATACAAGAAGATTGAATAGAACAAGAACTGAGTCGACAAGACTATCTGGATATAAGAGATTTCCAGACCAAGCAGTTGATGCAGATGGTGACTTAATCGAAGAAGCCATGATGATGGCTGAAGCAGAACCAATTGATTTGGATCAAGCCATGAGTGATTCAAAGTGGTGTGAAGCTATGAAAGAAGAACTCAAAGCTATTGAGAAGAACAAGACCTGGGAGCTTGTCGAAAGATCCAACAAGAAGCCAATTGACGTAAAATGGGTTTACAAGTTGAAACGAAGACCAAATGGTGAGATTGCCAAGTATAAGGCAAGATTAGTGGCTAGAGGCTTTCTGCAGAAACATGGCATCGACTTCAACGAGGTTTATGCACCTGTTGCAAGGTTGGAGACAATCAGAATTGTTGTGGCAACAGCTGCTTATCGAGGGTGGAAGATACATAAGTTGGATGTAAAGTCAGCATTTCTGAATGGACCATTAGAAGAAGAGGTCTATGTTACTCAACCGCCAGGATTCGACATCAAAGGGCAGGAGTCGAAGGTATACAGATTAAGGAAGGCTCTCTATGGTTTGAAACAAGCTCCTAGAGCTTGGAATAAACGAATAGATAGTTTTCTGAATGAAGCAGGTTTCACAAAATGTGTCTCTGAACATGGAGTGTATGTGAATGATGTTGACGGTGTCAGTCGAATCATTCTATGTCTCTATGTCGATGATTTGTTAATCACAGGAGCAGACGAAGCTGGGATAAAGAAAGTCAAGTCGAAGCTAATGCAAGAGTTTGAAATGTCCGACCTAGGGAAGTTTTCATATTTCTTAGGGATGGAATTTAAGGACACAGGTGAAGGAATATTTTTACACCAGAAGAAGTATGCTCAAGACATCTTGAAAAGATTCAAGATGAGCAACTGTAATACAGCAACCACACCATTAGAAACTGGAGCAAAGTTGAAGAAGGAAACTAATGATGAGTTTGTAAGTGCAACTCTGTACAAACAAATCATTGGTTCCTTGAGATATTTGTGCAACACTAGACCTGATATATGTCAAAGCGTTGGAGTGTTAAGTCGATTTATGGAGAAACCCTAAGAATGTCATCTCACTGCTGTGAAGAGGGTGCTGAGATACATAAAGGGAACGATTGATCATGGTGTGTTGATGCCAAGGAAGTCGAAAGATAATACAAATGCAGAAGTCTATGGGTTCACTGATTCTGATTTCAGCGGAGATCAAGACGAAAGGAAGAGTACTGCAGGCCACATCTTCATGATCGAAGGAGCCCCAATATCTTGGAGCTCAAGAAAACAAAGCATTGTGGCTTTGTCCTCATGTGAAGCTGAATATGTAGCTGCATCATATGCTGCGTGCCAGGCAGCATGGATCGAAATGTTGCTTGAAGAACTCAAGATAATGGAATCGAAGAAAGTAAAGTTGTTAATAGACAACAAGTCAGCTATCAACTTGGCGAATCACCCAATGAGCCATGGTCGAAGCAAACACATTGAGAGGAGGTATCATTTCCTGAGAGATCAAGTCAACAAAGGGAAGCGGGAACTGGAGTATTGCAAGACAGAAGTTCAACTAGCTGATATACTCACCAAACCATTGGGAAGAGTCAGATTCGACGAATTGAAGAGAAACATCGGGATGAGAAGTCTCGACAACATGGAATTAGGGGGTGTGTTGGAATTGTAATTCAATGAATTGTCGAAGTCTGAGTGTATAGGTGTATGTCGAAATTGAGTTAGTTGGTGTTGTATTGTGTCAGCTATATTTGACTGAGTCGAATACAGTGGTTGTCGAATACTTCAGTTTGTGTCGAAATGTAGTTTTGGGTCTGGGGCCTTGATGGCTTATATAAAGGGTCTTTTAGTTTGTAATTTGATACAGTTTTACACAGTTAATACAATTTTCACAATTATGCAATATAGCTCTCTCTCTCTCTCTCTCTCTCTCTCTCTCTCTCTCTCCTCTCTCTCTCCTCTCTCTCTCTCTCCTCTCTCTCTCTCTCTCTCTCTCTCTCTCTCTCTCTCTCTCTCTCTCTCTCTCTCTCTCTCTCTCTCTCTCTCTCTCTCTCCTCTCTCTCTCTCTCTCTCTCTCTCTCTCTCTCTCTCTCTCTCTCTCTCTCTCTCTCTCTCTCTCTCTCTCTCTCTCTCTCGTCTTCTTCTTCTTTACAAATCCCATCTTTCTTGAACCCTAGTTCCAACAAATACAAGTGTGACCATGTGTGACAGTAGAAACAAACCTTAATCTCCGTTTCTAAGTCGCATGCTATAAATCTGTTTAAATACTAGTATAGTATATACCACAAGCAAGATAAATAGCTCTTCGTCAGTTATTGCTCTCAACTCCATTGCTCTTTCAAGTGCAGTATGTCCACCAACATCTTTAATTGATGGTTTTGCGCCCCTGGTAAATGTCCACCAGCATCTTAATGGAGCCAAAAATATTTTGTTAGTAAATGCATAAGTTGTTTCTTATATACATAACTTAATTTTCATAAAGATATAGGGATTTCTGATAAGATAAGCAATATTGACTTGAAGCCTAAGTTAGACACTAAGCAATATTCAATATTAAGGGTGCACCGAATTTGCGGCAGTGGTTGGTTTCTGTGTTTTTCAATTTTCAAGGTAGATATGTTCCCAGCCAAAATTAAAATGAATTACTCCATTCTAGTAGATTATAAGACACAATGAATTTATTAATTAAACACAGGCTTAAAAAACAAAATGATTTAGTGTTTCTGAACTAGAAGTTTATATTATAGCCTCATTAAAAATTCAAGAAAATGTTAATAGAATATTATTCTGAGGAAAGACTGGAGTATAACAGAATAATAGAACAAAATTAATACTACAACATGTCACTTTTGTACTCTTGCATTGTAGCAGTTCCTTTTTTCCAATGTCAATGTGAATTTTCTTTCATTTTTTATAATAAAACTGAGCTAACTGATTAAGTTGGTCTCTCACGACTTAGATGCACTGATTTCTCATTTATTTGAGAATCTTTATGCTGAATTTTGTGGATATCTATGCAGATCATGAATTATTCAATAATAACCACATGCTAATCAAATCCAGCGTGTACACATTCAAACCTATATGCAGGAGTAATACAGTGTCTCTCAAATATTACGATATTCACATCAGCATTGCAAAGTTCAATTTTTTGTGGCAACATCTTTTGCCATTGCAGCAGAGTAAGCAAAATCATAAGTAATAGAAAACTTAAGGTTTAGATGAGATTGACTTGATACCTCAACCACCAGCTGGTCCATTTGTATACAAAGCTGAAAACTCTCTTTTAATGTTGTCTGTTTTGTTTTGCTAGTGAAGAAGTCCCACATCGGTTGGGAAACAAATATTTTAGGAGTTTATATAACTTAAATCCAATAACATAAGGGTAAAACCTGTTAAGTTAATAATGGGCTTGTGAATATTTGAAAAGCCCAATTATAATATTTTGATACTTTAAATAAATAAAATTAATTAAAAAAAAAATTAAATAAATAAAAAAATTATAAATTAAATAAACGTAAATTTAAAAAAATTAATTAAAAAAATATTTAAAAAATAAAAAAAAAGCCCAATCAGCAGACCCTATATGCCACGTGGGCAGATTTTCCATACCCAATCAGCTAAACAAGAGATAGGAGATTCTGCATTTACAAGGGAGAAATCACAAAAAAAAAATTTCTAGGGAAAAAACTAAAACTCACCCTAATTAAATGCTAGGAACCATCATCATTCATTTCTTTAAAATATTAATAAAATCATCCTTATCATCCTTGTTGTGCGTTATTGTTCAATATATATATATATATATATATATATATATATATATATATATATATATATATATATATATATATATATATATATATATATGAAATATAATTAAATTAACACATTTCAAAGATTAACATTAAAACCTAACAATTTCAAATTCATGAAAAATTAGGGGTTTCAACCTAAACATGTTTCTACCCATTAAACACTATCAAATAATCTCAATAATTATATAAAAACTCACACTTACTTTGATTTTTGATAGATTATTGAGTTCTTGAATTTTGATTCCTCTTCTTCTCCACTCCTCTTTCTCTCTTCCCTCTTTTTCCTCTTTACCAACTTTCTAACCTTATTCTTTCTCTTTCTCTACCTTACCAACTCTCACAAATTTTTCATTAAACTATTGGGTTCACTCAACCCACTATCACAATTTCTATTCACACTCTCAATTAAGCCCAATTACTTAATCTAGCAATTCTATATTTCCACCAAATAAAAATAAATCACATAAATCAATTAATTAAATTAAATCAAATAAATTAATTAAATCAAATAATTCGAATAAATCCAATAAATGAATTAATTCAATTAATTCAAACAAATCACATAATTCAATTAACCAAATAAATCAAATAAATCAATTAATTTATATAAATCAAATAATTCATATAAATTCAATAAATCAAATAATTAATTTAATTCAAATAATTCAGATAAATCAAATAAATATATTAATTCAAATAAATTAATTAATTCAATTAAATCAAATATGTACAAAATCACACAATTACTTAATTAATATAAATAAATAAATAATTACTAAAAATTGGGGTGTTACACAAAGTGCCACCCACACCACCTCAATCAACCATCCCCCAAACAACACAAATTTTAGAAACCATCCCCCAAACTAAAACAACTTCTGAAACCATCCCACAAACAACAAAATTTTCTGAAATCTTCACCCTCACAACCACTTCAACCACAGTAGCCTCTGAATCACTAATTTCCTTTATTTTCTCATCTGCCACTAAAACTACATCCACACCTTTCATATATACCTTCTCCATAATCACCACTCTACTAATCTCTGAAAACAGTACTCCAGAATCCATACCTACTTCAGAACCTATACCTCTCTCCATCTCTACAACCAACACCACTTCAGCATGCCAAACTCTCACCAACATATCTTAACATTATGAACCTAACTCACCTGATCTGAACTTAGACCAAAACTTGACCAATGGTCCCTCAGACTCTGACAAAACCCTTACTGATAAACCTAACTCTGATGAAGAAACCCATCAGACCTCTGTCCTTCAAACTCCTTGCCTAAACTTTGATGATGTAATATCTAGTTTCAAGGACAATGCAGAAATGGGGGTGAAGAAGCTCTACGAGGAGTCCAGCTCTAACAACAATCCTTCTCATCTGGGTGCTAGCTGGAATCGGTTTAATAGATGGATGTCTGTTGAGTTCAACAAGATCAAGAATCTCTCTGTCCAAGTAAAAGAGAATGTTGTCAAGGAAGCTAAAGAGAGGTTAGAAGCTCAGAAGGCCGCTGAGAGAGAAGTTGCTGAAGTTGCTGAGAAGGAAGCTGTAGAACAAGAAGCTTCTAGAAAGGCAGCTGCTGAAAAAGACACTACAGAAGGTTTTGATAAGACACTTACTTCTGAAGTTGATCTTTTCCCTCTTATGATAAAGACTCTAGAAGAGATGCAGAAAGAACAGTTGTTGGTCAGAACCGGACTCGACAAGCAAGATGAAGTCAACAGCAGCATTCAGAACCTACTTGCTCAACTTGTTCAGATGATCCCTCCTCCTTCTCAACCTTAGGCACTTTTAGGTTTCCCTTTTAGATTTCTTATTTGTTATGTTCTAGGTTATTTTTTCTCTCCTGTATCGTTTTGCTTCATTTTTAATATAATATAACTTTTTGATTATGACAAAAAGGGGGAGTAGAATAAGTGATGATTTTGATACATATCCAATTCTCTGAATCTCATTGCTTATATTCTAACTTTATATATATATATATATATATATGCAAAGTATATGAATGTTTTTCAGGAACTAGCTTATGGATCAAGCTCTAGTAAAGTATTGCAAAAGGTTCTGATAATCCAATCTCTAAAAAGTCAACCAGGCTCTGATATCCCTTATCTTTAAGTCATAGACTCAGGGGGAGCTTGTTTATCTCAAGGGGAGTTCTCTAAACTTAACTCTGATAAATTTTTGCCTATAATTTCGTACACATTGTTCCATCAAAATACATGATTTTGTCATCGTCAAAAAGGGGAGATCGTTAGAACAAGATTTTGACATATAATCTCTAGTTTTGATGATAACAATGCATATATTTTATATGTAACAATTTTTTACTCTAATAATTTTCTAAAGTGTGCAAATATAAAGTTTAAATTGATTTTGGATAACTATCAAGAAATCTCATCAGAATCTTTTATAGCACGCCTCAAGAAACTAATTTGATTGCTTGTGAAGAAACATCAACAGTTCTGAAGAATGCTGAATGACTCTGAAGAAAAAGAAATTGGTGTGCTTCTCAGATAAGCTTCTCTTCCAATTCTGGAGTCAAAGTTATGGGTTCTGAAGATCTGTCATGTCTCTGCTGATAATCAAGCTTTTGGATCTGACAGAACAACTCTAAGAAGACTTAAGTGAAGACAACTTCTAGCTCTGAAGACTCTGATACTTTTTGGCACATTTATCTTCAGGACTCATCATCACTTAACATCAGAAGAATTTCATCAGAAGATAAGACCAATACAAAACTTGCGCAGAAAGAATTCCTACAGCAGTACAATCTCAAATTGGAAATATTTGATTGTGCACCAATATTGTTAAGGAATGTTTGTGAGACTTTACAACTCATGTCTCCAACAATATTCGGATTACCGTTATGGCAGTTGGAACTGATAGTGACACTTATACCCTCCAACATTCAACCATTGAGCCTATATAAAGGAGTCAATACTTCATTGCAAAAATATAACAACGATCAACACTACAAGAGTGAAAAACTCCAAGTTTAAATATTCTTAAACACAATGAGTTGTTGCTCATATTTGTTTATTGATCTTAATTTGTTTCATTCGCTTTTTAGAAGCACCATTATAAACACTTTATTTGTAATCTCTTTGAATTATTTTTCCTCAAGTGACTAAGTGTTATGCTGTATACTTGAGAGGGCTAAGGTGTTTTCTAACACTTAGACAAACTTTTCTAATCTTTCAAAATTAGTGGATTAAGTCCTTATTGAAGGCGAAATCACCTTGGCGGGTGGACAAGACGTAGCCCCGTTATAGGCGAACTTATATAAATCAAACGTGTCACTTTCTTTCTTGGTTTATATATCTTGTTTGTGTGTGCAAAGCATTTCTCTGAAAAAGTTTTGAAAACCCTAATTCAAACCATTTTTCTTGTGTTTTTCTCTACCTTCATTTGCTAGTTCAGAGTGGAGACTAGTGGCCTGTCCCAAGCCTTGATTCGGGGATTGGAGCTCTGAGCGGGGGCTCGGGGTTCAGAGAGATTGGAACCTGGTTTGTATGAAGAACCAAATGTTAAGTCGGTACCACATGCATAAAGAGTTAAGTTGTGAGTCTGGTTCAAAGTGGGGACCGAGATGAGCAAGAGTGAAGTCAATTGTTGCATTGCATTACATAGTAATGAGATGTTTGTATACTCTTGTCTGATTTATGCATTTTGTGATTGACTATGATATGGTTGAGATGTGAATACATGGTGTTGATGTGTGTAGCGTATGATTTTTATCGGTGACGCGACCACCTTATTGCAAATGAGATTTCCTCACCTCAGTGGGAGGAACGTTGGGTGCTACTTTCTGATTTCTTATTTATCCCGTGAAGCTGGAAGGGAAAGGGAAGCTATCTAAAACTAACCTTGCACACGAATGTTTAACCGAACAAACACTTGACAGAGATTGGGGAGTCCGGGGTCAGGTTATACAATGGGGAGTTGTCAATTACCCATCCTATACATGGTTATCCATGAGATGGTAGTTTTAGGTTCTGCTTTGTACTTGATTGTGTTTGTCTGTTAATGGGAAAGTTTCTTCTTGTGGGAATGTCTGAGAGAGAGGGTGTGTTTTTGTTGTTTCTCGGGTTTTTCGATGTTTTTGGTAAGGCCAGGGACCTAAGGTTTTAGATAAGTATGCTCGCTAAGATTTCGCAATCTTATGCCTACGTATTCCCGTTTAGAGAAACAGGGAAATCAGAGCGATCGTAGTTCCTCCTATTCTAAGGGAGGAAAAGATGTCTGGTGTCTTGTTCAAAACCCAAGATTGAAGCTAAAAGGTTGTATTTGTGTCTTGTTCAAAGCCCAAGATTGAAGCTAAAAGATTTGATTGAGAGATAATTTGTCATCTCTAAAGGGAGATGTCCCATCTGTTTATCACAGTTGTTTGGGTAACTGGTTTTTAAAGGAGGATTACTTTAACTGGGATGCATGGAGTCCGACAATGCCATAATTTCCTTTATAGGGGATTTATCTTGAAGGAGAAAACTTTAACACTGTGTAGATCAATGCCATTTTTCCTTAGGAATTCATGCTAAGAGATGGACATTGGCTTGGATGTAAATAATCCAGAGGCTTGCCACTTACAACAATTAGATGAAGTTTACTAGGATAAGACATGGGCAGCAGCTTGGATGTTTGTATCAACAAGTGTGCCACTTACAGCAGTTATCCGGGATTAGGGTTTGTTTTGATTGACTGTTTTGGTGTGTGTGATTTTACAGAGAAATGTCTTCCTACAGAGAGTTTTTAATTTTCTCTGAGGAGATGTTGATTTTTGTGTGCCTTGATCAAAGCCCAAGGTTGAAGATAAGAGGTTGATTGACTCCACTGGGGATATCATTATACAAAGCCTAAGAGGAGGCTAGGAAAGACTGACTCAACAAGAGAGTGTTTATTTGTGTCTTGTACAAAGTCTAAGATTGAGGCTGAAAGAGAATTGACTCTTTGGGTAAATGTTTTATTTGTCTTGTATAAAGCCCAAGATTGAGGCTAAAGAGATTGACTCAACTGGAAAGTATTTAGGTGTCTTGTACAAAGCCCAAGATTGAGGCTGAAAAGTTATGACTCTGTTTAGGGAATTTTTATATCTGTCTTGTACAAAGCCCAAGATTGAGGCTATAAATTATGGCTCCACTGTGGAGGACATTTATGGGGGTGTCTTGTACAAAGCCCAGGATTGAGGCTGAAACTGCTGAGGGAAAATTATTATACAAAGCCTAAGAGGAGGCTGGTTAGGAGATTTCTTATATAAAGCCTAAGAGGAGGCTATCATTCTGCTGAGGATTATTGAGATCCAGAGACAGTTCCAAATTGGGGAATCAACTCTTGCTGGGGATTACAGAAGAGTTAAAATGTCAGAGATCATGAGGTTCTGAGTTTTCTGAGAGTTTATTGATAGTAAATTGTCCCTGATTGGGGAAATTTAGAGTGAGGGTTTAAAGATTGAGTTATGAAAATTATTGAGGTTTTAACTCTGCTTGGAGATTTGATGAAATGTTCAGGGTTATTTCCTGTTCTTTAAGAAAATAAAAAGGGTTCTTTGAAATCCAAGAGGAGATGAGACTGTCCAAGTATACTGTTATGGAAATGTTTTTCTTTGTATGATGCCTAAGAGAAGGCTGAGATGTTAAAGGATGAAGGTCAACCCTAAATTGGTTTGATACTTTGACTCAGGAAGACTGCTTTATCAAAGGATGACTAGGTTCTGTCTTATACCTTTAAGAGGTCTTTTGGGTCCTTTTACTAAGCCCAAGAGAAGGCATGAGAACTTCTAAGGAGCCTGAGGGTCCTTGTACAAAGCCCAAGAGGAGGTTGAGGATGCTTTTAGGAAGCCTGTGTGTTGCGGTGAGAATCAGATATCAAGCTATTAATTAACTTGAATCACAAAACTTTCAAATTCACCACCGAGCTTTGATTTATCCAAAGGAAAGGGTAAAGTTCAAAGAAAACCCTAAGAGGATCTAGGTTCGGGGGTTAGTTATACTAAGGGAAGGTATTATCACCCTAAGTATCTGTAGTACTCTACAGGAATCTCTTGTTTGTTTGTGTTATGCTAAAGTTTGATTGCTAAAGGTAAAGGTAAAGACCTAAGGGTATGTACACTAAGTTTGCTCGCCAAGACGTCACATCTTGTGCCTACGTATCTGATTAAAGAATCAGAGCAACATTAGTTCACCTAACTAAAGGTGAGGAGGAACCATTGACTATGGCCAAAGTTCCAAGGGAAATGAGTATGAGCTCATGTAGAGTTTAAGAACTCTCTAAGTCTAAGTTGTAATGGGTGAAATGTGAATACTCATGGTGATGAGTTCACATAGAGTTCAAGAACTCTAACTTAATTCTAAGTTGTCAGATTGAATGGCTATGAGGCCAAGGAAAGCATCCTATGACTATGAGATTAAGGGAAAGAATTACCAATGACTATGAGGTCAAAGGTTGCCTATGACTATGAGGTCAAAGGTTTGGAGAATGGATCTTATGACTATGAGGTCAAGGGAAGAGGGTTATGACTATGAGGTCAAAGCTTACCTATGACTATGAGGTCAAGGTTAAGAGAGGGCTCTAAGGAGGCCAAAATGGCATATGAGTTATCTATGACTTAAAAGTCAATAGAGAGGTTTTCCTTTGGAAGGAAGGGGAATAGCAACAAGAGTATTACAAGTAGACTATGAGATTAAGTGGCAAGCATAAGTTTAAGAACTCAAGAGGAGATATATAGCAATTTAACATGATTAAACCCACAAGTATGATCCAAGCATCAAGGCAAGAGACAATAAATTGTTCACAACAAATATAAATAAATGGTGTACATACATATGATAAAGAGAGCATTCAAACATGAGATTAAAGGCAAAGATATTCAAAGTAGAGATATAAACAAAAACCTAAATAGAATGAACCTATCCGATGTTAAGGAAGTCCTTACTAAATAACTCTCTCTCATGTATGAAGAATTCTCAAAATCTCTCAAAGGTTCAAGTAATTCTCAAGTGGAGTACTAAATTAGATGAAAAAGTTTTAAACATGTTTTTGTGAATTTTTAATTTTAATGTAAAATTAAAATAAAAATTAAATTAAATTATGGAAAAAAAATTAAATTAAGCAACAAAGAACAAATATGAATTTTTGGGAATTTTTGGTTTATAGGAAAATATTTTTATGAATTATAAATGAAATGAAAAATTTATGAAAAGGAAAAATATAAGTGGAAATAAGAGGGGGTGCATCAAGCATTTGAGATGAACTAGCTCATCTCATCAGGGGCATGGGCCTGATTTGGGGGAGGTGCTATTAGGAAAATAAGGCCCAATATGAAGAAAAAGACAATGGAACAGAAAAGAAAATAAATAAAAGGATGTCTGGGGCAAGGGGGATTCGAACCCCAGACATCCAAGGCGCAACACAAGTCTTCTACCACTGGGGTGGCTATACATCCATTGTATAAGCCACCCCTGTAAATATATAAGCTAAAGCATGAAATGAAAATGCCCTTGGAAAAATCCAGGCGAATGAAATGGTATTTTTTAGAAAATAGAGACACATAAGAACATTATATCTACAGATCTGAGACTTTCATTAACGGTCCCACCCTCTTTTAAATCACAAACTGCCAAAAATTGTTATTGGCCAATCATGTTGCTATGTTATTCCTTTCTCATGCAAGCAATGCAACAAAATTATAAAAGCATCGTGACAATGCAGGGAAAAGGAACATGGCAACCTCTCACTTTGATCCATCATTTCCAAACAGTTTCTTAACCAAGAATCATGAGATAACATACCAAACCGTATGGCTCAAAATGTAAAGTAGCATTAAACCCTAAGTTGTCTAAAATAAAGGCTGGAACTTGGAGAAAAAGAACATGAAGTTCTAGTTTTAAAAAAAAAACTGTCATTAACTTGTTAGGGCCAAAATGCATACTCCAAACTCAAACCTCTATCCATAGTGCCAACCAAACAGACTTGAATGCAAATGCAAAAACAAGGTGTCAGTAATATGATCATTCCAAATTTGTACACAAGTGTGAGATCAAAGATGTAGGTAAAAGCAAATACTTATTACTAACACCACTTCCACAAAACCTACCTGTTGTTCTCCTACACCAAACGAAATGAGCAACCCAGGAATAGTTCAAACACACAAACTAAGGTATAAACATATGACCAATGATGAAAATAAAAAGGTGAGGCAACACAACCTACTGTACCAACACACATTCAAATAGGTTCACAACATTTTGGAAGTACAGACCTTATATTGTCAAAAACTGGCAGTGTATGGACCCAAGTAACATGGTGACATTCAGAAATAACTGTGGTAGTATGGAAACATGATATAGCTTTAACAACTCAACATGAAAATCTTAATAAGGACAAGAATGAGGTTGGTATGTTCAGAATGAGAAACAAATTGCAAAGTATTGCCCTGCCAGGGACCATTCCACCTTATCCACTAAAGTCAGTAAAGGTACAATTTCACAACATAAAGATAATGAAAAAACATTTAAGAATTGTACATGAGCATGGAATCAGTGAGAGCATGTGAGCCAATATTATCAAGTTATCACACCAAAACTACATGTCATTATCTCAGTCTAACATGGAATGGACACAATGAGACAGTTCAGGCAAATGAAGATATGGATAATTCTGAATCATGGCAACATGCACTCAAACATTCATGGCATCAACGTATGCGTGGTCCAGAGCATACAAAACAAAAGAAACCACATATTTATCATATCAACATAACATCAGACCAAACCTTTCATGTTGTTTACAGATAGTGATTCATTTATTCAAACTAGGCATACTGATATGAACAAAATGCCTCAAGGATTGCTAGTGCTAGTAGCATTACACGAACTCAACAATCTTATCCACATGGTCACTTGATTAAAATGCAAGAAGAGCAAACAATCATTATTGCAGTAGCATGATCATGATTTTGTAAACATATGGGCTAAGAGTTATCAGTGTGAGAAAATGAGAGTAAACTTGTCATGACAGCATCAAGACAAACCTCATGCCATTCAAAATATCCTATCATACTATGGACAAAAATGAATACCCTTAAACAAACAAACTACATCAAAGGCATCAAAATTATCTAAAGTCTTAACACCATAATCAAAATAGAAATCAACATGAACTTGGCTATGTCATCAATGACATCCTGCACATGATGTTATGTGTTAACAAGAAACAAAGAGCAGAACAGAAGTTTGTCACTAATATGACTCCAAACACAACCTTCATGTTATTCCAATTAAAACTAGCCTAATCATGGACAACCTGGACACTTTCAAACAGTCCAGCTACATCATAAAGCTATAAACAATATATCATCCAACTGGTTGTTTCAAACATCATGTAGGTTCAATGAAATCAAAGCAATGCAATGTTTCAACAATACAGTCAGTAAATAACACACATGAACTTGGTTATTGCATCTTAAACATGAGGTTATGGACTAAGGGACAGTGAGGGCAAATAATGATCATGCCAACAAGCAGGCTATATGCTGCTAACCTAAATATGGGGTGAACCACTTAGAAACAGCTCAATCCTTATTATAACATGAAGAGATTAACACAAAATGCTACACCAACAGTTGTCAGTTCACAAACATCATATTATCATATTTAAAGCCACTTCAAGGTCACTTAAATACAAAACATGTATGATAACAATATGACATGTCAGTATGAATATAGCAAGAATAAAAAAATGAAGAGTACCTAGAGGAATAAGTCAACTGCACCTTCAAATGTGAACTGACTTTCCTTCCTCTCCAACCAGCAATAACTTGCAATGCACTCCTGTTCTTCTTCTCACTTGCCAAACTAGAACTCAGAGATTTCTTAGAGTTTGTATGTGAATTGTCGGTGTCCTTTTGAGAGTGGAACAATGCCCTATTTATAGGAAAATGTTGAGGATATGAGGCATGGTTAGAATGGCACAATCTACCAACTTTGCCCTTCTTGGAGGATTTGCGTGTGAGCTAGCTTTTCCAACAGTCTTCAAGAGCTCTGATAGATGATAGGGTTTGGTTTTGATTTGGTGGACTGATGGGATTGGATCAAGGCTCAAGCAAAATAGGAATAAACAATGCTTTTGTTTTGAAAAGTTTCTCTCACCTCTTGATCCATTTGCCTTGCCTTTGCATAAACTATGTTATTTTAATGTTACCACTTGCAAGGAATCGTGGCAGAGGTTCTAATTACACTACTCTTGCTTTTAATGTTCAGATTTGTGAGGGAATTGGTGATTTTCTGATTTTCTAAGTGTAGGACAAAATGCCAACATACCAACTTTAGTGCACCATAACTTAATAACCATGCATCCAAATTGCGAGATTTTTTATCCTTTGCAAAATATGCATTTGATAGAACAAGTTTCATGTGGAAAGATTTTTTCAATGAGGTTTGGAATAGTGTGAAAATCAATCATGAAGTTATGCACACCAAGCTACTAACAAACTTAGAAAATTTTTCTAAGTTATGAGATTTTCACAACTTGAAACAACCATCTTTAGGACATCATAACTTGATATTGGTTCATCCAAATGAGGAGTTCTACACATGATTGGAAAGCTTGAAGAACAAGGAACAACTTTCATGTCCAGAGATTTTTGATTTGAAGATTGGAACTAGGTGAAAAATTGAGTTAAAGTTGGATGAAAATTGTGGTGAAAATGCTGAAATTTTCACTAAGTCCCAAAGGCAACTTATCTTCCAAGTCTCATAACTTAAAAACCATGCATTTTTTGAAGAGGGGTCATCTAATACACTTTGAAGATCATGGAAAGAGATTCCATTTGAGCTTTTAGTCACTCAATTTAGATGTGTTGTCTGAAAGTTATGACATTTCCAATTTTGTACAAGAAGTGAATTTTCCACATTTAAAAAGTTACAAAGACCAAACCTTGCTTCCTTTGCAAGAAACCCTTCAAAACTTGATCTCGCATGCCTTAACTCATCAATGAGACATGTCATGATGGATTGAGGACTTGGATGCTTCATTTTGGATCAAAATCTCAAAGGTTAGAGTCTCAGTCAAAACCCTGATTTCACTTGTGAATGAACTTGAATGATCTCTGATGATCTTGCTTCTTCAATCACATCTAAGGCTCATAGATGGTATCTAGGGATGTCTACTATCACATGGAGTCATGTCCCAGGGTTTGAGAACAACCCTTAATCAATGTCAAAGGCCATGATTGTCTTGTCACAACAAAACACTAATTGGAGGCATGGTGAACTTGTGACTCTTCGTACTAGTGATGAAGGCCAGATGATCTTGATTTCTTGTTGGATAAGACCTCTTGAATGTAGGTAAGTTTAATTGGTTGATGAACCAATCAAACCTTGATTGATCATGACAAAACCCTAATTCCACAATTTGGTCTGATAGTCTCTTGTTGACTTGATTTGATCCAATGTCTTGAGATCCTGGTTCCAATCAACTGGTGAATCTTGTGATGATTGTATGGAGCCAGAGAATGCCTTAGGAGACCTTGAATCATGTGAGAGCTTTTCTTAGGAGACCTTACCCTCTTTCTGTGTAAACCCTAGTTTTCAACACAAAAGAAACAAACTAGCAAAGATATGGGTTAGTTAACAATGCATAAAGATTAACGCCTAAATGCAAGTGCAAGATGTTATGACATCTAAGATGTAAAATTTGAGGTACAACACTGTGGGTCCAAACTTAAGAAAGTTCAAGAAAGGTTTCACTGGGAATTAATCATTTCTTTAGTGAACAGTTCTAGAGTTTGAAGAAATTCAAGAGAAGTTTCACCAGGAATTAATCCTCTATCGGGAAATGAATTTCTTTGACAATTTTCTAATAGTGACAGTCTGGGAAAAGTTTCACCTGGAATAATGACTTTCTCTTTGTTCCAAATTGTATAAGCCCAAGAGGAGGCAAGACTGTATCTGGAAATTCCTATGGGGAACTGGTTTTTACTATGTTGAAAGAGTGACCAAGTGACTTTATCTAATTCTAGACTTAATTGCCGGGGAAAACTCTAAGCAGATATACAAGTATATATATATATATACAGTTGATATATATGACAAGTATTTAAAAGAGGGTAGAAGGACTTACAGGTGAGCAAGCTTTCAGCAATACAAACAGATATATATATATATATATATATATATATATATATATATATATATATATATATATATATATGTAAGCATGTAAAAGAAATTTGATAAAAACTTACAGGTGAGCAAGCTTCTAGCAATACAAACAGATATTTATATGTAAGCATGTAAAAGAAAGCTGATAAAAACTTACAGGTGAGCAAGCTTCCATAGCTGTATGGTTAGTTGATCAAGAAATTGAAGAAAGTTATGATAACAACTATAAATTTGAATTTGAATTAAAGAACAAAGTTGTTTTGAAAAGAAGTTTGGGGCTTATTCAACAAGAGATGTCCAGATGACTTATTTGATAAACATTGATTATACTGTAATATTAACAGATGTTGTGGGACTTACACTATAGCAGGGGCCCAAGGTTATTGTATTTTACAAAGAGGATTGTGTCTTACACTCTATTAGAGGCCCAAGGTTTATTTTTGTACAAAAAATGGGGCTTACAACTCAAGGAGAGGCCCAAAAGTGTTTGAAAAGAAAAGAAATGAGACTTACAACACAAGGGAGGGCCCATTGGTTTTGAAATGAAATGACGATCGCGCCGAGATTTTTGAAAACACAGTGGGTCTTATACAATGATTGAGGTCCAAAAAGTTTTGGTTTTCAAAAGGGATTGAGTCTTACACTCTATTGGAGACCCAAAGGTGTTTGAAAAGATTTATGAGGGTGGAGATAACCAAAAACCCTAATTTGATTTTAAAATGGATTTTAATTGAATAAAAAATTCAATTAAAAATGATCAAATATATATAAAAAAAGTTATGATCTTGGATTAATGTTTGAAAAATCATGTTTCATTCAAAGAATGATTTGAAAATTATTTGAATTTGCAAGATCAAGAGAAAGAAAATATTTTCAATGTCTAAAAACAAATAAAAATATAATTCTTTACAAAAATACCAAATATATGAAATAAATAATATTTTTGTGAAATTTTTGTAGAATAAAATATTTTAATATTTTTGTGAATTTTCAAAATAAGAACCAATAAAAAATAATTAAATTTGAGAGAGAAATTAATTTTGGAATTAATTAACAAAAACCATGAAAATATTGAAAAGTAGCAAAAATATGAAAGAATAGCAAAAAGGTCTGGGTGGGTGTTGAACCCATGACCTCCTACACAAACATACATACGCGCTACCACTGGGGTGGTGATACATCCGTGTATCAAAACCACCCCATTAACATATATGGGTGACTTGGTTTTTAGGCCTGGCCAAGGCAAAAAACCAAGTCTTGGTGGATTTGCATGAAGGCTCTAACTTTCTCATTTCTCTATGGATTTGGACAAAATTTAGGTGCATCTTGCCTAGAATTTCATGAGGAATCTAATGGTGCCTTTAGATTTTTGAGAAGATGTCTCTATTTTAAAATCTGATAGTAGTTTCAAAAAATGCCAAGATTTGCATGTTATATGCTAACACATCATATAAACACTAATAGCATGGTAAATTGGTTCAAACACAACATATATGATATGTATGAGATGCCTATGATCAGTGGACTTCAAAGCAATGCATAATTCAAAGAGTTCAAGTTGTCATGTACTTACCTCTTGAAGCTCCTTGTGCTATTTGTCAAGATCCTTGTGCCAGAAGTAATCCAATGCTTTAGCCACTCTTGATTGACCCCTTAGAGGCTTTTAGGATGATCAAAACCAGTTGGAATCCTCAGGAACAAGAATTAGTTCTTTCTTGCAAAAGTGGCAAAAGTGGTCAAAATGGTAATTTTCTCAAATGGTGTTCCAGATGAGGAAAACCAGTTGGGACAGTTTAAGGGTGATATTTGAAGTGTATTTGAGGCTTTGTTTGGTTTTGAAAGTGACTGAATCAAGACATGGCTTGAAAAATGCAAAAAAGTCAAAATTTGAGGTATTGGAGGTTGAATTTTTTATTTTGGTGTTTCAGATCAAGTGTGATTGTTTAAACAACTTAGATATGACATATTTAATGTGTTTGGATCATGAGCTGTGATGAAATTTCTCTCTAACTCAAAAACTCAGTTGTTACTTGCAAAAGAAGGCAAATAGGGAGTGAAAGAGAGAATTTGAAGAAATCAAGTGTTGTAGTACTTTGGGGTACTTGAACTGGTCAGAAATGAGCTCTATTTATAGTAGAGCAAGTTTGTTTTGCAAGCAATAGTGAATGGCAGCTTGGACAGTTCCTCGGCCAATTGTAGCATAAAGGCATCTTTAGTCTTCCATAGCCATTGACTTGAGGTTAGGGCACATGCCTGTGGTCCTTTGGTTCAGAGTTGAATCTTGATTCATTCAGTTAGGATTGCCTTAGTTCATGCCACCTTGATGCATCCATTGAATGCATTGAAACAAAATTGGAGTCTTTGCACTTTTTAGCCTTTTTAGGTTTGTTATGGCTACACGTAGATTCTTGGACTTGGGAGGCTTGTGGATCAGATCTTTTCTCTTGGATGTTATCCTCTTATGTGTCCAAATGGATGAAAAGGCTTGGAGTTGTCCAAATTAGCTAACTCGAGCAAAATGCACAAATCTGCCTTGTAAAAATCAGTCCATGATGCCATGTTCCAAGGGTTGTATCTCCCTACTCAAATTGAATTTGGAGATGATCTGGGACTTGTTGGAAAGCCCTCATGGCATACTTCAACTTTGATGTTCACCAATGAACCTGGTTTAACTTGGATCAAGGTGAAAAATGTCCCTACATTTTGGAAAAAGTAAGGCAGATTCTGACTTATTGAAAATTTCACTAAGTGTTGGAAAAAGTGTCATTTTCATGTTTTTGTGATTTTGATCAATTCATAACTCAAAATCTATGAGGATTTGGAATCTCTTGTAGTTGACACTTTTAAAGTATGTCAGATGGAATTTCATTTGAGCTTTGAATGGGAGAAAAAGGCCTTAGGGTTTGGGAGATATGACCTTGCAAAGTTGGTACCAAATCCATTTTGTTTCATAACTTAGAAAAATTTAAGTTTCTCTAAGTTGCCCCTTTTGCAAGTTAACTCATTTTTATTGATTTTTCTTGATGCATGATGATCAAAACCATACATTAACATTGTTTTTGACTTAGGAGAGCCATATTTGTGAAAAACTCCAAAAAGTCAAACTTAATTTAGGGCACAGTTGACTTTTTGTCAGATGAATTCCAAACTGTGTGATCCCTTATGAAATAAAGTCCTTGACCTAATTCAAACCTAATGGATGGATTCCATAGGTGTTTTAGGGTATCTTAAATCATGTCCCTAGTTTTGGGAGCATGTCTTGGTTCAAAGTCAAAGGTACAGTTGACTTTTTCATCAGGAAACCCTAATTGGCCCAGATGAATTTGAATCTTTGTGTGGCTCATGAACCAAGTTCTTTGAATCAATCCATCCTTGTAAAAGGATCAATATGAGGTATGGGTGGTCTTCAAAACATTTCTTGATGCCTTGGATCATGTCTTGCTCCAAAAGTCAAGTTAGAGGTGAATTAGGTCAAGAAACCCTAATTCCTGGTATTTTAGGAATGCATCCCCTGAGGCTAAATTGAATTGATGATTGGGTTAATGAGGTCTCTTGAAGTATCTTGGGTTATGCTTTGAAGCAATGGCTCATGCCCAGATGAAAATTTTCATCTGGAGGCCTTGGTCGATCAAAACCTTAATTTGGTGATACTGGCAATCCTGAGGCTAGATCAGTTTGAGATGTTGCACTCTGGTGCTTGATTCTTGATATGAGAGATCTCTTGATCCTTCATGGATGTTTTAAGAGGTTAGACAAGTTGAAGATTATGTCATTTCTTGATTGACCTTTTGTCTAAATATTCTAAGAGGGCTTGAAACCCTAATTCCTGATCGTGGTAAGTGCTCAAAATTTGGGGTATGACAATGCACGTTTCTGACTTGTGGACGATTTTGTAGATATGTGAATCTATCCTGAATGTTTATGCACCACTTATCATTTGAATGTATTCCCACCCTTTTTTTGTATTATTGTGTCTGTGCTCCTCTGAAGTACATATAATCAGGTACCTGAGTAGGAGCTTGAGGTTAAGGATGTTGTTGTGTGATGACTCGATTTTGTATCGTTTAATTCGATTCAATTCGTGCATTTTTTATCGTATTTTTATCGAGTCATTGTCATTTCGTGTATTGTTTGCTTATGTTTTCGTTTATTTTCCATTTACAGGTCCTATATCAGCTCCAAAGAAGAAAAGACCAAGATTTGAG
The DNA here is from genome assembly GCA_022829125.1 of Lathyrus tuberosus. NCBI lineage: Eukaryota > Viridiplantae > Streptophyta > Magnoliopsida > Fabales > Fabaceae > Lathyrus > Lathyrus tuberosus. The sequence continues at coordinate 16,243,278 of JALAZF010000076.1, forward strand.
CTCAAAAGAGAAGAAAAGTGGAGAAATTGCATGATTCCGCCTCTTCCAGATGAAAGGCATTCGACATTCCCCTCAGTTCAACTGAATGGCACTCGCCATATCAGAAAGGAGGGAAATTCAAACACTTAAAGGAAAGGCGACCGCCGTTTGCCCTACGGTGACCGCCATTATGCGCGGGAGCAGTTTTCTTTATGCAGTTCTGGTAGTTTGCAAGTTAAGTTTCAAAATTCGAATTCAATTGCTTTGGAGCCAGATTTTCCTATATATAGAGTATCAGAGGTCTGCATTAAGTATCCAAGGACCTTGCGGAAGCGCTGCCGAAATTCCTAACCACTTATATCATTTTCCATAGTATCAATCGCTCACATCGAGAGATTGATACATTTGTTGTACTTTTCGTTTCTATTGCTGCTGATGTACACTTGGATCAATTATTTAATACAAGTCTCATTTTCTGTTTAATTACTTCGCATTTCAGGTTATTTATATTTATCTATTTTACCACATTTTGTTTACTTGTAATTGTATGCAACATAATTTAGACTTCGCACAAAAACCTAATTCTGATCTTGATTAAGAACAAGCCATTATGTATGTTTTAAAATTCATAAATGTTAATGCATTAGTGTTAGATTCAATTATGTCTGAGCAGAATTGCATTGAGTCCGTAGACTGAGGACCGTCGTTCCGACGGGACTCTGTAGAACCTTCGGTGTTTAACTTTTGTTTTAAAATTCTGGTTTTGGTGTCTAAACTGAATTTAGACAACCTTGTCGTGAGAGCGATGAGCTGTTTAACAGTGTTTTGTCATGAGAGTGAGAAGCGCACCAAGGTGTGTCCAATAGAGCGAGAGCGTGAGGTAATCGTCGGATAGTAGACATCGGACATTGAGCCTAAATGCAGCGAGAGCACTTTAGGGACTCATTTAGTTTATGTTAGTCTTCAAAAAGCACCTCTTAACTACCGAGCGAGCGAGAGCAAAATCTTGGGGTCATTAGGCGTGGCTTGGTTAAGACCGCGAGAGCGTGAGGTTGAGCCTTTAAACTGGTATATCCTTCAGACCAATTTCAAGACCTTTGTTAACACTTGGATCTTACGGAGTCCCAAAGAGCACGGAAATCATTCTCCGGTCTCATCTTTACTATTGTTTTTCAAATCCCATTAATAACCAATTTTCTTTTACCGCTAAATTTAGTCTTAGCTTTACACCACAATAATCGATCACTCTTGGTTGATTATTAGTACCTGTGGGTTCGACAACCTTTTTAAGACTACGCGATAAGTTGTATACTTGCAGCAGTAATCCGACCATTACACAAAGTCGTGACCAAATTTTTGGCGCCGTTGCCGGGGACTCAATTTAGTCATTATTGTGATACTTTCGTTGCACAGTATAGACTAAGGCAACTTTTTATTTCTTTTCCTTTTCGATTCGTCAATTGTATGCCAAACACTCGCTCACAAGGCGAAGAGTTGGAGCCACCAGTCAACGAAATCGAACGTTACACACTTCTGAGACGCCGAATTAATAAATTCCTTCTTAGATATAACATCCCAGATCCTTTTATTCCCTACTCAGATTCGGAAGCCGAATCATAACCAGAACGAAACATGGCAGATGGCCCACAAAACCGTCCTCTAAAGTACTTTGCTATTCTGTCGCAAGATGAACCACAGAATAGCATTGCTGCCCCAGCCATTAATCGTAATGATTTCGAGCTAAAACCTTCGCTAATATCCGCATTTCAACAAAACCAATTCTCAGGTAATGCTACGGATGACCCGAACCTTCATTTATCAATATTCGTGCAATATGCAGACAACGTGAAAGCCAATGGGGTTAGTCAATAAGCAATCAGACTAAGACTTTTTCCATTCTCATTGAGAGATAGAGCAAGGGCTTGGCTCCAGTCTCTACCATCCCACTCAGTGACGACATCGGACGAGTTGAAGAAAGTCTTCTTAGCTAGATATTTCCCACCAAGCAAGACCGCTATGCTGAGAGCCCAAATTAATGGATTTAAGCAAAAGGATAACGAATCTTTATTCGATGCTTGGGAGAGATACAAGGACATGTTGAGGTTATGCCCACACCATGGACTCGAAGAATGAATGATAATATATACCTTTTACAACAGGCTGCTGTATAATACCAAAATAAATCTGTGTGCTGCCGCAGGCGGTGCTCTAATAGATAAACCGTATGCAGAAGCTTATGAACTCATAGAGACTATGGCTCAAAACCATTTCCAATTGGGAGGTGAACGCGCTGGTATAGAGAAACCAACTCCGAAAGGAGGAATGCACGAAGTTAACGGTATAGATCGAGTCAATGCCAAAGTGAACGCGCTTGCTCAAAAGATCGAAAGTTTAGCAATAGCACCTCCAGCAGCTACCATAGCTGCGCTTACACTAAATTGTGAAATATGCAGAAACCATGGGCATACAAACGCTGAATGTCAAGTGTTGGCTAGTACTCCTACCGACCAGGTGAACTACGCTCAAGGGAACCCGTATTCAAACACTTACAATCCTGGCTGGAGAAATCACCCGAACTTTTCATATAAGAATAACAATGCTTTGAATCCACCTAACCCAACACCTGTTATTCCATCCGGATTTCAAAAAGGAGCGCAACCCGCTCCACCGCTACCAAAAAATTAAAATTTGGAAATCATGATGGAAAACTTCATGAATGCTCAAGCTCAGCAAAACAGGGATTTCGCAAATCAAAACGCTCACACGAACGAATTGATGAAACAATTGTCAAGCAAGCTTGATGCTATGGCTACCTATAACTAAATGCTAGAAACTCAAATTTCTCAGGTAGCCCAACAACAATCAACTAACGCGGCCCCAGCTGGAGCATTTCCTGGCCAAACACAACCAAACCCAAAAGGTCATGCCAATGCTATAACTTTGCGAAGCGGAACAGAGTACGATGGACCTGTTGACCCGAGATTCCAAAATTCAGCCATGCACCAAAATTCACCAAAGGGAACTGAGAAAATAAAAGAACCTAACACAGAGAAGGAAGATGAAAACGGAAAGGTCGCAGAGAAAGAAACACCTTATGTGCCTCCGCCACCATATAAACCACCCGTGCCTTATCCCCAAAGACTAGCTAAATCTAAAAATGAAGGACAGTTTAAGAAATTCGTAGAGCTTCTAAAGCAACTGAATATAATGATACCCTTTACAGAAATTATTACGCAAATGCCCTCATATGCCAAGTTCCTTAAAGAGGTCCTATCAAACAAGAAAAAGTTAGAAGATAACGAAACTGTTATGCTCACTGCTGAGTGTAGTGCCATACTTCAAAATAACATGCCTCCTAAACTAAAAGATCCAGGTAGCTTTTCCATATCTTGTGTAATCGAAAAGACTGTCATAGACAAAGCGTTATGCGACTTAAGAGACAATGTTAGCCTAATGCCCCTATCCACATGTAAGAAGCTTGAATTAGGAGATTTGAGGCCAACGAAGATGTCGCTACAACTAGCAGACTGTTCTGTGAAATATCCAGTATGTATGCTAGAAAATGTGCCAGTTCGCATAGGTCAGTTTCATATTCCGACAGATTTCGTGATAATGGACATTAAGGAAGATTCTAATATACCAATCATCTTAGGTAGACCGTTCTTAGCAACAACTGGAGCTATAATAGATGTAAATAAGGGGAAGTTAACTTTCGAAGTAGGGGAAGAAAAAGTCGAATTTATTTTAGCCCAATTTCTAAAAGCCCCTGCTTTAGACGATTCATGCTGTTTTTTAGACGTTATCGACGAATGTGTCAGAGAAATGGAGAAAGAACCGATAAGGTACACAGAAGTACTAAAGATTCCAGCCCCTCCAGTGTTCGAAGACGATAACTGGCGTGAGCCGTATGAAGATGACAGTCTAAGAGAATGCCTAGCACTCACACTCGATCCAATGCCTTGCCCAAAGAAACCATCTGTAGAACTCAAAACATTACCCAAGGATCTAAGATATGAATTCCTAGATACTGAACTTGAAAAACCAGTAATAGTTAATGCTGATTTAGGACAAATAGAAACCAAGAAATTATTGGAAGTCTTGAGGAAGTATCCCACAGATCTCGGATATAACATCTCCGATCTAAAAGGGATAAGTCCCTCTATATGTATGCATCGCATCATGATGGAGGAAGACTGTAAGACATCCAGAGAACATCAAAGACGATTGAACCCTGTCCTAAGCGATGTAGTGAAGAGAGAAGTACAAAAATTATTGGAAGCAGGAATCATATATCCAATATCCGACAGCAAATGGGTAAGCCCAGTGCATGTAGTACCAAAGAAGGGTGGTGTTACAGTTGTAACTAACGAGAAAGGCGAGTCCGTAGCCAAACGAACTAAAACTGGATGAGGATGTGCATAGACTATAGAAAGCTGAATAAGGCTACTCGAAAAGACCATTTTCCTTTACCTTTCATAGACCAAATGCTTGAACGGCTAGCTAAACATTCATATTTTTGTTACTTAGATGGATACTCAGGATTTTTCCAAATACCTATTCATCCTGATGACCAAGAGAATACCACATTCACCTGCCCCTATGGCACATTTGCCTATCGTCGAATGCCGTTTGGACTGTGTAATGCTCCTGCAACATTTCAGAGGTGCATGATGTCGATCTTTGCTGATTTTATAGACGACATAATGGAAGTCTTTATGGACGATTTCTCTGTATGTGGAGGAAGTTTTGAACACTGTCTGTTAAACCTCGAGTTGGTACTTGAACGATGCGTCAAAGTGAACCTTGTGCTAAATTGGGAGAAGTGCCATTTCATGGTGCGACAAGGTATAGTTCTTGGACATGTAGTATCCGATAGAGGTATTGAAGTAGATAAAGCGAAGATAGAAATCATAGAAAACCTTCAACCACCAAAAACAGTTAGAGAAGTACGAAGCTTTCTAGGACATGTTGGTTTTTATCGACAATTCATTAAAGACTTCTCCAAGATTACAAAACCATTGACTGGATTACTGATGAAAGAAGCTGAATTTATATTCGATGAAGAATGCTTGAAAGCATTTGAATATCTGAAGAATGCTCTTATTACCGCACCAATTATGCAACCACCTGATTGGAGTTTACCATTTGAAATAATGTGCGACGCTAGCGACTATGCTGTAGGCGCTGTCTTAGGACAAAGAAAAGATAAAAGGCTTCATGTTATTTACTACGCAAGTAGAACCTTGGACAACGCACAGATGAACTATGCAACCACAGAAAAGGAACTCCTAGCTGTTGTGTTCACCTTAGACAAATTTCGTTCCTATCTGGTAGGAGAAAAAATTATTATCTATACCGATCATGCGACTATTAGGTACCTGTTGACTAAGAAGGATGCCAAACCAAGACTCTTGAGATGGATTTTGCTTTTGCAAGAATTCGATTTGGAAATAAAGGATAAGAAAGGTACATAGAACGTGGTAGCAGATCATCTCTCTAGGATTGAGGATTTAAAGCCCGAGGGAGTGCCTATAAACGATGATTTTCCTTACGACAGACTAGTAGCCCAGTTGGAAAGGGAAAGCAAAACCGTAGAATGTTCCTTGTTATTTAACGATGCAGAGACAAATGAAGTAGTAAAAGAAATCTATACAAAAACCACATTGCCATGGTATGCTGACTCTGTCAACTACCTAGCAGCCAAAGTGCTTCCACCAGATCTAACATACCAACAGAAGAAGAAGTTTTTCCATGATCTCAAACATTACTACTGGGATGAACCCCTATTATTCAAGAGAGGCGCCGATGGAATATTTCGTCGATGTGTCCCTGAATCGGAAGTAGAGGATGTCATATCCCAATGCCATGCTGCACCGTACGGAGGACATGCCAGTACATCAAAAACATGCGCAAAGATATTACAATCTGGCCTCTTTTGGCCAAACCTTTGGAAGGACATTCACATTGCCATTATGAACTGTGACCAGTGCCAACGCACTAGAAATGTTTCTAGACGCGATGAGATGCCGCAAAGGGGAATTTTGGAAGTCGAAGTCTTTGATGTATGGGGCATTGATTTCATGGGACCTTTTCCATCTTCTTTTGGAAACAAATACATACTCGTCGCGGTTGATTACGTATCGAAATGGATTGAGGCGATAGCTTCACCTACAAATGATGCATGAGTGGTGGTAAAGCTTTTCAAGAATATAATCTTTCCCAGGTTCGGTGTACCAAGAATTGTCATTAGTGATGGCGGATCCTGTTTCATTTCAAATGTTTTCGAGAAGCTATTACTTAAATACGGAGTACGACACCGAGTAGCTACACCCTATCACCCTCAAACTAGTGGACAAGTAGAAGTGTCGAATAGGGAGATTAAGCAAATTTTAGAAAAAATCGTTGCAACCTCTAGGAAGGATTGGTCTGCTAAACTTCATGAAGCTCTGTGGGCTTACAGAACAGCCTACAAGACCCCCATAGGAACCACACCGTATAAACTGGTTTATGGAAAGTCGTGCCATCTGCCTGTGGAACTTGAGCATAAAGCTTATTGGGCCATTAAGATCCTGAATATGAATTATAAGGCAGCAGGCGAGAAAAGGATTCTCGATATCCATGAATTAGAAGAACTAAGACTAGATGCCTATGAAATTGCCCGAATATACAAAGAAAGAACCAAGAAGTGGCATGATAAAAGAATAACAAAGAAGGAGTTTAACGAAGGAGATATAGTTCTTCTCTTCAACTCTAGGCTTAAACTCTTTCCCAGAAAATTACGTTTTAGATGGTCTGGTTCTTTCGAAGTGACAAAAGTCCTACCAAGTGGAGCAGTTGAAATTAGAGGAAAGTTGAAGGAGACGTTCTTTGTGAACGACCAGAGACTCAAACACTACCACTTAGTAGAAAACAAGGAATTCATCAATTATTACAAGTTGGAAGAGCTTCCCGCTCTTCCCGACAAATGATGCCCTTTTCAGTTCTAATGTCGAGCTTCCGACATTAAACAAAGCGCTCAGTGGGAGCTAAACCACGATCTTTAGTTTTTATTTTACCCTCTATTTTACTTTGTTAGTTTTAGGACACTGCATACATGTTTAGTATAAAGTCTATTTAATATGCAACACTGTTTGTTGCATCTCATTATTTCTGTTATCATTATTATTATTACGATTATTATTACTATTTTTATATTACTAACGCGTAGCTAGTAGTATTATTTCCCCTAATATTGTAATGTTTTTCAATTTTCAGGAGACCCTTCTCTAAGAAACCTTTGACCAGCTACCATGCAGACATTTGAAAACCGTGTCGTTATTTTCAGGAACGATGTACAGAGGCGTCGATTTGAGGCTTTGTCTCAAAGAGACTTTGGTTTGTCCATCTATCCTGACGACTCGGCCCTGCAAGCCCTTAGCATCCGAGACAGTGTTGTTTTCCTTCTGAGCCAGATAGGATGGTCCCACTTTGCTTTAGAGAAGAGATTTAGCACTTACCGTAGCTTGACCTTGGAGTTCCTAAGCTCCCTCTATTATGATGCCACCCGTGGTTTCGGATTTGGCCGTGGATTGGCCTCCTTCAGGTTATTTGGAAACAAGTACAGATTCACCCACCATGAGTTCGCTGAATTATTGGGTTTTCCTAATGAACCTGATGCTGTGACCAAAACCCCTGCTGATGCTTTCACTAGCTATGATCTTGAATATTTCTGGGGTACCATAACAGGAAGCGATAATGCCGAACCTGATGTTATGTTCTCCGAAAGCATCCACAATCCTGGATGGAGATATTTCCATAAGGTTCTTGCTCACACCTTCTTAGGCAAAGAAGAAAACATTACATCTGTGTCGAGGGATGAGCTATATATCATGCTCTGCGCATCCCAGGGAAAGCCTGTCAATGCAATCCCGTATTTACTTGCTAATTTCAGTCGTATTGCCTGTGATTCCTTCGAACCAATCTTGATAGGTGGGCTGGTGGCTATGATTGCTGATGCAATTGGGATGAGGTACCATCTGAACCGTTCCTTTGCATTCGGTGGTTTTCGCCCGATGGACATTAGTTTTTGTTTCAACAGAGGCATTATTGCTAATCTTGGCCTGGTTGAATTCGAGTTACTTATCGATAATATTGTAGTCCATGCTTTTACCTTACCCAACCATGAAAAGACCAGTGTGCACAATAAGGACAATTGGCTCTATGATTTGGAGGCCGTCAACGAGTTTCTAACTCCACCCGACTCTCTTCAGGCTTACGAAAACCGAGATACCATTATGTCTGCCGAGGCCACTCAAGGTTTCGAGGTCGATCCTGATATGCCACCTTTGAATGTAGCTGTTGCTATTAATGCTCTCCAGGCTGAAGTAGATTCCTTCCGAGACGAGATTTCCTCTCTCCGAGTCAACTTCATTGGCCTAATGGATGTTGTTCATGAAGAGTTAGACCACATGTTCCAAATCGTCTACTCTCTTAGACAACATCATGGATGATCCTTAGCCGCACCTATTTCCCGGTTTTTCTTAGGGTAGTTTGTTTACACGTATAGTGTTTCCCCTTCTTGTATCGTTTGAATTGTTAATTTCCATTCCACTGTGTACCGTCGGGATGCCGACGTGTAAATGTAGTACATTTCAGTTTCATTTAATGCAATTTCTTTTTCTCTAAGTTTTTGTTTTAGTGCTATTAACCCTTACTTAACTTGTTATTGTTTAGCAAATCTAGGTTTGTCAAGAAAACAAGAAAAAACAAAAAAAAAACAAAAAAAAGGAAAAAAAATTAGTAGCAAATTTACATTCTGCCAAGCAAAAAACCAAAAGGCGTGCCTGAGAGCAAATGGCGCTCGCCATATGCCTAAAGGCGCTCGCCGTTCATCCAACGGGCAGAACACGCGGGTTTCTTTGTGAAACGCGCCCTTGCCTCCTCCATTTCCCATTCAATACACTCTTGCATGTTCCTAGACCCCCTAAGTACCTAGTAAACCTTTCATCATCCCACATTAATTCCACCCATCCATCTTCATCCACTAAATCTTTATTTAAACACCCCTAACCACACATTACCATTCACCTTTCTCATATCCACTATCCATTTCTCTGCGCATTTCAGAAAATTTCCACAAGCACCATCCTCCTAAGAAACTATCATGGCTACTAACCAAGAAATAGATTACATGGGCATTGAGTTCCCCGACGGAGAAATTGGAGCCACCATGCGTTCCAACTTCCACCGAGTATCCAAAAGGCCAGTCTACGCCACGAGGTATACAGAGCCCGAAACTCTTCGCACCTTGGGTCTTTATGATAGCGTCTCGTGGATGCTCAGGAACTTAGGTATGGCCCGATTCTGCTCTATGTTTAATCCTTCTTCCGTTAGACTTACCTATGAGTTTCTTAGTTCAGTCCGATACGTCCATGACCTTAGCCGCACTACCGGAACCATTTACTTCAGGATGTTTAACGTTGATTATTCGCTCACTTATGAGCAGATACCTGAATACTTTGGTTTTCCTACCGGTGAGGGTCTTGCGACTCAAGCACCCTTGGACAGTGATTGGGAGGAAGGAGCCTTCCAATTTTGGCACCAAATAACCAACACAAGAGCCACCAAATGGGAGGGCTTGAAAGCCACGACCATCCATAACCCTGCTATTCGCTACTTTCACCGCACCCTCGCCTCCACCATCTTCGGCCGTGAGAACCCAGGAAACGTGAATTCTAAGGATTTGTTCTTTATCCACTGTGCACTTTTCCAGACCCGTGTAAATCCTACACCGATCCTTCTTGCCCACTTCATTAGTATAGCAAACACAGTCGGCGGTTCCATCTGTATAGGCGGTATCATTACTGCCATTGCCATATGTTTAGACTTAGAGGCCTATTTAGAGAACGAAGAGAGCATACCTTGTCTCTATGCCGACATTGACTTTTGCCGTAATGCGCGGCTTGTCAAGAGTTTGCATAGTAACAAGTATCACTTTATGATCCGGACACACGAGTTTCGAGGTTTTTCTTTGCCAAATGCTGAGCGTATTAACGTGCGTCGAAGCACCAATTGGCTGTTTAATTTAGAAGCCCATGATGTAGAGGCAGAGAGCGACGAAAGGCACTACCGTGAGATTATGGGACAACATCCTGAGCAGCCCCGTGCTCATAGCCATGCCACTGACATTCCTGGGTCTAGCACCCAAGCACACACGGCACCTTTTGCTGATTTTGCAGGTATTCGCTCGTCATTGGATAAAGTTCTTTCAGAGCTCAGGCAGCAGAGAGAAAGAGATGCCGCGCATGATGTGCAGATGCAGGAGTTAGAGAGGAGACAGTGCGAGTTTATGGCCAGGGCTGAGACGAATTTGAGAGATGTTGTTTCGGAGATGGCGAGACTGCGTAGAGAAGTAAACCGAATTGCAGATTGTGTCCAGCATGTCCCCCAGGACAACCCAACCATCAGGCAGGATAGACACTATTGTGGAGGGCGTGCTCGCTATCATTGCTTATTTCCAGGTTCTATCGCTCCTTCTTTCACCTTAGATTAAGACATTGAGAACAATGTCTAATTTAAGTGTGGGGGAGGAGTCGTTTATTGCTTTTATTTATTCCTTGCTTTTTAGGTTAGTTTGTTTTTCATTATCGAGTCATATGCACGTTTGAGTCGTTTTTACTTTACGTTTTTCCTGTGTCTAATAACTCCCTTATTTGACCCCAAATTTCAAAAAAAAATTTGTTTAGACTCAAAGGCATGACGTGTATAGTATAGGTTGTTTCATTCTTTGATTTAGGCTAGGTAGGCGGACTTGGGAAAGTTTTGAAAATATCGGTACCGTTCCCACACCTTAGATTCCCTAAATATGTGATATTGATTTAAATAGACATTATGCCATGACCTGATGCCTAGTTTCTTAGAAGTAACCTCTTGATTAGTTTATTCTAGCAGTCAGCACCATCCTTATGTACGAACTAAGTAACGAGCCGATGCAAATATGTGTAATCTCAAAATGTGATTTATATGATTTTTGTAGAAAAATGCGAATGAAAGACATGTTCCCGTTAAGTTAGGTGGTCCTCACCCGACCATTTAGCCTAAAGGTTCGGACTCTTGAAATTCGTAAGCAAAAGAATGCACAAATGCGAAAAAGAAAAAATCTTGTTGAATAAGAGATCATAAACACTAACAGGTTCGCTTACCATGTCAGTACAAAGGATAACGAGCTAAATGTGATTGCGCTCGAATGAAAAAGAGGTGAAATAAGATGAAGGATATATGTCTAGGTATAATTTCGTGATTTGTGAAATTCTGGTACCAGATATGTGATGTCACACTTAATGTCACAACAACACACTCTGCTATGGACAATAACAAACAACATGAGAAACACACAGAATTGTTTACCCAGTTCAGTTCAACAACTTAATCTGGGGGCTACCAAGCCAGGGATGAAATTCACTACTTGTAGAATTAATTTACAGACTCAACAACCTAGTTGACAATCTCCTAAACTTAATTTCTACTAATGAACTTTCTACCTAAGAGCCCACTTAGGTATGAGAACACTACTCAATCCCTACAACCTCTCAAAGATCAAACACTTTGAGAAACACCTTGATCCTGCTTCACAACTTTGATCAAGTTATAAAACTCTCTTGCTTCACAGCTCTAGAGAGGACAGATTACACTCACCAATTCACTCTTGAATGGTTAACACAATACTCAAACAAAGACAATGCTTAACCTCTAGTCAAAGCTCTCTATCTTCTGTCTACTTTCTGTATCGTCTTCCTTTGGTTGATGCACTTTATATAGCCATCTGAATTGGGCTTGGATCCTCTGCAATATCTGACCTGATTTGTTATTTAAAACTGAATCTTCAAAACAAATTTTATCCCCAAAATCTTTTTAAATCTCAGTCTTTAAACCTCCCTACAAATCTGCATCAAATCTCTATGCAACAGAGAATATCTATCCCAAGATATCCGCATCCAATGAGACTAACAGCTCTCCCAATATCCAGCTAAAACGTAAACCCTAACAACATCACTAAACCTGATGTCATTAATCTTCTGCAGACCTGATGTCACAACATCGCATGTGACATCAGACATTCAACTTAAACACTTATTATTATCCAATGTTAAGACACAATGTTAACATTGAACAACTTTGTTTTACCAAAATTCTAGCCAATCCAAGAACCAACAATCTCCCCCTTTGGCTAATTTTGGCTAAAACAATCTCTGCAACATCAGACACTTCAGTAGCAGATAAACATGAATATTTTATTTTACCAAACCTTCGCAGCAGCATTTCTTCATAACAGCTTCACAATGCTTTCAGCATGCTGCACACACTCCAATACTCTGCTACATACTTCAGCACTAACTAGTAGCAGCATTTCTTTAAATAGCTGCACCGACTTCAAACACTAATTAGCATACCAGTAACTGTTCAACAACTCTCCCCCTCAATATCTGCATTTCAGCATCACACAAGCTGCACTCCTCAGCATTGCACAATGACTAATTCTTCTTCTTGGCATTGCAACACCTTGACTAACTCTTGGCTAACTCTTCCCCTTTTTAGCCACAATTGGACAAACCTCAACATGTAAGTCCTACTCACTACAGTTAGTCCTAAACAAGCTCTCATTGTCAATCTAAAGTCAGCATGCAAGACAAGATAAATCATAGAACATAAAAACATAAATAGTGCATAAACAGGCACAATATTCAAATTACATATCAGGCACATCAAGTGCAGAATCAAAAACAGTAAAAAAATAAAACTAAACTACTATCTAGAAAAAGCAGCAGGGAAACTAGTCTTCATCAGAGCTGGCACCATCTCCACCATCTTCAGTTTCTGAATTTTTGGTATTGACATTAGCACCTTTATCACCATCACCTTGTTCCAAGGATTTTATCAGCAGTTCTATCTTCATTTTTCTTGTTGTGCTGGTACTAATGACCTCATCAAGATCTTTGCAAGTGGCCTTCAGTTCTTCAAGTAATTCAGCCTTGGTACTCTTTTTGCCACCAGCATCTGATGTTACAACAATGTCTGGAACATGATGTCCAACAAACAACTTAGGATGCAAGGACAAGGCGGACTCCCTCTTGCAAGCTACATCTGAACTTGTTAAATTTTCAGGATGTTGCTCCAAGATGATTCCACAAACAAGGGATGGGAATGCTATAGGTAGCTTGATAGCATTTGTTCCAGCATGTTTCACCACTTGCTCAAAGATGTAGCTTCCATAGTCAAACTTGATCTTCTTCCCAATAGCATAGATAAACCTACCCAATCCAACATCTATTGTTGTCTTGTGGTTTGTTGGCACCCAGTTGGCTGCTCTAATTCTGTGAAGAATGGCATACTTGATGCTAAGTTTACTAGCCTTCAACTTCCCTTTCAATGGCCAAACCTTTACCTAACCAGCCGTAATCTCTTTACATATTTCATTATCAGTCATCTCAAGTTCACTATACTCTGCATCATCTCTTCCCAGATACTTGTTGATAGTACTAGGAGAGAAATTAATGCACTTTCCTCTCACATAGACTTTCATGAAATCAATGCTCTTTTTATCAGTAATTTTTCCATAAATGTTGACAACAAATTCTTTGACAAGACCCTCATAACACTTAGGAAATTTGGTCACAGTCTTCACCAACCCAGCCTCATTAATCAGCTCCATAATATCCTTCATCTCTAAAGCTTCTTTCCCAAGCTCCCTCTCTAGGGCTAGTCTTCTCTGACATACAAATTTCCACATTGATGCACTGCTGGCATAATGAAAGGAAATGTTGTCAACTGGTACTTCAGGGACTTTGTCAGAGATTCTCTTCAAAATTGTTTTTCTAACAGGTGTGATGTCTTGAACATCATCCTCAACATCAAAGTCAGAATCAGAATCTTCCCTTATCTTTATCTTTTTGGAGGATGTAGCAATCTTACTCCAAGGTTTTGTAGGACCAACAACAGATGTCTTTTTCTTCTTGACTTCAGCAGTCATCTTAGGAGAAGATTCCACAGTCTTTCCTTTCTTATTCTTCAATCTTTTGGCAAACCCAGGAACAGCATTACCAATTACTTCACTGTCAGATAAGTCAACAACATCCACCACATCAACATCCATCTTGCCTCTTGGACTAGGGGTCAGGTGATGTTTCAACTTCCTCTTCAACATGCGTATCCCTTTGTCTTTCAGCTTCTGCTTCTTCTTCAATCTTAGCATCTTCAATAACTACACAGCTAATCTGTGGAGATTGGTTTCAGTAGATTGCATGTCACTCTTTTCCCTTTCAGAATGTTCAGCAGGCATTTGCCTCAGTGGTCTAGATATACCCTTTATAGGAAGCCCTTTCTCAAAGATCTTACCGACAATCTGACCTAAGCTTTTGTAAACATCTACCCTTTCTTCAACAGTTTGAGAAGTGGATGACCTAGGTGCTGTTTTACCACTAAATAGAACACTAGTAACAAGCTTCTTTGTTTCATTATCTCTAAAGATAGTTGCAGCCCTTTTTGAAACAAGTTTAGAAGGTCTGGATTTACCTGACTCTGGGAGCGTCATAGAGATGGGTTCTACATTCAAAGCTTCTTCTGCAGTCCCCTCTTCTGTAGAAACCCTAGCTTTATCTCGCGAGGAACTTTGTGAGGCAGATTTCTTTGATGGAGAAGACATCTGTTTTGACATGGTTCCCTTGAAGCAGTATAGGTTCAGAGACATATGATTCTTCTTGTTGAAGGAGACGAATAGTCGGGAGATATGAGCTTTGATGAAACGTGATATTGCTACAATAGGGAATGATGGTCTAAGGTATGGCGCCTGATTTTGTGTATCCCTTAAAGACCAATCAATGTGTTTCTCCCTCCAAATTAACTTTCCTTTTAAAAATTTAAAAAGATTCACATTAAGAGTAATTAACCCTAATTGACCTTTCAGCAGACTTTCACACTTGTTGTCACAATCTGATGTTACAACATCACCCTTAACATCACTAGATAAGTTGTCCACTTGAGGTACCCATTGATAGCAATTATCTCTGGATCTTATTCCCTTCATCACTACCTCATTATGCTCATTTGTCACCACACACTCATCTTTGGTGTAACTGACTTTACACCTTTCATCACACAACTGACTTATGCTAATTAAATTAGCACTCAATCCTTTAACAAGAAGCACATTGTCAAGATCAGGTCCATCATGACACTTCACTTTTCCAACACCTTTTACCACCCCTTTCTCTCCATTTCCAAAGGTAACATCAATTGAGGTGCAAGAATTGACTTCCACCAATTGGTTTTTGAATCCAGTCATGTGCTTTGAACAGCCACTGTCAAAGTACCATCCATCCTTAGTAGAGTGTCTATCTGAAAAGTGAGCCAATAGACATGTAACCTCAGCCTTAGGAACCCACTGTTTAACAACCTTGGGCCTGTTCACCTCCTGTCTGGGTTGCGGGTTAGACTTGGGATAACCATGTAGCTTGAAACAAGAAAACTGCATATGTCCAAATCTGCCACAGTAAAAGCACCTAACTTTGTCTTCTCTGAAGTGGTTAAACCTTCTGCCACCTTGATGATGACACTGCTGTGGCTGCCACCCATAATGTTGTCTTCTTCTCCCATAGTTTGACTGTCTTCTATGGTAAGGATGCTGTCTTTTTGGCTGTCTTCTATGGTTATGAGGCTTCCTTCTTCCATAATAATAAGGCACATCATTATTATATCCATAACCATACATGTTTCCCTGATGTTGAGACATCTGATGGAACATGTTCTGTTTGAACCTAGAAGCCTGCATGCTCTTATGATATTGTGGAGGCATATACTGCCTAGCACCAGAAACATGTGCCTTCCTTTGATGAGGACCATGAGCATGCCTCTTCCTAACGTTTTGAGGTTGTGGATGAACAACCTGCTTAGGTTTAGGATCCTGTCTCTTTCACTACAAGAAAATTGGCAAGTTGCTACGGTAAATATTGGCTGATTACGGCGGTTTAAACCGCCATAATTTACTAGTCGCGGCGGTTTTGCTTCTGTCGCGAAAACGTGTGTCACCAGGCTATATTGCGATGGTTCCTAAAACCGCCACTCCAACCGTCGTTCTATGTTGCGACGGGTAAGGAACTGTCGTAAATTGAAAATTGCGGCGGTTAAAACCGCCATAAATAATTGTTTTTTTATCCAAAATAAAAAGCGTATAGGTATTTCCAAAGGTAAATCCGCAGGAAATGTAAAATCCGCAGGTAATTCGCAGCTAATATATTTCTAAAATTAAAAAAAATAAACAAATGAACTTTTACCACACACAGAACATTGTTTTCATTTGCAAAAATAATCCATACGAATACCAATACATTTCAATTCTGACAATACAAAATGCCATGAAATTTTGAATAAACAAGTTACATCATCATTATTCCCCCTCAACCTAACACAATTCAACATCAACCACATTACTAAAAAGATAAAAAGGACAGAGCTAGAGAGATATAACAATGACTCAGTACAATCATCCCTTCATCTTTTGGAACTGTATTTTGATTTCAGATACCCCCTGCAGTAGAAGAATACAAGTCAATTTAAACACAATACAAAAACATAACAAAATCTTACAGAGAAAATCGGTAAGCTTTCCACCTGTAATTGCCAAGCTAGACCAGCACTACTCATCCTTCTCCATCCTCTGTTATCTTTAAGTATTAAGTTACAGGCAGAATAAGATACTAATCAATAGATCTGCATCTATATATGATCTAAGAGACCAAGATATACCATATGGCTCTGCTCTACATCAGAATCAAAGGGAAAAATCAAATGGATTAGTTGATTTACGACTGAGTCCATTAGGTTGAAAAATATGATGAGTCACTTACTTGTGATGGGATGACATACCATCTTTATTGGGTCCCTGGTTTTTATCATAGAAGAACTTAAACCCAGAATCTGATCATATAGATTATCATGGTAATACAACAAGCATGCACCAACCTCAGAAGCACTTACACCCAAAATTTGTGGTGGAAAATAGTGCAAATTTAACCCTTGACTACTGCCATCCACAGGAAAGTGTGTACCAGAATCTTCAAATGCATTCCATGACTGTTAAGTTGCAAAATACAAAACATGAGTTAAATGTAAGGCTTTTTTGAAGTTTAATGCGGAACAAAAGCAAAGAACACCGTCCATTTCTTATGCTTGTGAATAGTTTTATATCCAACCGATTACAAGAATGCAAAACCAACAATGTACCAAACTTATGAACTTACTTGAGTATCTGCAGCCACAACAGGAACTTGTTTTTCTGCATTCCATACACCGTCGTGCCATACATCAGATGTAACAGAAGGTACACCAACGCTAGAAATTTCAAAAGATGGCCATTGCATATTATCATTCACAGTCGAAAATGGATCAAATCTATCCTGCAAAGATTCAGAAATTTAATCACACCAACACCAGCACTTTTTTAAAACCAGGCTTGGGGAAATTTTAGTTTGGTTTAGAAATTTAATTTATATTATTGATTTAAATTTGAATATGATTATGTTTTATGGATATCCAAAACATGCACACCCCTAAATGTGGTGTGCAACATAGAAAGGACAAAAAAGGGTAACCAGGGAAAGCCTTTTCTACTTGTTTGATAGCAGTATCTATCATTAGATAAACAAAGATTAAAGCTGGCTAAGTGTATCAACTTGCTAACCTGATATGTTGAATCTACCACTCCAGATTGACCTATCTCCTATAGTAAAGCATTAACAATCCCCTCACCAATATCCTCTGGAGGCATCAGATCCTTTTTTACATCATCTGCAAGGCCCGAAGTATCTTCGTCCCTACCATGAGAAGCAGCAGTGTCGATAGAGATATAGCAACCAGAAGTAGTCTCTGCAACTAGTAAAATTTCATATCCGGGAGAGTTGTGCCAGCAAACAACTAGTTAAATACTTAAATTAAAAGGAATTATGGCTTTATGCAATATGATTTTCTTGGTTTCTATCAAATATACATTCAAAAAATCAAATGAAAAATCCAAAATATCTACCAAAAGAAAGAGATCATACTTTCCAGCTGGTGGACCAGTTCTATGATTTGTAAAAATGTGCACATCAGAAATTAGTGGATTGGTGATTCCACACGCAACTCTAATCATACTAGTTTCAAATTGAGAAGATACTTTGGTTGAAAACGTGACTCCTCGTATCTTCTTAACAAATCCCTCGTCGATCCAACTAACTGCCTGCTTGGAATAATATATAAGCTACCAAAATAAAATGAAACAAAGCATATAAAAATTCCAAAACTTACATTTAAGCTCTGAACAATAGGAAGTGACAAAATAACTTCACCACCACCATTAGGAGGCAGTCCACGACTCTCTATTTTAAGAAATGGCCCCACTTCTTGTGTTCATCCTTCTTAGTAATCAAAAGTCATCGGGGAGCTATCTGTGAAAATAAGTAATACCTGAAAGATTAAAAGAGCATTGGACTGTGGATGTGTTGGCATCAATCTGGTTTAGATAGGCCTTTCTTTATTTGCTAGGACCAAGGTATAGATGAAACCACCTAAATATACAGCCAAAGAAAAACCAGCTTTGAGGATTATTGACTTTAAAATCTCGGGCTATGATGTTGTGCTTTACAACCTACAGAAGAAACAAGGAATGCCTATTTGGCGAGAATTAGACAATTTCATTGACATTATCTAAAAGATGATATAAAATCTTCATATGATAAAGTAGACGCGGAGGAAAATTAGTCAGAAGTAGCTATTGATGCAGAAATGAGTGTTATCAAGCACAAGCAGGAACATACTAAAAAAATCTTGAGACTAGAGTACAAACTCAAGCCATGCTTTGCTAAACTATTAGCTACCTGGTTAGCGCCTTTTATGCCTATGAAAAACAAAAATAAATTATTGAAGATCTCGACACCAACCCCACTCAACAAGCCATTTTTGAAGCTTCAAACATCTTGCCTGTAGCATAAATAAAACAGGAATAAGTATAGTACCAAAACTTGTATAACAACAAATGTAGGTTAAATTTATTAATCCAAACACATTATAATTATTCATAATTGCTTCATAATTATTAAGTCTTTTATCATATAATTGTCTGAAACTTTTTATATGGAACACATGCTCAAGTTACCACCTTGAATTTGTTCCAACTTACAGACCAAGATCAAAAGAAATAAGAAATGTACTTGACACACTCATATTAGTGACTTGTGCATGTGTGAGGAAATCAATTATTATGTGCTACCTAATAAGAAGAGGAAAGATAATGGAACTTACTTGAAAATGCTAATATGAGGAAAGTTGTGAGGAACAAAATGGAAATCGATTACTTCAAGTTAAAACAAGTACCTTCATGTGTTCATCATCATAAGTAGCATTTGGTGCTGTAATTCTTGCAATCTCAGTAAGACAAACTGTAACTGAAATCTTAACATCCTCATCTATGTGTCTCAAAAGCTCATCAGAAATGAGTGTCTTTATTGGAAGTACAAGTGATCCTTGAATTGACTTGGGTGGATCATGATCCAAGTTTGATAATACAAGCTCCAATTTCTAAAAGTTAGAATCACCAAACAGAAGGGGGAAAATCAGAATTGAATCACTTTTGTAACAACAGAAGCACAATTCAAGATATATAATTGAATTCATGACAAACAAATCCAGTAGAAAAAACATAAACATAGATCAATAGATATGAAAATCAGTAGAGAGGATAAAAGATCAATTTGTAAAGCACAAATCCAGAATATAGATATGTTAGAATAGAAACCCTAGTTCAAATAAAAAAACTGATACGAAAAACGCAAACAAATAACAAAATTTGACCACATAGTTCGGGCAATTGTACCTACATTTACCGATTAGAACATGTGTTTAAATTGTAGTTATCTGCAAACTATGAGTCAGTCATAACCAACAAGATAGTATTAAGAAAAGCAAGAAGATCAATTAAGCAAAATTGATGACAATAAAAATGAAGCAGATATAAAAAATCAATAGAAATTAGATAGATTACATCAAGTAATTGAAGAAGCTGATCAACAGAAGATGTCAAGTTTTTGGATAGTTTTCTTCCAACATGTCTAAGCATCTTCACTGTATCTCTATCATCATCACTCAGAACAATGCTATAAGTAGAACAAGTCATGTTTTGCACCACACACTCACACTAAAATTATGCACTTTAAAACCCTAAAAATTGTCAATTTACAACTCAACAAAATTCAATTTAAGAGCTTATAGCACATGCAATCAAAGACATAAATTAAGCGGTGAACTTAGAAACATATACGACAGAAACTTATTAAACCCAGACCTTTTTCAACATCTCCTTGTAGCACTAAAGGTCTTGTAGAATCATGAACGCAAACAACCTCAGAGTTAGATTCAATAAGCTGTAAAGAAAGGTAACTATGAATCAATAACCTGTAAAGAAAAGTGAAAACTAACATGAACAAAAAAATGCTTACAGAAACTTCCCATAAAATCAAAAGTAGACTTCTATAGGAGCATGTAGTTGGACCTTCAACATCAATGTGTTTTAGCGTTTTAGATAAGACATAGGTTTTCATCTTGCTCTCTTTCGCCGCCGGCCAAGCACGGTCAAATTATTTTGAAGTTTTAGGGTTTTTGAACCCTAAATTAAAAGAGGGATTCTATATGAGAGTAAAATGATAGTTGTTAGGCCATTCAGATTGGATTGTTTTTAAAGGAAATAGAGGATAACTAGCCAAATTGAAGAGAAAACAATGGAAGCCACTAAAGGTTTGAGAGGAAGCATGGTTGAAGGTGAAGGGTTGGAGAACGAGCCAGAATCGTGCTGAAGGATTTCATGTTTTTTTTGTTACAATAGCATAGTTAAATTTGTTTTAATTAAAAAAAATAATAATTTAAGGAAAAGAAGTAAAAATAAGATAATTTAACTATAAAAAATAAAAAACAAAAAGAGAGGCAAAGTAAAATAGTTAGCTAAATTGGTGGGAAAAGAAAAATAAAAAATGATTAATTGGTTTGCTAACAAAAGTGTCTCTACTTTAGATAGAATTTTTGCAAAAACCATCTTGAATGTTGAAAAGTCGCGACAGTTAGTCAAAACTGTCGTGTGAAGTGTCGCAATTTACAAGTTGCGACAGTTGTATTACAATCGTCGTAATCCAAGTGTCACAAATCAACTAAATTCTTGTAGTGTTTGTGTGATGTTGAGACATTGGTTGAGACATCTCTTTCTTGGTTCTTGAAGTGCTTGCTTCAGCAGATACCTTTTCCTCAACCACAAATCCTATGCCTGACTTATCTCCAGCAACCTTTTCTGTCTGAAGGATCTTATCAAGTATGTATGTACCACTGTTCAACATCCTAACAGATTTGGTCATATGATCAAGATGAGCTTTGACCAATAAGACTTCATTTTCCAAATCAGCTTTAGCAGTCTCAAGCTGAACAATCTGTTTCTTCTATTTTTCACTTTCTTGACAGATTTCTGCACTCTTTAGACAAAGCTCTTGATAAGTGGATGCTAACTCCTCAAAAGTCAGTTCCTCATCACTTGAATCACCATCAGAAACAACTGTTCCAGTTAAAGCTTTGACATGTTTGGCTGACTCTCCTTCACTTTCACTGTCAGAGTCTGACCAAGAAACTGTCATGCCTTTTTTCTGCTTCTTCAGGAATGTGGGGCATTCTTTCTTAACATGTCCATAACCTTCACACTCAAAGCATTGAACACCCTTGTCTTGAGCAGTCTTCTCTTCATCCTTCTCCTTAGACTTGCTGATGTCAGACGCGATGTTCTTGACATTTGGCTTGAAGTTCTTGTTCATTCTTTTGAACACCTTGTTGAACTACCTTCCCAACATAGCAATGGCCTGAGATAGATCCTCCTGGGATTCAACATTATTCTCTTTCTCTTCTTGAGCATTTGAAACCAAGGCTATACTCTTTGGCTTCTTTTCAGGTTCTTCCTCATTCAACCCAAGCTCAAAAGTTTGAAGAGATCCAATGAGCTCATCAACCCTCATCTGGATGATGTCTTGTGCTTCTTCAATGGCAGTCACCTTCATCTTGTACCTCTTAGGAAAGGACCTAAGGATTTTCCTTACAAGCTTTTCTTCTGACATCTTTTCTCCAAGAGCACTGGATGCATTGGACAGCTCAAGAATACTCATATGAAAGTCATGAATAGTTTCATCTTCCTTCATCTTTAGACTTTCAAACTTTGATGTCAGAAGTTGAAGTCTTGACATCTTAACCTTTGAAGTTCCTTCATGAGTAGTCTTCAGGATGTCCCAAGCTTCCTTGGCAACTTCACAAGTATTGATCAACCTGAATATGTTCTTATCAACTCCATTGAAAATAGCATTTAAAGCTTTGGAATTCCCAAGGGCAAGCTCATCTTCTTCCTTGGACCATTCTTCTCCAGGTTTCAGTTTTGAGCTGCCTTCTTTTTCTTTCCCAGCATCATCTTTCTCAACAACAACAACAGGTGTTTTCCATTCCTTTATGACAGCCTTCCAAGCCCTGTTATCCAAGGATTTCAAAAAGGTAATCATCCTTGGCTTCCAATAATCATAATTAGAGCCATCCAAAATAGGGGGTCTGTTGAAAAATCCTTCAACTTCTTTGTCCATCTTTACACCAGAAAGTAACTTCCCTAGATCTCACCCAGAGACAGATAGGATGCCTGCTCTGATACCAATTGAAATTCTGGTACCAGATATGTGATGTCACACTTAATGTCACAACAACACACTCTGCTATGGACAATAACAAACAACAAGAGAAACACACAGAATTGTTTACCCAGTTCAGTTCAACAACTTAATCTGGGGGCTACCAAGCCAGGGATGAAATTCACTACTTGTAGAATTAATTTACAGACTCAACAACCTAGTTGACAATCTCCTAAACTTAATTTCTACTAATGAACTTTCTACCTAAGAGCCCACTTAGGTATGAGAACACTACTCAATCCCTAAAACCTCTCAAAGATCAAACACTTTGAGAAACACCTTGATCCTGCTTCATAGCTTTGATCAAGTTACAAAACTCTCTTGCTTCACAGCTCTAGAGAGGACAGATTACACTCACCAATTCACTCTTGAATGGTTAACACAATACTCGAACAAAGACAATGCTTAACCTCCAGTCAAAGCTCTCTATCTTCTGTCTACTTTCTATATCGTCTTCCTTTGGTTGATGCGCTTTATATAGCCATCTGAATTGGGCTTGGATCCTCTGCAATATCTGACCTGATTTGTTATTTAAAACTAAATCTTCAAAACATATTTTATCCCCAAAATCTTTTTAAATCTCAGTCTTTAAACCTCCCTACAAATCTGCATCAAATCTCTATGCAATAGAGAATATCTATCCCAAGATATCCGCATCCAATGAGACTAACAGCTCTCCCAATATCCAGCTAAAACGCAAACCCTAACAACATCACTAAACCTGATGTCATTAATCTTCTGCATACCTGATGTCACAACATCGCATGTGACATCAGACATTCAACTTAAACACTTATTATTAACCAATGTTAAGACACAATGTTTACATTGAACAACTTTATTTTACCAAAATTCTAGCCAATCCAAGAACCAATAATTTGAATTGGTATTGCATAGGAAGGGAATATTCGTCCGCTTTTGTGGAGTCGTGTCATTACGGTATCCTTGCTTTCACTATTCAGTATCTATCCGTTTCACTGTAGCTTAGCAACCTTGTGCTTAGATTGCTTTTCGTCGTGCCTAAGAGTCGAAACATAATGCTTACTGTTTTATTGCATTGGGAGTTTGCTTGAGGACAAGCAAAAACCTTAGTGTGGGGGAGTTTGATGACTCGATTACGTATCGTTTAATTCGATTCAATTCATGCATGTTTTATCGTCTTTTTATCGAGTCATTGTCATTTCGTGTATTGTTTGCTTATATTTTCGTTTCTTTTCCATTTACAGGTCCTATATCAGCTCCATAAAAGAAAAGACCAAGATTTGAGCTCAAAAGAGAAGAAAAGTGGAGAAATTGCATGATTCTGCCTCTTCCAGATGAAAGGCGTTCGCCATTCCCCCCAGTTCAACTGAATAGCGCTCGCCATATCAGAAAGGAGGGAAATTCAAACACTTAAAGGAAAGGCGACCACCGTTTTCCCTAAGGCGACCGCCATTATGCGCAGGAGCAGTTTTCTTTATGCAGTTCTGGCAGTTTGCAAGTTAAGTTTCAAAATTCGAATTCAACTGCTTTGGAGCCAGATTTTCCTATATATAGAGTATCAGAGGTCTGCATTAAGTATCCAAGAACCTTGCGGAAGCGTTGCCGAAATTCCTAACCACTTATATCATTTGCCATAGTATCAATCACTCACATCGAGAGATTGATACATCTGTTGTACTTTTCGTTTCTATTGCTGCTGATGTACACTTGGATCAATTATTTAATACAAGTTTCATTTTCCGTTTAATTACTTCGCATTTCAGGTTATTTACGATTTATCTATTTTACCGCATTTTGTTTACTTGTAATTGTATGCAACATAATTTAGACTTCGCACAAAAACCTAATTCTGATATTGATTAAGAACAAGCCATTATGTATGTTTTAAAATTCAGAAATGTTAATGCATTAGTGTTAGATTCAATTATGTCTGAGCAGAATTGCATTGAGTCCGTAGACCGAGGACCGTCGTTCCGACGGGAATCTGTAGAACCTTCGGTGTTTAACTTTTGTTTTAAAATTCTGGTTTTGATGTCTAAACTGAATTTAGACAACCTTGTCGTGAGAGCGAGGGGCTGTTTAACAGTGTTTCGTCACGAGAGTGAGAAGCGCACCAAGGCGTGTCCAATAGAGCGAGAACGTGAGGTAATCGCCGGATAGTAGACATCAAACATTGAGCCTAAATGCAGCGAGAGCGCTTTAGGGACTCATTTAGTTTATGTTAGTCTTCAAAAAACACCTCTTAACTACCTAGCGAGCGAGAGCAAAATCTTGGGGTCATTAGGCGTGGCTTGGTTAAGACCGCGAGAGCGTGAGGTCGAGCCTTTAAACTGGTATATCCTTCAGACCAATTTCAAGACCTTTGTTAACACTTGGATCTTACGGAGTCCCAAAGAGCACGGAAATCATTCTCCGGTCTCATCTTTACTATTATTTTTCAAATCCCGTTAATAAACAAATTTCTTTTACCGCCAAATTTAGCCTTAGCTTTACACCTCAATAATCGATCACTCTAGGTTGATTATTAGTCCCTGTGGGTTCGACAACCTTTTTAAGACTACGTGATAAGCTGTATACTTGCAGCAGTAATCCGACCATTACAGAAAGTCGCGACCATTGTGCCTCTTTAGTTGCATATTGTTCGAGTCTATAGTTTGACATCTCTAATATGTAACACGAGGGGACAAACTATTTTGTCATTTATGTTATGTTGCATGTATTCATTTGTTTTTGACATTGAATCACTTCTCAAATTTTTGTTTATTGAGGCTTTTATGCCAAATATTTTCTAATTTCCGCTGCTTATGAAATGAGTTATTTTTAATTATGTGGTTCAAGTATGAGTTGGTTGTAATGTTAAGTAACATTCTATTGGTTTGATTTATGTTTTATTTATTAATTGTTGAGTCGGGAGGTAGGGTGTTATACAAAGGGTATGACAAGGATACAATTTTAGACGCTCTTGCAATGGACTACTAGGAACTGTGAGTCCACAGTCCTGACATCCCTTCCCTCCCCCACATATATAATTAGCTCTACATACCCCTATCCGCGGGTGGTTATGTCACTGAATGGTTGCGAGTCTGAACTTTCATATGGCAAAAAAATTTCTTTCTAGAGGCCCATCTTTTCAAACATTTCTGAATATATTATATCAAAGTAGCCATTGCCATCGATAAGTATCTGTGACACGTCAAAGTACTTAACCGTGGCTGTTATGACTAGAGGGAAGATTTTGTTCGTGGTCCCCCGACCTTCTAGATGTCTCATACCTCGAGCATCGACTTATTTGAAGTTTTTGTTGTGGCACTCCCATCTTTCTTATGGACGATCATCAGTTCCACACTCTTCCTCTTCATTGTTCCCTTTTATGAGACGTTCTCTCGGGGAACTCCACCAGTGATTGGCATAATATGCTAGTGTTTCCCCTTACTGGTTTCTTTCTCTCTGTCGTTGGTCCCTTCATAGTTAACCTTGGTATCCACAAACTTGGATGGGTAGTTACTCTTCAGATGCTTCGTGGAGAGCGGCATAATGAGTGAATTTAGATCCAACCATTGTTAGAAGATTTGGATATCAAAGATTCAGAGATTTAGAAATGCTTGAAATCAGAGTTGACCTGCTACCTGAATTGATCGAGAATAGTGGATCAGACATGTATCTCAGGAACTCTGGTCTGATAAGTTTAGAGAACTTTGAATCAATGAATCAAAGTGAGAATGTGCAATCATGGAAAATCCATAAATCATAAGTCGATTCTCACAAACGGTGCCATTGTTCTGTAGTAGAACCATAATCGACCGGAGAACAATGGTTATGATGTGCAACGATAGACTTGAACTTTTGGTGCGGTGAAGGAGCGACTGACCTGTAAGGTTAGCAGTCCAACATTTAAGTTAATATGTGAATGAGATCAGTGAATGAAGTTTGAATTTGAAATTTTATACCTGAGAATGACACAATTTTCATTTATATAGAGGAGCAGTTGTAACCACTTACTATCTTTGAGGCATGAAATATGAGGGGTGTTACATGTATTTTGGCCCTGAATCTCATATGATATTTCCAAAGATAGTACGTCTATACTACAGACGATTTGGACGAATCATTACTTTCTCTAAATCGAACCTACTGACTTTTCCGGTTGGCTCAAAACACTTTATGTGCGTGCATGTGCGCTCTAATATCGATTACAAATAATTTTTTTCAAGAATTGCTAAATTAAAATATGTATTTTTATTAAGGAATTAGAGAGATTTGTTAAAGTAGTATTTAATAGAGAAAGCAGGTCCGGGCGGGTTTCCGAATCCACACAGCTGACTCAAGTAAAGCCACGTCATTACATTATCCATCCAAAACGCTATCGAAATTTTGAACTGTTTGATGACGTGGCGCAGCACGTTCAATCCCAGTCTCCATTACAACGTGTGTTTGTGTGTGTTTTGAATTTTTCCTATGATTAATTCCAATTAATAAATAAAAAAATGAAAAGAGAAAAGAAAATGTGTGGAAGAAATAGATCGATAGAGATTTTGTACTGTTGTGTTTTCTGAACAGAATCACAGAGTCCACATGAACAAACCAAACTAAGAACACTAATTTCCCACATCACTTCTCTTTCTCTTATTTCTCTCTCTATCTTAAGTCTTAACAATAGAGAAAAAGGAAAGAAGATAATGGTGGTGGCATTTGAAACATGAAGAGGAGTGTCTTATTATGCATCTTCAATGGCATCATTATGTCATAATGCCTTTTCATTTTCACCTTCAAAATTTTTTCCTATCACGTTAAAGCCATCTTTCAGATGCTCCTCCATTACTACTAATTCCACACCTTCCTACAATTCCATTGTTTTTGAGGTTCCCTCTTTCACTTTCTTATTATGCATTCAATCTTAATTGTCACCATTTTATATTTACTTTAGGGCTATTAAATCTTTGGTATTATCTTATCAATGGATTTTTCCTTCTTTTAATTTGGATAATTTTTAGGGTTTTTAGGTCATAGATTTACTTGTTTTCAATTCAAACAACACACACGAGCACAAATTCTAGAATTTAATGTTCAAATTGTGAAGTAATATTCAGATTCAAGATAGTGTGCGTTTGTATATTCCAATAATTTATTGAATCAATGCGGATTAAATTATGTAGAGTTGTGTTTTTTTGCAATGAACTGTAGCACCAATGGTAGAAAAGATGATGGAAAATACACTTAGGTTGTTTGGGCATCTAGAGAGAAGACATGTAGATTCCCTGGTAAGCAGAGTAGATCAAATGGAGAAGAGTCAAACAGCTAAAGGTAGAGGAAGATTGAGAAAAACTATAAGATAAGTTATTAAGAAAGATCTCGAGATTAACGATTTGGATAGAAGCATGGTTCTGGATAGAATATTATGGGAGAAGTTGATCTATGTAGCTGACCTCACTTAGTGGGATAAGGCTTGATTGTTGTTGTTCTAACCTACCACATAGCCTTAGTCTGATTTCAGATTTGTAGTGCTCCTTGTATTATTTAGGTTCAACTCTTGATGTGCTAGATTTACCCATTTTCTTTTCTCAGAGTTAAAATCTTATTTGCGATGATTTGTCTGATTTTAGAAAGGGAAACATATGCTTTGTGTCACACTGACTTCTCCTTGATAGTAACTCTTCTTGTTCTTACCTGTCTAGACTCACCATTATGTTTCGACCGTCTTAATAGTCAATGGAGGATGTTGCGATCTTTAAACCGTATGCATGAGAAAGTCCATGTTTCCTGAAGTTACTATTTTCTTTGCATACCTAATTACTCATATGTGAATGTGTAGAATGAATTATTGTTCCTGTATTTTACTCCATGATCTCTAGAGTTGTCCAAAAAATTGACTTTTGTTGGTTTGTTATAATTTTCATTCTTTGACTTTTGATGAATCGAAGTTAATACTGAATTAGGGATAAACAACTTACAATGTGTGATGATTGGCTTCTGTTGTCCAGATCCAATTTACAAATTTAAGATTTCTAATCTTGATTCACACCGGAAGCCAATCTGCTTCATGAGATAATTCCTGCAATTGATAATTTGTCTTTAGGAATATGATGATTACTCACAATAGTCATTAATTGTTATTTCAATGAAGAAAACAGTGAATTCCCTCTTTCTCTTGAATTCATATTGAGTTTACATCTTTGAACCTTGTTGTTTCACATACACAATATTATTTAGTATCATTTATATTCATTTTACAAGACTACCTTTTTTTTATCTTAGACTGTTAGGCTATTGGGTCCTCCAACAAAATTTGAAGCTTCAAAACTGAAGGTTGTTCTATTGGAAGATCAGATTAACAGATATGCGAGTATTATTCCAAGAACCTACATTCTATCTCATTGTGACTTAACAGCTAATCTCACTTTAGCTGTTTCCAATGTCATTAGACTCGAGCAGGTTTGTGTCTATATGTTTTGCCGGCTTTGGTTTGGAAATTAGTCTTTAATGCATATTTTGGACGCATTTTCTAGGGTGCCCCTTATGTTGTTCATTAGTATAAGTTATCGTTTAATTAATGCATATTTGATTTCTTCTATTCCTTGTGTGAAATGGCAGTTGAGAGGGTGGTACCAGAAGGATGATGTTGTAGCTGAATGGAAGAAAGTGAAGAATGAAATGTGCCTACATGTTCATTGCTTTGTTAGTGGTCCTAATTCCTTCCTAGATCTTGCTGCTGAGTTTAGATATCACATATTCTCCAAGGAAATGCCTTTGGTATGTTTGCGTTTAATTTATATTTTCCCCTTAATGCATTCAGTTGCTATCAAAACAGGAATAATCTGAGAACTAGAACTAGGATTGTTCTAACATGTTCTCCCTCTGGACTTAAATATAAGCAAAAAATAATCGTATGCGAACCAATTAAAAACGCTAAACATGGTGAAGTTAGTTAGAAATTGTTTATATTTGAGTCTGGAGGTAGTATTATACATTGCAACCTCATCGAAAAATTGCATATGGGTCTCCAATTAGTGAACCGTTCGTTGCTAAAGCTCGTCGTTGCTCAAGATGAACATAACAGCTTATAAAAAAGATTCACCATATAAATATGGGGTAAGAAAGGAGAATTTAATGATGGCCTTTCGCATAAACTTCCACTTAAGCCTAATATCTGGTACATGTGTAAATTGGTTCTCCAACGGCAGATTACTGGATTAGTAGTAAATTCTCAGAGAAGAGCATATCCAAATCATTGTTTAAAATTATCGGCTTTTTTGGCTCCCATATTCTTGCAAGGATTAGTCTCTCACTTTTTCTGTGTTTTTATGGCAGTCCTATGCCTAAATGTATTATGACACATGGTTGGATTGTTGTCTTGAGCATGCCAGGTTCTCAAAGCAATTCAATGCGGAGATTCTGTACTTTTCCACGAGCATCCGGAATTGCTGGATTCTATCGTTCGAGTATATTTCCATTCTAGCTCAAAAATATACAACAGAATGGAATGTTGGGGGCCTTTAAGGGAAGCAATGGAGGTAATATTAGGAAACACTGAAATGAGTTATTTTACTATCTTTTTGACATAAGTAATCTTTACTTTTGTATTTTACCTTTGCCTTTCTGTTTTATTATCTGATTATGTTTCTTCTGTTTTCAGGGAAAACGAGGCGATCAGTTACAAGGGTTGATAAACAGAGATCGTCCTCCTGAAGAATGGAGAAGCCCAATGTCCACATTCCAAGCTCTTTTTGCTTTTCTTCTTTCAAATGTATTACTGGTAACTTGGTTGATTTGTTTATATCCCGATTCTTTCCTCAGCTAGAGCTGGGTGGGTTTAGACGAAGCAGAATTCAGGTTGCAAGAATGACTATAAGAGGAAAATGTAAAATTGCACAAAAAAACATATTACTTGTGCAATAAAGGAAATTTCAATTTATGAATTATGCAATTATGAAGTAAAGGAATTAACAGATTGGATTAAGTCCCACTCAAAGATATGGCCTTAATTTTGGTTTTTCAGTCTTATTTTCTATAATTGATTTGTTCTTAACATTTGTACTCATTGATGGCCACTTATCATTTGTCTCAACCTATATTAATTGGACTAAGATCATATGGCATGTGGAGATCCCTCCCTCCAAATCCATAATGATGTGGAGGCTAATGCAGCAAAAAGTTCCTACGAAAGACATGCTGCAAAATAGAGGTTGCTCTATGGTTTCTTCTTGCAGTTTGTGCAACTTTCATTTTGAAACCACTGCACACCTATATTTTGATTGTGTTTTTGCAGCCAAGTTGTGGATGCGGGTTTGTAGAATCATTTGTAGAAATCTAATGTTCACTTTCATGGAAGATATGTGGTAGTTTTTGTAGATCCATGTGTTTGTAAGTATAAAATTGATAATTCTACAAAAGATCCACTTTGATGTTTTGATGATACAACATCAACAAATGTGATGAAGTTGGTGGCAATAACTTTCAACTCTCTGATGATATCAAACCTCATAAAAAAAAAGAGACTCAAGATTAAAGTGCTTATATGATCAAGGTAACTGGCAAAGAATCTTAGAAGCCTCGGGATAATGAAAGAGACGAAGTGTGAAAGCTCGTCAAGTAGTATCTGACTGAGTGACTAGAGCTATGTAAAAGTAAGGAAGTAGCTCCTAAGTTCTAAGGCAACACACATTTAAAAGTTGTTTTCTAACCCTTTTACACCTTACAAATGTTTTCAATCTCGAGCCAGTTGAATAGGATACCGTCAACATCATTTTTGAAGTATTTTTTAACTGATCAATCGATTGTGATCTTAAGCCAATCGATTGGAAGATTTTTTTGAACTAACCAATCAATTTGATGATTTTTTAAACGACTAAATCGATTGGGGTCTTAAGCCAACCGATTGGAGAGTGCCTAAACGATTAACCAAATAATTAAGACAACACATTAATGACTTACTACGACTCTATATCAAATATTTTCTATTTGGGCATGATAATCGATTAAAAATGAGCTGGTCAATCAATTGGAGCTTTGTGCCAATTCATTGACCCATCAATTTTGCCCATGAATAATTTCCTTTTTTTTTTTTAATTTTCCAACTCCTATATAAAGTAGACACACCACCTCTTCATTCTACATTTTCTTTAGAATTTATCTTTCTAATTTCTATCTCCCTCTGTCTCTAAAAAATATTTCATTCACTTAATGTTTCCATAGTGCTTGTGAGTGGAACTTTGTTTGTGAGGAATAGTTTTGTAAGTGGTTGCGCTATTTATTTAATTCTTGAGAGTGAGATAGTCTTGAGAAGATTGAGTTTGGTTTGTGAGTTAAATTAGTCATAAAATCTCTATTTTAGTTTATTGAGCTTTGCCAAAAATATTTCTGTTTTTTGTTATAGATATCAGCTTGAAAATCTCTAAGAAGGTTCGTTAGCTTAGCCCGTGGTAAGACAACCTTTGGTTGGGGATAAACTTGTACAAATTTCTTCAAGATCAGATTGTATAAAGGTTCGTGGGCATAATCTTCAAAAACTCAAAGTTTGTAGTCAAACTTTCAAGAGGACCTCTTGGGAACACGACTAGGCCAACGTGTGACCAAACCTGTATAAATCTCCGGCGCAATCTCTCTAACTCTATCCTTTTAATTTCTGTTATTTACCATTTTAACTTTTGCTCTTATTTAGTCTTAAGAAACTACTAACACAATTGTTAGGTCTTTGATTGTGTCATACCCCAAATTTTGACCACTAAGATTTTCCATCATTGTGCAAATCATCATCACAATATGGATGTACCTTTGTGCCTCATCAATCTCCTCAAGGAATTGTTGAGCATTCACTACAATCAAGCTTAGGGTTTCAAGCCCTCTCAGAGCCTTTAGACAAAGGATCAATCAAGGAATGACATGATCTTCAACTTGCCTAACCCCTTAAACACCCATGAAGGAGCAAGGGGACTTCGGACTTCCACATCAAGAATTAAGCACAAGAGTGCAACATTTCAAGTGGATCAAGCCTCAAGTTCATCTAATACAAAGTCAACTGACGCAGAAAGTCAAAGTTTGACTTTTGGTCAACTTTGAGCTTCACAAGCCATTACTCAAGAAAATATGATGGATGATTTAATTTGATCAAATTTAAATCAAGAAATCATGCAAAATTGCAAAATTGATCAAATTGAAAGAAACTTAGAAATTTTTTCTAAGTTAAAATCATGTTCAAGTGCACAACTTTTCAAGGTTGTAACTATTGATCCAAGCATCCATTAATTTTGCGTAAGAGCTACTTTTAAAGAGGGTATTTGATACTATAACATTGTAGAAGGAATCAACTCAAAATATCATAAGGATTAAAAGATATAAGTGATCAAAGTTGGGAATTCTTAATGTCCGATGTTCCAACATTTCATAGGACATCATTAATATTTTTTCAGCAAGAATGTCCCAACTTCAAGGATGTTTTTCTCCATGATCCAAGTTGATTCAAGCCAAACCTTGAACATCAAAGTTGAAGTATGTCATCTCACCTTTCCAGAAAATCCTAGAAAGCTCATTTATCATTCTCGAGCAGAAAGTTATGGTCTCTGCAAAAGGCATTGATAAAACAGAATTTTCATGACAGCTTTTAGGACAGATTTGATCACACAAGTTCAAGGTCATTTTTGACAACTTTACAAGTCTTATCTTCACAAACCTTGAACATCAAAGTTGAAGTACATTATCTCAGCTTTCCAGAAAGTTGTGGAACGTCCATTTATCACACTCGAGCAGGAAGTTATGGACTTTACAAGAAGGCTTGCTGCAGCTATTTTTTAAGACAGATTTTGTGCACTTTTTCTTGTGCCACACAATTTTCAAGCTTTTTCACCATGCAATACAAGCATCAAAGATGCAATTCACTTCAACTCAAAATATCATAATGGATTAAAAGATACAAGTGATTAAAGTTTGGAATTATTAATGTTCAAAGTTGTCAGATGTTCCAACATTTCATAGGACATCATTACTATTTTTCCAGCAAGAATGTCCCAACTTCAAGGACATTTTTCTCCATAATCCAAGTTGAACCAAGTCTAGGGTCAAACATCAAAGTTGAAGTATGTCATCTCAGCTTTCCATAGAGTTCTGGAACAGCCATTTATCATTCTTGAGCAAGAAGTTATGGATTTTACAACAAGGCTTGCTGCAGCTGATTTTTAAGACATGTTTCAGGACAGATTTGCACATTTCTTGTGCCACACGAATTTCCAAGCCTTGTCATCATCTTGGACACATCTGAGGATCAAATCCAAAGGAGACAATCACTGAGCCAAGCCTCCAAAGTCCTTGGAACAAGAAGTAGCATGCCAAACCTAGAAATCTCTAAAAGAGGGACAAGACTCCAATTTTGGATTGGAGCATTCAATAAATGCTTAGAGGTGGCATGGACTGACACATTTGTAACTGAATTCAGTCAAGATTCCTCCAACAAGTAGGGAACCAAAGCTCTGTGCTCTAACCTCTAGTCAATGGCTAGAGGAGACTTGGATTTTCATTGGCCAACATTGAACAAACCTCTGTTGCAGCCACCATTCACTATTGCTGCCAAAACAAACTTACTCTACTATAAATAGAGCTCATTTGTGCTCAGTTTGAGTACACCAAAGCCATCAAACAGATGTTTTCCTCAAAATCACTTCTTTCACTCCAAAATGCCTTCTTTAGTAAGAAAATTCTGAGTTTTTGAGTTAGAGAGCATTTCCATCACAGCTCATGATCCTAACACCTCATAAACATCATATATAGGTGATCCAAACTCTCACAAGTGACCTATAACACCAACATCACAAAGTCACCTCTCAAAACCTCAAAATTGGACTTTTTTGCATTTTTCAAGCTATGTCTTGATTCAGTCACTTTCCAAACCAGATAAAACCTCAAACACACTCCAAATATCATCATTGAACTGTCCCAAATGGTGCCACACATCTGGAACACCATTTGAGAGAGTTGGCATTTTGGCCACTTTTGCCCATTTTGCAAGAAAGTGCTCAAACTTGCTCCAAAGGTTTTCAGCTGATTCCAACCATCCTAAAAGCTTATAAGAGGTCATTTGAGGGTGTCCAAAGCATCAAATCATTTCTGGAACAAAGCACTTGGTAGGTTGCACAAAATCTCCAAAAAAAGAGGTAAAATTCACAACTTGAATTTTTTGAATCATGCTTTCTTTTGTTGTCCACATACATGCATCATATTGAACAATTCTTGAAGCAAAAATGTAGTCCTTAATGTGTATGATATGATCCTCCTACTGTTTGCACTTTAACATGTTTATATGTGGAGTTTATGTTGTTTTAAACTTAAGGTGCAGATCTGGTTTTTTGCCTTGTGTGTGTTGTACATTAAGTTTCAATATGTATGAGTGATACCATTGGATTCCTTGCGAAAAATTGGTCAAGATAGGTTCTTACGGATTTTAATTTCGTTAAAAATTGAGAGAGTTATGAGTGTTGAAAGTTTGATAAGCAAAGATGTTTAAAATCAACATACAGTTCTGGTTTTTTGCTTTGTGTGTTCTGTACATTAATTTTCAGTGTGCATGAGTAATACCATTGGATTCCTTGCGAAAAATCGGTCAAGATAGGTTCTTACGGATTTCAATTTCGTTAAAAATTGAGAGAGTTATGAATGTTTGAAGTTTGATAGCAAAGATGTTGAAAACCAAGGTGCAGTTCTGGTTTTTTAAGATGTCGAATGTGATGTTGTGACATCTTCCCTTTTTCTCTTATCTTCAAAACTCATGAAAGATGTCGAATGTGATGTTGTGACATCTTTCCTCTTTTTCTTAGTTTATCTTCAAAACTCAACCAATTCTTTTACATAGCAAAAATCATCATTTTCCAATTCTGTTTTACACACTTCTTATTCATACTCCATAATATTTTAATCCACCAAAAAATCACAAAAAATATTATTATTTGATATATTTTTAATATATTCAAAAATATTGTTTTAAATTGTTTTAAATGCTTTTAAAATGATTTCTTTTTCTTGATTTTTAAAACCAAAATGATTTTAAATATTCATGTGGATAAAATACTTTTTCATAAACCTTAATCATTGTTTATAATATGATTAATGATTTTATTTGATATTTTTATCATTTTTTTACTTGATTTTTCTTTGAAAAATGCCTTTAAAATATGAAATTGGGGTTTCTTTGATTTTCACCCTAACAAATCTTTTTTCAAAAACCTTGGGCCTCTAATAGAGTGTAAGACCCAACCCTTTTTGTACAAAAATATTTTGGACCTCAGTTATTGTATAAGTCCCGATACGTTAAAAATCTCGGGGCGATCGCCATTTTCAAACTGAAAATCATCTGGGCCTCCCCTCGTGTTGTAAGCCCCATTTCTTTTCCTAAAATACACTTTGGGCCTCTAATAGAGTGTAAGTCACATCCCTTTTGTAAATAAAATATTTTGGGCCTCACACATTGTATAAGTCCCTCTGTACATTTTCAAAGTTCGGCGCGATCGTCGCCTTTTAACCAAAAAGACCATTGGGCTTCTCCTTGAGCTATAAGTCCCATTTCTTTTCATTTTTAAACCTTTGGGCCTCTAATAGAGTGTAAGACCCAATTCCTTTGTAAATACCAAAATTTTGGGCCTCAATCACTTGTATAAGTCCCACGGTGTTTCCAAAACCTCGGCGCGATCGTCGCCCTTTTCAAAATTAACCATTGGGCCTACCCTCGAGTAGTAAGACCCATTTGTTTTCTTAAAACTCACTTAGGCCTCTAATAAAGTGTAAGTCTCAATCCCCTTTTTTACATAACCCATTTTGGGGCCTCACTTATTGTATAAGTCCCTCTGTACATTCTAAAACCTCGACGCGTTCGCCATTTTTTAAACAAAATCATCTGGGCCTACCCTCGAGTAGTAAGACCCGCTTCTTTTCTCTAAATAATTTTTTTTTGGGCCTCTTGAGAGAGTGTAAGACCCATTCCCCTTGTACAGAAAACTTTTTGGGCCTCAGTCACTTGTATAAGTCCCACTGTACAAACTCATATCACAGTGCAATCACTACTAAAACCCTGGGCCTCTCCTTGAGCTGTAAGCCCCAATTTTTCCTTTCAAAGCACTTTCTCCTTTGATTTTGAAATATACTGTTGTTTTCAATCTTTCTTTGTTGAACAACTAACCAAACAGCATGGAAGCTCTACAATCAAGTAAGTGTTTATATGTTTTCATTTACCGCTTTCATATACATATAACTGTATTATGGGGCTGTTTCGCTGAAAGTCTTCTTTCATAAACTCATATCGACTGTGTAATAATAGTATAGATATTTAGAGTTTCCCCGGCAACTACGTCTAGCACTAGGTAAATCTGTTTCGATCATTCTTAGAAATAGACAATACTAGATCCCCCATAGGAGCACCAGATACAGTCTTCTCTTCGGTTGTCCTCCTTAGGAATTGTCAAGAAACTCTACTCCCCAGAGATGATCTCTTCTCCGTGAATTGCATCCCTTGAGTTTCTTCCAAATTCTCGAACTTTCCTGGCTTGATCTATTCTTTGTGAATAGCCTGTCTTGAACTTCTCGGGGTTTGGGGACCCACAGGCTTCTTAAAAGCATCCCCGCCTCCTCTTGGGTGTTGTACAAGGACCCGTCGGCTTCTTAGAAGTATTCACAGCCTCCTCTTAGGCTTCGTATAAATGATTTCTTCCTCCAGGAATGATAGCCTCCTCTTGGGCTTCGTACAAATTGTCCCTCGACTTCTTAAAAGTTTCTAGCCTCCTCTTGGGCTTCGTACAAATTGTCCCGACGACCTCCTAGAGGTATAGGAACATAAATTAGTCATTTTAATAAAACATTCTTTCAAAGAGTCTAGATCTTTCTACCGTGAACGTACTACTACTGTTTCTTTAAGCATAGTACAAAAGATAAAACTCTAAACTTAGACAGTCTAATTTCCTTGAGTCTCAAAGACATTCTCAAGTCCCTTTCAAAAATAGGAAGACACCCGTAGACTCGGACAGTCTCAATACCCTTTGGATTTCCCATTTCCTTAAAGAACACGAAACAATCCCGATTCTCAGATCAAATCCATGAGTACAATGTTACTCATATAAGAACTGATTTTCTCGTTGAACCAACACACTGGACCTGTCACTCAACTGAAACAAAACCTTTAGCCTCCATCTCTGGCTTCGTACGAGATACAAAGACTCTCTTGTTGAGTCAAACCTTTTAGCCTCCATCTCGGGCTTCGTACGAGATACAAAGACTCTCTTGTTGAGTCAAACCTTGTAGCCTCTATCTCGGGCTTCGTACGAGATACAAAGACTCTCTTGTTGAGTCAAAACTTTTAGCCTCCATCTCGGGCTTCGTACGAGATACCAAAACACTCTCTTGTTGAGTATAAAAGGCTCTCTTGTTGAGCCAATCTCCCTTTTAGCCTCCATCTCGGGCTTCGTACGAGATACAAAATCACTCTCTTGTTGAGTATAAAAGACTCTCTTGTTGAGTCAATCACCTTTTAGCCTCCATCTCGGGCTTCGTACGAGATACAAAATCGCTCTCTTGTTGAGTATAAAAGACTCTCTTGTTGAGTCAAAATCTTTAGCCTCCATCTCGGGCTTCGTACGAGATACAAAAACACTCTCTTGTTGAGTATAAAAGATTCTACTGTTGAGTTAACCCTTTTAGCCTCTCTTTCTCTCAGGCTTCGTACGAGACACATAAAAACTCCCTCTTGTTGGGCCAATAGCCTCCTCTTAGGCTTTGTATAAGAAAACCCAGGTTGAGCCAATCAACCTTTTAGCATCAAAGCTGTGCCTCGTTCACAGTACACAAACATCAATAACTCTTTCCCCTTCATCTAATCGCTGTAAGCGGCAAGCCTCTGGATTATTTACATCCATGCCACTGTCCCTCTTTTAGCATGAAAAATTCCTAAGGAAAGATAACATTGCTCTACACTGAATTAAAGTCTTCTCCTTCAGGTTGGAACCCCCCTATAAAGGAAATTATGGCATTGTTGGATTCACATATCCCGGTTAAAGTAATTCTCCTTTATAAACAGTTGTGACAAACAGACCCTCTTTAGAGATGACAAATTCTCTCTAAAGACAACACCTTTTAGCTTCACATCTTGGGCTTCGGACAAGATACAAATAGACCCTTCAGCTTCACATCTTGGGCTTTGAACAAGATACAAACCACCTTCAGCTTCACATCTTGGGCTTTGAACAAGATATATATCACCTTTCGCTTCACGTCTTGAGCTTTGAACAAGACACTAAAACACCCATTTCCTCCCATAGAATAAGAGGAACTACAAACGCTCTGATTTCCCTGTTTCGGTAAACAGGAATACGTAGGCATAAGATTGAAAGAAAAATCTTAGCGAGCACACTAATAAAAAAACCTAAAGTCCCCTATCTCCACCCAATCTGACAAATTCCCCATGAATAGTCCCAGTTTTCCACCTTAATAAAGTAAGAAGAAAGAAAGGCCCCATTACCATATAGCATCTGTAACCTAACAGACCGTTGTTTAAACTCAGTATGCAAGCAGGGTTAATTATTTCCCTTCCTTAGTCAGCTCACAATAGGATAAAAAATGAATCGGCCTGTAGTAAACCCCAAAGAGCGACAGCGCTTAAGAACCGCGTCCAAAATCGCTCGCTATAGATTGGCTACATTTTGGCTAAAACAAGTTTACAACAAGATGTTGGGTAAGATGTCCTGACATGGATGATCAGACATCAGTACAGATGTAGTTATAATACTTGGCAGGATGTCGAGTAAGATGTTGAGCATCATCAACTGTCATGACAGTATTACTGTCATGACAGATGTCATGACATCTTTGTCTGATACAGCAGGTGCTGCTATTGTATATCTCTTGACGGATTTGATTTGATTTGATGAGATCTTTTTGGATATACCTCATCATTATACGCAGGTCAAGGAGATTTATTAGGAACAAAGTGCAGATTTGATTGGATTTCATTAAAAGGATCTTGGAGACTTTTTAGGAAACTATTTGGAGATTTGTTCCTATTTTTGTGGAAAAGATCTTACAGCTGAATTAAAATGTGAAGATTGGATCTGATTGAAGAGTCCAAGCCCATACTGCAAGAATCTATAAATAAGGTCTTACTAGACCTAAAAATCGTACACCCAGAACAACAAACCGTCGGTGCAACATAAGGGTTTTGAGAGTCGCTTGTGTAGTTTGTAAGTCACCCATGTATCTTTTGATACTATGTGGTCGACATAGGTTGTTGTATTTTGTTCTTACTCGAAGCTTTGAAGCAAGAGTTGAGTATTATTGTTAGTCAAGAGTCTTGGTTGAATTTTGTAATGGAAGGGGTGTCTTTCAATAGAGTAGATACAGTTATGGTGTAGTAACTGTTAGATAATCACAGGTTGTGATTTAGGAAGTGAGAGGGGGTTCTCTTATCATTTAGATGTGACTTCTAATGATAAAGTCTTCATTGGGTAGTGATAGATTAGCGTGGATGCTTTATGTAAACCTGAGGTTGTTTGCATAAAACTATACTACTGATAGTGATTACTTCTTCCTGGATTGGTATCCCGCAGATGTAGGCGAGTTGCACCGAACTGGGTCATCATATTCTGTGTTATTTATCATTCTATTATTTTCAGTTCAGTCTTGATTAACATGTTGGATCAGATGTCGTGACATCTGTGAGGTTGCAGGTCTGATATTCAAGGTATCAGTCTGCAGGTGCACCTCTGAGTTTAATACATTATGTAGCATAATGTCTTGACATTTGTTAGGACATCTGCTGGATGAGATCTTTGGGAGATACTTTCTGGCATTTAAACGAGGAGGAGTTTTGGAGATCAGATCAATCAACTCAGACATACTCAAGGGTATTAATGGATGAGATGAATGTTCTGGATCGAAGGGAGCAACCCGGAGGTTGTTCATGTTGCTGAGGAGATTCTACAACAACTACAGGAGAATTGGCTAGTTCTCTTGTTGGTGTGTCTTATAAGATGTTGTGACATCTTATTAGGGCAAGCAGGATCTGTTCCTTGGTGGTTCCGCTGCATGTGTTTCTGATGGAAGAGCTCTAGAATTATGGGATTCTGGAGTTGTTACTGAAGATAGTTGGTGGAAGGTCTCAACAGTCGGCCTCTATAATTTGAAGGTATCTGCATTCTTTTATTCCAAAGTCGAGAACGATGGAGTGGAGGAAGTTGTGGTCAGATATCTGGAATGATGACTTGGCACTTGGAAGCTTGTTTCCTGGTACAGTTTGAAGTCAGTTAAAGAGGAGATATGTTGAGGTGTAAAGTTTATCAGGTTCTTGCTCTAGGAGTTTGATAAATGTTTGATCGGCTAGGTTGTCAAAGATACTTGAGGATTCTCTCAAGTCCACTCATAAAAACATCTATGTCGTGTATCTGGAGTCTTCTAGTTACTCTTCTGACTAGTAGGTGTTTCTTTGAAACGCGATCTGAAGAAAGTGGAGGTGATCTATTTTCACCATCCAAAAACAGCAAGGCAGGATTCATCTCTCTTGACCCTAAGAGTGGATCCAATCTGATTGAAGATTTGTTGGGGTAAATAAGACTTGTTCAGAGAAAGTCTTAGTTACTTGAGTCAAGGGTGGCAACCTTGGTATCTCAACATTGTCATTGAAGAAGATACTTGCAAAAAGATTGAATACTGTATAAGTGTTTATGACATGATCTGGTGGAGCTCAGCTACAACAGTGAAGAAGGGTTATCGTACAAGGATTTAAGATCCATTGCTACTTGTGGAATCCATATGTATTTAATTGATTATCCTTGAGATTCAAGATTAAGGATGTTCTGTCAGATGTTCTGACATCTTTTCATCAGAGGCTTAGAGAATCATGGGAGGGGTTCTGCATTCGATCAAAAGTCTCCTAAGTGTTGACCTGGGATTATTGGCTTAGCATCTGTTTCCTGGAAAGTATTGTGAATGACTTGTCCAGATGGTGATGCTGTTGAAGATGGAGATGGAAGACTATGAAGATATCATAATCTTGATGGTTACAGCTTGGGTCAGTTTATTTCTGATCTAGGTGCTTTGGAGCATGGTGTTTGCTCTGGTTGTGAAGGTCGAGGATAAGTGGCAGTTATCTCTGGCTTTCTATTGACGGCTCTACTCAAGGAAACGTGGCATTCTTGGTACAGCTATGGGGGGTAGTATCTAACTATTCCTTCTAAAGATTCAGACAGTGGCAGGTTTGAAGTCTTTGGAAAAGCACTGGCAGGTATTCATCAAGGTGTGAGCTTGTATGGAATAAATGAAAAATCTACATAATGGAGGTTGTCTACTCAAACTTGGTTGGTGAATCAAGTCTATGAGAGCATGGAAATCTATTTTTGTAAAGGGAGGAAGTTCTTTCAAGTGGCAGAAGGAGGAGCTGAATTCAACAGTTGGATGTCATATCAAAATGTTCTGACATCTAGCTTAACATCAGAAGTCTCAGCTGGTGATGTGGCACATCAGCTTAAGATAAAAGTGATCTACAGTAATGGAAGTTATGGATGCTTCAAAAAGGTCTATCTCATACAGTTTGCGGGAGCTGCGGTTTGAGAAGATGTTACATGACTAAGAGGCTTGGTGAATCCAAGATGTCTTGCTATGGAGCAAGTAGTTCATGTGACTTGAAGATCATATTTCATTGGTGGAACAATATATCTTATAGGAGTTCTGAAGAAGATTGAGGTCAGTCAAACAATGGCATTTGATTGATCTTTACTGTGCGTTTAAGCAGGATGCTTGAAACTGATTGCTCTTGTGCAGAAGAGTAGTTAGTTGAAAACGAAAGGAGCACCGGTTATCTACGTCAGGGGGAGTATTGCTACTGATTTTCCTGCTTCTGGTTGATTTCCCTTAAATGCATAGTTGCTTGGTTTGGCATATTATGGCTAAAAAGGGGGAGAAGTAAGTAGTGTTCCTTGGTTGTTTCCTTGAGGGGGAGCTGGTTGTGTTATCCAAAGGTTGTTTTAGCCAAAATTTGCCAAAGGGGGAGATTGTTAGGTCTTTGATTAGCTACATTTTGGCTAAAACAATTTTACAGCAAGATGTTGGGTAAGATGTCCTGACATGGTTGATCAGACATCAGTACAGATGTAGTTATAATACTTGGCAGGATGTCGAGTAAGATGTTCAAGCATCATCAACTGTCATGACAGTATTACTGTCATGACAGATGTCATGACATCTTTGTCTGATACAACAGGTGCTGCTATTGTATATCTCTTGACGGATTTGATTTGATTTGATGATATCTTTTTGGATATACTTCATCATTATACGCAGGTCAAGGAGATTTATTAGGAACAAAGTGCAGATTTGATTGGATTTCATAAAAAGGATCTTGGAGACTTTTTAGGAAACTATTTGGAGATTTGTTCCTATTTTTGTGGAAAAGATCTTGCAGCTGAATTAAAATGTGAAGATTGGATCTGATTGAAGAGTCCAAGCCCATACTGCAAGAGTCTATAAATAAGGTCTTGCTAGACCTAAAAATCGTGCACCCAGAACAACAAGCCGTCGGTGCAACATAAGGGTTTTGAGAGTTTCTTGTGTAGTTTGTAAGTCACCCATGTATCTTTTGATACTATGTGGTCAACATAGGTTGTTGTATTTTGTTCTTACTCAAAGCTTTGAAGCAAGAGTTGAGTATTGTTGTTAGTCAAGAGTCTTGGCTAAATTTTGTATTGGAAGAGGTGTCTTTCAATAGGGTAGATACAGTTATGGTGTAGTAACTGTTAGATAATCACAGTTTGTGATTTAGGAAGTGAGAGGGGGTTATCTTATCATTTAGATGTGACTTCTAATGATAAAGTCTTCATTGGGTAGTGATAGGTTAGCGTGGATGCTTTCTGTAAACCTGAGGTTGTTTGCATAAAACTATACTACTGATAGTGATTACTTCTTCCTGGATTGGTATCCCCTAGATGTAGGAGAGTTGCACCGAACTGGGTCATCATATTCTGTGTTGTTTATCATTCTGCTATTTTCAATTCAGTCTTGATTAACATGTTGGATCAGATGTCGTGACATCTGTGAGGATGCAGGTCTGATATTCAAGGTATCAGTCTGCAGGTGCGCCTCTGAGTTT
This sequence comes from Lathyrus tuberosus, assembly GCA_022829125.1. NCBI lineage: Eukaryota > Viridiplantae > Streptophyta > Magnoliopsida > Fabales > Fabaceae > Lathyrus > Lathyrus tuberosus. Next base: position 16,287,096 of record JALAZF010000076.1, read on the forward strand.
AATACATTATGTAGCACAATGTCTTAACATTTGTTAGGACATCTGATGTCTGCATAGGTCAGAATTTCAACAATTTTAAGTTTAATCAAAAGCAATTTAAATTTAATCAGGAATTTTAAATACCAAAGTTCAACCCCCTCCTCTCGTGTTTAAAGAAGTCACTTGTCCAACAATTTTGTGTGACAAAAAGCTCCTCATAGTTCTTTAGTGCTCAAGTCTACCACATTTTATCTGATTAATTCTATTTGGTCGGCAAGAAACTGTAGCGACAAAAATCGAGAGTGTAAGCTATTGATTAACTTAACTCATAAAGCAAGAGTCGCAACCGCACTTTTATTTTTATCCGAAAGGAAAGGAAAAAGAGCGAACAAAACTTAAACAAGTTCTAAACAAGAACAAATAAATAGAGACTGGGTAAGGTGGTTGGTTACGCTAAGGGAAGGTGTTAGCACCCAAAACGTCTATAATACTTTATAGGAACCATTTGAAATATCAACGCTTTTTGGTTTGAAAAGGTTTCTTTGAAAAGAGATTGAGGAGATGAGAAGAGAAATATTTTTTTAAGATTTCTGTGTTTGGAGAGACTTGTTGCCTCATGCCTACGTACACACAAAGTGCAATATAGGATCAAAACCCCATAGTTCGTGGTACAAATAAGAAAATTGGTTTGCTATGTTTGATTTTAAATGTAAATACAAGTCGTCATTTCCAAGCCAATAATTCCGCTTAAAGAGATGAATCATGTCTAAACTTATGAAAAAGTTTTAAAAGAGAAAGTGCATAAGGCACAAAAATTTTGAATGAGTTTGAATATTTTTTATGTTTTTTTGAAAAGAGCCAAAGTATGATTAACATTGATTGACATTTATTAAAGAAAAAGGAAGTTTGAAAATCACTTGACCAAAGTCAAGGTTTTATTATGAAAGCGGTTTTAAGTTTGAAAGTGAGAAGGTTTTGAAAAAGAGAAAGAATTTGAAAATTGAAGAAAGGATGGAGAAGAAGGGACTATCCTATTGCATAAAGATGAAAGCTAAGGATATGGACGGTCTAACCACACAAGTAAGCTCCATAGCATGAGCATTCTTCCTTTTAGATTTGACCTTGATCAAAACAAGTCTTCAAAAGAGAACTCCAAGTATCCAAAATCCAAGGTTTGATATCACAAGCTTCCAAGCATAGGTTAAGATCCTAATTCTAGGTCCAAAGTTCCATGTCCAAATGCAAAGGATAGTAACCATAGTCCACAATTAAGAGAACAAGTTTTTTAGAGGTTTAAGTCTTTATTAGTGTTTTTGGGTCCAAATGGACAAAAGAAAAAGAGCATAAACATAAACAAATGGTCCAAATTGACAAAGGAAAAATAGCGGAAGCATAAACAAATGATATGATATGATATGATAACATAAAGCATAAGAAAGTAAAGAGAAATAGGGAGCAAGAAGGAAACATAAACAAAATTAGTACAATAATATTGTTAGTGAGTTAGTGATTAGTTGTTAGAGAAAATGATCAACGATGGTTAAATAATGATCTTAGGCCAAAGTTAATGAAGACTCATTAGAGGATTGATAAAATCAAAGCCTCCTAACAACAAGTTTCATAAGTAATGGACCTAAGACAAGTAATCAACTTGTTGGCTCTCAATTTCGACTCCTGGATTGATTCATGTAACAAATGAAGAAAAAGATTTTTTTTGTCAAGTTTTGATGCATTTCGACTAGGCAAGTTCTATGATGGATGCTCAGTCGAAATCATTCCTTACGAAAGGAAGGATGACCAGGTAGACTTTGGAGAATTTTCTAAGTGTGGAATTGTTGTTTCGACGAAGTATTACGGATGATGTTTTCGACTTGAGTTTTGAATTTGAATCAAGGAGGGAATATTGTCCTTATCCAGTTTTTAAACGAAGACACGTGGAGTATGCTGAAGAATTGAAGACATGTCGAGCGCCACTTGTATTAATTTTAGAGAAAGGTCGTTAAAACAGTTATTTCGATTCATTATAAATAGACACTCTTAGTGATAGGATTGTGTGTGTTCAAAGTTGTACAAAATCTCTAAATTACTCAAAGTACCCGTGTGCAGAGAAAAGAGTGTGTTGAGAAAATGTATGTTTGATGTAAACACCATACTTTTACATTTCAATTCAAGTTTATTTTCTTTATTGTCCAAGTTATTTTTAAATACATTTACTTATTTTTTTGATTAAGTTCTGCAATTTACTTTCTATGAAATTCTTAAAAGTTGTTAACCTTTAAATTATAAATGATGTCGAAGTATTCGTCATAATCCAAACTTTATTTCAATTACTAGCACATGTCCTAGGATTTAGTATGGTTGATCCTGCAAGTAACCCAAGCCCTTGTTGATTTGGAAGACCAGCGGTTGTTTACTAATTTTCACAGTAAAAAAATTGGTACACCCGGTGGGACTGTGCTAACTGATTCTCATTACAAACATTACATTTAGTCATTGTTCTCTTTGAAAACTTCGTTGTATGTTATTGAGAAGTGGCAAAGTAGCCACCACTAACGAAGATAGACCAAGGAGAAGATATACGAGGAGAATGTCGAATTCAAACCAGCCAAATGTTTCGATTCCTCAAAGTAACAGTGGAGAACCGCCCCAAGTATCTTCGACCGGGGAACCACGGTTCCAGCGACTGTTTCAGAACCAATTCCATCCATGGCAAGTTCGACACCCACGCAGTCGATTACCCATGGTGAGCCTATTCTAACTTATATTGGGTCAAGGGGTCCTCCAATAACCCTTCCACCAATAGGGCCTGCTTCGAATAGGCCCTTCATGCCTCCAGGTTTCTCTATGCCCTTAGGTGGTAGAGAGCAACCCTATGAAATGCCAACATCTATGATGGCGAATTTTCATAACGCCGTCTCAACATTCTCAGAACCAGTAATAAATGTTACTTCGCCATTACAAGGATCAGGATCTGGGATAAACATGGGTCGAAGTAGCCAACCTTTAGGAATAGGTTATTCCACCCAAATACCAAACTTGACTAATAATTCTACAACAGTTATTAGACAACAAATGGATGAGAGTAATCATGAAATGGTCCAAATGTTGGCCCAAACAATGGAGATTATTTTTAATCCCCTAATCCAAAGTACTAATCAATCCAACCAACAAATGACAGCATAGATGACACGCCTTGCAGATTTCTTTGGAGTACCACAACCTCCTCGACATCCCCAGAGAGAATACATATTGGAAAATTAAGGAGTATTCCTCGAAGAAGATCCTACTATTAATCAAGTCCAGCAAAACCAAGGAAACCTGCCCCATGTAAATCTAGTCAATCCAAGAGTAGCGGTCGAACATCCTAGGGTCGAAACCCCCAGAACTCAACCTCAAATTCTAATTGAGGAGATACCAAAGGTAGTAATGGTAAATAGGAAACAAAATGCTGATAACGTTGTCCAGCAGATTCGACGTGATGATATGGCCGCAGATAACAACCTAGCAGCTATGGTCAAAAGGATAATGGAGTGAAACGGGATAAACTTTGGTCTTCAAAGACCAAACTATACTTCGCCATTGTCAGAGTATATTTTACAGTCAGATCTACCCCTTAGATGGAAAGTTCCTAAATTCACTAAATTCTTTGGGGATACCACTGAATCCACTGTCGAACATGTGGCTAGGTACTTGATAGAGGCTGGAGAGATTTTGAATAATGAAAACCTTAGGATAAAATATTTCCCAAGCTCTCTCACCAAAAACGGTATTTACATGGTTTACAACCTTGCCACCAAATTCGATCCATAATTGAACCCAATTAGAAAGATTTTTCCATGAATAGTTTTATATGGGACACGGCAAGATTAGCCTAAAGGAATTGGCTAGTATCAAACAAAAGTTTACTGAGCCAATAGATGATTACCAGAATAGGTTTAGATTACTTAAAGCAAGATGCTTTACTCAAGTGCCTGAACATGAGTTGGTCGAAATGGCCGCTGGTGGTCTCGACTATTCAATTAGAAAGAAATTGGATACCCAGTACTTGAGAGATATGGCCTAATTGGCTGACAGAGTTCGACAGGTCGAGCGATTGAAAGCTGAAAAAGTTAGGGCAAACAAAAATAGAAAAAAGAGGATAGCCTACGTCAGAATTAGTGAAAACGATAAAGAAACATATAATGAGTCTCTAGACTTCGACGAAAGTGAGGTCGACCTTGCTGAACTAAAGCAGGGACCTCCTTATGCATGTAAAGTCCTGGCCCCTTCGAACGGGAAAAACCCTGTCGAATCAGAAAAGAACGATAGATTTCCTAAGAAAATTTACACATTCGACGTCACCAAATGTGACGAAACCTTCGACTTATTAGTTAAGGATGGTCAAATGATAGTGTCCCCTGGTGCTAAAATGTATCCTTTAGAGCAAAGGAAGAAGAGAGGTTTTTTTAAGTATCACAATTTCTTGGGTCATAAAACATCTCAATGTTTTCTTTTCAGGGACCTCGTTCAAAACGCTATCAAGGATGGAAGACTAAGGTTCGGAGAAAAAGTGAAGTCTCAGATGAAAATTGATGCTGACCCTTTGCAAGTGGCTGATGCTCATTTCACCGAACCAGCTATTGTTAATATGATCGAAGTTACTGATGACTTCGCTCACAACAACAACATGATCGAAGTCACTGATGACTTTATCAATGATGTTGTCATGGTTAAGATCACTGGGGATCTTGACGAGAAGGTTATGAAAGATTGCATGTGTGACGTTACTGATGATCTCACCAAAGGAATCGTCGAAGACTGTAACAACGAATCTACTGATGGTTTCGATACTATAGGAATCACTGAGGATTCTAATTTGGCGATGGTAACAAAAGAAACCGCTGATGGTTTCATACGGACAAATAACTTGAACAAGGCTACTGATGACCTTACAATGAAGTTTCAAAGTTTGGACATTACTGAGGATGTCGCTATGGATGTTAACATGGTCAAACTTTCACAAGAGACTTCGATAGAGATTGTCGAAGAGCAACAACAAAAGGAATACAACAAATTGGCTTTTCCGAAGGAGGAGGAGAGCCTGATTGATTTCATACATAGGTGTCAGAAGAAAAAGTTGGAGGTTATGCTCTATCTAAGGTGCAATGTCGTGTTTGATAAGAAAGCGGCCCAAAATATGGAGGGAGTTTGATTGGCAAGGGGAAGGATTAAGCGAAGCCAGGATTCTTAGGTGCCAAACTTGCCAATTTCAAACCAACTATGAAGGCTTCTAGAGGAAAGTGGGCAAAGCCAGTTGAAGACAGAGAGAGAGGCCAAAAAAAGTGGCAGAACTTAGAGGTTAACCGGGGTTCATCGGTTGGTTACCGTAGAGAGTTCCAGACCTCCAAGAAGTTAGCTTACATCTCTGAGAATTGCAAAGCCAAGAATCCGATTACTAGATCCCAATGGAGAAGGGAGCAAAGGAGAAGAAAGGCAGAAAGAGAGGCTAAAGAAAATCAGAAAGCTGAATCAAGCACCAATGTGCCTGCTGAAAAGAATGAGAAAAAGGAGGTGAAATCCATCGAAAATAAGCTTGTAGAGGGGAAGGTGTTTCCCACTCAAGAAGAAGAGGCTAAAAAGGAGTGTGATCGTTCGATTGCTGGAGACGAGATGCTCACTGATGACTTTGATACAAATTCAGAGGGATCTTTAGATATCATGGTTAATGTAGTATCTGTGTTACCAAGGGAATTCGACTAAGTTACTGAGGTCGAAAAACTAGAGGATAACACTGACATAGAGATAGCCACTCATAGGCCAGTTTGTTACTATGTTATGAACAACAGTTGTGTAGAAGAACAGAATGCGTTCTTCGAAAGACCTAATGAGGCAATGAAAAGTCACTTAAAGCCTCTCTTTATTACAGGAAAAATGGAAGATGTGTCAGTCAATAAGATCCTTGTAGATTGCGATGCAGCGGTAAACCTGATGCCGCATTTCATGTTAATAAAAATAGGAAAGTTTAACACAAACACGAAGCCCCACAATATGGCATTATCCAACTATGAAGGAAAAGTTGGCACTGTAGCGAGCGATTTTAGACGCGGTTCTTAAGCGCTGTCGCTCTTTGGGGTTTACTACAGGTCGATTTATTTTTTATCCTATTGTGAGCTGACTAAGGAAGGGAAATAGATGTCTCCAATTAACCCTGCTTGCATACTGAGTTTAAACAGCGGTCTGTTAGATTACGGATGCTATATGGTAATGGGGCCTTTCTTTCTTCTTACTTTATTAAGGTGGAAAACTGGGGCCTTTTTTTGGATTAGTGTGCTCGCTAAGATTTTTCTTTCAATCTTATGCCTACGTATTCCCGTTTACCGAAACAGGGAAATCAGAGCGATCGTAGTTCCTTCTATTCTATGGGAGGAAATGGGTGTTTTGGTGTCTTGTTCAAATCCCAAGACGTGAAGCGATATGTGATATATATCTTGTTCAAAGCCCAAGATGTGAAGCTGAAGGTGGTTTGTATCTTGTTCAAAGCCCAAGATGTAAAGCTGAAGGGTCTATTTGTATCTTGTTCGAAGCCCAAGATGTGAAGCTAAAAGGTGTTGTCTTTAGAGAGAGTTTGTCATCTCTAAAGAGGGTCTGTTTGTCACAACTGTTTATAAAGGAGAATTACTTTAACCGGGATATGTGAATCCGGCAATGCCATAATTTCCTTTATAAGGGGTTCCAACCTGAAGGAGAAGACTTTAACTCAGTGTAGAGTAATGCTACCTTTCCTTAGGAATTTTTCATGCTAAAAAGGGACAGTGGCATGGATGTAAATAATCCAGAGGCTTGCCGCTTATAGCGATTATATGAAGGGGAAAGAGTTGTTGATGTTTGTGTACTGTGAACGAGGCACATCTTTGATGCTAAAAGGTTGATTGACTCAACCGGGGTTTTCTTATACAAAGCCTAAGAGGAGGCTATTGGTCCAACAAGAGAGAGTTTTTATGTGTCTCGTACGAAACCCGAGAGAGAGGCTAAAAGGGTTGACTCAACAGGAGAATCTTTTGTACTCAACAAGAGAGTATTTTTGTATCTCGTACGAAGCCTGAGATGGAGGCTAAAGATGGTGACTCACCAAGAGAATCTTTTATACTCAACAAGAGAGTGATTTTGTATCTCGTACGAAGCCCGAGATGGAGGCTAAAAGGTGATTGACTCAACAAGAGAGTCTTTTATACTCAACAAAAGAGTGTTTTTGTATCTTGTACGAAGCCCGAGATGGAGGCTAAAAGGGAGACTGGCTCAACAAGAGAGCCTTTTATACTCAACAAGAGAGTGTTTTGGTATCTCGTACGAAGCCCGAGATGGAGGCTAAAAGGTGTGACTCAACAAGAGAGTCTTTGTATCTCGTACGAAGCCCGAGATGGAGGCTACAAGATTTGACTCAACAAGAGAATCTTTGTATCTCGTACGAAGCTCGAGATGGAGACTAAAAGTTTTGTTTCAGTTGAGTGACAGGTCCAGTATGTTGGTTAAGAGAAAATCAGTTTTTATATGAGTAATGTTGCACTCATGGATTTGATCTGAGGATCGGGATTATTTCCTGTTCTCTAAGGAAACGGGGAATCCAAAGGGTATTTGAGACTGCCCAAGTCTGCGGGTGTTTCCTTACTTGAGAATGTCTCTGAGACTCAAGGAAATTAGACTGTCCAAGTCTAGAGTTTTATCTTTTGTACTATGCTTAAAGAAACAGTTGTAGTACGTTCACGGTAGAAAGATCTAGACTCTTTGAAAGACTGTTCTATTAAGATGACTAATTTCTGTTCCTATACCTCTAGGAGGTCGTCGGGACAATTTGTACGAAGCCCAAGAGGAGGCTGGAAACTTTTAAAAAGCTAAGGGACAATTTGTACGAAGCCCAAGAGGAGGATATCATTCTCAGAGGAAGAAATCATTTATACGAAGCCTAAGAGGAGGTTGTGAATACTTCTAAGAAGCCGAATGGTCCTTGTACAACGCCCAAGTGGAGGCGGGGATGCTTTTAAGAAGCCTGTGGGTCCCCAAACCCCAAGAAGTTCAAGACAGGCTATTCACAAAGAATAGATCAAGCCAGGAAAGTTTGAGAATTTGGAAGAAACTCAAGGGATGCAATTCACGGAGAAGAGATCATCTCTGGGGAGTAGAGTTTCTTGACAATTCCTAAGGAGGACAGCCGAAGAGAAGACTATATCTGGTGCTCCTATGGGGGATCTAGTATTGTCTATTTCAAAGAATGATCGAAACGGCTTTACCTAGTGCTAGACGTAGTTGCCGGGGAAACTCTAAATATCTATACTATTATTACACAGTCGATATGAGTTTATGAAAGAAGACTTACAGCGAAACAGCCCCACAATACAGTCATATGTATATGAAAGCGGTAAATGAAAGCATATAAACACTTACTCGGTTGTAGAGCTTCCATGTTGTTTGATTAGTTATTCCACAAAGAAAGATTGAAAACAACAGTATATTTAAAATCAAAGGAGAAAGTGCTTTGAAAAGAAAGATTAGGGCTTACAGCTCAAGGAAAGGCCCAGGGTTTTATCCGTGATCGCACTATCGTTTTGTACAGAGGGACTTATACAAGTGACTGAGGCCTGAAAAAGGTTTTCTGTACAAAGGGATGGGTCTTACACTCTCTCAAGAGGCCCAAGTGAGTTTTAAGAAAAGAAATAGGTCTTACTACTCGAGGGTAGGCCCAATGGTTAATTTTGAAAAGGGCGACGATCGCGCCGAGGTTTTGGAAACACCGTGGGACTTATACAAGTGATTGAGGCCCAAAATTTTGGCATTTACAAAGGAATTGGGTCTTACACTCTATTAGAGGCCCAAAGGTTTAAAAATGAAAAGAAATGGGACTTATAGCTCAAGGAGAAGCCCAATAGTCTTTTTTGTTAAAAGGCGACGATCGCGCCGAACTTTGAAAATGTACAGAGGGACTTATACAATGTGTGAGGCCCAAATTATTTATGTACAAAAAGGGGTGGGACTTACACTCTATTAGAGGCCCAAAGTGTATTTTGGAGAAAGAAATGGGGCTTACAACACGAGGGGAGGCCCAGATGATTTTCAGTTTGAAAATGGCGATCGCGCCGAGATTTTTAACGTATCGGGACTTATACAATAACTGAGGCCCAAAATATTTTTGTACAAAAAGGGTTGGGTCTTACACTCAATTAGAGACCCATGAGTGTTTGAAAATGATTTGTGAGGGTGAAAATCAAAGAAACCCCAATTTCATTTTTTAAGGGCATTTTTAAAAAAAAATCAAGTAAAAAATGATAAAAATATCAAATAAAATCATTAATAATGTTATAAACAATGATTAAGGTTTATGAAAAAGTATTTTATCCACATGAATATTTAAAATCATTTTGGTTTTAAAAATCAAGAAAAAGAAATCATTTTAAAAGCAGTTAAAACAATTTAAAACAATATTTTTGAATATATTAAAAATATATCAAATAATAATATTTTTTGTGATTTTTTGTGGATTAAAATATTATGGAGTATGAATAAGAAGTGTGTAAAACTAAATTGGAAAATGATGATTTTTGCTATGTAAAAGAATTGATTGAGTTTTGAAGATAAACTAAGAAAAAGAGGAAAGATGTCACAACATCACATTCGACATCTTTCATGAGTTTTGAAGATAAGAGAAAAAGGGAAGATGTCACAACATCACATTCGACATCTTAAAAAACCAGAACTGCACCTTGGTTTTCAACATCTTTGCTATCAAACTTCAAACATTCATAACTCTCTCAATTTTTAACGAAATTAAAATCCGTAAGAACCTATCTTGACCGATTTTTCGCAAGGAATCCAATGGTATCACTCATACATACTGAAACTTAATGTACAACACACAAGGCAAAAAACCAGAACTGTATGTTGATTTTAAACATCTTTGCTTATCAAACTTTCAACACTCATAACTCTCTCAATTTTTAACGGAATTAAAATCCGTAAGAACCTATCTTGACCAATTTTTCGCAAGGAATCCAATGGTATCACTCATACATACTGAAGCTTAATGTACAACACACACAAGGCAACAAATCAGATATGTACCTTAAGTTAAAAACAACATAAACTCCACATATAAACATGTTAAAGTGCAAACAGTAGGAGGATCATATCATACACATTAAGGACTACATTTTTACTTCAAGAATTGTTCAATATGATGCATGTATGTGATCAACAAAGGAAATCATGATTCAAAGAATTCAAGTTGTGAATTTTACCTCTTTTTTGGAGATTTTGTGCAACCTACCAAGTGCTTTGTTCCAGAAATGATTTGATGCTTTGGACACCATCAAATGACCTCTTAGAAGCTTTTAGGATGGTTGGAATCAGCTGGAAACCTCTGGAGCAAGTTTGAGCACTTTCTTGCAAAATAGGCGAAAGTGGCCAAAATGTCAACTCTCTCAAATGGTGTTCCAGATGTGTGGCACCATTTGGGACAGTTCAAGGATGATATTTGGAGTGTGTTTGAGGTTTTATATGGTTTGGAAAGTGACTGAATTAAGACATGGCTTGAAAAATGCAAAAAAGTCCAATTTTGAGGTTTTGAGAGGTGACTTTGTGATGTTGGTGTTATAGGTCACTTGTGAGAGTTTGGATCACCTACATATGGTGTTTATGAGGTGTTAGGATCATGAGCTGTGATGGAAATGCTCTCTAACTCAAAAACTCAGAATTTCCTTACTAAAGAAGGCACTTTGGAGTGAAATAAGTGATTTTGAGGAAAGCATCTGTTTGATGGCTTTGGTGTACTCAAACTGAGCACAAATGAGCTCTATTTATAGTAGAGCAAGTTTGTTTCAGCAGCAATAGTGAATGGTGGCTGCAGCAGAGGTTTGTTCAAAGTTGGCCAATGAAAATCCAAGTCTCCTCTAGCCATTGACTAGAGGTTAGAGCACAGAGCTTTGGTTCCCTACTTGTTAGAGGAATCTTGACTGAATTCAGTTGCAAATGTGTCAGTCCATGCCACCTCTAAGCATCTATTGAATGCTCCAATCCAAAATTGGAGTCTTGTCCCTGTTTTAGGGATTTCTAGGTTTGGCATGCTACTTCTTGTTCCAAGGACTTTGGAGGCTTGGCTCAGTGATTGTCCCCTTTGGATTTGATCCTCAGATGTGTCCAAGATGATGACAAGGCTTGGAAATTCGTGTGGCACAAGAAATGTGCAAATCTGTCCTGAAACATGTCTTAAAAATTAGCTGCAGTAAGCCTTGTTGTAAAATCCATAACTTCTTGCTCAAGAATAATAAATGGCTGTTCTAGGACTCTATGGAAAGCTGAGATGACATACTTCAACTTTGATGTTTGACCCTAGACTTGGTTCAACTTGGATCATGGAGAAAAACATCCTTGAAGTTGGGACATTCTTGGTGGAAAAATAGTAATGATGTTCTATGAAATGTTGGAACATCTGACGACTTTGAACATTAATAATTCCAAACTTTAATCACTTGTATCTTTTAATCCACTATGATATTTTGAATTGAATTAAATTTCACCTTTGATGCTTGTCCTGCATGGTGACAAAGCTTGAAAATTGTGTGGCACAAGAAAAAGTGCACAAAATCTGTCCTAAAAAATAGCTGCAGCAAGCCTTCTTGTAAAGTCCATAACTTCTTGCTCGAGTGTGATAAATGGACGTTCTACAACTTTCTGGAAAGCTGAGATGACGTACTTCAACTTTGATGTTCAAGGTTTGTGAAGATAAGACTTATAAAGTTATCAAAATTGACCTTGAACTTGTGTGATCAAATCTGTCCTAAAAGCTGTCATGAAAATTCTGTTTTATTAATGCCTTTTGCAGAGACCATAACTTTCTGCTCGAGAATGATAAATGAGCATTCTAGGACTTTCTGGAAAGGTGAGATGACGTACTTCAACTTTCATGCCCAGGGTTTTTCCTGAATCAACTTGGATCATGGAGAAAAACATCCTTGAAGTTGGGACATTCTTGCTGGAAAAATATTAATGATGTCCTATGAAATGTCAGAACATTGGACATTAAGAATTCCCAACTTTGATCACTTATATCTTTAAATCCTTATGATATTTTGAGTTGATTCCTTCTACAATGTTGAAGTATCAAATACCCTCTTTAAAAGTAGCTCTTACGCAAATTCAATGGATGCTTGGATCAATAGTTACAACCTTGAAAAGTTGTGCACTTGAACATGATTTTAACTTAGAAAAAATTTCTAAGTTTCCTTCAATTTGATCAATTTTGCAATTCTACATGATTTCTTGATTTAAATTTGATCAAATTAAATCATCCATCATATTTTCTTGAGTAATGGCTTGTGAAGCTCAAAGTTGACCAAAAGTCAAACTTTGACCTTCTGTGTCAATTGGCTTTATATTAGATGACCTTGAGGTTTGATCCACTTAAAATGTTGCACTCTTGTGCTTAATTCTTGATGAGGGAGTCCTCTTGATCCTGTGTGGGTGTTTAAGAGGTTAGACAAGTTGAAGATCATGTCATTCCTTGATTGATCCTTTGCCTAAGGCTCAAAGAGGGCTTGAAACCCTAATTTTGATTGCAGTGAATGCTCAACAATTCCTTGAGTAGATTGATGAGGCAAAAACGCACATCCATATTGTGATGATGATTTGCACAATGATGGGAAATCTTAGTGGTCAAAATTTGGGGTATGACAGATGCCCCTATTTAATCTTCTTGGACCTGAAGGTGTGAATGGCGAAGGTATTCGGGCATTCGGGGTGCAAGAGGATTAAATATCAGAATACCCGAAATTTTGATGATGGTTATGAATGGTAGCTTAGCATTCATCTTTTTTAGCTAAGCGATGATGCTTAGAAAAGGTAAACTTCCCCTCGATCCTGGTCTTCAGCCAAGGAGTTGGTCTCAGTTTTCTTTTGAAATAAACCTCCCCTCGATCCTAGTTTCCTACCAAGGAACTGGTCTTAGTTTCTTTTGTCAACTTCCCCTCGATCCTGGTTTCCTATCAAGGAACTGGTCTCAGTTTCTTTTGTCAATCAACTTTCTTGACAAGGAACGCTGTTTGTAACGGTTTTCCTTCAAACTTATCGTCGAATTTTCCTGGGGAGATGCCATTTGAGTGGAAAAAGTTTTGATGTCAGACTTGCTGGGGAACCCATTCGTCTGAATTATAGAGGTACACAAACTTCTCTGTTTGGCGACGCCATTTGTCGATTCTACTGGGGAAAGCGAGTCTCTTGAGAGTCTGTTTCCGTTTGGGGGTGTTACATCATACTTTTTCTGAGGTCTTTTCAGAGAAATGCCATACGATGTACCCCAATTTTGAGGGGCTTTCTCTGGGGATTTTCCTTAATCCAGGAAAGCGAATATATCATCTTCAATGGCGAAGAGTGATATTTGTTGAAAGTTTTCTTGTTTCTCAGAGGTTCAAGTTATCAAAGTGGTCAAGGACCGTCTCTAATCCAGAGATAAATGGGAGAGAGATTACTTAGATGATTCACTTCCTGATGAGGAAAGATCTGACAACTCGATTGAGAGGACTTTTATCACTAGGGGATAAGACCGACTAGAGTGATAGTGATGCAATATGAATATGAATGTAGATCAATAATGCATGATGTATGTATGTATATGCTGACAAAATTGATGCGACATACAAACTAGCGGATGAACACGACTGGATACTCGTCCACAGTGGGGCATGTAGAAATATCGGTGGTTCAAGATAGTATTCTGCCTTGCTTAGGAGAAACGGTCCCTGTTGGGAGCGACGCTGGTCGGGCTTAGGAGATGAGAACTCGGCCAAGGATGTCAGACGAAACATGGTATCTGACACAGTTGATCCTTTATTTAGGCGTAATGGTCTAGAAGGAGTACTTTGATTCTGCACTTTGAGGTTCGAACACCTTTGGAGAAGCGACCGATGTTCTTTTGATGTTCAACAGTCAAAAGAAATTTCCATCTTTATTTTAAAAGCAGAAAAAGTTTGACAAGTAAATTCATTTTTTGTTTTATTTTCAAGAATCGTTAATCATGTTAAAAACATCATTCTGTAAAGCTAAAACAAGTAAGAATTGCAAACAAAAGCACAAGGGCTCAAATTTTATTTATAGGATGGAAATCAGCCGAACGCGTGATTCCATAGAGTATTTACAAAGTTAGAAAATGGTAATTTACAGGGAAAAGGGCTACGTTGAAACATAACGACCATTATCCTTCTACCAACTTTGAATTCGGGACATCCTGAGCTTCTGTCGAAGATGACCTTAACTGGAGTCTCTGATGGATGGCATGACTGCTGAAGCGCTGTATAGATCAGACGTAGTTACTTGCCATTAATCCCTAACTTTTGCCTGGATTGTACTTGGAAATTTCCAATCCACCAGGATGATTTTTGATCACGTCTCTAATTTTTGCCTGGATCGCCCTTTCGGGTTTTCAATCCACCGAGACGTTTTTTTTTAGGCGAAGTATTTCTTGACTACGTCAACATTCGTGGGGTAGGCAAATTCCCCTCCATCCATGGTTGCAAGTCTCAAGGCGCCGCCTGATAAAGCTTTCTTGACCACATAGGGGCCGTCATAATTTGGAGTCCATTTGCCCCGGGAATCAGTGAGAAAGGATTGTATCTTCTTGAGCACAAGGTATCCTCTTCTGAAGACGCGAGGTCGAACCTTTTTGTCAAACGCCTTCTTCATTCTCTGCTGATACAACTGACCATGGCATAGAGCCGTGATTCGCTTTTCTTCGATCAAATTGAGTTCATCGTGTCGACTTTGACACCATTCAGCTTCGGTAAGCCTCGCTTCCATCAATACCCGGATGGATGGGATCTCTACTTCTATGGGGAGCACTGCTTCCATGCCATATACTAGAGAGAAAGGGGTTGCCCCATGGGGTGATAAATGAAGTTTTCTCCATGTCTTTTGGCGCCATTTTGATTTGATTATAGCCTGAGAATCCATCCGTGAAGGAGAAGACTTTGAACTTTATTGTACTGTATACCAGCATGTCAGTGTGTGGTAAAGGAAAATCGTCCTTTGGACTAGCCTTATTTAGATCTCTGTAATCTACACACATTCTGACCTTTCCGTCCTTTTCGGGAACAGGTACGATGTTGGCTAACCATTGAGGATATTCAGATGTGGCGAGGAAACCCGCGTTAATCTGTTTCTGTACCCCCTCTTTGATTTTGATAGCCATGTCCGGGTGAGTCCATCTCAACCTCTGTTTTACTGGCAGACATTCTGACCTTAACGGTAAATGATGTTCCACGATGTTGGTATCCAACCCTGGCATATCCTGATAGGACCAAGCGAATACGTCGGGAAACTCTTTGAGAAGCTTTATCAAACCTTCTTTGATAGTCGGACTGAGTAGGGCCCCAATCCTGATTTCTTTTCTCTCTTTTCCTGAACCCAAGTTTATCATTTCCAATGGCTCTTTGTGAGGTTCAATGGACCTTTCCTCTTGTCTGAGTAATCGGGAGATCTCTTCTGGAATTTCGTCGTCAACTTCTTCTTCGGCCCCAAATACCGGGAACTCAAAGTTAGGAGAAGGCATCGGATCGTATGTTTCTACGGGGTTTAAAACAAGCAATCTGCATGACGTGATGATTTTTGTTTAGAAGTGATAGAGAAAATGCAAGTGTGTGCAGTGTATTTTTCTTTTACTGCTTGTTTTTATTATTGAGTTTTCTTTTTTAGGATTACCATTTTCTGAGAAAAGCAAAAGGAGAAAACGGTAATTAATGCGGAAATTATAAAACGATGTTATTTTATTAATGAACAAGTCGATTTTTGAAACTACAGCCCTATAAAACAAAACTCTGTCGCTTTGGGCAAAGCGAAGAGGGAAATTTACAGAAAGCGAGCCCTATCAAACATCTGTTTCACCTTGGCAGGGTGAAAGGTTAAAGATGGCAATTACTTTGACTTATGAACAGTCTTCGGAACATCGACAACAACCCATTGGCGGCGAAATCCTCGGTGAATCACAAAGTCTGGCACCTTCCTCGATTTGTCTTCAGAAATAACATTGATTTCTAGTGGAGTAGGATCATTAGAATCTGTCTCCCAGGCAGAGTTTTTGTAGGAGGATTCCTCTGTTGCATTCTGCATAGTATTTGTACTCTCATGTAGATCTCCCCATCCAGTAGGCTGGATGTCTTCAAGCCTAATGCGAGAGCTTTCGGGAGCAGTGTACTTGACCATATAGTCGTACTTCCCACTTAGTTGTCCCAAGGTATCCCACACTTCTTTGGAACTGGATGAGTCATCCTTCTCGATGACGTTGACCTCGGGAAAAGTATAGTTAATGAATTCTAGTCTTGCAAATGTTACGAATTTATCGTCGTGCTGGGTATTTTCAGGATAACCTGGGTGTTGATCCCATGACATGGTGGGGACGTAGGTATTCTGTTCAATGATGCTTAGCTGATTTTCATTGTTCGGCTGATTTTCTTGCCCCAAGTCTCCTGGGCACGACTGCCACATTGGCAGGCCATCCATCGGGCCATAGTAGTCATGGTCAAAGTTATCTTTCATCGGAGTGTCCTCCTCTAATGAGTTTGGCGGAGCACAGCATCCTTTCAGATCACAATTTTCGTATATCGTTTCGACGTCTGACCTGGGTATAAATCTCAGACTCTATGCGGGATAGCAAAATGGCGTAGGCACTTCTTCCTGAGACATATAATCGTCCTTGTTAAGATAGGACTCTCATTCTTCCTCCATATCAGATGAATCATCTTTATTGATGGTATGTACCTCTTGAGTCACCGGTTGAAGGAAGCCTTCACTGTGGAAGAAGTTCTGAATGGGATGAAGACTTTCATCGTTAGCAGCTGTCTGGGTACAGGTTGCAGAAAAACCAAGACCCTTCTTTGTTTTATTGTCAGTAGGAATGACAAACTGTCCCCATCCTTTTGTATTGGTACTCTCGACCGCTTTGATAGCATCTTTGTACGAGGAAATGGAAGTTCCCTCCTCAGATTGATCGTCCTTGTGTAGCGAAAGCGCTTGGAACTGGGTTTCGATTATCCCTTCTGGTTCCACATAAGTGGATGACGATAAATTACTGACGAGCAAGGCCTATTCCCCACAGACTGTGATGAGTTGACCGTTCTGGACGAACTTTAGCTTTTGGTGGAGGGTTGAAGTGACTGCCCCGGCCTGATGTATCCAAGGTCTTCCTAATAAACAACTGTATGTTGCCCAGATGTCCATGACCTGGAAAGTGACTTGGAAAGTGTGAGGACCAATATTTATGGGAAGATTGACTTCGCCGATAACCATTTTTCTGGATCCGTCAAATGTTTTGACGATGACCTCGCTGGTTCTCATCGGAGGGCCTTTGAATGATAATTGCATCAAAATGGACTTCGACATAACATTCAGGGCTGAC
Source organism: Lathyrus tuberosus (assembly GCA_022829125.1). Taxonomy (NCBI): domain Eukaryota; kingdom Viridiplantae; phylum Streptophyta; class Magnoliopsida; order Fabales; family Fabaceae; genus Lathyrus; species Lathyrus tuberosus. The sequence continues at coordinate 16,304,482 of JALAZF010000076.1, forward strand.
CTTGTGTCTACCAGTATGCTGGCTAAAGCATCGTCCTGGCAGTTGACTGTAATATTGAGCGCCATGTTTTGACGGCGACCCTCTTCAGGTAATTCCTCATCACTAAATCCCAAGTTATTGCAGGAAGTGATGTTAGAGACAATGCTATTGAACTGTCTGATTGTTACATCCTGTTCCACAAAGGCTTGCTCCAAGACTTTCTGTAGAGCCTCCCTGTGCGCTTCTGAACTAAGTAACAGTGATAATACTGAGATCTTTGAAGGAGTTTGCAACAGTTGATCAACAATGTTGCATTCACTCTTTTGGATGAGCTTCAGCATCTCATCATTGTTCTTTGAAAGGTCGGGATCACTGGATTGACCGACGGGTGGATTGGGAACTTCTGTCTGAGGTTCCTTTTCTTTGCTGAGTTCTCCAACTCCTCTGTTGAAGATTCAACCGCTCCGTGTTACTCGACTGATGTCTGCAATATTCACGACGGAGGGTAACGGAATTTCCTTTCCATTCTCGACTATTGTTGCACCATATTTGTAAGGGATAGCCTTAGTTGATTCATACGGTAGTGGTCCTGGCAGATAGATGACTATGAGAGCCTTCTGATTTTTTTGACCATCATAAGTAATTTTGATCCATTCCTGGTTGGGAACTCTCGATTCGCCAAGTAGAGGGATGATGGCACAAACATCCCTAGTCCTCTGATGATCAGAGATTATGACAACGTCCTCGGTTTGATCAGCGAGATAGTTGACTGATCCAGAACTTGACCATGGTTGAATCTCTTTGTGGTCCAACTGGCTTTGAAGGGCTGCCCGCACGAGGTAGCATCCTTGATTATTCACTGAACAAACTCCACACCACTCATAGTTGTGTAGTGGCACCTGGCCGCGTCCGCTCTGAATACAGTGTATCCTTACTAGGTCAGTTTCCATTGACCGAACATCCTGACTTTGATATCTAGTAGGATTCCCGTTAGTGATACTGATTTGCTGGGTGTCTTCATCCATATAGATTAGAAACCACCAGTGGTTCAATAAGTGCTGAAGTGTTTTCTGGACAAGGGCACAACCCTGATCGTTTTTGCAACCCGCTTTATAGCTTTGATAATCATGTGATACCAGGAATCCGAGACGGACCTGTTCTGCGTGTAACTCCACCAGGCTGGTATTCATCAAGCGAATATCGAAGATTTGAATCATGTTGATCTGATAGGGATTCCTATCATGGTAGTCCTGGATTCATCCAAGATCCATCTGACGCTGGAGGGCCTCTTGTACAAAAGAGCATCCCTGTTTATTTACCGAGCAAGTCAGACAAGAACTGTAATTGTGCCGCAGCATATTATGATACTGGCTTTGCCTTTAGTGCATTGCCACCAGGTTGACATTCATTGCATGGACGTCGTGGTTTTGAATGACGTTAGAATTCGTATAAACCATGCTAACTCCACGAACTCGGTGCTCTTGGATCCATCTGAGATCCATCTGTTCCTGTAGAGCTGATTGCACCACAGAACACCCTTGATTGCTTTTAGAGCAGATATCACACTAGTGATAATTATGAGGTGGCACATGGCCATATCCACTCTGTCTACAATGCATCTTGACCATATTGGTCCTTAACAAGAGTACATCATGAATTTGATAGACGTTGTTAGACTCTCCCTCTATCAGGTTGACTGCAGCTTTTTTGTGTTAAGGCAGCGGGTTCGTGAGAACATTGGGATTCGCATCTTTGAAAGATAAGAGCCCGCTCCTAACAAACTTTTGCACGTCAGATTTGAAACTGAGACAGTTCTCTATGTTATGCCCTGGTCCTCCTTGATGATAAGGGCAAGTCTGATCTGCTTTGAACCAAAAGGCGGATTTTCCGGTACTGTAAGAGGAGCCTTGGTCTGGACGTGCCCTTTGACCAGTAATAACGGAAATAGTTCTGCATACGATACGGGTATAGGATCAAATCCTGGTGGCCGCATTGTACGGTTGTTGTTGTATTGAGGACGAGCCTGCTGAAGAGGCTGTTGTGTCCTTTGCTGAAGCTGCTGTTGATTAGGTTGGCTCTGCGCAACCTGAGGTTAATACGTAGAAACAGGCGTGGGGTTGATAGCAGGAGTTACAGCTGCTACTGGTTGGTACCGTCGCCTTTGCTTTCCGAGAGAGATATTCCCAATATCCTACTTTTTTTTCTTAGGGAGAGCACTACTGTATCGTTTTGTATTACTCAATGATCCAGCGTCTTTAACTAGACGTCCTTCTCGGATGGCTTCCTCAAGACGAACACCCATACCGACCATTTCGGTGAAGTCACTGGGCGCATGGCGACCATTCTATCGTAATAAAATGAGCTCAAGGTCTTTAAGAAGATATTTGTCGTCTCCTTTTCCTCAAGAGGTGGACAAATTTGGGCGGCAATTTCATGCCATCTCTGAGCGCATTTCTTAAAGGTTTCCTTGTCCTTTTGTGACATTAATCTGAGTTGATCTCTGTCTGGTGCCATGTCCAAATTATATTTATAGTGTTGGACGAAGGCAGTGCCGAGATCTCTGAAAGTGCTAATCGTAGCACGGTTTAAACCCATGTACCATTTTAATGCGGCACCGATTAAACTATCCTGAAAGTAGTGAATCAGTAGGTCCTGATTTTCTGTCTGAGCCGACATTCGCCGAGCGTACATCACCAAGTGACTTTGAGGGCAAGAGTTACCCTTGTATTTTTCAAAGTCGGGCACCTGGAATTTGTGCGGAACTTTCACATTAGGGACCAAGCAGAGGTCCGCGGCGTCCTTTCCAAATAGATCCTGACCGCGAATAGCTTGCAATTCCTTTTGCATTTCCATGAACTATTCCTGGAACTCGTTCATTCTTTCGAACATGCTTTCGTTTCCACCAGAAGGTATCTGCGGAATCTGTCCTTCCGGGACAGTGTGTACCACGGGTTGTGGTATAGTCATTACGGCCGAGACTCTCGGTGCCTCCCAAAGTTTATAACCTTTAAAAGTTGCTGTCATGCCCCTGGCATCTTCGCTTTCCCGAAGTTTGTAACCTTCAGGCCCAGCGGCTTCTGCTATGATTCCCTGATCATCAGTGATCGGCAGAACATATCCTTCCGGGATATAGTTAACAGGCATGCCCCAGGGACGATCTTTCACCATTTGATACCTAGGATCATACTTCTCCACTATGGGCATTGAGGTGATCTCTGAGATCATGGTTCTTTGTAGCTGAGCATCTACCATGGCTTGCATGTCGTTACGAAGCTTTCTCATATTCTCTGTTAGAGCGTCGATCTCTTCTTTCAACTCTCTGTCCTCTTCCTCGAGATCATCCATTTTTTTCTGACGATTGGCCCGAGTATTGTACGAATGAGACAGTTTGACTCTAGAACCGAGACACAAACGTGAGATTTGTAGGTAAGAAGAATACGTTATGGGAGAATGATAAATGCAATGATTATATTAATTATTTTTTGGTTTAATCAAAATAAACTTCGACAATTAGATTGCAAATATCAAACAGTGGGGAAACCCCATTTTATTGAAATTCAAAGGATTATGGAAATGGAAATACAGTAGATTACAAGGTATGGAAACAGAAACCTAAGCTAATGGGTCCCGAGTCCTCTCTGAGGAGAAACCGGGTGCTGATTCTGGTACTTTCCTTTTCTTTGACCGGGGCTCTTGAGTCATTGTCTGGTTGTCATTCCTTTGCCAAGTGAAAGGAGCGAGCAAATTCCTTTGGTCATCCTGATTATCCACAGCATGTTGCTCTAAAATCTCGATCAGAGCATCCTTATCTTTCAGCAGCTGCTGTATTTTGGTACACTCCATGTTGAGAATGTGTTACTTGTTCTTCCAAGACCTCCTCTCCTGTTGAACTTTGTTGAGAGTAACCTGAAGCTTTTCAGTTTCCTTCATGAAGTACATGACATATTCCCTTGGCGGAAGAACTCTGTGATGAGGATACGACATCTTTAGCTTGAGAGCTCTAGTTTGTACCCAGTGGAGATAAGGCTCCACCGAGACACAGTCCGGTTTTCCTAGAGACTCCCGTTCTTTCTTATGAACATGTTTCCAAGCGTGCACTATTTCCATCTTTAGTGCTCTGTCACTTTCTCCTTCTTTGAAGAAAAGACCTTCCAGATGAGGATTACGCGGGACATGCCTCATTGGGTATCCAAATTGACGACGAACGAGAACTGGATGGTAATTGATTCCTCCCTTAGTTCCTATAAGGGGTACGTTGGGGAAATTTCCACAATGGTCAATTATCCTGATCCTGTCATAAATCCTATTGCACCAATCAATGTCAGAGTTGGTGAGAGACGTGATTTTCTGCGACCAACGTAAGACACTCTTATGATCCCAAAAAGCAGCAGACTTAGGCAAATGGGAGATAAACCACTTGTATAGCAGGGGCACACAACACGTGATCTCTCCTCCGCTGTACAAATTCCCTAAGTGTACAGAATGATACGCGTCTGTGAGCAAAGCCGGTACAGGGTTTCCAATGAGAAAAACCTTAATGGCGTTGATATCGACGAAGTTATTAATGTTGGGCAACAGAAATAACCCGTAGGTGAGTAAAACAAAGATGCTTTCAAAAGCAGACACGTTCCCTATACTAGCAAAGTACAGAGCTTTCTTTGTTAAGAACTGGGCTGGCAAACCTTGGATGCCACCCTTAGTGGTCATGTGAGTCCTGACTTCTGGCTCATCCAAATAAATTGCTCTTGCAATGGTCTGGCCCCTTGGAATTTCTTCCAGTCCAGAAAATGGAGCTCGATAAGTAATGTGTAGATCATTCAGGTGAGAATACTCCTCCAGCGTTGGTGCGAGCTGGTAATCCAGGAATGTGAAACAGTGATAGACCGGATCGTAAAACTGAATGAGTGCATCCATGATTCCTTCAATCACATGGATTCTTAACAGAGGTAGCAGACCTCCGTACTTAGCTCTGAAAGCCTCAGGGTTAGTGATCATCCTCACTAACCTTCTCAAGTCCTCAAGTTTTGGAACCTTGAATGTATACTTATGAGTTCTCCTTCTACCGAAATCCATGAGCGCAATCTTTTTCTCTGACATTTGCAATCATTGTCTCAGTTTAATTTGAAAAAGAGAGACTAGAAGAGAAAAATTTTCTTTGTTTTAATGTTTTTTTAGATGAATGCATGAATGCAGCACACAAAAACATAGAAAAAAACATGGGGTCAAAGGGTCGTTGTCATGAAGTCAAGGCTCTAACCATCCCCCAAAGGTTTATACTAGTGATTTTTGTACCCGTCTCTCAAAATCATCATTTCTTGTCGAGAAAACACCAGCGAGCCGGGAACCGTGCTAGGTGATATTTTTTCGAAGAACCTTCAGAAGAGGGTGGTATCGTGTGACAACCATTTCTGATAGTTTCCGCACCACTAAAAGAGGTTTTTCCTAGGTGTATACTCAATCTTTCCACATGCGGCATCACACGCATTCCCATTAGCAGAAAAATAAACACATATATCAATTAGGAAAAGCAGTATATATATATTTATCCTAATGTCCTAGACTTTTAAGAACTATGAATCCTATGTTCCTGACAGAAAATGGCTCCCCAGCGGAGTCGCCATTCTGTGGTACCTTCCCAACTTAAAGGTTTTTGACCTAAGATCTTAGTGAAGTCAACAAAAGTCTCATTCCCAGTGAAATTCCCAATGAAGTCACCATGACTTGTCCGAGGTAATTGTAAGAAAGAACGTGAACTGATCCACGGTGGGCGCCACTTTTCTGTGGTGGCCACAGCCATGAAAAAGATTTGTCCAAGGTTTTCACCTTAAACATTAAGAAAGAATTAGAGGCCCCACGGTGGATGCCACTTTTCTGTGGTGGCCACCGCCATGAAAAAGATTTGTCCAAGGTTTTCACCTTAAACGTTAAGAAAGAATGAGAGGCCCCACGGTGGGTGCCACTTTTCTGTAGCGAGCGATTTTGGACGCAGTTCTTAAGCGTTGTCGCTCTTTGGGGTTTACTACAGGTCGATTCAATTTTTATCCTATTGTGAGCTGACTAAGGAAGGGAAATAGATGTCTCCAATTAACCCTGCTTGCATACTGAGTTTAAACAGCGGTCTGTTAGGTTACGAATGCTATATGGTAATGGGGCCTTTCTTTCTTCTTACTTTATTAAGGTGGAAAATTGGGACTATTCATGGGGAATTTGTCAGATTGGGTGGAGATAGGGGACTTTAGGTTTTTGGATTAGTGTGCTCGCTAAGATTTTTCTTTCAATCTTATGCCTACGTATTCCCGTTTACCGAAACAGGGAAATTAGAGCGATCGTAGTTCCTCCTATTCTATGGGAGGAAATGGGTGTTTTGGTGTCTTGTTAAAAGCCTAAGACGTGAAGCGAGAAGTGATCTATATCTTGTTCAAAGCCCAAGATGTGAAGCTGAAAGTGGTTTGTATCTTGTTCAAAGCCCAAGATGTGAAGCTGAAGGTTCTATTTGTATCTTGTTCGAAGCCCAAGATGTGAAGCTAAAAGGTGTTGTCTTTAGAGAGAATTTGTCATCTCTAAAGAGGGTCTGTTTGTCACAACTGTTTATAAGGGAGAATTACTTTAACCGGGATATGTGAATCTGGAAATGCTACAATTTCCTTTATAGGGGGTTCCAACCTGAAGGAGAAGACTTTAACTCAGTGTAGAGCAATGTTATCTTTCCTTAGGAATTTTTCATGCTAAAAGAGGGATAGTGGCATGGATGTAAATAATCCAGAGGCTTGCCGCTTACAGAAATTAGATGACGGGGAAGGAGTTGTTGATGTTTGTGTATTGTGAACGAGGCACAGCTTTGATGCTAAAAGGTTGATTGACTCAACCGGGGTTTTCTTATACAAAGCCTAAGAGGAGGCTATTGGCCCAACAAGAGGGAGTTTTTATGTGTCTCGTTTGAAGCTCGAGAGAGAGGCTAAAAGGGTTGACTCAACAGGATAATCTTTTGTACTCAACAAGAGAGTGTTTTTGTATCTCGTACGAAGCCTGGGATGGAGGCTAAAGATGGTGACTCACCAAGAGAATCTTTTATACTCAACAAGAGAGTGATTTTGTATCTCGTACGAAGCCCGAGATGGAGGCTAAAAGGTGATTGACTCAACAATAGAGTCTTTATACTCAACAAGAGAGTGTTTTTGTATCTCGTACGAAGCCCGAGATGGAGGCTAAAAGGGATATTGGCTCAACAAGAGAGCCTTTTATACTCAACAAGAGTATGTTTTGGTATCTCGTACGAAGCCCGAGATGGAGGCTAAAAGGTTTGACTCAACAAGAGAGTCTTTGTATCTCGTACGAAGCCCGAGATGGAGGCTACAAGGTTTGACTCAATAAGAGAGTCTTTGTATCTCGTACGAAGCCCGAGATGGAGGCTAAAAGTTTTGTTTCAGTTGAGTGACAGGTCCAGTATGTTGGTTAAGAGAAAATCAGTTCTTATATGAGTAATGTTGCACTCATGGATTTGATCTGAGGATCGGGATTATTTCTTGTTCTCTAAGGAAACGGGGAATCCAAAGGGTATTTGAGACTGTCCAAGTCTGCGGGCATTTCCTTACTTGAGAATGTCTCTGAGACTCAAGGAAATTAGACTGTCCAAGTCTAGAGTTTTATCTTTTGTATTATGCTTAAAGAAACAGTTGTAGTACGTTCACGGTAGAAAGATATAGACTCTTTGAAAGACTGTTCTATTAAGATGACTAATTTCTGTTCCTATACCTCTAGGAGGTCGTCGGGACAATTTGTACGAAGCCCAAGAGGAGGCTGGAAACTTTTAAAAAGTCGAGGGACAATTTGTACGAAGCCCAAGAAGAGGCTATCATTCCTGGAGGAAGAAATCATTTATACGAAGCCTAAGAGGAGGCTGTGAATACTTCTAAGAAGCCGACGGGTCCTTGTACAATTCCCAAGAGGAGGCGGGGATGCTTTTAAGAAGCCTGTAGGTCCCCAAACCCCGAGAAGTTCAATACAGGCTATTCACAAAGAATAGATCAAGCCAGGAAAGTTTGAGAATTTGGAAGAAACTCAAGGGATGTAATTCACGGAGAAGAGATCATCTCTGGGGAGTAGAGTTTCTTGACAATTCCTAAGGAGGACAACCAAAGAGAAGACTGTATCTGGTGCTCCTATGGGGGATATAGTATTGTCTATTTCTAAGAATGATCGAAATGGCTTTACCTTGTGCTAGACGTAGTTGCCGGGGAAACTCTAAATATCTATACTATTATTACATAGTCGATATGAGTTTATGAAAGAAGACTTACAACGAAACAGCCCAACAATACAGTTATATGTATATGAAAGCGGTAAACGAAAGCATATAAACACTTACTCGGTTGTAGAGCTTCCATGTTGTTTGGTTAGTTGTTCAACAAAGAAAGATTGAAAACAACAGTATATTTAAAATCAAATGAGAAAGTGCTTTGAAAAGAAATATTGGGGCTTACAGCTCAAGGAAAGGCCCAGGGTTTTATCAGTGATCGCACTATCGTTTTGTACAGAGGGACTTATACAAGTGACTGAGGCCTGAAAAAGGTTTTCTGTACAAAGGGATGGATCTTACACTCTCTCAAGAGGCCCAAGTGATTTTTAAGAAAAGAAATGGGTCTTACTACTCGAGGGTAGGCCCAATGGTTAATTTTGAAAAGGGCGACGATCGCGCCGAGGTTTGGAAACACCGTGGGACTTATACAAGTGATTGAGGCCCAAAATTTTGGTATTTACAAAGGAATTGGGTCTTACACTCTATTAGAGGCCCAAAGGTTTAATAATGAAAAGAAATGGGACTTATAGCTCAAGGAGAAGCCCAATAGTCTTTTTTGTTAAAAGGCGAGGATCGCACCGAACTTTGAAAATGTACAGAGGGACTTATACAATGTGTGAGACCCAAATTATTTATGTACAAAAAGGGGTGGGACTTACACTCTATTAGAGGCCCAAAGTGTATTTTAGGGAAAGAAATGGGGCTTACAACACGAGGGGAGGCCCAGATGATTTTTAGTTTGAAAATGGCAATCGCGCCGAGATTTTTAACGTATCGGGACTTATACAATAACTAAGGCCCAAAATATTTTTGTATAAAAGGGTGGCTCTTACACTCTATTAGAGGCCCATGAGTGTTTGAAAATGATTTATGAGGGTGAAAATCAAAGAAACCCCAATTTCATTTTTTAAAGGGCATTTTTCAAAGAAAAATCAAGTAAAAAATGATAAAAATATCAAATAAAATCATTAATCATGTTATAAACAATGATTAAGGTTTATGAAAAAGTATTTTATCCACATGAATATTTAAAATCATTTTGGTTTTAAAAATCAAGAAAAAGAAATCATTTTAAAAGCAGTTAAAACAATTTAAAACAATATTTTTGAATATATTAAAAATATATCAAATAATAATATTTTTTTGTGATTTTTTGTGGATTAAAATATTATGGAGTATGAATAAGAAGTGTGTAAAACAGAATTGGAAAATGATGATTTTTGCTATGTAAAAGAATTGATTGAGTTTTGAAGATAAACTAAGAAAAAGAGGAAAGATGTCACAACATCACATTCGGCATCTTTCATGAGTTTTGAAGATAAGAGAAAAAGGGAAGATGTCACAACATCACATTCGACATCTTAAAAAACCAGAACTGCACCTTGGTTTTCAACATCTTTGCTATCAAACTTCAAACATTCATAACTCTCTCAATTTTTAACGAAATTAAAATCCGTAAGAACCTATCTTGACCGATTTTTCGCAAGGAATCCAATGGTATCACTCATACATACTGAGACTTAATGTACAACACACATAAGGCAAAAAACCAGAACTGTATGTTGATTTTAAACATCTTTGCTTATCAAACTTTCAACACTCATAACTCTCTCAATTTTTAACGGAATTAAAATCCGTAAGAACCTATCTTGAACAATTTTTCGCAAGGAATCCAATGGTATCACTCATACATACTGAAACTTAATGTACAGCACACACAAGGCAAAAAACCAGATCTGCACCTTAAGTTTAAAACAACATAAACTCCACATATAAACATGTTAAAGTGCAAACAGTAGGAGGATCATATCATACACATTAAGGACTACATTTTTGCTTCAAGAATTGTTCAATATGATGCATGTATGTGGACAACAAAGGAAAGCATGATTCAAAGAATTCAAGTTGTGAATTTTACCTCTTTTTTGGAGATTTTGTGCAACCTACCAAGTGCTTTGTTCCAGAAATGATTTGATGTTTTGGACACCCTCAAATGACCTCTTAGAAGCTTTTAGGATGGTTGGAATCAGATGGAAACCTCTGGAGCAAGTTTGAGCACTTTCTTGCAAAATGGGCAAAAGTGGCCAAAATGCCAACTTTCTCAAATGGTGTTCCAGATGTGTGGCACCATTTGGGATAGTTCAAGGATGATATTTGGAATGTGTTTAAGGTTTTATCTGGTTTGGAAAGTGACTGAATCAAGACATGGCTTGAAAAATGCAAAAAAGTCCAATTTTGAGGTTTTGAGAGGTGACTTTGTGATTTTGGTGTTACAGGTCACTTGTGATAGTTTGGATCACCTACATATGATGTTTATGAGGTGTTAGGATCATGAGATGTGATGGAAATGCTCTCTAACTCAAAAGCTCAGAATTACCTTACTAAAGAAGGCATTTTGGAGTGAAATAATTGATTTTGAGGAAAGCATCTATTTGATGGCTTTGGTGTACTCAAACTGAGCACAAATGAGCTTTATTTATAGTAGAGCAAGTTTGTTTTGACAGCAATAGTGAATAGTGGCTGCAGCAGAGGTTTGTTCAATGTTGGCCAATGAAAATCCAAGTCTCCTCTAGCCATTGACTAGAGGCTAGAGCACAGAGCTTTGGTTCCCTACTTGTTGGAGGAATCTTGACTGAATTCAATTGCAAATGTGTCAATCTATGCCACCTCTAAGCATCTATTGAATGCTCCAATCCAAAATTGGAGTCTTGTCCCTCTTTTAGGGATTTCTAGGTTTGGCATGCTACTTCTTGTTCCAAGGACTTTGGAGGCTTGGCTCAGTGATTGTCCCCTTTGGATTTGATCCTCAGATGTGTCCAAGATGATGACAAGGCTTGGAAATTCGTGTGGCACAAGAAATGTGCAAATCTGTCCTGAAACATGTCTTAAAAATCAGCTGCAGCAAGCCTTGTTGTAAAATCCATAACTTCTTGCTCAAGAATGATAAATGGCTGTTCCAGGACTCTATGGAAAGCTGAGATGACATACTTCAACTTTGATGTTTGACCCTAGACTTGGTTTAACTTGGATCATGGAGAAAAACATCCTTGAAGTTGAGACATTCTTGCTGGAAAATAGTAATGATGTCCTATGAAATGTTGGAACATCTGACAACTTTGAACATTAATAATTCCAAACTTTAATCACTTGTATCTTTTAATCCACTATGATATTTTGAGTTGAATTGAATTGCAACTTTGATGCTTGTCCTGCATGGTGACAAAGCTTGAAAATTGTGTGGCACAAGAAAAAGTGCACAAAATCTGTCCTAAAAAATAGCTGCAGCAAACCTTCTTGTAAAGTCCATAACTTATTGCTCGAGTGCGATAAATGGACGTTCTACAACTTTCTGGAAAGCTGAGATGACGCACTTCAACTTTGATGTTCAAGGTTTTTGAAGATAAGACTTGTAAAGTTGTCAAAATTGACCTTGAACTTGTGTGATCAAATCTGTCCTAAAAGCTGTCATGAAAATTCTGTTTTATCAATGCCTTTTGCAGAGACCATAACTTTCTGCTCGAGAATGATAAATGAGCTTTCTAGGACTTTCTGGAAAGGTGAGATGACGTACTTCAACTTTCATGCCTAGGGTTTTTCCTGAATCAACTTCGATCATGGAGAAAAACATCCTTGAAGTTGGGACATTCTTGCTGGAAAAATATTAATGATGTCCTATGAAATGTCAGAACATTAGACATTAAGAATTCCCAACTTTGATCACTTATATCTTTTAATCCTTATGATATTTTGAGTTGATTCCTTCTACAATGTTGAAGTATCAAGTACCTTCTTTAAAAGTAGCTCTTACGCAAAATCAATGGATGCTTGGATCAATAGTTACAACCTTGAAAAGTTGTGCACTTGAACATGATTTTAACTTAGAAAAAATTTCTAAGTTTCCTTCAATTTGATCAATTTTGAAATTCTGCATGATTTCTTGATTTAAATTTGATCAAATTAAATCATCCATCATATTTTCTTGAGTAGTGGCTTGTGAAGCTCAAAGTTGACCAAAAGTCAAACTTTGACCTTCTGCGTCAGTTGGCTTTGTATTAGATGACCTTGAGGTTTGATCCACTTGAAATGTTGCACTCTTGTGCTTAATTCTTGATGTGTGAGTCCTCTTGATCCTTTGTGGGTGTTTAAGAGGTTAGACAAGTTGAAGATCATGTCATTCCTTGATTGATCCTTTGCCTAAGGCTCAAAGAGGGCTTGAAACCCTAATTTTGATTGCAGTGAATGCTCAACAATTCCTTGAGGAGATTGATGAGGCAAAAAGGTACATCCATATTGTGATGATGATTTGCATAATTATGGGAAATCTTAGTGGTCAAAATTTGGGGTATGACAGGCACCACACTAGGAGTGATTCAAGTTGACTTGACGGTAGGAACCATTACTAGACCAACCATGTTCATGGTTATGGAGACTAAGGCTAACTACAATTTATTGTTACGGCGTGAATGGATTCACGACATAGGGTCATACCATCATCAATGCATCAGAGGATTACCATCTGGTGAACGGATGGTATTGTAGAAAATATTGAAGCATATCAGAGCTATTTTATGGCTTCGGTTAATCATGTTGATAAACGCAATTTCGACAAATATTTGGCTAATTTTGCTCCTTGCAATCCATCTAGTTTTGCATTTACTCCAAATGATAATGCATATTGCTCTTTGTACTTGCACCCCACCAACGGTTTTCAGTGGGATCGAGAGGTTGTGGGCAAAGACGACCTTGCATACATAGGGACATCTGGAATCGACCCCACAGGTTAGGGGAGCGAGTTTGGTGACAATGAGTGAGTTGCTAGCGCTCGAAAGAATTTTGGCTTATATAGCCGAAAATAAGCTAAAAACGGCCTTTTTAGGCTGAGGTAAAATTCATGGCTGTCGAAGCCAAGAAGGAATCATGTCAGGAAAGTCCTGGTAAGGACTTCGACCCAGAGCCACCTGATAAGGCTCGGGATGAAATGCAAGGCTAGAGGCTCGACGCCATTTACGATGACGAGCCTTTGGGGTTCGAGAAGGATCCGCTGGCAATCAACATTAAAATGCTAGTGCAAGATCCAATTGAAGAGATCGACTTGGGAGATGGGGCGACAAAAAGGCCAACGTATATCAGTGTCAATATCAACCCTCAACTCAGAGTCGAAATGATCCAATTGCTGAAGAAGTTCAGAGACTGCTTTGAATGGGATTATGACGAGATGCCTGGTTTGGACAGAGAGCTGGTGGAATTAAAGTTGCCAATCAAGTCTGGGAAGAAGCCCATTAAACAAAAGCCAAGGTTGTTTGCACCTGAAATTCTCTCAAAAATTAAAGAGGAGGTCGAAAGACTTCTGCGATGCAACTTCATCCGTACAACCAGGTATGTCGAATGGCTTTCAAATATTGTGCCAGTTATGAAGAAAAATGGTACTTTGAGGGTTTGCATAGACTTTAGAGATTTAAATAATGCAACCCCAAAGGATGAATATTTGATGCCAGTGGCGGAAATGTTAATCCATTCTGCCGCGGGACATGAATACCTGAGTATGCTCGATCGATATTCAGGGTATAATCAGGTATTCATTGCTGAAGAGGATGTCCCAAAAACAGCATTTCGATGTCATGGAGCATTAGGCACTTATGAGTGGGTGGTGATGCCATCCAGCTTAAAAAATGCTGGGGCAACTTACCAAAGGGCAATGAATTCAATTTTCCATGATTTTATTGAGACTTTTATGCAGATCTATATTGATGATATTGTTGTAAAGTCAATTTCAGGGAAAATCACATAGACCATCTTCGACACTCCTTTGAAAGGATGAGGAGACATGGTTTGGAAATGAATCCTCTCAAATGTGTTTTTTATGTGCAGGCGGGGGATTTGTTAGGCTTTGTGGTCCACAAAAAGGGAATCGAAATAAACCAGAATAAGACCAAGGCCATAATGGAAGCGAAAGCACCATCGACAAAGAAGGAGTTGTAGTTATTACTGGGCAAGATTAATTTCTTAAGAAGGTTTATCTCGAACTTTAGCGGCAAAACTCAAGCCTTCTGGCCTCTGCTTCGACTCAACAAGGAAGGATTCGAATGGGGACAAGCTCAACAAGAGGCTTTAGACAAAATCAAGGAGTATTTAAGTCACCCTCAAATACTGATTCCACCTTGTAGAAATAGGAGTATGAGGTTGTATATATCTGCGTCGGATAAGACTTTAGGGAGCATGTTAGCTCAAGAAGATGAAAATGGTGTCGAAAGAGCCATTTACTATCTTAGTAGGGTCTTGAACGATGCAGAAACCAGATATAGGCATAGCACAGTCGAAAAACTATGCATGTGTTTGTACTTCTCATGTATAAAACTTAAGCATTATATAAAACCTGTTGATGTTTTTGTTTCCTCACATTTTGATGTTATAAAGTATATGTTGTCAAAACCAATTTTGCATTGTCGAATTGGTAAATGGGCGTTAGCGTTAACTGAATATTCTCTAACTTATATGCCCTTAAAAGCTGTTAAGGGACAAGTAGTGGCGGACTTTATAGTCGACCACTCGATAAATGAAGAATCATTAAATTACCTCAAACTAGAACCTTGGAAGTTGTACTTCGATGGTTCGAGTCATAAAGACGGAATAGGTGTAGGAGTCTTGATTATTTCTCCTAACAAAATTCCAACAAAATTCAAGTATAAAGTGGAAGGACTATGTTCAAATAATGAGGTTGAATACGAGGCTCTTATAGCCAGACTTGAGATACTGTTGAAATTGGGGGCAACTCGAGTAGAAATAATGGGTGACTCAGAGTTGGTCATAAAACAAATCACAAATGAGTACAAATGTGTGAAAGAAAATCTCATCATGTACTTTGAGATAGCCAATCGACTCTTAAAAAGATTTGAGTTGGTCAGCATTCGACACATTCCTCGATTGGAAAATCAAGTAGCTAATGATTTGGCTCAGATTGCCTCTGAGTCTAAAATTTCGAGGTAAAAGTTGCAAGATGCGATCGAAGTCAGAGGGAGGGTTGTGTCAACCAGATTATCCCCATCAGATCTAGAAACAACAAAGCTAGGATATGCTGACAAAGATAGACAGCCTAACGGACAAAGATTGGAGAAAACCAATAGTGGAATATTTTCAAAACCCAACGGCGTCTACTAAATGAAAAATCAGGTATCGAGCTTTAAGTTATGTTTTTTTGGGAAAAGAATTGTTTAAAAAGACTCCTGAGGGAGTTTTGCTTAAATGTCTTAGCAAATCTGAGGCATACCTAGTCCTTTCGAATGTCCATAGTGGGGCGTATGGGGAATATCAGGTGGGCCATAAAATGAAGCGGTTCTTATTTTGACAAGGAATGTATTGGCCCACCATGTTGAAAGATTGTATTGAGTTTGCCAAAAGGTGTTAAGAATGTCAAGTACACGCAGGCATACAACATGTTCCTGCAAGCGAATTGCATTCTATAGTTAAACCATGGCCTTTTAGAGGCTGGGCTTTAGATCTTATTAGAGAAATTCGACCAGCATCATCCAAAAGTCAAAGATACATCTTGGTTGGTATTGATTATTTTACAAAATGGATCGAAGTTGTACCACTGACGAACATTGACCAAGAGGATGTGATCGAATTCATCAAGAAGTACATCATCTTCAGGTTTGGAATTCTAGAAACTATTACAACAGACCAAGGATCGGTATTTATTGGTCGAAAGATTCAAGAGTTTGCTAAGGAAATGGGTTTCAAACTGTTAACATCTACACCTTACTACGCTCAAGCTAATGGCCAAGTCGAGGCAGCAAATAAGGTTGTCATTGCTTTGATTAAGAAGCATGTGGGAAAAAAGCCCAGAAACTGGCATAAGACTTTAGACCAAGTCCTCTAGGCATGTCGAACATCCCCTAAGGAGGCTACTAATACGACTCCATTTCGATTGACATTTGGCCATGATGCAGTTTTGCCAGTGGATATTTATTTGCAATAGATAAGAATTCAAAGACATCATGAAACTCCATCAGAAATATATTGGAATATGATGTTGGACGAATTAGTGGATCTGGACGAAGAAAGACTAAATGCCTTGGAATTGCTAAAAAGACAGAAAAAGAGAATAGAGAAGTCTTATAACAAAAAAGTTAAAGTTAAAGTATTTCTTCCTGAAGATTTGGTTTGGAAAGTGATCCTTCCTATGGATCAAAAAGATAAGACTTTAGGGAAATGGTCCCCTAAATGGGAAGGTCCCTTTCAAGTTATTCAAGTATTCTCTAACGGTGCATATGAGATCGAAGAATTAAGCGAGGATAAAAGGGTTTTGAGAGTGAATGGAAAATATTTGAAGAAATATAAACCTGCACTCCAAGAGATAAAAATAGAAAAAGAATAATCACATACAAAATGGTCGAAGCCAACATGGTAGATAAGTATTGCCAAAATGGCTTAAGTCATTACAAGTCATGTCACAAAGGGCTCATTACAATCGAAAAGGAAATAAAATTCAATAATTCAGCTCAGAATGGGAAAGAACACTTCATTCTCTCATATTTAGATTTTTGAATCATCAAGTGACGTTCGCAGAGAGCTTTGTTAGTTGAGAGGGTCTCGATTTCCTTTCCAAGCTGCTGGGCTCTGTCGACATGATACATTCCAACTTTGAGTTCTTTGGCCACCTCTTCTTGGTTAGATTGGAGAAGCTCGTCTTTACGTTGCTTTTCCTGAGAGATTTTGCTTTGCAGAATCTTGATTTGATTTTCCCATTCTTTAACATTTTTGTCACAACTTTCGATTTCCTTTTTATTCTGCTCAGAGATCTTTTCCATGTTTGAAACTTTGGTAGTAGATTCAGAGGCTGTATCCCATTCGGCCAGCTGGGTCTCCGACTTGTTGATAATTATGCTTGATAAATCTCGAAGACGGTTTAGATCAGTAACAACAAGGTCGATTAATGTGCCCAGTTCCATGATGACATCAGCAACTTCAGGAGAAACCTCCAAAACATTGACTTGCTTCAAGAGTTTCTTAAGCCCAAAATGGCACGAGCATCCTTTTCCAAGAGTTGGAATAGGTCCATGGTAAAAATTCGCTCTTTGATTTGAGGAAGCAAGTCCTCCTCAGGTTTTCCAATGGATTGGTTGCCTGAGGCAGTCGAAGTGTTGGTGCTTTTATCACCAAAGCTATATCTGGAGCTAATCATGGCTTTTAAGTACTCCATGGGCCTTTGTACCTTCAATGATTCTAGTTCTTAGTGTGAAAGACTGGTAGAATTTGTACTGGTCGAAGCAGGGTAAGTTTTCGATTGATCTGCTTGCTTCTTCTCTTCTTTTTCGTCTTAAACTATAATTTCATCTTTAAAATCATCTTCCTCCTCTCCTTCATCCTCCCCACCCTTTTCGTCGCCGCTGTTCTGTTGAAAGATTGGAGACTTATCTTCAGATTTATCTTCGACATCTTGTTCTGCCATAACTTCATCAGCGACGTCAGCCATAACTTCTTCCCTGGCTGGGCTTGTTTGTTGTTCAGGTTCGTTGGTGTGCGAAAGCTTAGTGGCGGCTCCAGGTGGTGTTTTCTCTTGAACATCAGCAAGTTGGTTCACTTCGTCAGCGGACCCTTTTGTGGAATCCTTGGGGGAAGTTCTGGAAGGGCTCGTTGGATGGTAGGTAGGTTCGCTGCTGGTGGTCGGAATAATTTGTTGTACCATTCGACGCCCTTGATCATCTTTAGCAGTCTGGAAAAAGAAATCAAAATGGGTTAATCGAAGAAAATTATAAATGTTCAAAATGAAGAAGAAATTTGTGCACCTCAGGATTCTCAGTCCCAGGGCTAGAGTTATCACTCTCAACCTGATCAGGGTTTTTCTGGTCGGTTTGTCCTTTGCCAACAGGTGTGGCATCAGTTTCGACTACCTTCAAAGTAGGAGGTTTCGTTACAGGTGCTCTGGTGGGTTTTTGCTGTGGACGAAAACTTACATCAGTAATCTTCATTTGTTTCTTCTTCTTTTGTTTGAGGTGTTTTGTTTGGTCTGGCGAAGCATCCCCGTCATCAGATTCAATCAGATGAACCTCAGGATCCTTTTGTTTTCTCTTTTTAGGTGTCAAATGAGGTTTCCGACTTACCTGCAAATAGTAAAAATTCTATCATATTTTGATGATAATTTGAGAAGGCAATATATATATAAAAAAAAAGAAATAATAAGTGTAAAATTTACCTTTGATACAGGTTTCTTGGTGTTATGATCATCTTCTTCTTCTTCGTTAGTTTCTTTCTCGACAGGAGGGGTTTTCTTGGTTGGAATCCTTACAGCTGCAAAAGAAAAGTAATGCAATTAATATAAGAAAAAATAGAATATAGATGAAAGGAAAAGAGGAGATGTCGAAAAACCTCCCATTCCACACCTTCATATATCGGAGACTCCACGCGAACGTGTTCTATGCCAATATGAAGGTGGCCTTTGAAATTGTCCAAGGTATACTTAGTCGAAACCACTCGCTGAGCACGTTTTTGATAATCATGGCGAAGATTTTTCATAAAATTCCCACAAACGAACTAGTCTGGAAATGGATGGCTAAAAGCCACACCAAAATCAGTGGTTGGCAGTCGAGGGAACTCTGGAGGATAAAGATTAAAAGCTACCTTGTAGCATTGATCAGGTCGAACGTACGAAGGAAGTTTTAAATCCTTTAATTTCTTAGTAAATTTTTCTTTTAAAGTTACTATTGCTTCGCTAATGGTTCGACTAAGCTCATTTGGCCTGTAGGCAGTTTCAAAGTATTTCGGGAATGCTTGGATCTCTTTGATGTGTCTTGAAGTACCTTTCTTCACTTTGTCCTGTACAAGGGTAAAAGCTCTAGTTAATTGAAGGTTGAAGGAGGCTACATCAAAAAATTGTGTTGTAGTATTCTCTCCACCAATCGTCGAACTCCTTGGTGCAGAGGAAGCTTGGTTTGAAGGCCACATCGTTAAATTCTGTCAGGCCAGAATATTTGGCTAGCAACTTGGCACAGTCTATTTCGTTATGCACCATGTTGTAATGAATCAGTGAGCCTTTTCTTGGAAAGAGAGGTCTAGGGGTAATCTGGATCAAACTGAATTATCGAGAGACAAGGTTTGGTTGATAGTTGACAAGAGAGATTCAAAGCTTGGAAGGGTTGAGTCTCGAGGCTAATAATCGTGGTGTAAGGAAAGACTCCCAGATATTGAGAGGTTCTCCTTCCTATTCTTTCGACTCAGGAGGAAATCGTCTTGTAAACCATGCAGGGTCTACTTTCCTGTTAGCAAAATGGGCCATGGTAGGGGAAAAGTTGTAGCGTTTTGCGAACATCATTACATAACTGGTAAAGGTCTGTTGAAGACTCATTCCCTCATCATTAGGAGTCAACAGTGCAAGTCGTGTCCCTTCGACTCTTCTATCTTTTACATAGGCTTCGTCGACGGCGTTTTGACCAGGAAACGATGCTTCGAAAGTGGCATTTAGCCATAGTTGGAGTAGCCAGAAAGGTCTAGAAAGGAGTAAGCTTCCTTTCGTCTTGATCGTCTTCAGCGCAGTGACACCTTCGCCAAGGGATTCATATAGGTTCGCCAAAATGATTTCGCTAAGGCAAAGGTCGTGGTCGGCGTGCAATTAGTTTGCCATGGTCAAATACCTCTTCGCCACTTGAAGAGATCTTGAACAAAAAAAAACAGCGTGAGAGCCAGAGAGCCAAGAAGGAGACATGCGTTTGGTCGAAAACCTCGTTGGTTTCTTTGTCGTGGTAGTAGGCGATGTAGGTGGTAAAGGCTGCTTTGCTGGTATCGAAGCCTATTGAGTCGTCAACTAAAATGTTGGGGTCATAATGTACTCCAGTCGGTTTTAAGCCAGTGATGGCAGCAATGTCGAACAAGGTTGGGGTGACCATTCCACAAGGGAGATGGAAATTGTTATAAGTGTTGTCCCAGAAGCAAAGGGAGGAGATGAGCATCGAAGGACAATAACATGGTCCTATTTTCGACAGTTGAATAAGGTCATAAATGCCCATTTTATTCCAGATTTAGGACTTGGCCTTTTCTATCTTTTCTAGCCAAGCTAGATAGTCAGAAGGATCTTTTGACAAAGGGCAGGATCTGAAAACCCTAGAACTAGTATTCATGAATTCTAAGTTTATAGGGTCCCAAGAGGCTACAGTCGAAGGTGAACCTTAGCCATCTAACTTAAATTTTTCATCATTCATAACTTCCTAATAAGTCATAGGTCTTAAGCCATTTGCTATGGGTTTATAGCGATGGTAGGCTGGAAAAAATTCCCTAATTTTAACAGGACCAACATTTAAATCAGGGACCTACCATGGCATGGGTCTTACCAGATACAAGAATAGGAATCAATACCTGGGATTGATATATCCGGCGCTTCTCTTCTTCATTTGGAGGTTCTGGAACATATTGTTGATTCCCAACCACCTTCGGACCTAATACCTTATGAACTGGAGCAAGCTCATTTGACTTTTTAGAATCCTGTGCTTTCTTGTTGGTTTCTTTGGAGGTTGTTTGAATGGAAGCCATTGTTGCAGTAGATATGTGAAGAAAGCTTGGAGAAAGAAGATGTTTGGAAGATGATACAGTTTCATAAATTCAGGAAGTGAAAAGAAAAGTGAAAAATGGTAACTTTTTCCCTTTTATAGGTGAATTGAGACGAAATGGTTGCTATGCACGATCATTGTACCTCATTAATGGTGACAAGATCGTGGGACACGCGTTGCATGGAGAGGATGCGATTAGACGGTGGCTGTTAAGTTTCTGACCCACGATCTTCTAGGGGCTAGAAACGTGATGATTAAAAAGATTTAGGCATAGGAGTGAAGGGACATTTCAGAAAAGGTGTCATGATGACCCTGACGTCATAGTTTTGCTGAGTCATGTGAACAGTTCACAACGTCGAATTGTCCATGGCGTCGAATCATGCTATCAAAAATATCATTTTCTTTATTAGATGTCAAAAAGGACATTTTGGGGGGCAATTTATTGGCTCTCAATTTCGACGCCTGGATTGATTCCTATAACAAACGAAGAAAAGGAAATTTTTTGTCAAGTTTTGATGCATTTCGACTAGGCAAGTTCTATGATGGATGCTCAATCGAAATCATTCCTTACGAAAGGAAGGATGACCAGGTAGAGTTTGGAGAATTTTCTAAGTATGGGATTATTGTTTCGACGGAGTATTACAGATGATGCTTTCGACTTGAGTTTTGAATTTGAATCAAGGAGGAAATATTGTCCTTATCCAGTTTTTAAACGAAGACACGTGGAGTATGCTGAAAAATTGAAGACATGCCGAGCGCCACTTGTATTAATTTTAGAGAAAGGCCGTTAAAAGAAGCTATTTTGATTCATTATAAATAGACAGTCTTAGTGATAGGATTGTGTGTGTTCAAAGTTGTACAAAATCTCTAAATTACTCAAAGTACCCGTGTGCAGAGAAAAGAGTGTGTTGAGAAAATGTACGTTTGATGTAAACACCATACTTTTACATTTCAATTCAAGTTTATTTTCTTTATTGCCCAAGTTATTTTTAAATACATTTACTTACTTTTTTTATTAGGTTCTGCAATTTACTTTCTTTGTAATTCTTAAAAGTTTTTAACCTTTAAATTATAAATGTTGTCGAAGTAGTCGTCATTTTCCAAACTTTATTTCAATTACTAGCACATGTCCTAGGATTTAGTATGGTCGATCCTACAAGTAACCCAGGCCCTTGTTGATTTAGAAGACTAGCGGTTGTTTACTAATTTTCACAGTAAACACAACCATACTTGGACTTTCAAACATAAATTTGAGCCACGAATGATCATTTTCCGGTACAGGACACATGTAGCGCTATGTTAAGCAATCGTAACACAATCTATGAGGAAGATCATACTATGGGAGGCCGATCAATAACGATGTTAGTGTTAATGCATGCTAGAGAAGTGATATGTAGATCACTCTCCGAAAGCAGTACCGCACAAAAAGAAAAGAGGTAACGATCTCATCTTCATAAAAAACTTAAAATAAGTTCCAACGATATCGAAGATTTTCATCGATAAAAAAAATGAGAAATAGATGAAGAAATGCCAAATTGAACCACACAAAGATGTAATCCAAGGCAAAGAACTAAAGGAAAGGGAAGGAAAAGGAAAAGGAACCAAAACATGCCCAAAAACAAGCCAAAATCACACCCTGGACAGTGGGTAATCGATTACCCTAATGTTGGTAATCGATTACCACTGCTAAAAGGGCAGATCCAAGCACAAAAATAGGGTGTAATCGAATACCACTGGGAGAATAATCGATTACACCTGCTAAAACAGCAGAAAATCAGTTTGAAAAATGCAAAATCCTTGATCAATTATTTCTTCAAACACCTCATGATCAAGGATACAATTGTGCACGAAAATTCAAGTAAAACAATAGCAAATAACACCAATGGATCACAATTTGCAAGATCCAAAGATCAAGCAACAAGAATCAACAATGGATCACATTGTGAAGGATGTATCAAGAACAACAATAGTGGATCAAGAGTTTACCACTTCAAATCTGGAAATTCTTCAAATCAACCTCAAGAACCACACTCCAAAGCCTTGATCTATAGAAATTGATGATGAAAAAGTGAATGGATGAAGGTTTAGCTCAAATATTAGTAAGTTCTAATGGTGAACTTACTATCTTTCAATGGAAGAAAGAGCTTTGGTGAATTTGGTAGTTGGAGAAAATTGAGAGAAATTTTTGCAAGGTGAATTTGGCTATCAAAAGCTTGTAGAATGAATGAAATGAGGGTTCTATTTATAGAGTTTAGGCTTGAGAATTTTGGTGGCTTGGAGTTTGGTTTGGAGCCAAAGTTAGGCTTGAAATTTGAATTTGGAGGCAAAATCAAGATCAAGTGATGATTAGTGAAAGTGTATGGTGGGAATTAATTATGATGAGGTAGGGGAATTATTTGGAAGTGATCTAGAATGTTCTCAAATGATGAAATTGGAGCCAAATGCTACAGAATTTGAATTTGGCACATTTTCACAAAAAACGTACCGAGTAATCGATTACCCTAATGCTGGTAATCGATTACCACATTGAAAAAAATTGTGAAAATTTGCCTTTTGATGTGTTGTTGTGGCTCTGGCTCGATTCTTTTGACTTGTCAAAGAAGACATGGAAATAAACACATGAACCTTGGAGTTGAGGAACTGGTATTTGATATCCTTGATCCAAATCCTTCCTGAAAAAGTTTGTTAAAGGAAAAAATATATATTTTTGGATTTTAATTAAAGGTTAGTAAACATAAATAAATAAAGGCAAATAAGAAACACACAGATGCTCAATGATCCCTGCAAGGCATAAACCCAAAGATGAGGGGGGATGAAGGAACCAAATCATGATCTTGTTTGTGGTATAATATGCAAATGAGATGTGAGAAATCTTAGGGTAAAAATTAGGGTACAACAGCTGCCCCTATTTAAGTTTCTTCTATCGGGAGATATGAAGGTTGAAAACTTCGTCTCGACAAGATTGAAGATACTTAAATACAGAAACCCATATTTTTTAGCCCTAAGTCGCCACAAGAAGATATGAATGCAAAGGATAAAACACTCTGCGGGGAAACTTAAAACAAAATATTTACGGTAAAATTGAGTGAGATAACGTGAAAATACACACTGGGGAACACAAGCTATTTCTGGAGATCTGTCAAGGTGACAAGAAGTATCTATCAATAGTTGGAAAGAGAGGGACAAGACCCTGGGAAGACGAGTAGTGACATCCAAGAATGGCATTGGATTGAAACTACGAACGAGACAAAAGTATGCCAATAGATGTACAAGAATGGCATTGGATAACAACAAGCAAAAACAACAGCGTCATCCAAGAATAACATTGAATGGAGGCGAAAAATACTCTATTGAGGATAAGATATCCAAGAATGGCATTGGATGAAAGGAACTACAACATTCAAGAATGGCATTTGATAAAAACAACAGCAAACATCAGAGACATCCAAGAATGGTATTGGACGGAGACAAACTCAACTGACAATATATCATTCAACATCCAAGAATAACATTGGATGGAAACAAAACTTCCATTTGAAAAACTTCACTGGGGACATCCAAGGATGGCATTGGATGACAAGGGTAAACGTCAAAGGTATCCAAGAATAGCATTGGACTCAGCTGAGGAAAAGATATCCAAGAATGGCATTGGACCGAAGAAATCACAACATCCAAGAATGGCATCGAATGAAGTGAGAAAAATTCTGGAAAATACATTAGGAGCATCCAAGAATGGCATTGGATATGTTAATGAGGTCGAATCTGAAGATACATCAGAATTACCTAAGAATTGCATTGGATAAAAAGAGTTCACAATATCCAAGACTGGCATTGAATAAAGTAAGAAAAGACTGGTAAATCACTACGTTCAGGAATGATATTATTTTTGAAATTCATGCAATTTTGAAAGAGTTCATGCAATTTTGAAATTCAAAATCATTTTTGAAATGATATTATTGATGTACAGGAAATGAATCACTTGTCAAAACACGGTGGTTTAGACATTCAAAATGAAAGAGAAAGCAAATGTATGATATCAAAATAAATGATTGGCAACAAACTTAGTGAAATTCTGGTACCAGATATGTGATGTTACATGCGATCTCACAACAACACACTCTGCAATGGACAGTGCAATAACAAGCAATAATGCAATAAATTGTTCACCCAGTTCGGTCTAACTACCTACGTCTGGGGGCTACCAAGCCAGGGATGAATTTCACTACTTGTAGAATTAAATTACAGACTCAACAACCCAGTTGACAATCTCCTAATCTTAATTCCTACTAGTGACTTTCTACCTAAGAAACCACTTAGATATGAGAACACTACTCAATCCCTACAACCTCTCAAAGAACAACCTCTTTGAGAAACCTTGATCCTGCTTCACAACTTTGATCAAGTTACACAACTCTCTATCGCTTCACAGCTTCTAAGAGAGGACAGAAAACAACTCACCAATTCAACCTAGAATGGTGTATACAAAACTCATACAAAATACTCAAGACACTCAGCCTATGCTCTTGATCTTCTCTATGTATTTCTGTGTCTTCTTCCTTTGATCTATGCGCTTTATATAGCCACCTGAATTGGGCTTGGACCCCCTGCAATATCTGACTTGATTTGTTATTTAAAACGAATCTTCAAAACAGATTTTCTCCTAAAATCTTTTCAAATCTTCAACCTTTTAAATCTCCTACAAATCTGCACCAGATCTCCTATGCAGCGAAGAATATCTAACCCAAAATATTCGCATCCAATGAGACAACTTGCTCTCCACAATTACAGCTAAAACGCAAACCCTAACAACATCACAAACCTGATGTTATTAATTCTGCAGATCTAATGTCACAACATCACATATGACATCAGACATCCAACTTAAACACTTAACACAGCCCAGTGTTAAGACTCAATGTTGTGACATCACCCAAATGACATCAAACATTGAACAACTTTTGTTTTACCAAAATTCCAGCCAATCCAAGAAACTAACAATCTCCCCCTTTGGCTAATTTTGGCTAAAACAATCTCTGCACCTTCAGAGACTTCAGCAGCGGAATAAACTTGAATATATTTTGAAACTCCAAACAGCAGCATCAACTTCAAACAACCTCTCAACAACTCTGCTGCAGCACCATCTTCATCAACAACTTGGCAACAACCAAAATGGTGCTCCCCCTCAATCATGAACCAGCATACTAGCTGTTCAACAGACCAGCACTTACTCCCCCTCAATATCTGCACTTCTGTATAATAACATCAGCAATCAGCTACATCCTCAGTAGTATATTCCTTGACTTCATTTGACATATCAGAATATTTGACAACTCCAACTCCTTGGCTACTTCTCCCCTTTTTTAGCCACAGTTTGACAACCTTCAACCAGAAGCCCTACTAACTACAGTTAGTACAACCCTAGTTCTCATTGTTAGCCTCACAGTTAGTAACCAGACATAACAAATCATAGAGCACAATATTCATGTTACAAACCAAGCACATTAAGTGCTGAAACAAAGACAACATTGCAGAAACAAAAAAACTAAAACTACTAGAAGTAAAAGCAAATAAGCTAGTCTTCATTTGAACTTGATCCAACTCCAGTATCCTCTTCATCCTCCTCTGAGCTATCAGCACTGGCATTATCACACTCATCATTCTTATCAGCACTAACAGGAACATCATCTTCTTCTGAGCCATCAACATTGTTCTCATTATTTTCTTCAGGAACATCATCACCATTGTCTTGTTCTAACTGCTGGATCAGCTTTTCAAGTCTCTCTTTTCTAACCAGACTGGTACTGATGACTGCATCAAGGTCTTTGCACATGGTCTTCAATTCTTCAATCAGTTCAGCCTTTGTAGTCTTCTTCTTGTCTTCAGCAGTTGATGTTACAACAATGTCTAGAACATGATGTCTAGTAAACAGCTCAGGGTGCAGGGACAAGGCTGTCTACTCTAGCAAGCTATATCTGAGCTTGTTAAAGTCTCAGGTTGCTGATCTAAAATGATTCCACAAACCAAAGAGGGGAATGCTATAGGTAACTTGACAGCATTGGTTTCAGCATATTTTACCACCTGGTTAAAAATGTAGCTTCCAAAGTCAAATTTCATCTTCTTTCCAATAGCATAGATAAACTTTCCAGGACCAACAGAAATTGTTGTTTTATGGTTGGTTGGCACCCAGTTAGCTGCACCAATCCTGTGAAGAATGGCATACTTGATGCTGAGTTTGCTAGTCTTCAGCTTCCCTTTCAATGGCCAAACCTTCACTTGTCTAGCAGTAATCTCCTTGCAGATATCATTATCAGTAGACTCAAGATCACTACACTCTCCATCATCTCTTCCTAGATATTTGTTGATGATATTAGGAGAAAAATTAATACACTTCCCTCTAACAAAGACTTTCATGAAGTCTGTGCTTCTCTTATCAGTAATGTTGACAGGGATGTTTACAATAAACTCTTTGACAAGCCCTTCGTAACATTTAGGAAGTTTTGTCACAGTCTTCTCCAGTCCAGCAGTATTAATTAATTCCATAATTTCCTCCATTTCCAAAGCTTCTTTACCTAGTTCCCTTTCCAGGGCTAGTCTTCTCTGATAAACAAACTTCCACATAGATGCACTACTAGCATAATGGAAAGAAATATTATCAATTGGAACTTCAGGAACCTTATCAGATATTTTCTTTAGAATAGTTTTCCTGACAGGCGTGATGTCTTGAACATCATCTTCGACATCATAGTCAGACTCTGAATGCTCTACAACCTTCCTCTTTCTAGGATTTACTTCCACTTTACTCCAGGCTTTTGCTGGCCCAACAACAATGTTCTTCCTCTTTTCATCAGATGACTTCTTAGGAGAGGGTTCAACCTTCTTTCCCTTCCTAGATTTTAACCTCTTTGCAATACTTGGGACAACTCTTGCTATCACCTCATCATCTGATAGATCATCTACATTGATCACATCAGCATTATCTTTACCAACAGAAGTAGGTTCAACAGATGTCCTAACATTCTCCTCAACATTTGTTTCTTCATGCATGTCTTCACTCTGATCAGCATCTTCAATAGCTGTTATTGCAAGTTGTTGAAGACTTGACTTACCTCCTTGCATGTTATCTTTCTCATCTGGCATCTGATTCAGAGGAATTGAAATTCCTTTAACAGGGATGCCTTTGTCCAGAATTTTTGAGGCAAGATTACCCATCCTTTTGTCTACATCAAACTTCTCCTCAATAAACTGAGAAGTCGATGATTTTGGCACAGTTTTGTCGCCAAATAACACACTAGTAACAACTTTCTTTGTTTTAGGATTCTTAAAGACAGTAGCAGGTCTCTTAGGAGTTAGTTTAGTGGGTCTCGAAGTACCTGATTCAGGAAGAATCGTTGAGATGGGCTCAATGTTCATAGGATCGGATGCTGAACCTTCATCAGTGGAAACCCTATCTATTCCTTTTGTAAACCTTTGAAACGCAGATTTCTTGGATGGAGAAGCCATGAATCCTTTGAGATAGGTAAGATTTAGTGAGGATTGATTCTTGAAGGCGAAGAAGATGAACAGTTGTGAGAACAGGGCTTTGAAGAAGCGTGATGTTGCAACACTAGGAAATGATGGTCTAAGGCAGGGAGCTTGACTTTGAGTATCAATGACTTTCTCCCTCCATACAAACTTTCCTTTTAAATTTTTAAAAGGATTTATATCAGAATTCATTAATTCTGATTGCCCTTTCAGTATTCTTTCATGCTTGATGTTACCATCTGATGTTACAACATCAATCATAACATTACCATATAAGCTTACCTCTTTTGGTATCCATTGATAGCAATTATCTTTGGATCTTATACCTTTCATCACAACCTGATTATGCTCATCAGATACCACACACTCATCTTTGGTGTAGTTAACTTTGTAACCTTCATCACATAATTAGCTTGTGTTGATCAAATTTGCATTTAAACCATTGACAAACAGAACATTGTCAAGTTCAGGTCCACCACCACACTTTACTCTTCCAACTCCTATAGCCTCTCTTGTATCTCCATTTCCAAAGATTACATCTTTTGAGGTGCAAGCAATAGTATCTTCCAATTTAGCTTTGATCCAGTCATATGCTTTGAACATCCACTGTCAAAGTACCAAGTATCCTTGTCAAACTGTCTATTTGAAGTGTGGGCTAAAAGACACTTCACTTTCTCCTTAGGAACCCATTGTTTAACAACTTTGGGCCTGGCCTCCTTTAGTTTGCTTTGAGGAGCAGATTGCAGTTTAAAACAAGAGTACTGCATATGTCCAAACCTTCCACAATAGAAGTATCTGACTCTATCATCTCTGAAGTGGTAATTTTTTCTGCCACTTTGATGATGATACGGTTGGTGCTGCCCCCCATAATGATGTCTCCTTCTACCATAGTTGGCATGTCTTCTATGGTGCGGTTGTCTTCTCATGTACTGAGGATGTTGTCCCCTAGGCTGTCTCCTATGGTGATGAGGCTTCCTTCTTCCATAGTAATGAGGCACAACATTGTTGTATCTATATCCATATCAATACCAGTTTCCCATCTGATGAGACATGTTCTGTTTGAACCTGGCAGCTTGCATGCTCTTGTGATATTGGGGAGGCATATACTGACTAGCTCCTTGGGGCTGCATCTTCCTCTGATGAGGACCATTCTTCTTCTCAACATTCTAAGGCTGTGAATGAGCACCCTTATCAGGGGTAGGATCCTGTCTCTTTGTTTGATGTTGAGACATTGGTTGGGACACCTCCTTCTTTGTTCCTGAAGTGCTTGCTTCTGTAGACCCCTTTTCCTCAACCACATATCCTATACCTGATTTATCTCCAGCAGCTTTCTCAGACTAAAGAATCTTATCAAGAGCAGATGTACCACTGTTCAGCATCCTAACATATTTGGTTATATGATCAAGATGAGCTTTGACTAATAAGACTTCATTTTCCAAATCAGCTTTAGCAGTCTCAAGCTGAACAATATGTTTCTTCTATTTTTCACTTTCTTGACAGATCTTTGCACTCTTCAGACAAAGCTCTTGATAAGTGGAAGCTAACTCTTCAAAAGTCAGTTCCTCATCACTTGAATCACCCTCAGAAACAACTGTTCCAGTTAAAGCTTTGACATGTTTGGCTGACTCACCTTCACTTTCACTATCAGAGTCAGACCAGGAAACTATCATACCCTTCTTCTGCTTCTTCAAGAATGTGGGACACTCTTTCTTGACATGTCCATACCCTTCACATTCAAAGCACTGAACTCCTTTATCTTGGACAGTCTTCTCTTCATCCTTCTCTTTTGACTTGCTGATGTCAGAGGAGATGTTCTTAACATTAGGCCTGGAGTTATTATTCATCCTCTTGAACACCTTGTTGAACTGCCTTCCCAACATAGCTATGGCCTGAGATAAATCCTCCTGGGATTCAGTACTCTTCCCTTTCTCTTCTTGAGCATTTGAAGTCAAGGCTATACTTTTTGGCTTCTTTTCAGGTTCTTCTTCATTTAACCC
This sequence comes from Lathyrus tuberosus, assembly GCA_022829125.1. Lineage (NCBI taxonomy): Eukaryota > Viridiplantae > Streptophyta > Magnoliopsida > Fabales > Fabaceae > Lathyrus > Lathyrus tuberosus. The sequence continues at coordinate 16,334,811 of JALAZF010000076.1, forward strand.
AAGCTCAAATGTTTGAAGAGATTCAATGAGCTCATCAACCCTCATCTGGCTGATGTCTTGTGCTTCTTCAATGGCAGTCACCTTCATCTTGTACCTCTTAGGAAGTGACCTAAGAATCTTCCTTACAAGCTTTTCTTCTGACATTTTCTCTCCAAGAGCACTAGATGCATTGGCCAGCTCAAGAATACTCAAGTGGAAGTCATGAATAGTCTCATCTTCCTTCATCTTCAGGCTTTCAAACTTAGATGTTAGAAGCTGAAGTCTTGGCATCTTAACTCTAGAGGTACCTTCATGAGTAGCCTTCAAAATATCCCATGCAACCTTAGCAGCTTCACATGAGTTTATCAACCTGAATATGTTCTTGTCAACTCCATTGAAGATAGCATTTAGGGCTTTTGAATTTCTAAGGGCAAGCTCATCTTCTTCCTTGGTCCATTCTTCTTCAGGTTTCAGCTTTGAGGTGCCTTCTTTATCTTTCCCAGCATCATCTTTCTCACACACAACAGGTGTTTTCCATTCTTTAATAATGGCCTTCCAAGCCCTGCTGTCCAAGGATTTCAAGAAGGTGGTCATCCTTGGCTTCCAATAATCATAATTGGAACCATCCAATATAGGGGGTCTGTTGACAAATCCTCCAACTTCTTTGTCCATCTTTACACCAGAAAGTAACTTCCCTAGATCTCACCCAGAGACAGACAGGATGCCTGCTCTAATACCAATTGAAATTCTGGTACCAGATGTGTGATGTTACGTGCGATGTCACAACAACACACTCTGTAATGGACAGTGCAATAATAAGCAATAACACAACAAATTGTTCACCCAGTTCGGTCTAACTACCTACGTCTGGGGGCTACCAAGCCAAGGATGAATTTCACTACTTGTAGAATTAAATTACAGACTCAACAACCCAGTTGACAATCTCCTAATCTTAATTCCTACTAGTGACTTTCTACCTAAGAAACCACTTAGATATGATAACACTACTCAATCCCTACAACCTCTCAAAGAACAACCTCTTTGAGAAACCTTGATCCTGCTTCACAGCTTTGATCAAGTTACACAACTCTCTATCGCTTCACAACTTCTAAGAGAGGACAAAAAATAACTCACCAATTCAACCTAGAATGGTGTATACAAAACTCATACAAAATACTCAAGACACTCAGCCTATGCTCTTGATCTTCTCTCTGTATTTCTGTGTCTTCTTCCTTTGATCTATGCGCTTTATATAGCCACCTGAATTGGGCTTGGACCCCCTGCAATATCTGACTTGATTTGTTATTTAAAACTGAATCTTCAAAACAGATTTTCTCCTAAAATCTTTTCAAATCTTCAACCTTTTAAATCTCCTACAAATCTGCACCAGATCTCCTATGCAGCGAAGAATATCTAACCCAAGATATTCGCATCCAATGAGACAACTTGCTCTCCACAATTCCAGCTAAAACGCAAACCCTAACAACATCACAAACCTGATGTTATTAATTCTGCATATCTAATGTCACAGCATCGCATGTGACATCAGACATCCAACTTAAACACTTAACACGACCCAGTGTTAAGACTCAATGTTGTGACATCACCCATATGACATCAAACATTGAACAACTTTTGTTTTACCAAAGTTCCAGCCAATCCAAGAAACTAACACTTAGGAGTCAATTTACGCAACCTTGCTGTAGTATGCTTTCAAAAGAAACCTGGCTTCAATTAGGTCTTTTGAGGGTTGTAACATGGTCTGGTTCACGGCTTTCGAAACAAATGATATAGGCTCAAAGTATATTTGTACCCAACTCATTCTTCATGACGATCTTCAGTCATAAGTTCGGTTAATTCAACCCATGCATTCAGGTTCCAAGCGATTTTGGAATTGCAACACAGTTATGATGATGACTTAAGAGCCAAGGGATTTTTTTTTGAGATAGCAATCACTTTTTCTTACAACATTTTGTTGTTTTTGATGAGGACCTCGGTCAACTCGTTTTGTCTTTGAGGATTTTGGTAACCTCTTGATTGATTTTTTTTTGTTATCCCTAACTTTTGCCTGAACTGTGTCATTTGAGCTTACAGTCAGCGAGATGCCCCAATTTTTGCCTAAGTTTCCTTCATAGGTTTTGACTTAGCGGGCTTTTCATTTGATTTTTTTCATTCTCTTTTGTTTTTTGAAAGATAGTGACTGCTTGGCTTAATGATTACGGTGAACCATCATTGACTTTTGATTTGAAAGACATCTTCGACACTTCTTTGATGTGTGCGAAGGAAAGCTTGTGATTGCAACCTTTATTGGAAGTTGTCTTGAGTGATTCTCTTGTTTTGAATGCATAGTCAAATTAACTGAGAACTACCTGTAACACCCTGATTTTTAGTAATTAATTATTTATATTAATTATTGAGTGATTTTATGAAATATTGGTTTATGTGATTTATCTAATTTATTTGAATTATTTGATTTAAATGAATTATTGGATTTAGTGAATTTATATGAATTGTTTGAATTATATAATTTATTGAGTTTATATAAATTAATTGATTTATTTAATCTATGTGAATTAATTGATTTAATTGATTAATAGAAATGTGTGATTTAAATTATTATTTGAAAATAAATTGAATTGTTGAATTTATCTAACTATTTATTTTAATTGGATTATTAGTGTTTAGTGAACTATTTAAATTATTTAATATGATTTTATAGTTAATAGAAATTATTGGGCTTAAGGGGAGGTGTTGATATTAAGAGTAATGGGTTGAGTTAGGCCCATTTGGTTATGAATAGTAGGGTTTTAGTAAGAGAGATAATAAGAGTTGAAAGAGTGAAAAACCAGAAAAATAGAAGAGGAAAGTGTAGAAGAGGAGAAGAGAAAAGAGGAAGAGTAGAAGAGGAGAGGAATCCAAAGAACTCAAGAATAAAGTCATCAAGAAAATCCAAGGTAAGGATGAGTTTTCTCTCATTATTGAAATTATTGAGTGTTGATTATAGTGTAGAAAGCGAGTTAGTGAAAAATTCCCAAACTTTTTCTATGAAATGAACATTAATTAGGTTAATGATTAATTCTAAAATTATTAATTTTTGATGTTTGGAAATTGATTTTTGGTAATAGTTTAGAGATCCATTTAATATTTGGGGTACCTATTAAAGTTGGAAATCTTGAAATACTCCACTGTTGCCGTTGTAATATAGCGCAGGAATTAGTATAACAAAATGTTATTTAGTGGCTTGTTGCTAAGTGTAGGATATATTAATTCAACTGTTGTTAAGTGACCACTCTATTAATTATCATGTGAAGCATTGAAATTATTGGTGCAGAATGTTTCCACCCTGCTCCATGAATGTAGCGCAGGCACTCCTTGGTCTGGGACTATTCGCATGAATTCAATATATATATATATATATATAACAAGTGGCCATTAGCATGTAATATTTGGGATAATTAGAAGCAGGCTTTATATTTCTCCTCCATTATTAATTAGATACATTGGCAATGAAAAATGGCACCCCTTTCTCCATCAAATCAGGCGCAGAGGATAAGTTTTTTTTTTTGGAACAGCAAAAAAGTGATATATATTAAAATCTGGCACAAGGAATGCCATTAATGCAGTACAACCAAAACCAGACCAACTAAACCTACAATTTTAACAGACCCCCAGTAACAGACAGGGGAGAAAACACTACCCAAAATAAAACTGCTAACAACAGACATGAAGCACTACCACCTAAACATCTCCAAACAAATGATACATTAAATTTCATAAAAACATGCTGATAACACCTCCCTGCTAAGAGAAGTTGCACCACTACATTAAACTACTGACAACAACAACTCGAACACACTCACCAAGAATACTCCAGACCAAGCCGACTCGCACCAACCAATTGAAACAGATGAATTAATTTACATTACTTGCCAAACCAGCCTCTTCGATTGATTAATCCCAACTCCACAACTGATCGGATTCAGACTACTGATGATGCTCCCAAAAAAAGATCTTGAATGGCCTACGACGCTGAAGCGAAGACTGCAAACAAACAGCAATACCAGATAAAACTGCTACACCAAACCTGCCAAAACAATTGAAACGCAGATTGCTAGAGGACACACTCCAAACACAAACACAGCCGCCAACCACAAATAGGACCAATTCCAATCCCATTAGTTTAAGCTACCACAATCAGAGAACAAGGACTATGCATAAGTAACACTAACATACAGAGAGTTAGAGATACGCAACCAATATTCTCCTGGCCAATTCCATTAGATCAGGGACCCAACCAGAAAATATGCTCCCAATCAAAGTTACCGGAATAGCCTATCCAGAGCATAGTCATGGCATGATGACTCCCAAGCAAGCTTTGGGATTTGTCCACCACGCTGCAAAATCATTATTTATCAATTTTGATTTTAGATTCAGCCACCTCCAAGCAAGAATAGTTACTTCCTCTATCAAATTTGAGTCCTGAACTTTTTTGTTGCGGAAGACTCTATGATTCCTAGATGTCCAGATACACCTGCACACCATAAAACCCGAAGCTTCAAATTCAGCTCACTTCCCCCTTCCCCCACCAAGGATGTTTTCAAATTGTAACATGTGCTGCCACCTATATTTTTATCAATTACCTCTCATGTAGCTCTCAATAGTGTCTAATAATTATGAATATGTCTTGAGTCATGAGAATTATTAATATAAATAATAGTGATAATGCAATTATGGTATATGTATCCTACCAATGTGGCTTTTCTCCTTTTCTTATATCCAGGCGCATAGAGCATGTATATGGAATAATAAATTGGCCAAGTGGTAGAGAAATATAGGTGGCACTGATATGTATATAATTAGTAGTAGTATGAACATGCAATGTGTGGTCCACCCTCTCTTGTGACCAGGCGCAGGAAGTTGGTTGTGAAGCATGTATTATGTGGCCCTTGTTTTTGGAATACATGCGCTGCAACATGTGAAGATATATAGTATACATTATTAGTATTAACTAGTAAGATATCCGTGCGTTTGCACGGGTACCCGTCGATGACGCGCATTTATCGTAAAAATAATTTTTTATAAAAATAAAAAATATTTAATAAAATTAATATATTTGATAAGTTTAAATATTTATAATATAGTCCAAAATAGATACAGATATATGAAGATAAAAGGTTGCACTTGCAAAATAACACTCTCATTACAAAGCTGTAAAGATTTATAGGTAATGGATTCAAAATTGTAAATGAAAAATAAAAATAGGTTTATTAAAATAGTTTAAATAAATGTGAAGTAAAAAATTTATTGCAATAATAAATAAAATAATTTTTTCGAAAGGTATATATTGGATAAAATTTGAGAATTTTGCACAAAATTGTTTAATGGAAAATAATAAAAAATGTAATAGTAATAATAAATATATAGGAAAAAAATAATGTTTATGAAAAATAATTAAAATGATGGATTAGTAAAGAAAAAAAAAAACTAAGGAAAAAGTATTGAAAATAAATAAAAAAATAAGTTAAACAAAATGAAAAGGAATATAAATTAAGATGAGGCAATTATATTAATGTAATATAGACCCGTGTGTTTGCATGGGTCGCGGTTCGCACGAGTCACGCAATATCGTTTTTTTTAGTTGTTAGAATATTAAATTAATATAATATAGTGAATTTTAAGAAATATATACAAATTAAGTAATTTTGATCTGTCAAAAATATATATTTTAGTAGAAAAATAAATATTATTATGAACTCGATTGTTTTTTTTTATAAGCAATTGTATTAAAAGGGAGAAACAGGGATTCTTCAACCCGATACAAAAGACTAATCAAAAGAGAAGGGCAAAACAAGACCCTAAATAGATTACAAAAGACTCAATTGTATTAAATAATCATACAAAATAAAAAAAAGAGTTTGTGAAATGAAGAAAGAAAAAACAAAAAATTTTAACATTTGAAAATAATAATTTTGTGTCTCAAATAGGAACAATGGGTAATTATAATAAAATAGATATTTTGATGATAGTGACCCGTGAAAAAAAAAAGAGAAATTTTGATATTTGAAATATAATTAATAAATATAATTAATAAATATAATATAATGATTGTTAATAAATGTATATAAAATGTTGGAATGTAATAATAAGAGACCCGTGAGTTCGCATGGGTCACGCAATGTCGTTTTTTTTTATTGTTAGAATAGTAAATTAATATAATATAGTGAATTTTAAAAAATATATACAAATTAAGTAATTTTGACCCGTCAAAAATGTATATTTTAGTAGAAAAATAAATATTATTATGAACTCAGTTGTATTAAATAATCATACAAAATAAAAAGAGTTTGTGAAATGAAGAAAGAAAAAAAAAGAGAAATTTTAACATTTGAAAATAATAATTTTGTGTCTCAAATAGAGATAAATGATAATTATAATAAAATAGATATTTTGATGATAGTGACCCGTGAAAAAAAAAAAGAGAAATTTTGATATTTGAAATATAATTAATAAATATAATATAATGAGACCCGTGCGTTCGTACGGGTCACGGTTCGCACGGGTCACACAATATCGTTTGTTTTTAATTGTTAGAATAGTAAATTAATATAATATAGTGAATTTTAAAAAATATAGACAAATTAAGTAATTTTGATCCGTCGAAAATGTATATTTTAGTAGAAAAAATAAATATTAATATGAACTCAGTTGTATTAAATAATCATACAAAATAAAAAGAGTTTGTGAAATGAAGAAAGAAAAAAAAGAGAAATTTTAACATTTGAAAATAATAATTTTGTGTCTCAAATAGACACAATTGATAATTATAATAAAATAGATATTTTGTTGATAGTGACCTGTGAAAAAAAAGAGAAATTTTGATTTTTGAAAAATAATAAATAAATATAATATAATGATGGTTAATAAATATATATAAAATGTTATAATTGTCTCATGTTTTTTATTTATAAAAATAGATATTTTTAGCATTTTTTCGTGATTGCCTCATGAATTTTTTTTCTTTATTGTCTCATGTCTTATGCATTTTTTCGTGATTATCTTTTTTTTTTTGTGATTGTCTCATGTATTTCGAACCGTGTCTTATTTTTTCATGTGTCTTATAAATTTATATTTGAATATATTTTAATGGATTTCGAACTGTGTCTTATTTTCTCCCGTGTCTTATAAATTTATATTTGAATATATTTTAAAATTATTAATTATACTATAATTTGTCATAAATTATTAATTTTAATTATGATTTTTGAATAATGTATAATTATTTCTAATGATTCTAATATCAATAACAAATTTTTATAATTATTTCTAATGATTCTAATATCAATAATGATTATAATTATTTCTAATTTTATATAAAAGCAATGAATTTTTTTAATTATTATTATTTATAAAAAAATTGACTATTTTTTAGTCATTGAAAAATGAGGAGAGTTAGTTATTTATTTGATAAAAAAATAATATTTAAAAAAAAATTGGAGTTTAATTATTAATGATTTATTATCATTTTATTGGTAGAAATAATGAGACTATTATTATGTGTAACATGTAAAATTGTTGGTAGGAGTTAGATATAATGGATGAAAGAAGAACTTACATATAATAGATGGAAAACGAAGAGTTTATTCTATCTTCCAAGGTTGATATTGTAAAGGATAATTTTATTTTTGTTGAGTATTTTTCCTTTTTTATAATTAAATTTAAAAATAAGTTTTTCATTTCTCACTATTATAATTATACATTAATTAATATTATATTTATTTATTTTTCATCAATATGCACTTAAACTGATTTAATTTCTTTATTTTAATGAAAAATATAGTATACAATAATATAAAATACAGATTTTTTTTAGTTACAATTTATAAATCTTTAAAAAATTTATGATACTTAAAAACATATTTATTATTTAGTAAGTTTTTTATTTTCTATATATAAATAATAATTATAAATATGTAGTAAAAAACTATTTTTTTATTGTGATATCACACCATAAGACTTCACAAAATGTTTGATGTGGTATATCTTTAATGCTGGCAGCCGTAATGCTTGTCTCCCTTTGTTGGGAATTTTGTATTTTTATGGTGGTGCATTTATCTATTTCCTTGTGTTGTTTTGAGGACTATTATTATTTTAGATTTCATCTGTCCAAAAGGGTGTCTTGAGGCATTTTCAGATGTCCAGGTTTAATAATCTTTCACAAGTTGTTCAAGAAAAATAACTCGCATAAAATAAATCAAGTTTAATAATTTGCTCAATATCCAAAATTAGTATAAAATTTCAAGTAGCAAGCAATCTATTGTACAATCATAAACTCTAGCTACTGCTACTGCCGTCACCATGCCAGTATCAATAAAAAACCAAAAGTTTGAGGAAATAAAAGTTGAACTCAAAAGAGGATTTTTACTTTGCTATATAGAAACATTGTATACGATAAATTAGTAGTATAGATTTATATAATTCTTTAGATATTGTCAAGAATGTATTAAAACTAATCAGATAGAAATTTCTCTAGTTATTTATAAAACATTCATACGATATTGTTCGTCGTCCGTACATTCATTATTCATAACCTGTCATGGCTTGATAAGGTCGTAGAAAGAAAAATTCACAACTTTCTTGATGAGCATATACCACTGCGATTATTACGCATCTTTTCCAATGCCTGCTGCAGAGTTGTGGCCAACCATCCCAGTGAGTTTTCCATCTAGCTCAGGAAGAACTTTTCCAACAGCCTGGGATTTCACAAAGTGCAAAACTAATTTAATAAATGTAATTGGTAAGCACATAAACTCTTATGGCAATCTATCTCTTACCTTTGCAGCATCAGTTGAGCTTGGAATTATATTTTGAGTTGCATCTCTTCCCCCTCTCAAAAGGAAAAAGAAAGCAGAAGTTTTAACTGGAAAATGTGCAACAAACCTGTTGTTGCTAGCACAGTTGTCATCAAACCCCCAATTATACCAAACTCCTCATGAACCACCTGATAAATAGTTTATATAAGAATTAGATGCTTGTATGCAAGATTCTGATAAAGAAGGAAATAAGAAACAAATGGGGGTGGGGCATCAAGTCGGATAATTCTTGAGCTAAAGGCATATATTAATTCTGAAAGATCAGTATTTATTCCATGAAGTTAACTTCTCTCAATGGTTTGATTTGTTTTATTAGAAGAGGTATTACTAAAAAAACTTGATGACGAATCAATTGTGTATGAACTCCATGACCCTATTAGTTTTACTTTTAATACTTTCCACGCTCTAAGTAGCTAAATATTAAAACTCAAATGAAGTTACCATGTATGATTTCACAAATAACTACGGAAAAATAAATTAAAACTGAGAAGGGTTGAAGGGGGAATAAAAACAATGAGGGAAATTAAGAACATATCAGAGGAAGAAAAATAAGAGAAAATAGCAAAACAAAAGGAACATAAGAGAAAGAAAAAATATCAGGGCCAAATGAAAAAGGAAGTAGGTAACAGAGCAAAAAGCTAAAAAACAGGAATTCACAACACGTTTCAATGTTTCAATGTGTTAACTCTAACTATCTAAGATATCTTAAAATGAAATTAGCTTACAATTCACAAATGAACTTAACTTGCAGGAAACAAAGAGAACAAAGCAACCAAAGAATCATTTCAGCTTGTAATTTGTAAATTGTAATGGATTAAAAAGTTAAAACTTGCAGGAAATAAAGCATAAAAACGATATAAACTTGTCATTCATCTAGAAATTAAGAGTTAGAATCACACATTTACACAAATACATTTTGAAATTACAAACCTTTTGATTAAAACTTATGTGACACTGAGGGAAACAACGTCGTTACGCCGTCGTGGTCGAAACCTAATTCGTTTGATTAATTCTCGGATAAAAGAGCTTCTAAATCGCGATCCAGAATAGAGAAATCAGAGATCTCTAACAAACATCTCAATCTCCCATCATATCTACAATAATTAAGTAATTGCAATTTAACAGAAAATGCAGATTATGTTATTTCAATATGGTCAAAAGCAGACATAGTGCAAAGGCTACATTGTTACATAAACAGAACCACATACACCATCTTTGGATAACAAAAAAATCATCATTCACTCACACAAAACCTGTTTCTACAGCATAATTATATCTCTACAAACACATACAGGATCAATCATTACTTTCCAATCATAACAAAAATCACCATCGTTGTGCAAAATCAAATTCTCAGTAATGTATAAAGAGGTGACCATTGTGTCAGCAAGCAAGAGAAAAAGACCTTGTTCTTAGACTTACTGCTCTCACATTGCAAATTCTGCAATCTAATTCACATACCGTCATTCTGTTCCCGCTCATCACAGAATCAAGAAAAGTCCTCTCAACTCCGATAACATTTTTCGTCGGTTGCTGAGTCACGCAGGCCCCTTCAACCTCTGTATTTCAGCCCCTAATTATTGGATAAAAACATAACAAAATAATGAAGCAAACTTTAAAAAAAATGACAGAATAATAAAATATTACTTATTGCTCAACATTTATAAGCGAAGGATCAACTTGCTTCAACAATTCTTCTTGTGTCTTTTTTTCTTTAACGCGAGCAAGGCCCTATCTTTCTTCTTAGAAACTTTCATCGAACACTTTGTAGGCAAGATTGCAGGCAAGGTGCAACACTCTGTATTTTGAAAGCAGATTATTAATATAAATAACTCTCACAGTAACAACATCAAATAACACCACACAAACGAAACGGAAGCAAAAGAAAGAAGGAGAGTCATAACTAAAATCAAAAGCGAAGAGTTTAACACGGAGCCATCGGAAACCCACCGCCGACGAATCTTCCCCCTTCCTCGTAAGCCAACATCACCTAACCTAAAACAACAAACACCAATTCAAAAACAAAATCGAACCTTTCTCAAATACACAGAGATGAAAGATTTCTGTTGTATATTTATAGTGTGTAAGCATTGACATTTTGAGATTTCAAAAGGAAAGGAAGAACACCGAGGGGTTATTTTCTGAGACATATTCAAATTGATCGTGGTTTGTAATGGGGTGGTGGTGAGGGACGGTTTCTGAATTTGTTGTGAAGGAAGAACAATTTTTGAATTTGTTGGGAAGAAAAAGGAAAGGAAGAACGGTTTTTGAATTTGTTGGGAAGAAAAAGAAACTAAAATGCACGTTAAATGAGAAAAATAAGAAAGAATGAGGAATAATTTAACTGCGTCTATTAAATATATTTTATTAATTGTTAATTAATTTATTAAATGGATGTTAATTCTTTAAGTTGCCAAGTGGCAGATTATTTGCTAATAAGGGTAATTAGGGGTTTTTAAGACCACCTTTTTTTCTTATATGATAGTAGATATTTTATTAAAGACTAATATTTTACTAAATGTTAATTAATTAATTAAGACCAATTTAAATAGTAATTAATTGTTTAATTATTAATTATTAAATTATCGATTATTTATTAAATCTGGACTATTTATTTAAATATTGATTATTTAAGTAAATACTAGTTAATTATTTAAATATTGATTATTCATTCAAATATTTTCTATTATTTGAATAGTGGAATTTTATTGGATTCAATTTTAGTGATTGATTAATGATTCTATATTTAATCGGTAACTTGTGTTTTGTGAATCGTGACTGGATCGAATCGATCCTTATCGTATTAATTGTTGAATGTGGCGATGAGGTTTAAAGTGTGAATACTTTATTTATGAAATATGCTTGTGTGTGTGCAATTGTGTAATAATTCAAGTGTGATGAATTATTTGAGATATGCATGATATTAAGATTAGAGAACGGTCTTAATTGCATATGATGTTTGATTGCATACGCATCATTTGTGTCAAGAGGCAATGCTTGCTAGTTCCGTGAGAGCTAGTGACTTGTCCCAAACCTAGAGAGGGGTTTGAAAGCTTAGAGAACGGGCTTTGTGTGTTATTGGTCTAGAGAACGGTCTCGGTTTAATGTAAAAACCGAAAAATAATAACAAGAGTTGGTACCACATGGCATGAGTTGCATTGAGTTTGCATCGAGTCGCATCACATATATGATTGTTATATGGAAGCATGTGTATGTATGTGACTTGTTGAATTGGAAATTATAATTGTGTGGTTACTTGAGTGATACTTGTTGATGAATATTGAAGTGTGAGATTGTTTATATTTATGTTTACATGCTTTACATTAATCATTACCTTATAATTTCAATATTGATGTGAATTCTCACCCTTTTGTTGGAATGATGTTTTATACGACATCGCTCAGGTACCGAGGAGTAGACTTGCTCGTAGCGCAGGTAGCCGCTGGTGCAGCTGTTTAGTGTCTTTATTTATGTTGGGTCGAGTCGTGCTCTGATCATGTAACACTGGGATCGTTTGGTTATATTTTAGAGATACACTATGTACTTTACTTTACACTTTTATGCTTACTTGATTTGTATGAAGTTGGCTTTTATGCCCAAGTATCGTTTATTAATGTGATGAGCATGAAACTCTCTTTATGTCTATTATGATTAATTTGAATCCCTTGCTACATGCTAAAAGAAGTTTTTGAAAAGCATGAAATTACTTAAGTGTTAATGAGCATGACAGGTGTTGTATGATGTTTTGAACATGAGTGTGACACCCTTTTTTTGAAAGGCATGAATATTTACTCTGATTTATTTATGTTTCCGCGGGGTTTAGAAGGGTGTTACACTACTCATCCCCAGGTTAAGATTACGGGTTTTTTCGTACAGAAAGAAACTCCAACTTCTAGGCTCAAAGGGGTTGACAAGGGATTAACTTCCTTATTTCTCCAGTGTTTGGGAGTTGAAACAATGCCTATACATCATCAGCCAAGTTTTAATTAAAAGCATACAATTCAACAATTTTGGGTATTTTGTTTTCATCATCCTCCCTCCAATCTTTGCATAAACAAAAGCTTGATAAAGAAAGTGAACAAAAGATATACTTTTGTTTTATGAAAGAGAAAGCATAAAGATGCACACAGTGGATGTAAATGAATTGAATCAAAACATTGCAATGCTCATTTCATTAAAATTAACCATGAAAGTATAAATAAAGTTTGAAAGCAAACAGTCAATATAATCAAAGAAAAATGCAAACAGAAAGAAACACGGTCTAGTGACTAATCAGCAACAAGGATGAACTGTCCTGTCTGAAACACTGACTTCAAGATATGATCTGTCTGAACTGACTCAGACTTCACTTGGCATGCTCTGGCAAAGGATTATTAACAACATTAGGATTGCTATCATTAAAGGTGAGGATCCTGTCTTTGATCAGCTCTTGTACTCTAGCATTCAATGCATAGCAACCTTCCAAGTTATGGCCTGCCCCGCCTTGATGGAACTCACAATGAAGATCAACCCTATAGCCAACTGGGAGAGGATTTGGAGGAGGAGGTAGAGCTCTGTTTTTAATCAAACCTTTCTGAACAAGACCTGGATACAACTCAGTGTAGGACATTGGGATAGGATCAAAGTTAGTCCTATTGCGGTTCTGATTTTGTTTAACAGCCTGATGAGGAACTTGAACTGGTTGAGCATTAACAACAGGAGCAACTGCAACTACATATTGTTGTTGTTTGCGATGAGGTTTCCTTTCAACTGAAACAGCATGAGTATCGCCATCCTTTTTCTTTTGAAAATTCCCAGCGGACTTTCTTGCACCACTAATGGCTTCAGCATTGGTAATCTTTCCCTTCTTGTTACCCTCCTCTAGTCTTTCTCCAAAAAGTGACTTGGTTAGCAAAACCAGATGATACACTGCCTATCATTTTTTTCAAAAGAGTGGCTGAAGAGTGTCCATGAACAATCCAGTCAATTCCTTTTCTACCAAGGGTGGCTCAATTTGAGCTGTTAGCTCTCTCCAGCGCTGAGCGTACTCCTTAAAGGATTTTTTTTCTTTCTGAGACATATTTTGTAGTTGACGGCGGTCAAGTGCCATGTCCAGATTGTACTTATATTGCTTCAAGAAAGCATCAGCCAAGTCCTTCCAGCTTTGGATACGATTCTTCTCAAGTCCCATATATCATTTCAGTGAAGCCCCACTCAAGCTGTCTTGGAAACAGTGAATAAGCAGTTTGTCGTTGTTGGTATAGGCAGCCATCTTGCGGTAGTACATCACCAAGTGGCTTCTGGGACAGGTGTGCCGCTTGTATTTCTCAAACTCAGGAGTTTTGAATTTGGCAGGCATAACCAAGTCTAAAACTAAGCACATGTCCATTGTGGCAGCACAAAAGACATTATTTCCTTCCATGGCTCTTATCCTTTTCTCCAGAGTTTTCCATTGCTCTCTGACTTCCTCAATGTATCCAGGTTCTCCCTGACTTTAGGACTGTGGACCAGCAACATGGTACACGAAAGGAGGATTCTCAGGAGTAGCTTGAGTAGAAGTATGCACAATAGGCTGAGGTTCAGTGAACAATGGAGCTGAAGATACTGGAAGTACAGATGGGCCAACCATTGGAGTAGTTGCAAAGGGTGGTGAGTAATTTAGAGGTAACACAAATTCTGGCCAAGTAGAAGATGGTTGCTGGATCAATGGAGGATTAACAGCAGCAGTTGAGATTTCAGAAACCACGGTCCTCTGAGGTGGTTCACCTCTAGCAATCAGAACTTGTATCATTTCTGTGAGCTTGGTCATGTTGGCCTTCAACTCATCAATTTCCATTATGACTTCTGCATTGTGTTGTTCTTGATTTTCCATTCTCAATCTGACGGTGGCTCTAGTTCCGTAGTTGTGTTGAGGAAACAACTTGACGGTGAACAAATAACTAAAGAAGGAGACAGATGAAATGAGTTTCTTTGGAAACTTGAATGAATGCATATGTATGCTCATGAATGCAAGAGTGCATGGATGCTACAGCCACAAACAAGATCACACAAGGCACACGGGTCAAGGGTACGAGTCACGAGCATGGAGTCAAGGTTAAGAACTAACCCACAAAGGTATGTACTAAGGGTATAACACCTGCCGAACAAGGTTCTCAAAAGTGCCCAGAGTCATAGATCCATCTTTCGGATATTATCGGCTTAAACGACTACTTGTCAGCTAACAATATTCTCAAGAGAAACTCGTCTGAGTGTGGTATCGCGTAACAACTAATTCAAGTATACGCCTGAACAGCCACCGCACCACGTCCTAATAAGGCCAAGATGGGTTAGGGTTCTAAGGTCCTCAGCTTCTCAGGCTCCCAAGTCGAAAAATTAATGCCACATACGACTACTCGTATGACATCAGTAATCCCGAAGGGGCCTCCACTGAGCGGGGGATCTCAAGTCAGCTTAGTAAGGACTACTCCACGTAAGCCGAACAAGACTATACCACCCTCCTATAAAAAGTGCACTCAAGTTTGGGTATAGGACTTATCTCACCACACAGAGATCACCATGCACCCAAACAGAACAAGTAATAACAAACAAATCAAACAAATAAGCGTAAATAAATCAAAGTAGGCTGAACCCGCTAAGAACCAGAGTTCCCCAGCAGAGTCGCCACTTTTTTGTAGCAGCAAAAATCGTGAGTGTAAGCTGTTGATTAACTTAACTCATAAAGCAAGAGTCGCCAACACACTTTTATTTTTATCCGAAAGGAAAGGAAAAAGAGCGAACAAAACCTAAACAAGTTCTAAACAAGAACAAATAAACAGAGACTGGGTAAGGGGGTTGGTTACGCTAAGGGGAGGTGTTAGCACCTAAAACGTCTATAGTACTCTATAGGAACCCTTTGAAATATCCATGCTTTTTGGTTTGAAAAGGTGTGTTTGAAAAGAGATTGAGGAGATGAGAAGAGAAGTATTTTTTTAAGATTTGTGTTTGGAGAGACTTGTCGTCTCATGCCTACGTACCCACAAAGTGCAATATAGGATCAAAACCCTGTAGTTCGTGGTACAAATAACAAAATTGGTTTGTTATGGTCGATTTTAAATGTAAAAACAAGTTGTCATTTACAAGTGAATAATTCCGCTTAAAGAGATGAATCATGTCTAAACTTATGAAAAAGTTTTAAAAGAGAAAGTGCATAAGGCACAAAAGGTTTGAATGAGTTTGAATATTTTTTATGTTTTTTTTAAAAGAGTCAAAGTATGATTAACATTGATTGACATTTATTAAAGAAAAAGGAAGTTTGAAAATCACTTGACCAAAGTCAAGGTTTTATTATGAAAGCGGTTTTAAGTTTGAAAGCGAGAAGGTTTTGAAAAAGAGAGAGAATTTGAACATTGAAGAAAGGGTGGAGAAGAAGGGACTATCCTATTGCATAAAGATAAAAGATAAGGATAAGAATGGTCTAACCACACAAGTAAGCTCCATAGCATGAGCATTCTTCCTTTTAGATTTGGCCTTGATCAAAACAAGTCTTCAAAAGAGAACTCCAAGTATCCAAAATCCAAAGTTTGATATCACAAGCTTCCAAGCATAGGTTAAGATCCTAATTCTAGGTCCAAAGTTCCATGTCCAAATGCAAAGGATAGTAACCATAATCCACCATTAAGAGAACAAGTTTTTTAGAGGTTTAAGCCTTTATTAGTGTTTTTGGGTCCAAATAGACAAAAGAAAAAGAGCATAAACATAAACAAATGGTCCAAGTGGACAAAGGAAAAATAGCGGAAGCATAAACAAATGATATGATATGATATGATAACATAAAACATAAAAAAGTAAAGAGAGATAGGGAGCAAGAAGGAAACATAAACAAAATTAGTACAATAATATTGTTAGTGAGTTAGTGATTAGTTGTTAGAGAAAATGATCAACGATGGTTAAATAATGAACTTAGGCCAAAGTTAATGAAGACTCATTAGAGGATTGATAAAATCAAAGCCTCCTAACAACAAGTCTCATAAGTAATGGACCCAAGAAAAAATAATCAACCATTGGACTTTCAAACATAAGTTTGAGCCACGAATGATCATTTTCCGATACACGACACATGTAGCGCTATGTTAAGCAATCGTAGCACAATCTATGAGGAAGATCATACTATGGGAGGCCGGTCAATAACGATGTTAGACTTAATGCATTCTAGAGAAGTGATATGTAGATCACTCTCCAAAAGCAATACCGCACGAAAAGAAAAGAGGTAACGATCTCATCTTCATCAAAAACATAAAATAAGTTCCAATGATATCGAAGATTTTCATCGATAAAAAAAAAGAGAAATAGATGAAGAAATGCCAAATTGAACCACACAAAGATGTAATCCAAGGCAAAGAACTAAAGGAAAGGGAAGGAAAAGGAAAAAGAACCAAAACAGTAAAAAAAAAAGCCAAAATCACACCATGGACACTGGGTAATCGATTACCCTAATGCTGGTAATTGATTACCACTGCTAAAAGGGAAGATCCAAGCGCAAAAATAGGGTGTAATCGATTACCACCAGGAGAGTAATCGATTACACCAGCTAAAACAGCAGAAAATCAGTTTGAAAAATGCAAAATCCTTTATCAATCATTTCTTCAAACACCTCATGATCAAGGATGCAATTGTGCACAAAAAATCAAGTAAAACAACAGCAAATAACACCAATGGATCACAATTTGTAAGATACAAAGATCAAGCAACAAGAATCAACAATGGATCACATTGTGAAGGATGTATTGAGAACAACAATGGTGGATCAAGAGTTTACCACTTCAAATATGGAAATTCTTGAAATCAACCTCAAGAACCACACTCCAAAGCCTTGATCTACAGAAATTGATGATGAAAAAGTGAATGGATGAAGGTTTAGCTCAAATATTAGTAAGTTCTAATAATGAACTTACTATCTTTCAATGGAAGAAAGAGCTTTGGTGAATTTGGTAGTTGGAGGAAATTGAGAGAAATTTTTGCAAGGTGAATTTGGCTATCAAAAGCTTGTAGAATGAATGAAATGAGGGTTCTATTTATAGAGTTTAGGCTTGGGAATTATGGTGGCTTGGAGTTTGGTTTGGAGCCAAAGTTAGGCTTGGAATTTGAATTTGGAGGCAAAATCAAGATCAAGTGATGATTAGTGAGGGTGTATGGTGGGAATTAATTATGATGAGGTAGGGGAATTATTTGGAAGTGATCTAGAATATTCTCAAATGATGAAATTGGTGCCAAATGCTGCAGAATTTGAATTTGACACATTTTCACAAAAAACGTACTGAGTAATCGATTACCCTAATGCTGGTAATTGATTACCACAGTAAAAAAAATTGTGAAAATTTTCCTTTTGATGTGCTGATGTGGCCCTGGCTGGATTCTTTTGACTTGTCAAAGAAGGCATGGACATAAACACATGAACCTTGGAGTCTCTTGAATAATAATTGATTAAATCTTAAAAACTCTTGATCAGATGATTTTGAATTGTTCGCGGATCAACATTGACTTTGTTCAGATGAATTTCATTCGAGCTGAGGAACTGGTATTTGATATCCTTGATCCAAATCCTTCTTGAAAAAGTTAGTAAAAGGAAAACAAGCATTTTTTTTAGATTTTAATTAAAGGTTAGTAAACATAAACAAATAAAGGTAAATAAGAAACACAAAGATGCTCAGTGATCCCTGCAAGGCATAAACCCAAAGATGAGGGGGGATAAAGGAACTAAAGCATGATCTTATTTGTGGTATAAGATGCAAATGAGATGTGAGAAATCTTAGGGGTAAAAATTAGGGTACAACAAAAACTTCAAGATTTAACATCAAACTTCCTTCTTTACATACCATTATTTCTCACATTTTGGCTCAAGTAAAGTTCATTGGTAATAAATCTCTTTCCACAACCACTTTATCTATGCATGATTTCACTATTATCAAAGCTTTGAATGCTACAATTTGGCCTTCCCATACTCCAACAACTAAGGAGGTCATTTGACATCCTCCCATTCTCAATTGGATCAAATGCAATTGTGACGATGCATATATCAAATCTCCCTCTAATGCTGGTTGTGGAGGTATTTTTAGAGATAACAAGAGTGATTTTATTTTGGATTTTGCTGAATCTCTGAGTTGGACTTGCTTCCTCGATGCTGAGTTTTGTGCGGTTTTACCCGTGATTGAAATTGCTAGAGAGAATAATTGGTCAAAGATATGGATCAAAACAGACTCTCGTTTGGTGGTGCATAATTTCTCCAACCATAATGTAGTTTCTTGGCACTTAAACTTGGAAACCATCGGGTTTTTTCATGTAGATCTCTTCCTCTAAATCACCATGAAGGAAATTCATTTTCACATCCATTTGCTCAACCTTTAAATCAAGAGTAGCAGCCAAACTCAACACGGTTTTTATTGATGACATCTTTACAGCAGGTGAGAAAATATCATTAAAATCAACACCCTTTCTTTGACAGAAACCTTTCACCACTAATCTGGCTTTATATCTTGGAGACTTAGAGTTGCTCTCATGTTTAACTCTATAAATCCATTTGTTTTTCAAAGTCCTTTTGCCTTTAGGTAGCTTCGCTAAATCTTAAGTGTGATTATCATGCAATGATTTCATCTCATCATATATTACATCAATCCACTTTTGATTTTCATCACTTTCCATGGCCTCTTGAAAACACTCGGGTTAACCCTCATCAGTCAAGGTCACATACTCATAAGAATTATACCTTGTAGAAGGTTGTCTCTACCTATTAGACCTCCTAAGTTGAACTTGAGATGATTTTGGAGCTTCACTAAGATTCTCATCTTGTGACATACCGCTCTCCCTTTCATCATAATTAGTTGGAATATTTAACTCATCTCTAAATTGTTGATCATCAACATAATCATATGGATCACCATTGTGATCATCACCACCAATAGCATCCAGATTATGTCTAGGTAACCAAACTGGATCAACATTAGACAAACTGAATCTTTCTTGGGTGTAGTCTTATCTACCTTATTAATGTCTTCAATAGTTTGGTCTTCCATAAACACCACATCGTGGCTTCGAATAAGCTTCTTCTCTACAGGATTATACAACCTGTAACCAAACTCATCTTGCCTATAGCCGATGAAGATACATTATTTTGCCTTTGCATTCAACTTGGATATTTCATCCTTTGGAATATGCACAAAATCCTTACAACCAAAGACTCTCAAGTGATCATACTTGACATTCTTTCCAAACCAAATTTTGTATAGAACTTCACCATTCAAAGCAACAGTAGGAGTGAGATTAAGAACATGCACTTCCATGTAAAGTGCCTCACCCAATAATGATTAGGCAAATTAACTTCAGAGAGCATACACCTTACTCTCTTAATTAGTGTTTGATTTATCCTCTCTGTTAAACCATTCAATTGAGGAGTTTTAGGAGGGGTATTTTCATGTGCAATACCATGCTGCTTACAATAGGAATCAAATGGTCCACAATACTCTCCATCATTGTCTGAATGAACATATTTCAGTTTCTCTCATATCTCCCTCTCAACCAAAGCATGAAATTCTTTGAACTTTTCCAACACTTGGTCTTTTGTCTTCAAGGCATAAACCTATAGTTTCCTGGAGCAATCATCAATAAAGGTAACAAAATAAAATACAGCACTAAAGGGTTTTACGTTTAATGGACCACAAACATCAAAATGTACCAATTGAAGCAAGTTTGATTAAAACAAGTTTGATTTTTCTTTTTTAAGGTTCTTTAATTTTCGGGTGGGTCTTGGCTAAGTTACCCACCTTTTTTATCTTTTCTTTTTCAATACATTGGTGTTTTATAAAAAAAAAAAATTACAAGACACTTCCATTTAACCAACTCAGATCACATGTAGTTGTCAAAGTAGCACTTTCACATTACCACATTAATGACAATTATAAAAATAGCATAATACATATATTCACCAATTTTGGCTGGATGCCTTTCTTCATTGCATTGTCTTTATATATAATGACATTTACATTAATTTGATTACAAGTATTCTATACGCAATTGGATTATAAATTTTATATTCTATTTTAGGAATGGAATATATATATATATATATATATATATATATATATATATATATATATATATATATAAAGAAGGATCAAATTATTATTTATTAACATTCCCTCAAACTGATGTGGTTGGTCAAGGAGCATCAATTTTCTAACGAAAAACTTATGACGTCGACCCAGAACGACCTTAGTAAGAATATCTGCAACTTGAAGCTGTGTAATGACATGAGAAAGTGATATTAGTTAATCATCATAGGCATCATGTATTGAATGACAATTGACTTCGATATGATTGGTGAGTTCGTGAAAATGAGATTTGCAACAATTTGGATGATGCTTGTATTGTCACCATAAAGATATGTAAAGTGGTGTAGGCTCTATTTGAGGAAATCTAAGTTCACTCAAAAGACCGTGAATCCAAATTATTTCTAAACAAGCACCAGTCATGGCATAATACTCTGATTCAATGGAAGATTTAGAAAATCTTGCTTGCTTCTTATTTTTTTATGAGATCAATGAAGAGTCAAGAAAAAAGCAACAACTAGTGATAAACAACATCACTATAAGCACTCAATCAAGGGACTTTTTGAAAGGAAAGAATAAACCACAATGTGAGGTTCCTTTCAAGTAGCGAACTATATGACAAACTTTTTCTAAGTGAATATGACGAGGAGAATGCATGATTTAAATTACTTGCTGAACAACGAAAGACATGCCAATGCAATTGATAGTCAAGTAATTAAGGAGAACCACTAGCTTCCGATATAATAAGAGATGGAAAAAATCACCATCATGATGGTATTTAAAATTAATCCCAAGAGGAGTATCCACCAGGTTTTCCAATTGGAGACCAGTCATTGAAATCAAATATGTGGCATACTTGTGATGATGGAGTGAAGTTCCCTTAGGCACATAATGAACCTGAAGACCAAGAAAATAATGCAAGTTAGTGATATCTTTCATATGAAATAAGGCATGTAACTGTTATTTAAGTCATTGAATGAAAGCATGATCAAAACTATTGATAACCATATGATTAACATACAAAAGAAGTAATATAATACTATTATGTGTGCGATGAATAAATAGAGAGAAATCATATTGAATATGAGTAAAGGAGAATATAAGTATAGTGGAATAAAATTTCTCATATCATGCCATGAGTGCGCGTTTCAAGCCGTATAAGGAGCATTTATGCTTGGACACATCCTTAGATGAAGAAAATAGATCTTTAAGGGAATTCATATAAATATCTTCATTCATGCCACCATGAAGTACATTTGATAAAGATACCACCCTTTAGAAGCAATTAGAGTGAGTAGAGTGCGAACAATTGTCATTTTGGAAATCGATGCAAATGCCTCGTCATAATCAATTACGTATTCCTGTTTGTTTCCAAAGGCAACCAATAAAAAATAGAAGTAGTTGAGGGGCCCATTAAAATTCAATTTCATATAATACACCCATTTTCAACCTATGGGTTTTACATTAGGAGGACATGAGGAAATATCCCATCGAAATTCTCTTGAAGAGCTTGAAGCTCTTTATTCATTGCTTTTATCCAGCGCACATCTTTAAAAACATGTGAGTAACAAGTAGAAATAGATATGTTAGAGAGTGGCTAGACAAATAAGTATCTAAGGAATCATACTTATCTTGTGAATATATATTAGTGCTCAAGTTATTCAAGCAGAACGACGTGGTTTAACACGTACACGATCAAGTGGAAGAAAAATGTATGGAAGGAGAGTTAGAACCTATAATTTGTGTTTTCTAACATATACGGTGCTTGGCTTATAATGTTTTATAGGTTGAGGCGTAATAGAAAAAGTGGGAAGAATAACAATATCATTCATGGCATGAGAAAGACAATGAAACATAAATTGATTATAACAAAATTATCACATTTCTAGAAGTTTGAGAATGGCGTTTAGAGTCATCATAAAACACAAAATGCTTATGAGAGTGGTTATACCCCATAAATTCACATTGATTAGACTGTACTTTAAGCTTATGTCTTTCAAATGCAAGTAATTGTATAAAACACACACATCCAAAAGTATGTAATAAGTATAATTAGACTGAGTTTTTTAGCAGACAAAAGTATGGAGAATCAAGATCAATAGCCGTAAAAGAAAGGAGATTGATCAAAAAGAATTTTGTGGATAAGGCTTCACCCAACATTGCGATGACGCAGAAGCTTGAGGAACTAATGTGCATGTTAGATCAAGTAAATGACGATTCTTGTGTTTTTCAGTCCTATTTTGTCAGGGGTATTGGGACAAGAGACAATATGCCATTTTGTTTAAGGTACTCCTGAAACGCACGTGACATGTATCAATCGTTAGAGTCAGAGTGAAATTTTTAAACACTGGCTTGCATTTAAGTTTCAACATATGAGAAATGTCTTAAACATAGATAAAAACACTTATGAATTAGACAGAAGAAAATATTTTCATGTAAAATGACTATAATCATCAACAAATGTGACAAAATATTTATAAGGAGCATAAGAAACTATAACGAACATTCCCACACATCACTATGAATCATCTCAAAATAAGTTGAATCACGATGAACACCTGTGAGATATTGGATCAAACTCTAGTATAATTGAAAGGTAGCTTCTTGGTTCGACATTTTGAAAGAATCTTAGCATGTCGTCAAAGTCTGTTCACATGTTGTAGTTGAAGTATGCTAGGAGTGTTAGCATGTCGAATTGGGCTTTGGTTGTAAGCCCAATTATTTAAGTTAGCTTGTTCCCTAAGTTAGCTTGTGTAATGGGCCTGTGTGTAAAAGCCCATTAGGTTAGTATGTTAGTTTTTTTATAAATAGCATGCTAGTCTCACATCTTTGAAGTGTGGTGCAAATCCTAATTAGGGTTAGAGAGGTTAATTGTTGGTATTCACTTGTAATCTTTGAACCCTTATTGAGAAAGTGAATAGTAAAATATATTCAACCAATTCTCTATTCTTCTTCCTTCTTCTATTTTCCTTTGTTAAACCTGATAGGGTCTTTGTATTTGTTTAAGAAACTTAATCTTTATCTCATAACTTTGTTCTGTTATTGACGACATCGTCTCACAACAAACTGGTACGGTGAGCGTGGAGGAGAAGATGCTGTCAACAAAGTATGAGATTGAGAAATTTACCGGTGTGAATGATTTCGGTTTGTGGTGCTTGAAAATGCAAGACCTTCTTATTCAACAGGGTTTGCTAGAAGCGTTGAAAGGATCGGAGAAGATGGACGTTGCCCTATCGGAAAAGGAGAAGACATTGCCGAGTAGCAAGTTCTTCCATTGTATGTAGTTGATAAAGCTGCATGAAGTAAGCTAGTTTGTTCCCTTGATGTTCTAGAGTTTGTTCCAAGGTGGAGATTTTTGAGATAGTGGATCGAACTCTAGTATGATCGAAGGGTAGCTTCTTGGTTCGACAATTCGAAAGAATCTTAGCACGCAGTCGAAGTCTGTTCACATGTTGTAGTTGAAGTATGCTAGGAGTGTTAGCATGTCGAATTGGGCCTCAGTTGTAAGCCCAATTATTTAAGTTAGCTTGTGTAATGGGTCTGTATATAAAAGCCCATTAAGTTAGTATGTTAGTTTTCTTATAAATAGCATGCTAGTCTCTCATCTTTGAAGTGTGATGCAAATCCTAATTAGGGTAAGAGAGGTTAATTTTTGGTATTCACTTGTAATCTTTGAAACCTTATTGAGAAAGTGAATAGTAAAATAGATTTAACGAATTATCTATTCTTCTTCCTTCTTCTCTTTTCCTTTGTGAGACTTAATAGGGTTTCTTGTGTTTGTTCAAGAAACTCAATCTTTTTCTTATAACTTTGTTATGTTATTGACGACATCAATTCACAACAGCATCAGGCATAAAAGAAAATGTATTGCTTATATATAATTTGCAAACATAACATGAAACAAAGGCATTACAAATGCCACTTTTATTTCTCAACAAACTAACTTTAAATAAATGAGACAAAACGACAGAGTTTGGATGACCTATTTATATGTGTCAATCCTCTTAAGAATTTAAAATATTATTACAAGCAAGAGATAAATGATTGGAAATAAATTGGAGAGGAAGAAATATTTCCCCATTCGCGACCATGTTCCTCAACACATGCTCATGCACAAGACAACCAATGCGGAAAAAAAAGTAACTATAATTTTTATCCATCAATTGACCAAGAGACAATAAATTAGAATAAAGACTAGATGATACTAATACATCATGTAAATAAGAGATTATGCCACAAACATTAGTGATGAATAGGATATTACTATCATCAATTTGAATTCTCTAATTACCATGATAAGACTGTAAGTTGTGCAAGTATTCAGAAGAATCTGTCGTGTGATTGGATGCACCAAAATCAAGAAATCATGGATGAGAAACATTAGAAGACTTACCTTGAATTCTCAAGGCCTAAAGAGAGGAAAGTACCATTTATTGAATCATTTTAGCCTATAGAGCACCACCGTTAGATGCACGAGTAATAGAAGGACCAAATGTATAATTTGTAGTTGCATCGAATGTCTGCACCGAATGTTGCGTTAGTCGTGGAGGACGTGGAGGACAGTCAGATATAATATGACATTGATGTTTGCAATAATTACATAATTTCTTACTCTAACTACAAGAAATATATATATATATATATATATATATATATATATATATATATATATAATGTTTTCAAGAGAAACATTGAACATGTCTCATATCACGACCTTTACCTCTACTTTAAGCGCATATGAAACCGCCACAGGCTAAAAAAATGTCACCTTCATGAGACATGGATCTTTGAGTAATGAGATGTTGTACCTTACTTAGAAGTTCTTCAACACATGTATCCAAAGAAGGAACATGATTTATATTCATCAAAGAACCTCTGACAACTTCATATTATACGTGAAGTTCCAAGAAAAATTGATCTCGATTATTAGTGTGTTGGACCTCTTGAACAGGTGCGTGAGAAATCTTGGGAAGATAAACCTGTATAAGGGTAGAGTGTTATATCCATATTCAAAAAAATCATATTAATATTCTTGAATAGATAAATTATCTTGTTTGTAACTGGAATCTCTAAGTGAAAACACTTGGTTGCATTGTCATAATTGTAAATACTCTTGAAATAGTTCTAAATTTCTTGAGCAGTTGAAAATGAGCACAAATTATTAATCAATTGAGGATCAATGCTGAGGATCCAAGTGATTATTTGAGCATATTTGGTTTCCATGCATCTCATATAACTTTCTCTGTTGGTGCCTTGGAAACTTGGTATACTGGCTAGATAATCCCTTTCCCTTACCATAATTGTTGATTTGAAATTCCAAATTGAATATTTTTTATCGGTAAAACAAACACAAAAACAACTTCTCTTATTTTCTGAAGTTGTGTTACAAGTGGAACGAAAACCTATAGAATATAATTTATCACTAGATAAAACAAATCAAGGGGATCACATGCAACACAATGTTTGTTTTTTTAACAGGTCAAATGATTGAATACAAATAAGAAGACAAACAATCACGAATTTGGAATCACGTACAAACACATAATCAAAGTCAAAGACAAACAAACACAAAACCAGAATACAAAATCAACAATAATCACAAACAATAGATCACAATCAAACAACTAATAATAATCACAAAGTAAAATATCCATCACAATCAAACACCAAATCACGATCATAAAGCAAAATCGATCGTAATCAAACACCTAATCATGGTTGCAATCAAAGACGAAATCAAGAGACGACAACCGAACTAAAACCTTAGAATCACAAATAAGCAACAATCTATAACACCACCAAGAATCATGATCTCAATCCTTAAAATCAAGAATCTCCAAGTCAAAATCATGAGATGGCACGAAACAACAAACAACTACAACAACTACAATCAAGGTTTCAAAAAAAAATCATGAAACAAACTGCCACTAGCAATGAAAGAAACAATTTTGAGATTTTTGAATTTTATTTTTGCAAAAATAACATAAAAATATGCATTAAATAAATATCATTTGGTTTTGGTCCAATATCATTGACATGGAAGGAAAGTAACCTCCAATTGATAAGCAGGCTGGAAAATGAGTCGAGTCGAGTCGAAATCACCTCAGCTTGACTCGACTCGATAAGAATTATTTTAGCTCAAAACTCGACTCGAGTTAGATCCAAACTTTTTTTAAGCTCAAGCTCGGCCCATTTTAAGTTCACGAACAACACAACTCAACTCGTTAGGTTTATCTCGTTAGGTTCAGCTCGCTTGCTCAACGGTTAGGGATGTAAAAGGATATCCATAGGGGCGGGTAGTATGATATTAGTGTTTGTTCTATTAGATAAATATGATATTCATATCCAACCCATATTCGTGCGGCTATCCGTTAAGCGGATAATCTGTGGGTTTTAAGGTACCCGCAGATATTTACAGGGCGAAATACTCCTTTTGGTCCCTTAACTATACCCCTAGGTTCACTTTGATCCCTTAATTTTTTTTCGTGTCATTTTGGTCCTTTAAGTTTCTTAACATATCCACGTTAGTCCTTCCGTTAGTGAACCGTTAGTCAAAGTTCAAAAAAAGCTTCCAGGTGGCAGTTTGTATGATGAGGTGGGTAAGTGGATGGCATTTGCAATGCAATATCACTGAAACAGTTACATCATCATCATTAACTATCACCAATAGTACTATTTTTTTTCCAATGTTCAGCTTTTACTACTAAAATCTCACTTAAACAATTACATTAATTAATAAGATCCTTTTTTGTTCTCAATAACTAATTTTAATAATTTTTTATATTTTTTAATTCATCAAGGATGAATGGGTGATATCACGTGTGTTTCAAAAGAGCAACACCGGAAGCGGAAGCACCACCGTGTCAGCCACCACAAGTGATTCAAAAAAGACCAAAATGGCTTCAACAGCAAGTAATAACAACAGTACGAGTCTTTTCCCTGAACCAAGTTCACCTTCTTCAGTTTATCTTCCACCTCTACTTGACTCGTCTCCATACTCCAACAACGCCGCTGCTAGCACCACCGGATTCAACGGCGGTCAAATGTGTTCTTACAACAACAGCTCCAACAACACTGATCTAAAGGAGCACGTGTCCTGTTTCTCCACATCATCTACGTCATCAAATGATGTCTCTGGTCACAACAACTTTAACAACAACAACAATGGAAGTTTTGATCTTGTTTCACCTTCTATGAATGCAACAATGGATCCATTTGCTAGATTTCAGAGAAATATTGGTGTTTCTGCTTTTCCAAGCTTGAGATCACTGCAAGATAACCATCCGGCAACCAAACGTAAAACCGCCACGAAATCCCCTCTCTGATGTTGCTTTTGCTCGACCGTCGTTGCTTTCCCTTCACCCACCGCATGCTCGACCTTCCACTTCCGGGTTCGCATCGCCAAAATATGTGGATTGGAAAATTTAGGGTTGGGTTGAATCTCTTAGATTCATGAAAAATTGGTTTTTTATGTTGAATAAAAGGGAGAGCAAGAAGAGAGGAAAGATACGTGAGGGAAGAAGATTGAAAAATTTTGTGAGAGGAAAGATTGGAAATTGGGAAAAAACTGGAAAAAACTTGAAGAGGAATAACAGTGCTTGAAGAAGAGAACACATTTAAGCCAACTCACCTGCCAGGTAGACAAAATAGACGGGCGTTTGAGGCCAATTGACGGAAGGGACTCCTTTGTAACTTTTAGAAATTTAAAGGACCAAAATGGCACGAAAAAAAATTAAGGGACCAAAGTGAACCAGAGGGTATAGTTAAGGGACCAAAAGGAGTATTTTGCCTATTTACAGATATCTATGGATAATATTTTATTTCTAAAATTACTTTTTTAAAATATATTTTCAAATTCTTTTAAAGACACAAAAGTTTATTATCACATAACATCCATACAATTCGCTCTCAATTTAATGACAAAATTTCATAATGTTAATTTCTTTCTTTTTCACCAGAATATAATAACACCCAAATATAACTGTCACACCTCAATTTTAACCCTGAATCATTGAAACGATACATTCACCATGACTTTTGCATCATCTTCATAGCATAACATGCATTTTATCTTGCATAATGCCTAAAATATCAACCAGAATAAAATTTTGAATCTACAGGCAGATCAGTTGAATTGATTTTCAAATGCGCGTTAAATTAGCGGGCGAAAAATTTCGAAATCGAGCTTGAAGAAGTTAATTTTACTAATCTTCGGTTCACGTAGTTTTACTTGGCGTGCTCATTTTATTTTTTTTACTCCTTTTTTGATCGTGTTTTGATCAGCCTGGGCCTTTTAACCGATTTTTTTATTTATTTCAAAATTTGATAAAAACCTGTATGTTTTTTAGAAGTTTATTTTGTTCTGATCATTTTGGTGCATTCAGTTTAACTTTTCGAATACTTTTGCGCCCTATTTTTATTCATTTTGAGTCCTTTTATTTTTATTTCTTTGTCAAAATGTTCGAAATAAATAAATAGAATTTTCTATGTTTTTGTTTTGAATTAATTTTGATTATTTAAACCAGTGTAATTTTATTTGATTTAAATTATTTCTAACTCATTTTTATACTAACAACACTCAAGCAGGTTGTCATACCTTGAAAAATGAGAACACGACGACCCTTAAGAAACGCAATCGCGGGATGGACCTATTAGAGTCGCCGCCAAACTTTATTTATTCCCAAATAGGGAAAGGGAAAATATTGATAAAACCCCTGAAAGAAGGATTGAGATATTGGTCGTCGCTACCAAATCAGGGTTTGGGAGTCAGTTACGCAAGAGGGAGGTATTAGCACCCCTCACGTCTGTTGTACTCAATGGGAATTGTTTGAATAGTTATGGCATTACTGTTAGCTTAGAAATGTTAGGCATATCGAGTTATTAAGAGGGAAAATAATAGGACAAAAAGGTTTATTTTTTATTAGAGTGCCTGATGAGACTTTGAATCTCGCTTCTACGTATCTCCTGGTGCGATGGAGAACTCAAGGCTTGTGTAGTTATGGGTAGAAAAATGTTTGTTTGTTGGTCGATTTTAGCGAATACTATTTTGTTACAATCGACGGAAAACATTACTTACCCAAAACAGGTGAGGAGCAGACGTTTGCATCACTTTGAATGGATTGAAAATCAACATTCACAAGAAAACGTCACTTATCTCAACTCACACGATTGTGGATGAAGAATTGTATGACATCGTCTCAAGATAAAATATCTTTCGTTTGTGAAAAGGGTTTGAAGCTCATCGCATGGCGGTAAGAAAAGAGTTAGATTTGTTTGATGTATTCTTGGGTGATGAAGAGAGCTCAGACAGACGAGAACTACATCTCGTTTCCCAACTCTCGGGAGCTCGTGGAATACACCACATTCCTTTTTCATCTTATTTGAGAAAGAGTTTTGATATTTTTAGGTGTTTTTGGTTTTGATTAAGAAAATGCACTCGATGTTAACCGAGGTTTATTAAGCGTTGTGGAATTGATTGGAGGATGATGAGTGTTTGGAGTGGCGAGAACTACATCTCATATCCCAACTCTCAGGAGTTCGCGGACTATACCACGTTCCTTTTCATCCTATTTTATTGAAAATTGTCAAACAGTGATTAGGTATTTTTTTATTAGGAAAATGGCTTGACATTGGATCAAGCATTTGATTATCATTTGCAAAAAGGTTTTAAAAGAATGATTTGAGGTGGTTTGAAAATGAATTTGAAAATAGCTTGACGTTGGATCAAGCTTTTGACTTGTATTGCAAAATAGTTTGAAAATGATTTTGGTACGTGGTTAGAAATGAATTGAAATAGATGGTTAAATATGATGGATATGAATAGTAACGCGAAGGGTGGAATTGGATCGCAAAGGGGTGCGAATTCAAATGTAGCAACATGAACTCAAGCACAAGACATAAATCAAACGCCACAAGATCCGAATATACATACAAGCATTCAACAATGATAAAAAAAACAATAACATACACAATATATAGATCACACATCCACATTAAACAAATAAAAAATGTAAAGTGAAAAGAAAAATGCACAGATTAAAATCCTGATGCAAAGACGCGAATGAAAGTCGTGTACGCGAAGACGTGCAAAGGCTACCACAAGAAATTAAATTTGACTTAAACATAATAACGTTGGATCGTTGTTCTTAAAACAAATCAAAATGAAAAATTGCTAGCGCGTAAGCGGTCATTGGAAGTCGAATCAAGAAGCAGTAGTATTATAAAATCAAATGAAATCACAAAGATGCAAATCGAAACGCGAATTGGTAAGGGCACAAAAATTAAATTGCCGCTATGCTAAACCATCAGACGCGTGTACAAAACTGAAACGCAATGATAATCAATTAAAAAATCGCACATAAACCGATAAAATTAACTAATATCTTGTTACACTTAACATGATCATCGCAATATAGATCAAAATCGTACGAATCTAAATTTATCAAATAGAAACACAAGGAAAAAGTAAATTAAAACGTGCTAAAAAAAATCCAACAATGTTGCTAACGTAAGAATGCGATCATTGCAACCGAGTCAAACTAACACAAATGTCACGCATCATGCACACCTATATGCAAATAGAGTATCGACATGATTCGATCTGAACAATATAACCAAAAATAAATAAAACAACATTAACACTATATATATATATATATATATATATATATATATATATATATATTGATTTGTTTAATGTATTCTTGGGTGATGAAGAGAGCTCAGACGGGTGAGAACTACATCTCGTTTCCCAACTCTCGGGAACTTGTGGACTACACCACATTTCTTTTTCATCTTATTTGAGAAAGAGTTTTGATATTTTTAGGTGTTTTTGGTTTTGATTGAGAAAATGCACTCGATGTTAACCGAGGTTTATTACGCGTTGTGGAATTGATTAGAGGATGATGAGTGTTTGGATTGACGAGAACTACATCTCGGATCCCAACTCTCAGGAGTTCGCGGACTATACCATTTCCTTTTCATCATATTTTATTGAAAATTTTCAAACAGTGATTAATTATTTTTTATTGGGAAAATGGCTTGACGTTGGATCAAGCATTTGATTATCATTTGGAAAAAGGTTTTAATAGAATGATTTGAGGTGGTTTGAAAATGAATTTGAAAATAGTTTGACGTTGAATCAAGCTTTTGAGTTGTATAGCAAATTAGTTTGAAAATGATTTTGGTACGTGGTTAGAAATGAATTGAAATAGATGGTTAAATATGATGGATACGAATAGTAACGCGAAGGGTGCGAATTGGATCGCAAAGGGGTGCAAATTCAAATGTAGCAACATGAACTCAAGCACAAGGCGTAAATCAAACGCCACAAGATCCGAATATACATACAAACATTCAATAATGATAAAAATAGGAAAAAAAAACAATAACATACACAATATTTAGATCACACATCCACAATAAATAAATCGAAAATGTAAAGTGAAAAGAAAAATGCACGGATTAAAATCCTGATGCAAAGACGCGTATTAAAGTCGTGTACGCGAAGACGTCAAAGGCTACCACAAGAAATTAAATTTGACTTAAACATAACAACGTTGGATCGTTGTTCTTAAAACAAATCAAAATGACAAATTTCTAGCGCGTAAGCGGTCATCGCAAGTCGAATCAAGAAGCAATAATATAATAAAATCAAATGAAATCACAAAGTTATAAATCGAAACGCGAATTGGTAGGGCACAAAAATCAAATTGCCGTTATGCTAAACCATCAGACGCGTGTGCATAACTAAAACGCAATGATAAGCAATTAAAAAAATCGCACATAAACCGATAAAATTAACCAATAGCTTGTTACACTTAACATGATATAGATCAAAATCGTACGAATCTAAATTTATCAAATAGAAACGCAAGGAAAAAGTAAATTAAAACGTGCTAAACAAAAATCCAACAATGTTGCTAACGTAAGAATGCGATCATTGTAACCGAGTCAAACTAACACAAATGTCAGGCATCATGCACACCTATATGCAAACAGCGTATCGACATGATTTGATATGAACAATATAACCAAAAATAAATAAAACAGTATATATATATATATATATATATATATATATATATATATATATATATATATATATATATATATATATATATATATGGGGTATGTTAATATTGTTTTTTTAATTTTATTTTAACTC
Source organism: Lathyrus tuberosus (assembly GCA_022829125.1). Taxonomy (NCBI): domain Eukaryota; kingdom Viridiplantae; phylum Streptophyta; class Magnoliopsida; order Fabales; family Fabaceae; genus Lathyrus; species Lathyrus tuberosus. The sequence goes on from JALAZF010000076.1 coordinate 16,367,882, forward strand.
TATTTCGATTCTGTAGCAATGCAGACTCATTGTGGATTGCGCGTGCGTGTTAGTTTTAGCTTTCTATTTTTTCGATTACTTTGAGTTGATGTAAATATTGCAACAATGCTGTAATAATATTAATATGTTTGGTTTTTCATTGCGTTGCGATTTCGGGGTTTAAATCCAATATAACTTTCAAAAATCGTTTGGATGCATAAATTCGGTTGCTCGACTTCTTATAGAGTGATTTCTAAATGAATTCACATTAAGTTAATTTAGAGCTAAATTCAATACTTTAGTTTCGATTTATTTTTCCATTGTAAATATTGTACATAGTTTATTGAGTTGCTACATTTCTCATTGCGTAGCAAATTCGACTTTGTAATATCATTTTTGCTTGGCTTTTTATAGTGATTCTTACTTGAATCCACTTTAAGTTAGTTTTGAATTACATTTTGTGCTCTTTCCACTATCCCAACTTCTCAACATTTCACCTTCAATCATTTTCAAACCCTCAAACCAACCTTTTTTGCAAACGATAATCAAATGCTTAATCCAACGTCAAGCCTTTTTTCCCAATGAAAATAAAAAATGCCATATCATTATTTAATACTTTTCAATAAATTAGATGAAAAGGAATGAGGTGTAGTCCACCAGGTTCTGAGAGTTGGGATCCGAGATGTAGTTCTCACCCATCCAAACATTCATCATCCTCCAATCAATTCCATAATGCATAATAAACCTCGATCAACATCGAGTGCATTTTCTCAATAAACTCAGAAGACCTAAAACTATTAGACTCCTTTCACAAATAAGATGAAAAAGGAATGTGGTGTAGTCCACGAGCTCCTGAGAGCTAGGATACGATATGGATATCTCACCCATTCGAGTTCTCGCCATCACTCAAAACTTTCAACGTGACTTTTGCAAATCTTTTCTCAATCAAAAACCTCAAAACATCTAAAAATATTAAAACCCTTTTGCAAATAAGATGGAAAATGAACGTGGTGGATACCACGAGCTTCAGAGGCTAAGATTCAAGATGGATATCTCACCCATTCAAGTTCTCTCCATCATTCAAAATACATCAAACTAATCAAACTTTTTTTCTCCCCGCTGCGCGATGATCTTTAAACCCTTTTTACAAACAAAAGGTATTTTGTCTCGAGACTATGCAAAAAGAATACTTTGTCCACTTGAATGTGTGAGTAAGCTAGCGACATTTCCCGCAAATGTTGATTTGCAAATCCATTCTCTCGTGATGTAAACATTCCATTCTCCACTTGTTTTTTGTAGCAAGCAATGTTTTTCCGTTGATTGAGACAAAATAGCTTTCGCAAAAATAGATAAACAAAGAAACATTTTCTACCCAGAACTACGTAGCCTTGAGTTCTCCATTGTACCCGGAGATACGTAGGAGCGAGACAGGGATGGTTTTTACCTCTCCCAAACTCAAACCTGACTCCCAAAACAATTCTCGTTCCCCGTCCCAAACCCAATCTTGTCCCAAACTGGTTCGGGTATCCCCGTCCCATCACCATCTGTTTAGTGAAATTATTTTTTTAATAGAAATATTTATGTTTTCCAAAACCAAATTACATCATAAATAATAAAATAAAACAATCTAAAAAAATTCCATACATACATTTCAAATATTTTAAATAATAAATACAAATCAAATTATCAAAATATTAACCACATATTTAATACTCTAAATTATCAAAAATAAATAATAATGTACATATTGAAATAAACGGGGCGGTTTTGGGGTGAGTACCAGTATCCCCATTACCCGACCCGTACCCATTTTTTATAATCGGGGAAAACCCAAACCCAGTTAAAGCGGGGTTTCCCTGTTAACTTTGGGGCAGGTTCGGGTGGGTACTCGTGGGTACTCGTTATCTTGCCATGCCTATCAGGCACCCTAATAAAAAATAAACTCTTTTGTCCTTTTATTTCCCTTAATAACTTAAGAAGCCTAACATTTTCAAGCTAACACTAACACGTATAATTAACCAAACAGTTCCCATTGAGTACAATGGACATGAGGGGTGCTAATACCTTCCCCTTGCATAATCGACTCCCGAACCCTGATTTGGTTGCGACGATCATTATCACTGTCTTTCTTTTAGGAGTTTATCGATATTTTCTATTTTCCATATTTGGGGAATAAATAAAGTTCGGTGGCGACTATGTTCGGTCCATCCCGCGAGCGTGCGATTCCGCTTCGTGAGCTTCGTGTTCTCATTTTTTTAAGTGCGACAATAATATACATACATTTCATTTTCAATCAAAAAATAAAAGATATTGTGATTATGAGTTATGGTGGTGGAGAGGACGATGAAGGAGTAGCAAGGGAGGCACTGGTTGGACAGAGGAAGGCGGTGTCAGTTTGTTGAACGATGAAATTGTTTAAGTGAGCTATGAAGTATAGAAAAAGCTTAAATATGAAATGGCCAAATAGAATTTGTATGGAATGTGAAAGGTTTCCTTTAAAGAAAACTAAAATAAAAATGAGAAGACTAATATTTTTAGAAGGTGAAAACACAAAATATAAAAAACTAGTGATATTTAAATAATTTTATAATTTATTAACGATATATGTGGGCACAGATATTATTAAACCCACATGTGTATACATTAAAAAATGGGTATTTAAATATCCAGTTAATTTATCCTCGGATATCTGTGGGCACGAGTTTTTCTGTCATCTCTATCCACGATCTTAAAAGCCATTTTTTAAAGTTTATTATTATTATTATTATTATTATTATTATTATTATTATTATTATTATTATTATTATTACTATTACTATTATTACTATTACTATTATTATTTATATATTATTACAATCATCAATAAAGGTAACAAAATAAAATGTAGCACTAAAAGGTTTTACCTTTAATGGACCACAAACATCAGAATGTACCAATTAAAGCAATTTTGACTTTCTTGAGGGAGGATGTCTCTTGAAATATACTCTAGTCTGTTTACCAACCATGCAATGAGAACACTTCTCCAAATTTACATTCTTTAATGTAGGAAGAACATCCTTTTTAGCCAAAAAAAATTAATCCCATTTTCACTAATATGACTAAGTCTTCGGTGCCACAAAGATGCTTCTATGTGGATAGCATTCACACCATCCCTAGCAACCAAAGATTTTGTTCAATACCGTTTTGAAAGCTTTTCCCCTATAGCCACAACCAAGTTACATTTGTGGAGTTTCCACTTTCCAGAACCAAAGTGATTATCATAACCACAATCATCTAGCATATGCATATAGATCAAACTAAATCGTATATCTGGAGCATAGTTGACACCTTTAAGCAACAATTGCATTCCCATGTTGGTTTGCAAACAAACATCACCAACACCAATTACCTTAGATACACCATCATTACCCATCTTCAACACCCCGAAATCACCAAATGTATAAGATTTGAAGAAATACTTCCTTGGTGTATAACACCACTGTCAACTATCCACATGCTCTCATCTGATACAAGGTTAACAAACTCATGATCACAAAGAATAACAAATCATCACTAGTAGCAGTAGTAACACGATCATCATAATGATCTTTATATCTTTTTGTTTAGACTTACCCTTCTTGCATTTGTTATCTCTTTTCCACTGATAACAATACTTCTGTAAATGTCATGTTTTGTGACAATAATGACACTTCAGATTCTTTTATCAGAGCTTGGACTTGCTTCTGCTATTCTCTCTACCACCCTTCGGTTCCTTTTTATGATTCTCCCCTATTTTTAGTGACAAGTACCTCGGGTTGAGATGAAGAACCTCGTGCATTCCTTCTCATCTCCTAATTAAGAATACCACCCTTAGCTGTTTCCAAAGAAACAACACCTCTAGGAGCAGAACTTGTGATAGAAACTCGAAACATCTCCCAAGACTCTAGTAAATATAGTAATAGAAATAGTCCCAAAAGTTCATCATCAAATTTGATACTCATTCCTGACATCTGCTCAAGGAGCCCTTGAAATTCACTCAAGTGATCTGAAATAGAAGTCCCCTCTTTATACTTCAAACTTATGAAGTCATTCAACAAGAAAAATTTATTATTCCCTGATTTAGAGGCATACAAAGACTCCATCTTCTTCCACAAAGTTTTTGCATGTGTATCATTAGTAATATGATTATAAACATTATCTTCTACATATTATAGAATGAAACCACATACATGTTGATGTTCAAACTCCCATTCTTCATCAGACACAGAATCCGGCTTTGCGGAACTAAAAATCGGTAAATGTAATTTCTTCACAAATAGTAAGTATTTCATCTTGTCCTTCCATAAATGATAATTAAAACCATTCAACAATACCATCTTCATCTTTGTATTTGACTCAATCATTCAAACAAGTAAAATAGCCCTTAACCAAGAGCTCTAATGCCACTCTGATGGAAAATTAAGACACAATAACAGACCAATACACAACGGATATAAAATTCCCCAGACTTATAGGAACCTTGAGGATCAACAACAAATATAAGACGACAAATCGAACAAATAAAGGCACAAAAGAACACCAATATTTTTAATGTGGAAAACTCCTCAATATGAGAGTAAAAAATCACAAGTCTTCTAGACCAAAGAAATAACTCCACTATAATCAATTAAGGATACAAAAGAGTCTTAAAGTGATTCACAAACTAGTGCTAACAACTGCAAATCACAAAGCAAACTAACTTACAAATAAGAATAAAAAAGCTGAAATTTTTTCCAAATCTGCAGCTTTAGTGTGAAGCATATAACTTCCGCCTCAGACGTTGTTTTGAAATTTTAAATGGTCAAAAGTTAGATACATGTATTATGAACCTGCACTCCAAATTTGAGTTCGATCCGACAATTAGCGAATTGGGGATCGTCGATTTAGTGAGACTGGTTGCAGAAAAACGGGAATGAGTTTATCCTCTTTTCTCTCTTTTGAATCCTTATTTTCTCTCTATCTCTCTCAACCCTAAATTGATCCTCTCCAATTAAATAAGTGAGACAAATGGGTTAATCATATTCAGGCCTTTCTCCACATAGAAAGAGAGCCCAAAACCAAAAACTACTAGGTACTGTGAGTCCACGGTCCTAACATCCCTTCCTTCCCCACATATATCATTAGCTCTACACACCCCTATGGACGGGTGGTCGTTTTGTTGAATGGTTGCAAGTCTGAGCCCTCATATGACCAAAAATTATCTTTCTAGAGGCCAATATTCTCAAATAGTTTTGAATATATTATATCGAAGGAGTTGCCGCCATCGATAAGTATTTCTGACACGTCAAAATGCTTGATCGTGGCTGTTATGACTAAGGGGAGATTTTGTTCATGGTCCCCACAACCTTCTCGATGTCTCAGAACTCGAGCATTATCTTATTTGGAGTTTTGGTTGAGGCACTCCAATCTTTCTTATAGACGACAATCAGTTTCGCAATCATCCTCTTCAATGTTCCCTTCTATGGGACGTTCTCGCGGGGTGCTCCACCAGAGATGGACACAATATGTTGGTGTTTCCCCTTACTGGTTTCTTTCTCTCCACCGTTGGTCCCTTCACAGTTAGCCATGACATCCACGGACTTGGATGGGTAATTAGTCTTTGACTGTTTTGTGGAGAGCGGCATAACAAGTGGATTTAGATCCAACCATCGTTGGAAGATTTGGATATTAGAGATTCAGAGTTTTAGAAATACTAGAAATCAGAGTTGACCCGCTACCTAAATAGATCGAGAATAGTGGATCGGATGTCATATCTCAAGAACTCTGATATGATAAGTTGAGAGAGCTTTGAATCGATGAATCCAAGTGTGAATGTGCAATCATGAAAAACGCAAATATCATAAGTCGATTCTCACAGACGGTGTCATTGTTCTGTAATAAAACCAGAATTGATCGGAGAACGATGGTAGTGATGTGCAACGACAAACTTGAACTTCTGGTGAGATGAAAGAGGGGTTGACCTGCAAGGTTAGCAGTATAACGTTTAAGTTAGTATGTGAATGTGATGAGTGAATCAAGTTTGAATTTGAAATTATATATTTGAGTTGTAACCACTCACTATCTTTGAGGCGTGAAATATAAGGGATGTTAGATGTATCTTGGCCTTGGATCTCATTTGCTCTTCCCTAAAGTAGTATGTCTACGCTACGAGTGATTTGGACGAATAATTGCTAAATTAAAATGTATATTTTTATTAAGGAATTAGAGACATTTGTTAAAGTACTATTCAATATAGAAAGCAGGTTCGGGCAGGTTGGGTTGATTCCGAATCCGAATAGCCGACCCAAATACAGCTATGTCATTACATTATCCATCCAAAAGTGGTAAATTCTTAAGTACCCATGAATTTAAGTTGGGTACCGGTACTAGAGCCGTCTTGCAATATTCAGAGGCCCTCTTCTAATAAAATTAAATTCACAAAATTTTATTCAAATTATAAATAACACAAAATTTTATTAATTATTATCTCATCCTTTAATTTTAAAAATATATAATTTTATCATTTTCTTTTTTATATAAATTTAATTATATTTTAAGTTATATCATACGATTAAAAGGCAGTATAATTTAAACTTAGGAGTATATTTCATAACTATTTGATACTATTAGACTATTTATGTAATCAAATTATTTATGTATATTTAACTTGTTATTTCTTTAATGGCTAAAAACAATGAGAATTATTATCTCTTGGGAAAATGGCCTAGAGAACGTGTCAGGAGTTTCACAAATGTAAATTTCACCCTTACAGTGTAACTCTTCATGCAAATTTATTATTCACCTTAATTGTTCTTTTTGAATAAATATTTGTTTCGAGGCCCTTCTAATATTTAAATAATGGTACCATTAATTGGAGGCCATGTGCAAGGCACTGTTTGCACAGCCCCTTTACCGGTCCTGACCGATATTTTTAGTATAAATTATGATAAAATTTTAATTTATTTAAAAATAAAAAAAATAAAAAAATGACATGACATTAAGTTATGGTATTTAATTGATTAAAGATACCGGTATCCAATTAAATTGAAGTGTATCATAGTGTTCACCTTCAAAAATTATACTCCCTCCGTCCCAAATTATAAGACGTTTTGGTTTTTTCACACAAATTAAGAAACTTAATTATTACTTTATGGGAAAGACAAATTATGTATAACTTTACAATAATGTCCCTCATAATTATATAGGAGAGAAAAATTAAAAGAGTTGAAAAAATAAATAATAATAAATATTTGAGGGTATATTGAAGAAGATGTCATTTATATTGCATTGAGAATATAAAGTGACTTAGAATTTGGGACAAATTTTTTTGGCAAAGTGACTTATAATTTGGGACGGAAAGAGTAGAAAATTTGAAGTATTTGATGACGTGGCACAGCACATGTACATCGTGTTTTAATTTTCCAATGATTAATCTCAAGTAATAAAGTAAAATAAAAAGAAAAAAAGAAAATGTGTGGAAGAAATGGAGAGAGATTTTGGATTGTTGCGGTGTTTGAAAAGAAGAATCACACAGTCCACACGAACAACAAGGACTGTCTATTTTAAGCCTGAACAACAGAGGAGTGTATTATTATGCATGTTCAATGGCAACATTATGTCATAATGCCTTTTCATTTTCACCATCAAAATTTTTTCCTATCATGTTAAAGCCATCTTTTAGATGCTCCTCCATTACTACTAATTCCACACCTTCCTACAATTCCGTTGTTTTTGAGGTTCCCTCTTTCACTTTCTTATTATGACTGCATTCTTAGACTTTTGATGCAGTAAAGTTCTTTCAATGAAGAAAACAGTGAATTTCTTCTTTCTCTTGAATTCGTATTGAGTTTACATCTTTGCACCTTGTTGTTTCACATACAAACTATTATTTAGGATCTTATTTATATTCATTATATAGGATTTACCTTTTTTTTTTTAATTATTTTTTTTATCTTAGACTGTTAGGCTATTGGGTCCTCCAGCAAAATTTGAAGCTTCAAAACTGAAGGTTGTTCAATTGGAAGATCAGATTAACAGAGATGCGAGTATTATTCCAAGAACCTACATTCTATCTCATTGTGACTTAACAGCTAATCTCACTTTAGCTGTTTCCAATGTCATTAGACTCGAGCAGGTTTGTGTCTATGTGTTTTGCTGGATTTGGTTTGAAAATTAGTCCGTAATGCATATTTTGGACGCATTTCCTAAGGTGCCTTTTAAGTAAGAGCGTGGATGGTTGGTTATTTTTAGAAACTAAATTGTAATTATTTTTAAATTAATTAAATGGTTTGGATTTATAACTATAACCACATGTTAATCAAAACTGATTATAAATTTAGTTATGGTTATATAATCGATTTTAAATCGGTTATTAATTTTTTTCACAAAAATTAAATTTTTTTTGTAAATGATTATGCCTACTTTCTTGCAATTTAAATATTTTTACTTTTTTGTTTGTTTTCCGTTCTGGCCTGTAGTTAGGGTTGGTTTGGTGTTTTTTTTGTATCTATTGTTACCTACTTTTGTATATTCTGTAACGTTTATGTTACTTTTAGTAAATGTTATTTTTAGTATATGATTAAAAAAAAATGATTTAAATATGGGTAAACCATTTTTCATTGTTATTTTAGAACTCTGAAACAGTATTTTTCCACTATGCAAATGTCGCTTAAATGCACAGACATTTAAGCTTGGATCTAAAAATTTATTTATTTTTTACAAAAATTAATTTTCTTTTCAAAATATTTAATTTTTTTTCACACAAAATAAATTTTTTTCAATAAATATAATACTTTTTCTTAAAAATTTTTTATTCAAAAATTTTAATTTTTTTTCACAAATATTAATTATTTTTCAAAAAATCTAATTACTTTTCGTAAAAATTAATTTTTTTTCACAAAAAATAATTTTTTCCAAAAAAACTGTTTTCCTAAAAACTTTAAATTTTTATTCAAAAATTAAAAAATAAATTATAATTGAATTGAAACATTTGGATTTTGGATAATAACCAGATCTAAAAATAAAATATGGTTGGATAAAAGCATTAATAATCAAACTGGTTAATAACCATTTAATTATATCTAGATATTTTAAATGAATTTAGATTTAATTATTAATTTGGATCTCACAACCGAATATTTTGCACACATCCTTATGTTTTTCATTAGTATAAGTTATCGTTTAATTAGTGCATATTTGATGTCTTCTATTCGTTGTGTGAAATGGCAGTTGAGAGGATGGTACCAGAAGGATGATGTTGTAGCTGAATGGAAGAAAGTGAAGAATGAAATGTGCCTACATGTTCATTGCTTTGTTAGTGGTCCTAATTCCTTCCTAGATCTTGCTGCTGAGTTTAGATATCACATATTCTCCAAGGAAATGCCTTTGGTATGTTTGCGTTTAATTTATATTTTCCCCTTATCCGTAAATGTATTATGACACATGGTTGGATTGTTGTCTTGAGCATGCCAGGTTCTCAAAGCAATTCAATGCGGAGATTATGTACTTTTCCATAAGCATCCAGAATTGCTGGATTCTATGGTTCGAGTATATTTCCATTCTAGCTCAAAAATATACAACAGAATAGAATGTTGGGGGCCTTTAAGGGATGCAATGGAGGTAATATTAGGAAACATTGAAATGAGTAATTTTATTATCTTTTTAATACGAGTAATCTCTACTTTTGTATTTGACCTTTGCCTTTTTGTTTTGTTATTTGATTATGTTTCTTTGATTTTCAGGGAAAACGAGGCGATCAGTTACAAGGGTTGATAAACACATATCGTCCTCCAGAAGAATGGAGAACCCCAATGTCCACATTCCAAGCTCTTTTTGCTTTTCTTTTTTTAAATGTATTACTGGTAACTTGGTTGATTTGTTTATATCCCGATTCTTTCCTCAGCTAGAGCTGAGTGGGTTTAGACGAAGCAGAATTCAGGTTGCAAGAATGACTATAAGAGGAAAATGTAAAATTGCACAAGAAAACATATTACTTGTGCAATAAAGGAAAGTTCATTTTATGATTTTGTTATCATCACAACAGGAATTGTAACATTTGCCTCGGTGCTATTGGAGCAAACCATCTCAGCAAGATCTGAGAAAAATAAATAAATAGCTAGATATCAGAAAAAATATTACAACATTAAATTTATTGACTATACAAAGCAGATAAAAGAATATTATCATCATAGGCAAAATGAATTTGGTTTCCAAAGATGAACGCAGTGGTGAAATCATTGCAAACAGTTAGCTTAAAATTCAACAAATTATACTTAATGCTTGGTCACCTCTTATCTATATTGTGTAGTAAAAATTAGCTACCTTCTGCAGAACACAACTTAAGTCAATGTTAATATTTTCAAATCTGTGACTACAAAATGCATAAAATTCATCATAGCAGAAAACAAAAAGTTTTAATCAAATGAATAGGAAAAAAAAGTAAAAAATTTGGTGAGATGACAATCTAACTGATAAATATTTGGTATCCACAATATTTCAATATGTTTGTGCTTGCCTTACTATTTTCACTTCATTTTTCCTGTCTATTGAAAAATGCATTCAGATTTTAATATACATGAATATGCTAGAGTCTTATGCTAAGCAAAGGGTCGGTAACTTTAAATATTTAAATGTTTCTAATCATCATTTGGTATTTCAATCACGATTTAGAATGTACTTAAATATGCATACCATCTTAGTTGTTTAATTATAACAATGCTTCCACTATTATGTAGGAATGCTACGATGCCTACTGTCCAGGAAAAACACAGCAGTGTTCAAAGGAAGCAGCCTGCTTTATCGTGTCCAATTTTTACACGAACCGGCAATCTAGATTTTAATACTGACGATGACGATGATTCTGACTATGATCCTTTTGCAAGTTAGTAGACTAATTTATGCATTATTATGTTAACCAAAATAGTCTTTTCCAGAATTTTTACAGTACATCATTATACTTTGTAGCACATCAATCTGAAGATGATACGTGTTCAGAATTCGACGATCAAGATGCAGCTTTTGTTATTGGGGAACATCAAACAGAAACAACAGAAGGTTTGGAATTTTTACATTACATATCTGAACATTAACTTTCTTATACTATTATAACCCTATCCTGGTTTATGTAGAATATTACGATATCGGGGACCCTTTAATCGAATGTCGTTATTGTCAAGCCATGATGTGGTTGTAATACCCCAAAATTTGCTCTTCCCTTTTGGCATCATAGCATGGCATTATCATTTATCATATCATATCCACCTCATTAACATTACATTGCATTTAACATAGAAAAATGAAGCATGGCATCCTTCTTACCATCAGGGCATGTGATCAGGTGGAAGGTGGATAATCAAGGAATCATTCAAAGCACAAAAAGGTCAATCAAGTTGGCTCTAGGCAAGCCAAGAGGTCTCTCATGTCTCATACTATCTCAATTGATCTTCCAAAATCTCAAGAAAGTGAAATCCAATGGGAGATTGAAGCAATACATCTTTCATCATGCAAGAGGTTCAAAAATTGAAGGAAAACCCTCAAAAGAGATAGCTCATTGATCCAAAATCATTCTCAAGTGGCATTTCTCATCATCCTTTAAGGGGACACACAGCATACTCTGAGGAATTTGAAATTGAAGACTGCACTTTTACCTCCTAACCAAAGGGGGCCAAAATTAGGGTTTCCATTTAAATCAGGGAATCTTTGATTTTTTGGGCAAGACTTGATGTCATGGTTTTCTATATGTCCCTAGGTATATGGATGTGGAAGATTGCATCTCAATTAGTTTTGGAGGTGGTTCAATTGGAAGAAAGATCAAGAATCAGAGAAATTGGGGCAAAGTCAAATAATCAGAGGAAAAAGTCAACTCTTGACTTTTTGAGGCCAAATTCATGAAATTCATGTTACATATGTCCAATGTACAAAATTTGATCAAGAAACTCCAAAGGAATCATGAAAAAATCAAGATGTGGAAAGTTGCCATTTTTGGATGAAGAAGGGTTACTAAAAATAGCAAGTTTTGGCCATTTTGCATCAGAATTTGAACCAAGGCCATTTAAATTTGGAGCACCAAATGAAAAATCCACTCTGCCTCAATGAAAGATCTTGTTTTAAGCTTCAAATCCATGTGTGGAACATCTCCATTGGATAAAAATTGAGTGAGATATGATTGATCAAAGTTTGAGCAAAGTAGGTTCAAAACTAGGTCATGACCAAGATTTTCAGGGCACGCGCGCAGTCATTTTAACAAACATGTGGTGGGCCTAATGTCCACTCATTTTTCTCATGGTTAAAGGCCTCAAATGGAAAACTTTTCAACATGAAAGTTGTTCATTGCATTGTCATCTTCAATATTCATGTTGGACAATTTTTGGTTTGATCAAGTTATGAGATAGTTTTAAGGGTTCAAAGTCATGTTGGTTATGCTGAAAACCCAGGCGCCATGTCACCTTGCCAGCCAACCTCATTTCCTCGCCCATGACCAGTTTCCAAACCTTATTGTTCTAAGTCATTTTCAACCTCTCCCAAGCATCATTTCCATTCAATTTTCATACCAAAGTAGTTCTACTACAATCCCTCTTGCCAATGACTCCAAGAGCTCATCAAATCATCCACAATGCAAAGAGAAAATCACCATTAAACACCCATGTCTGCAAACTGTCATAAAAAACCAGAAAAAAAAACCAATGTTGTTGATGTTGTTGGTACAAGCTTGCACGTGCTTTATTCATACCAGCTATCCATTGCCTTTTTAAACCAAACACATTGCATACACACCATAGCACGTGCTATGCATGAAAGTAGAAATGACAAGCTTGCTGAACAAGTTTTGTGTTACACAGCCTTGCCATTCCATTTCTCTTGTCACCATCACCATAGCTTACCATGAACTATCATCACCTTATCATTGCTCTCCCTAACTAACTTGACTCAGTTAGTTAGGGATGACTCACCTAAACCACCATGACTCAGTCGATTCACCCAGTTAACCATGGTTAAGCTCAACATATAAAACAAATCTTCCCTTCACGGATTGGAGGTGGCTTCATTTTTCTGATATTCAATTGAGAAACTCTTTCCATTCTCTCTCAATTCCTCCACATTTCAACTGATTTTCGAGCTCCACTTCATCTCCCTCATCTTCTTCTCAGAATCTCTCTGATTCTCTCTCCCATTTTCATCACATTGCAACTGTTTTGAATCTTGGATTTCAGCTCTCCTTCACTGAAGTATCATCCACTCTTGTATCTAAGCCTTTATTTGGCCACATTGGAGCTCAAGAACTGAAGGCAACAGCTCTGGTTTTCTTTTGAACAAAGAATCTTCAAGTTTCAGGTTTGGAATTTCTTAACTCTTCTGGTGTGATTCATTGATTTTTAAGCTTGTTTCATGTTGATTATGGCTTATTAGAAGCAATGAAACATTTCTGGCTAGTTGATAGACCTCTCAGAGGTGTAGATCTAAACTTAGGGCAAAATGTTTGTGATCATTTCTTGCTGTGTGTGCATTGTTTGGTGATTTCAGTGCTAAATTCTTGATGTACGTAAGTTTAGCTTTCATTTGGTATGTGGATTGTGAATTTCTGGAAGAATTAAAGTTGCAGACGGTGATGGTTGACCGGAGAAGGCGACCGGAGGTCCTTCTCCGGCCGGTGGTCTTCATGTTAGGGTTTTATGACCAGTTTGAATGTGATCCGTTGGATGAGTGTGATCTAATGGCTACCATGCTGCCAACACATAAAAAAAGAGCGTGCAAGTCACATGCCAATTTTCTGAACTCATTTAAACGTTTTGTGGCGTGATACACGATAGGGACTGTGGTCACTCACGCACATGCATTGATTTCAATTACTTTGACTTTGGTTTGACTTGGACTTGATCTGATGGTTGGGAGTGAGTCAAGATTGTTGACTGAGGGTTCATGTTTGTTAGTGTGTTATGCGCGTAGCTGGACCTAAGCCAGATTGATATCCACACCCCCTTGGTTAAGGCCCAATGTAATTTGAACTGAATAGTTACTAGGCATGCACCCCCATTCACATTTACATTCCATTTTATTTTTTTTCCATTTTGCTACACGTTTCATAATTAATTTTTAAAAATACCAAAACATATTGGAAAATTCTACAAAAATTCATGTGTATTCTTAAAACATTTAGGAAATTTTTCATGATTTTATTTTCTGATTTTATGACCTTTTTACCCCTGTTCCATAATTTTCTTTGAATTTCCATTTAGATGCATCCTAAGCATGATACTTGAATTTGTTTAATTTTGTTCTTGCTCATTATAAACTGTTTTGGCATGGTTCTTTTTGCATTGATTCACTAATACATTGAAGCATGTTAGATGATTTTTGTTTGATTTTTTAGGTCACTTTATGACATGTCTTGAGGCCTATATTTGTACCACTTTGCATGACATTTCAACTTGACCTAATTGCTTTGTTTGAAGTCATTTTGCTTTGAATTTTGATATGCTATTTTGGTATGTGATTCATCTCTGATTAGTGAACTCCAATACCATGTTTTCATAATTTTCATGAGGCCATGTGATTTTTGTTTGATGCATTTCATTTAAAGCATTATAACATGTTATATCATTGTAATCTTTAGTGCATGTTTGCATGAGTTCTTTTGTGCATATTTGTATGAGCATTTGCATAGTTGTGTGAGCCATTCATATGATATTATAGGTCTTTGATACACATTATAGGTCATCTTTACATGTTCATTTCAATTTGAACTTTGTGCATCATTAACATGTATTGTTTGCACCTTCTTTTTGAGTTTTCATCTCACTTCTTCTTCTATTACTTCTTGAAAGTCTTGATGGTTGATTCATAAATACTTTTGAGATGTTTATAAACCATTTTTCATTTATTTTCAATTCTGGTTGTTGATTTACATGTTCCATTTATGCATGTCCTCTTCATTTCTTTCCATCTTTCATCTACCCTTTCTTCTTGTAACATGTTTAAATGCTAATGGATGATGTTTGTTGCCTATTCACTTGCACTTGTATGATGATATTCATTTGTTGTCCATATGATGCCCATTCTGGTTGTGGTTCTAGGATTTGTTTTCTCATTTAATTCTTTTGAGTTTTATGATGCATTACATGTTCTTTTACTTCTTATACTTCTTATACATGTTTACTAACCATGTAGGGGCTTTGGTAAGTTTCAATTGAGTGTGGATAAGGAATCCACATTCAACTTCTATCCTTTCTCTTTTACAATTCCATTTTGTGTTTTGTTAAGCACTTATGTGCTTTCTTTTAATAACTCATCACTTTCCCTTTGTGAATTACAATTCATCTTCTACTTTAGAAGTGAATTGTTTAATTCATTCTTTCTTTAGACTTTAGGTTGAAACCTCACAAACTTTAGGATCACTCCCTTAACTAATCAATTAGGATTGAGTCTTAGTCCATATAGATTTTACCTTTACCTTCTCTTGAGTCTTTCATCTTCTCATCTCAAAGAAAATTCAAAACATATAATAAAGGTAGGCATTTATTGCATTTAGGCCTTTCATATAAAGAAAAGATTATAAGGGGTCTTCTCTTGTAATCTTAGAATGTGTAGCATATAGCCCATCTTGGGTCAATGTGTTAAACATTTGATCTTGTATGAGGGACTTAAATGCAATACTTGTTGAAGGTGCAAATAATAAAAAACACTTCTTCACTTCACAATCAACAAAACACTTAATAAACACAAGTATGCTAGTGTGTTTGAACCTTGATAATTGGAACTAAGTGTGAGGGTCTTCTTCACCCTTAGTGTGCTTTCTTACCCATTCCATCTTGGAATGTGAGAAGGTACACATTCCAATGACTAAGATTCAGATACACTGTCATATGCAAACAAATGAAAAAACTCTTAAAAGACAAAAAACAAACAATAACGTCTTTCCTTCGGGAATTCTTTTCTCATCTCATTCATTCTCAACGCACGAACGCGCTTCTACTCGTTCTCTTGCAAGATGGTAACGCACTCGGACCAGCGAGCCTGCAACACCTGAGCTAGAACGTAAGCCGTTCCCTAAAACACAAATAATTCATCCCTAGTGAGGGGAACTACGTCGCTCTGATTCTCATGTTCCCGATGAGATACGTAGGCAGTGGGGTAGGGCCCATGCGAGCACTTCTTTTATTTTCCCTACATTTGTTTCTCTTTCTCCTTTCCTTTTTCAGTTCTTTCTCAGTTTTCCTTTCTTTACACCCTTTGATCGAGACAAGCAAGCGTGGATCCCATCGGGTACGATGGACGCGAGGGGGTGCTAATACCTTCCTCTCGCGTAACCGACTCCCGAACCCATTTCTTTTGGTCGTAAGACCATGCTCTATCCTTTCCTTCAGGTTTATGCGGTGTTTCCTTTCCCTCTCTTGGGATAAATACACATTGCTGGCGACTCTGTTCGGTGCCACTTTCGCGTTTGTACTAGGATGAAAATCCCGGGAGCGACAGCTGGCGACTCTGCTGGGGAACGAACCCAGAATCTCTGGTTTCCTTAGCGAGTCAATCCTAGCGCTTGTTTGTTTTTCTTTCGTTGGGTGTTTACTGTTGTGCTGTATTTACTGTTTTATTGTATGGTTATTTACTGTTTTACTGTACATTACTGTATTTACCGCATTTTAGCATTACATATCATATATTATATTGTGTTGCACTGTTTTGTCTGTTTGGCGGGATGGGTGTTCTGAGAGATAAGCCCACTACCAGGCTTGAGTACACACATAGGTATTAGAGTGGATAGTCATGACGCTTGCGTGGTGGTGACCACGTATTGTTGTTCATGAGACCCACAACCAGACGAGGTTCTATCAGGAGCTTTCTGCTACTGCATGTTATGCAGGCCAGTGGTTATTCTCTTGAGGAACTGTCGACTCTGGTGACCATTCCCGAGGACTCAGTTGCGGCACTCCTCCCGAGTTGTGACAGTGGCAGACCACATTCCGTGGCAAACCCATTGCACATTCTCGATCCGAGGACCCAATGCTGGGAACTTGCTATAGGACATCCCTTTTTGAAAGAGAATCAGCGGAGGCACTCCTCGATTGGCGGTAGTACTGTACCCTGAGGGATGAATGTACTATTGCTTCTCGACCTCAGTGCCAGAAGCTGAAGACCTTTTTGTTTTGGAGAATCAGTTGAGGCCTCCTCGATTGATGATGATGCCAAACCAGAAATGGTGAACGTATCATCATTTCTCGACCTGAGAGCCCGGGATACTGAACATCCTAGTACCCACATGTGAGAAGGGCGGGTTGGTTACAGGTTTGCAGGTAACCATGACCTCCTACATACCCGGTTTTCTATCATCGTTGCACAAAAAGGAAGTTTCATCCTATTGTATTCAGATGGTTCTTATCTATGGTTCTATATTAGTCTCAGAGCTACACTGACACCGTTCACAGTTCAGCACAGACACCTGATTACCTGATCACATTGCCCTTTGCATTGCATTATCATATCCTAACATACATGTTTATTCATTTCCAGGTGCATATATTACCCTTGATTCCAGTCATCAGATCCCTGCAAAGATGAACGCTAAAGAGAGGAAGAATATCATCAGCTATAAGTTCCTTACGCCTACTTTGGGCCCTATTGTTGTGCTGAAGGGAATGGCGAGCCCGGCAGCACGAGAAGCTTTTGAAGAGAAATATGGGTGGATTTTATCGGTGGTCCGTAATGTCAGTGATTATGAAGCCAGAGGTCTCCATACGTTGATGCAGTTCTATGATCCGCCTCTGAGATGTTTTGTATTTCCAGACTATGTGTTGGTTCCTACCCTGGAGGAGTATTCCAACATGTTGGGGATTGCTATCAAGGAGGAGCCCCCTTTCTTTGGATCGGTGGGGGATCTTGACTTTGGGAAGTTGGCTGGTGCTCTTTATTTGAGCAAATCAGAGTTAAGTGACAATGTCTCCAACAAAGGAAAGATTCGTGGTTACAAGCTGGAATATCTGATTAAGAAGGCCCAGGAAGCAGCTAAAGGCGAGAATTGGCTTGTTTTTAATGCTCTGTTAGCCCTTTGTATATACGGCATAGTGTTGTTTCCCAACGAGCCGGATTTTATTGATACGGACGCTATACGAATATTCATGATGAAGAACCCGGTGCCAACGCTACTGGGAGATCTTCACTACTCATTGTACAACCGAAACGAAAAGAAAAGAGGAGGGATAATTCGTTGTTGTGCACCCTTGTTCTATAAGTGGTTTGCGGGCCGTTTACCACAATCAGGGGCTTTTGTGGATTCCAAAGATTCTCTAGAGTGGAAACAGCGTTTAATGGGATTGGTGGCCAAGGACATCGTATGGGTAGATCATGGGCTGATTGGTAAGAATATTATCCACAGCTGTGGTAAGTTCCCTAACGTTCCACTGATAGGAAGACTGGGTGGGATTAACTACAATCCTTCTTTGGCCATTCGGCAATTTGGATATGCCCTGACAGGTCCGCCTATCAAGAGAGATGTGGAGGAGTCCCTCTATTTTCATACATCAGATGGTTGGGAAGCAGCACAGAAAGCTTCTGAAAGCTGGGGTAGCATACTGAAAAAGGGGAAAGTTACTCTAGGAAAGCCTAACAACCGGGTTTATCCAGCATATGAAGAGTGGGTGAAGAAAAGAGTTGAAGATTTTCTCTTGCCTTTTGGTAAGGCACCCCTTTTGTATCCGGAGAATGAGAAAGCAAGAAGCACTGCTACTGTGGAAGAAGTTGACAAGTTGCAAGCCTTGGTGAAAAAGCTCCAAGGAGAGAATTCCGAGTTGAATAGCTGTCTTCAGAATGCTCTACATGCCAACAAAGAGCTGGAGCGGAAAGCCCAAGATGCTGAACAAATCCTAACTGCAAAAGAAAAAGACTTTGCTGGAAGAGCCCAACATTTCCGGAAGATTAGTAAAGGTGCTGATGATGCTACTCAAGCCCACAAGCAAACCAAACAGGCGTTAGCACAGACCAAAGAAAAGTTAACAAAGTTTCAGCACGCTTGGGACGAAGTTAGGATAGAGAATGCCGAATTACAGGAACAGTTGCAGATTAAGGACGAAGAGCTTGAAAAGGCGCATGAGCAGAGGAGAAAGTATCGGGAAAGCCTCGGTAAGAGTCAGGAACAGCTAGAAGAAGCTAGAGGTGAGCTGAGGAATACCAAGAAAGAGCTTGAAGAAGTCATGATAGAAAGGGAGATACTCAAGACGCAAGCCGGCATAAAGAGACACAAAGGAGTGTGTGATGACGAGGCTCTGATGCTGCACATGGGTTCTTTAACTGAAGCTCTTGAGAAAAGGGATGTCTTGATCAAAGAAATGATTGAAAAGCCGAATCACCAGCGTACCCGTATACTTTTTGAGGAGATCAAATACTCAAGTGATAAGCTGAAGGGTGTGGAATTGTCAGACTGATGTTCTTTTCCTTATATTTTGTTATTAATGGTTACCATCAGGCTTGTTGATGGATCCATTTTTCCTTGTATTGCATTTGCGGATGAGCCTTTCTTAAATGTACTTGAATACTTTGTTGAATGAGTATGAGCAGTTTTATTCAGAATTATTCCTTATCAGATAGCTGCACACAAGCACATGACCACGACACGTCTCTTTATATCACAATTTCTGGTCTTCAGATTTCTGTGGTGGGATTGGAATCAGGGTATAAAGCACCTCGGAAATGACAAACATGGCATTGCATGGCATTGCATATCATTTTGCATTTTTTGTTACTTGCTTTTCAGGTACTCGTTGCGGGGTCTCTAACCTTTATTTGGTTTCAGGCAGTATAGCGGAGAGTCATATTCACCGATATTCGACGCGAAGGAATCAAGTAAGAATCATGGATCAAGTGCAAAGTGATTTGGCGGAAATGAGGGCGCGTATGGACCAGTTCATGACCCTCATGACTGGCATGGCGCAAAATCAGGAGAGACTGAGGCTTCTGGTAGAGCGTCCCGACAATGGGCCCGAAGGTGATCATCATGACAATTCACAGGGACACGGCATCCCTCCTCCCGGTGGCAACCCTCCTCCTGGTGGTAACAATCGGGGGTAATGGAAATGGTAGGCATGCTGGTGTTACTCTTGAAGATACTCTGGAAGACCAATTTACTCTACTAGACGCTGATGTGGGTAATCAAGGTGATCGAAGGTATGATGAGTTAGCAGAAAAGATCAGGGCTATAGAATGCAAGAACTCTATGGGTATTGATGTTACCAGCTTGGGGCTGGTCTCAGGAGTCAGAATTCCCCCTAAGTTCAAACCTCCCACTTTTGATAAGTATCACGGCAATGCGTGTCCCCAAACGCATCTTCAAGCTTACTTTGGGAAGATTTCAGCCCATACGGATGACGAGAAGCTATGGATGCACTATTTTCAGGACAGTCTGGCGGGGGCATCTTTGACCTGGTACATGAAGTTGAGTAGAGCTGCTGTGAAGAATTGGAAGGATCTGGCAGAAGCGTTCCTGAAGCAATACCAATATAATATTGACATGGCGCCCAACCGCACCCAATTGCAGGGATTGTCACAAAATGCCAAGGAGAGTTTCAAAGAATATGCACAGAGGTGGAGGGAAATGGCTGCCCAGGTTCAACCTCCCTTGTCAGACAGAGAAATGGCAGATATGTTCATGGGCACCTTGCAAGGGGCCTATCTGGATAGATTAGCTGCTTGTCCGTCGACTGGATTTGCTGATATTATGATTGCGGGAGAGAGAATAGAAAGTCTGTTAAAGCTTGGAAAGATCCAGGATGTGAGTGGGGCTGGCTCTTCGGGGACGAAGAAACCGTTCGCTAGTAACCAGAAAAGAAGAGAAGGTGATACGAATGCTGTGTTTAGAGGACGAGGCAGAGGGCGTTCTCGAGCTTATTATCAGGTAGATGCTGTGACAATCCCCACACCGTCTGTTCAGAAACAACAACCCCAACAACAAGTTCAACAGCAACAACCTTTTTTCCAGCAAAGGTCTAGACAGAGGGATCGTAAGATGGATCCTCTCCCTATGACTTATGCCGCGCTGTTGCCCCGGCTACTCGAGTTAAAGTTGGTAGAACTCCGTACTATGAAAGCTCCGGTTGCTGGAAACCTGCCACCTAACTTCGATGCTAATGCTCGTTGTGAGTTCCACTCAGGTGCTCAGGGGCACTCCATTGAAAAATGCTGGGCTTTCCATCATAAAGTACAAGATTTGATTGATGCTAAAGCCATCAATTTCTCTCCCGCTCCTAATATTACTCAGCATCCCATGCCTGATCATAGCGCAGCAAATGTGTACGCTATTGAAGATGGGAGGAGATTGAATCTGGTGACAGATATCCGTCAAGTGAAAACTTCTTTGTTGGTTGTAAAAGATCGTTTATTGAAGGGACAGGTGTTCCCGGGCTGTAATCAAGATTGCTTTGAGTGTATGAATCAGGAGAACGGCTGTGATAAGTTGAAGATGGGTTTACAGAATCTGATCGATGAAGGATGTCTACAGTTCGACAGAGTCGTGAAAGACACTGATGAGATATCAACCGTGACCATCTATTACACTCCCGCTGAGATTCAAATGCCGGTCGATGCAGTTCCCGTGGCGAGTGTTGCGCCAGAAGGGCCCAGTCCTGTCACCATCACGGTGCCAGGACCAATTCCGTTCACGTCTACGAAGGCTATCCCATGGCACTATGGGGCAGATGTATATTACGAAGGTAAAAAACAGGAAGTTGAGTCGTCAGTCAGCCCAAATGTTGATAACGTAGGGGGTGTAGGAGGCTTTACAAGGAGTGGAAGGTTGTTCGCTCCCCAAACCTTGAGAAGTGATAAAGAGGCAGAAGCTGCAGCAAAGGCTAAAGGTAAACAGGTGGTTGAAAGTGCGCCTACACCTGAAGCAGAGACAAAGATTACTTTTGATAAGGAAATGGAAGAATTTATGAAGATAATCAAGAAAAGCGATTATAAGATTGTGGACCAACTGAATCAGACCCCTTCAAAGATTTCAATCTTGTCACTATTGATGTGCTCTGATGCGCACCGACAGGCGTTGTTGAAAGTGTTGAAGAGTGCGTACGTGCCACAAGAAATTACTGTTAATCAGCTCGAGGGCGTAATCTCCAATGTTAATGTCAGCCATGGCTTGGGATTTACAAGCAGAGATCTGACTATTGAAGGAAGAAACCACAATAAGGCTTTGCATATCACGATGGAGTGTAAGGGCGCAGTGTTATCTCATGTACTGGTAGACACTGGTTCGTCACTCAATGTCTTGCCCAAGAAGGCATTAATGAAACTGGAAGTTGATGGTTTGATCTTAAGGCCTAGTGAGTTGGTGGTCAGAGCATTCGATGGGACCCGACGATCTGTGTTTGGTGAGGTGGAATTGCCCGTACAAATTGGACCACAGGTATTCAAATCCACGTTCCATGTAATGGACATACAACCTGCATATAGCTGCCTATTGGGACGCCCTTGGATTCACGGAGCTGGAGCTGTTACTTCCACTCTACATCAAAAGCTGAAGTATGAGTTTGAAGGGCAGGTTGTGACAGTGTGTGGGGAGGAAGACATCTTTGTGAGTCACTTGTCCACATTCAAGTACATTGAAATGGATGGGGAAATTCATGAGATGCTGTGCCAATCATTTGAAGCAGTCAATATTGACGATGCACCTGAGTCTTCTTCTGTACCAGTCGGGGCTGGTACCTCCATTTCATCTTACAAACAAGCTGTCGAAGTCGTCAGGGCAGGCAACGCCCAAGGTTGGGGCAGGTTGATAGAGACCCCAATGAAGGAAGACAAATTTGGTATTGGTTATCATCCCTCTACAACTTCAGATGCGGGGAGCAGGGGACCCATTACTTTCAATAGTGGGGGAATTATCTACATGGACCAGTCTTGTGCAGCCACGGAGGATAGTGTTGACAGTGATTGTGACCTGGACAACTGGGTACGCCCTCATGTTCTGGGACAACAAGTGCAGAACTGGTTCGTTGAAGAAGTCATCCGGGTTACTCTTCAGACAGAGTAATTTTTCTTTGTTTTTTCTAACCATAATGCATGTCAAAATCTTGCGCTCTGCCCAAGGCGTATAGATTCATTTGTAGGGCCACCATGGTTGTATTTGCAATGTTTAATCATTAATAAAGGACGTTTTGCAATCAAATTTTGTTCTCTGTCTTTCAGTTTTTATTTTTGCACAAAAAAATAATAAAATGGCAATGTTTCATTTTCTTTTGTTTTGCTTAAAAATAAATTCTAAAATAAGGCATGAACCCGTTCATGCAGACTTGATCCTCCGGATACCACTGATAACGATTTTGATATGGCTATGTATGACTTTGACAATCCGATTTATCAAGCCGAAGAAGGGGATGAGAAAGATTGTGAACTCCCTGAAGAACTGGCCAGATTGTTGAAACAGGAGGAAAGGGTCATCCAGCCTCATCAGGAGACTGTAGACATCATCAATATTGGTACCAAGGACGCCAAAAAAGAGATCAGGATTGGTGCCAGCTTGCAAGCAGATGTGAAGCAAACTTTGACGGAAATGTTGCGCGAGTATGTTGACATCTTCGCCTGGTCGTATCAAGACATGCCGGGGTTGGATACAGATATTGTTGTGCACAGGCTACCATTGAGAGAAGAATATCCGCCAGTCAAGCAGAAACTTCGTCGGACTCACCCCGACATGGCTTTAAAGATTAAGGAGGAAGTCCAGAAGCAGTGGGATGCTGGTTTTCTTGCTGTGACAAAGTATCTTCCATGGGTAGCCAACATCGTGCCAGTACCGAAGAAAGATGGAAAAGTGAGAATGTGTGTGGATTATCGAGATCTCAATAAAGCTAGCCCGAAAGATGATTTTCCACTACCTCATATTGATGTGCTGGTCGATAATACAGCTCAATTTTCAGTGTTCTCATTTATGGACGGGTTCTCCGGGTACAACCAGATCAAGATGGCACCTGAAGACATGGAGAAGACCACGTTCATTACTCCGTGGGGTACATATTGTTATAAAGTAATGCCTTTTGGGTTGAAAAACGCAGGGGCAACGTACCAGCGGGCGATGGTGACATTGTTTCATGACTTGATTCATAAGGAGATCGAGTGTTATGTAGATGATATGATTGCCAAGTCGAGAACAGAAGAGGAACATCTGGTTAATCTAAAAAAGCTGTTTGAAAGGTTGAGAAAGTTCCGTCTGAGATTAAACCCAAACAAGTGCACGTTTGGGGTGCGTTCTGGAAAGTTGCTGGGTTTCATTGTGAGCGAAAGAGGAATTGAGGTTGATCCTGCTAAGGTGAAAGCAATACAAGAAATGCCTGAACCGAGAACAGAAAAAGAGGTTCGTGGTTTCTTGGGTAGATTGAACTACATTGCAAGGTTCATATCTCACCTAACAGCCACGTGTGAACCAATATTTAAATTGTTAAGGAAAGATCAAACGGTCAGGTGGAATGACGATTGCCAATTGGCATTCGATAAGATAAAAGAATACTTGCAGGAACCTCCGATTCTAATGCCTCCAGTTGAAGGGAGACCACTGATAATGTATCTGACAGTGCTTGAAGGTTCCATGGGTTGTGTTCTCGGTCAACATGACGAGACAGGTAGGAAGGAGCATGCTATTTACTACCTGAGCAAAAAGTTCAATGATTGTGAGTCCCGATACTCAATGCTTGAAAAGACATGCTGTGCGCTTGCATGGGCCGCTAAGCGATTGAGGCAATATATGGTTAGGCACACGACCTTGTTGATTTCAAAAATGGATCCTATCAAGTACATTTTCGAGAAACCAGCATTGACAGGCAGAGTTGCACGGTGGCAAATGGTCTTGACAGAGTATGACATTCAGTACACTTCACAAAAGGCCATCAAAGGAAGTATCTTGTCCGACTATCTTGCGCAACAGCCGATTGATGATTACCAACCCATGAAGTTTGACTTCCCTGATGAAGACATCATGTTTCTCAAAGCTAAAGACTGTGAGGAACCACTTCCGGAGGAGGGGCCAGACCCTGAATCCAAATGGAGTCTGATGTTTGATGGGGCTGTCAATATGAATGGGTGCGGAGTTGGAGCAGTTCTTATCACGCCGGAAGGTGTTCATATGCCGTTCACTGCCCGAATAACTTTCGGATGCACCAACAATGAAGCAGAGTACGAAGCTTGTATAATGGGGATCGAGGAGGCGATTAATCTACGGATTAAGACCCTTGATATATTTGGTGATTCAGCCTTGGTAATCAATCAAGTGAAAGGGAGTTGGTACACGCACCAAGCAAATCTAGTGCCGTATAGAGATTATACGAGGAGATTGCTGACATTTTTCACAACAGTGAAACTGTACCACATTCCTCGAGATGAGAATAGGTTCGCTGATGCCTTGGCCACTTTGTCTTCCATGATCAAAGTGCAAGGATGGAACCATGTACCTAAGATTGAGGTATCCCGCCTTGACAGACCAGCATTTGTGTTTGCGGTCGATGCAACGTCTGATGACAAGCCATGGTTTCATGACATTAAGTGTTTCTTGAAAAGTCAAGAGTACCCGTCAGGGGCATCGTCCAAAGACAGGAAGACGTTGAGAAGGTTAGCTGGTAGTTTCTTCTTGAACAAAGATGGCGTGCTGTATAAAAGAAATTTTGACACGGTCCTGCTTAGATGTGTGGATAGACATGAAGCAGACTTGTTGATGATTGAAGGGCACGAAGGCTCTTTCGGTACTCACGCCGGAGGGCATGCAATGGCTAAAAAGTTGTTAAGATCGGGATATTATTGGTTGACTATGGAGTCAGATTGTTGCAAATATGCCCGCAAATGCCATAAATGCCAGATCTATGCAGACAAGGTGCATGTGCCTCCAAATCCGTTGAGCATCATGTCGTCGCCTTGGCCGTTTGCCATGTGGGGCATTGATATGATCGGAAAGATTGATCCTACAGCTTCCAATGGTCATCGTTTCATCTTGGTGGCAATTGATTACTTCACCAAATGGGTTGAAGCCGCATCCTATGCCAATGTTACAAAACAAGTGGTCGCTCGTTTCTTAAAACGGGATATCATTTGCCGATATGGAGTTCCCGAAAGAATCATTACTGATAATGGTTCTAATTTGAACAATAAGATGATGGCTGAGTTATGCCGGGACTTCAAAATCGAGCATCACAATTCTTCTCCGTACCGCCCAAAGATGAATGGCGCGGTCGAAGCGGCTAACAAAAATATCAAGAAGATTGTACAGAAGATGGTTGTCACGTACAAAGATTGGCATGAGATGTTACCATTTGCTTTGCATGGGTATCGAACGTCGGTACGCACGTCCACTGGGGCAACCCCATTCTCACTTGTATATGGTATGGAGGCAGTGCTACCGGTTGAAGTAGAGATTCCGTCCCTCAGAGTCATGATGGATGTTAAGCTAGATGAAGCTGAATGGGTACGAGCCAGATTTGATCAGTTGAGCCTTATTGAGGAAAAGCGATTGGCGGCTGTATGTCATGGGCAATTATATCAGCGCAGAATGAAACAGGCATTTGATCAAAAGGTGCGTCCTCGGGTTTATAAAGTCGGAGATGTGGTACTCAAAAGGATCCTTCCTCCCAATACAGATCACAGGGGCAAATGGACTCCTAATTATGAAGGTCCATTCGTGGTTAAAAAGGTCTTTTCGGGCGGAGCTTTATTGCTTACAACCATGGATGGCGAAGACTTTTCATCCCCTGTTAACTCGGACGTAGTCAAAAAATACTTCGCATGAATAGACCCGCTGGATAATAAAAATAAAAAAAATCCAGGCAAAAAAGGGCATCCCGGCGAACCAAAAACAGAATAAGGTTCGGGCAAAAATTAGGGATATAATTGAAAAAATTTGTACACCCGGTAAGTTGAAAACCCGAAAGGGCAACTTAGGCAAAAAAGGGTATCCTGGTGGATCGAAAACCTGAAAGGGCGGTCCACACAAAAGAGGGATTTAAGCGAATGACTACAGTCTGAGTTATCTGTACCCATTACCGTTTGAACAACTGACGTTCTGAAGAATAGGAATCGGTCTGATCATTCCTCAGAAGGCAAGGTCGGGGAGTTTTGAAGACATACTGGTCATAACAGAATGGAAACTCAGTGGAATTCCGTTTTCACATTGCCATTAGGATAGTTTCTTTTCTCAATTTTTAGCGATCACCTCTTTCCAGGGATTGCTTCCAGATGTAATTGCCTATTCTGGGCTCTCAGTCAATAAATTGAATTTCAATAAAAAGCTTTCTATTTTTGTTTTATTGCTTTGTTTGCAAAAACGTCCTAATTGTTGATAAAACATTGCATTTGAAAACATGGCAGCCTTGCAATAACATGCGCAGAAAAAATATTTGAAATTACTTCGAATGTTGAATACGCCCGGATGGTGGATTCTAGCCACGCAATATTCGGGGCATGTGGGCATATTCTTTTGTTGCAGGTAGCAGGTGCAGATGATTTTAAGCACAAGACCAGCAATAAATCACCCCACGCAAAAGACTGGGGCAATTATGGGTAAGGAGATCGGCGTTCATCGTTCGGTCGACGATTGTTCATAACGGGTCGATATCAGTGAATTAAGTTCAACTGGGTACCGTTGCATCTTATTAAGTCGATTCTCTCATACAGTATTTCCAACAGCTACAAGCTTTTCTATGTCGATAACGGTCACAGGTTCCCCAAAAGAGTGGTCTCGTCGACACCGAAACTGATGGTCATTATCCCCAGCGAAGTCACAAGAGTTTGAAGAGGCTAGATCTTCTGTAAAATCCTCTTATGACATCCTCTGCGGGGACGAATTGTTGTGTTGTCCAAGCATGGGGCATGATTGTTTCCCCAGCATGAAGTGTTGGTCACCCCCAGTAGAGTTTGAGGACAGTTGGTCTTCTGTAAAATCCTCTCGAAAGGCATTCCCCAACATGAGACGCTTTAAAGCAGTTTTCTCCAGCAGAGTTTGTTATAAACTCGTCATCCCCAACGGAATTGTCCAAAGGGAAAGCTCGCCTAACATGGGGCATTGTGGTACTCATCCTAAGCTTGACAGTCATATTCTTCAGCAGACTACTGTGGATTTGCTTTGGGTTTCCCCAACAGATCTCTAAGGACTCTTTCTAGCAAGTTGCAGTAGAATGTTCTAACCAGGATTTGCATATCCCTGGCAGAGTAGCCCTGATACCCAGCAAGATCGTATCTCTGGTCATGGTATCCTCACAGAGGTCAGCATCGAATCTTGTCAGCAACTTCCAGCTGAGTTGTTGTTCTCTCCGCAGAGGTTTATCAGATCGACAGAATCTATTCCTCAACAAGGATGGTACAGCCTTTCCCTAGCCGGGTCAGAAGGTTGATAATCCCTATAAAGGATCTTGGGTTGAATAAATCCCCAAGCAGAGTTTTAATGGCTCATTTCCCCAGCAGGACGTCATTTAAAAATTCTCATCCCCAGCGGAATCGCTGTGACCAGAATTCGTTCCCCCAAACAGATGGAATAATTCCTGGCAGTGTCGTCATTCCCTTATATCTTAAAGTCCAATTTATTTTTGGCAAGCTTGACAATTCGAAGCAGACGGATTGTTCATCCATTCGTCAGCAGAGATATTATCCTTTTAGGAGTCTCCGAGATTAAATCATTGATTGTGGTTCCTCAGCAGAGTCGGCAGAGATGTCTGGCGCAGAGGCAGAGAGTAATTCGATTTTAAAATTCTAAAAGTCCAACAGTGGATTGGCAAAAGTCCGTCTTCGGGTGGCAAAAGTCCAACAGTGGATTGGCAAAAGTCCGTCTTCGGGTGGCAAAAGTCCGTCTTCGGGTGGCAAAAGTCCAACAGTGGATTGGCAAAAGTCCGTCTTCGGGTGGCAAAAGTCCAACAGTGGATTGGCAAAAGTCCGTCTTCGGGTGGCAAAAGTCCAACAGTGGATTGGCAAAAGTCCGTCTTCGGGTGGCAAAAGTCCGTCTTCGGGTGGCAAAAGTCCAACAGTGGATTGGCAAAAGTCCATCTAAGGGTGGCATATTTCAAAGTCCACCAGTAGCGTGGCAGGCCAGTAGTCGTCTGGAGTTGCATAAAAGACATTATTAAAGTCCACCAGCAGTGTGGCAAGCCAGTAGTCGTCTGGCGTCGTTCAAAAGACGTTATCAAAGTCCACCAGCAGTGTGGCAGGCCAGTAGTCGTCTGGAGTTGCATAAAAGACATTATTAAAGTCCACCAGCAGTGTGGCAAGCCAGTAGTCGTCTGGCGTCGTTCAAAAGACGTTATCAAAGTCCACCAGCAGTGTGGCAGGCCAGTAGTCGTCTGGAGTTGCATAAAAGACAGTATTAAAGTCCACCAGTAGCGTGGCAAGCCAGTAGTCGTCTGGCATCGTTCAAAAGACAGATCTCTCCGACGTTTCATCGAGGACTCAATCCAGCAGTCTCGTTGGGTTTATATCCCTGTTATTCTTCATCATCCAGAGCAAATTTTTGGTTATATTTGGTATTCAATCACTATATACCTTGAAAGTCCGAAAGCAATTGCTTTCAGGCATTCAGGTCTACAGCGCTTGAATAGGGGCAGCTGTAATACCCCAAAATTTGCTCTTCCCTTTTGGCATCATAGCATGGCATTATCATTTATCATATCATATCCACCTCATTAACATTACATTGCATTTAACATAGAAAAATGAAGCATGGCATCCTTCTTACCATCAGGGCATGTGATCAGGTGGAAGGTGGATAATCAAGGAATCATTCAAAGCACAAAAAGGTCAATCAAGTTGGCTCTAGGCAAGCCAAGAGGTCTCTCATGTCTCATACTATCTCAATTGATCTTCCAAAATCTCAAGAAAGTGAAATCCAATGGGAGATTGAAGCAATACATCTTTCATCATGCAAGAGGTTCAAAAATTGAAGGAAAACCCTCAAAAGAGATAGCTCATTGATCCAAAATCATTCTCAAGTGGCATTTCTCATCATCCTTTAAGGGGACACACAGCATACTCTGAGGAATTTGAAATTGAAGACTGCACTTTTACCTCCTAACCAAAGGGGGCCAAAATTAGGGTTTCCATTTAAATCAGGGAATCTTTGATTTTTTGGGCAAGACTTGATGTCATGGTTTTCTATATGTCCCTAGGTATATGGATGTGGAAGATTGCATCTCAATTAGTTTTGGAGGTGGTTCAATTGGAAGAAAGATCAAGAATCAGAGAAATTGGGGCAAAGTCAAATAATCAGAGGAAAAAGTCAACTCTTGACTTTTTGAGGCCAAATTCATGAAATTCATGTTACATATGTCCAATGTACAAAATTTGATCAAGAAACTCCAAAGGAATCATGAAAAAATCAAGATGTGGAAAGTTGCCATTTTTGGATGAAGAAGGGTTACTAAAAATAGCAAGTTTTGGCCATTTTGCATCAGAATTTGAACCAAGGCCATTTAAATTTGGAGCACCAAATGAAAAATCCACTCTGCCTCAATGAAAGATCTTGTTTTAAGCTTCAAATCCATGTGTGGAACATCTCCATTGGATAAAAATTGAGTGAGATATGATTGATCAAAGTTTGAGCAAAGTAGGTTCAAAACTAGGTCATGACCAAGATTTTCAGGGCACGCGCGCAGTCATTTTAACAAACATGTGGTGGGCCTAATGTCCACTCATTTTTCTCATGGTTAAAGGCCTCAAATGGAAAACTTTTCAACATGAAAGTTGTTCATTGCATTGTCATCTTCAATATTCATGTTGGACAATTTTTGGTTTGATCAAGTTATGAGATAGTTTTAAGGGTTCAAAGTCATGTTGGTTATGCTGAAAACCCAGGCGCCATGTCACCTTGCCAGCCAACCTCATTTCCTCGCCCATGACCAGTTTCCAAACCTTATTGTTCTAAGTCATTTTCAACCTCTCCCAAGCATCATTTCCATTCAATTTTCATACCAAAGTAGTTCTACTACAATCCCTCTTGCCAATGACTCCAAGAGCTCATCAAATCATCCACAATGCAAAGAGAAAATCACCATTAAACACCCATGTCTGCAAACTGTCATAAAAAACCAGAAAAAAAAACCAATGTTGTTGATGTTGTTGGTACAAGCTTGCACGTGCTTTATTCATACCAGCTATCCATTGCCTTTTTAAACCAAACACATTGCATACACACCATAGCACGTGCTATGCATGAAAGTAGAAATGACAAGCTTGCTGAACAAGTTTTGTGTTACACAGCCTTGCCATTCCATTTCTCTTGTCACCATCACCATAGCTTACCATGAACTATCATCACCTTATCATTGCTCTCCCTAACTAACTTGACTCAGTTAGTTAGGGATGACTCACCTAAACCACCATGACTCAGTCGATTCACCCAGTTAACCATGGTTAAGCTCAACATATAAAACAAATCTTCCCTTCACGGATTGGAGGTGGCTTCATTTTTCTGATATTCAATTGAGAAACTCTTTCCATTCTCTCTCAATTCCTCCACATTTCAACTGATTTTCGAGCTCCACTTCATCTCCCTCATCTTCTTCTCAGAATCTCTCTGATTCTCTCTCCCATTTTCATCACATTGCAACTGTTTTGAATCTTGGATTTCAGCTCTCCTTCACTGAAGTATCATCCACTCTTGTATCTAAGCCTTTATTTGGCCACATTGGAGCTCAAGAACTGAAGGCAACAGCTCTGGTTTTCTTTTGAACAAAGAATCTTCAAGTTTCAGGTTTGGAATTTCTTAACTCTTCTGGTGTGATTCATTGATTTTTAAGCTTGTTTCATGTTGATTATGGCTTATTAGAAGCAATGAAACATTTCTGGCTAGTTGATAGACCTCTCAGAGGTGTAGATCTAAACTTAGGGCAAAATGTTTGTGATCATTTCTTGCTGTGTGTGCATTGTTTGGTGATTTCAGTGCTAAATTCTTGATGTACGTAAGTTTAGCTTTCATTTGGTATGTGGATTGTGAATTTCTGGAAGAATTAAAGTTGCAGACGGTGATGGTTGACCGGAGAAGGCGACCGGAGGTCCTTCTCCGGCCGGTGGTCTTCATGTTAGGGTTTTATGACCAGTTTGAATGTGATCCGTTGGATGAGTGTGATCTAATGGCTACCATGCTGCCAACACATAAAAAAAGAGCGTGCAAGTCACATGCCAATTTTCTGAACTCATTTAAACGTTTTGTGGCGTGATACACGATAGGGACTGTGGTCACTCACGCACATGCATTGATTTCAATTACTTTGACTTTGGTTTGACTTGGACTTGATCTGATGGTTGGGAGTGAGTCAAGATTGTTGACTGAGGGTTCATGTTTGTTAGTGTGTTATGCGCGTAGCTGGACCTAAGCCAGATTGATATCCACACCCCCTTGGTTAAGGCCCAATGTAATTTGAACTGAATAGTTACTAGGCATGCACCCCCATTCACATTTACATTCCATTTTATTTTTTTTCCATTTTGCTACACGTTTCATAATTAATTTTTAAAAATACCAAAACATATTGGAAAATTCTACAAAAATTCATGTGTATTCTTAAAACATTTAGGAAATTTTTCATGATTTTATTTTCTGATTTTATGACCTTTTTACCCCTGTTCCATAATTTTCTTTGAATTTCCATTTAGATGCATCCTAAGCATGATACTTGAATTTGTTTAATTTTGTTCTTGCTCATTATAAACTGTTTTGGCATGGTTCTTTTTGCATTGATTCACTAATACATTGAAGCATGTTAGATGATTTTTGTTTGATTTTTTAGGTCACTTTATGACATGTCTTGAGGCCTATATTTGTACCACTTTGCATGACATTTCAACTTGACCTAATTGCTTTGTTTGAAGTCATTTTGCTTTGAATTTTGATATGCTATTTTGGTATGTGATTCATCTCTGATTAGTGAACTCCAATACCATGTTTTCATAATTTTCATGAGGCCATGTGATTTTTGTTTGATGCATTTCATTTAAAGCTTTATAACATGTTATATCATTGTAATCTTTAGTGCATGTTTGCATGAGTTCTTTTGTGCATATTTGTATGAGCATTTGCATAGTTGTGTGAGCCATTCATATGATATTATAGGTCTTTGATACACATTATAGGTCATCTTTACATGTTCATTTCAATTTGAACTTTGTGCATCATTAACATGTATTGTTTGCACCTTCTTTTTGAGTTTTCATCTCACTTCTTCTTCTATTACTTCTTGAAAGTCTTGATGGTTGATTCATAAATACTTTTGAGATGTTTATAAACCATTTTTCATTTATTTTCAATTCTGGTTGTTGATTTACATGTTCCATTTATGCATGTCCTCTTCATTTCTTTCCATCTTTCATCTACCCTTTCTTCTTGTAACATGTTTAAATGCTAATGGATGATGTTTGTTGCCTATTCACTTGCACTTGTATGATGATATTCATTTGTTGTCCATATGATGCCCATTCTGGTTGTGGTTCTAGGATTTGTTTTCTCATTTAATTCTTTTGAGTTTTATGATGCATTACATGTTCTTTTACTTCTTATACTTCTTATACATGTTTACTAACCATGTAGGGGCTTTGGTAAGTTTCAATTGAGTGTGGATAAGGAATCCACATTCAACTTCTATCCTTTCTCTTTTACAATTCCATTTTGTGTTTTGTTAAGCACTTATGTGCTTTCTTTTAATAACTCATCACTTTCCCTTTGTGAATTACAATTCATCTTCTACTTTAGAA
This sequence comes from Lathyrus tuberosus, assembly GCA_022829125.1. Classification (NCBI taxonomy): domain Eukaryota; kingdom Viridiplantae; phylum Streptophyta; class Magnoliopsida; order Fabales; family Fabaceae; genus Lathyrus; species Lathyrus tuberosus. Next base: position 16,401,536 of record JALAZF010000076.1, read on the forward strand.
GTGAATTGTTTAATTCATTCTTTCTTTAGACTTTAGGTTGAAACCTCACAAACTTTAGGATCACTCCCTTAACTAATCAATTAGGATTGAGTCTTAGTCCATATAGATTTTACCTTTACCTTCTCTTGAGTCTTTCATCTTCTCATCTCAAAGAAAATTCAAAACATATAATAAAGGTAGGCATTTATTGCATTTAGGCCTTTCATATAAAGAAAAGATTATAAGGGGTCTTCTCTTGTAATCTTAGAATGTGTAGCATATAGCCCATCTTGGGTCAATGTGTTAAACATTTGATCTTCTATGAGGGACTTAAATGCAATACTTGTTGAAGGTGCAAATAATAAAAAACACTTCTTCACTTCACAATCAACAAAACACTTAATAAACACAAGTATGCTAGTGTGTTTGAACCTTGATAATTGGAACTAAGTGTGAGGGTCTTCTTCACCCTTAGTGTGCTTTCTTACCCATTCCATCTTGGAATGTGAGAAGGTACACATTCCAATGACTAAGATTCAGATACACTGTCATATGCAAACAAATGAAAAAACTCTTAAAAGACAAAAAACAAACAATAACGTCTTTCCTTCGGGAATTCTTTTCTCATCTCATTCATTCTCAACGCACGAACGCGCTTCTACTCGTTCTCTTGCAAGATGGTAACGCACTCGGACCAGCGAGCCTGCAACACCTGAGCTAGAACGTAAGCCGTTCCCTAAAACACAAATAATTCATCCCTAGTGAGGGGAACTACGTCGCTCTGATTCTCATGTTCCCGATGAGATACGTAGGCAGTGGGGTAGGGCCCATGCGAGCACTTCTTTTATTTTCCCTACATTTGTTTCTCTTTCTCCTTTCCTTTTTCAGTTCTTTCTCAGTTTTCCTTTCTTTACACCCTTTGATCGAGACAAGCAAGCGTGGATCCCATCGGGTACGATGGACGCGAGGGGGTGCTAATACCTTCCTCTCGCGTAACCGACTCCCGAACCCATTTCTTTTGGTCGTAAGACCATGCTCTATCCTTTCCTTCAGGTTTATGCGGTGTTTCCTTTCCCTCTCTTGGGATAAATACACATTGCTGGCGACTCTGTTCGGTGCCACTTTCGCGTTTGTACTAGGATGAAAATCCCGGGAGCGACAGTGGTATCAAGAGATGATGAACAAAAGTTGCCATTCAGCTAATCCCAAATTTATGCTATGTTGTGGGAATGGAAAGGTTGAACTTCCGTTACTAAAACAACCTCCTGATATACTCTCACGTCTCCTGTTTGATTGTTAGTAGAGTAATAGTGGGGGTTGTTTTTAATCGTATCCACAGGAATTGTTCGATATTTGATGCGTGCCTTTCAATAGTTGTGATATTCTAAGTTAAATGGTTTCAAAAGTTTCTCAATTGTTGTTAACATTCACTTGTAGCAAAGATTAATTGGTGACAAAGATTTTGTAAAAGTTTTGATAAAAGCATGTTAAGGTTAGGCTTCGCTAATCCTTTTCACGTATAAACGATTAATCAAGCATATGAACTCGGTTTCTGACCAATAAAACCGCGTATCCTCCCGACTAAGTTTATGTCTAAAGCGAAGTCGTGAGTATCGTTGTTTAGACCGTTAGATGATGTCTCACGCTAACAATCTAAACAACGATCATTAAGATCAACACAATGCGAATAGCAAATCCCAAATCTATGTCTAGAGTTTGGTTTTTAAGAGATAAAATTGTTAGGTCATGATTTGTAGAATCTATGTCTAGAGCAAAACAAATCACACATGGATCATTAAGCGAAAACAACATCATCTATATTGATCAAAGACTTTGTTCATATATAATAGATCAACAGCAATACATAAAATTAGGATCAACTACCTCTAACCTCAACATTGAGTGTTTAGCTACCACTTCTCATGGTAGTTTGGATAACAAGTAAAGAGAGGAGATGAATGAGCAACCACGGCGAATAATCGAGAATGGATGCGACTTCAGCTTCTCCAAGTGAAAATCCACTCTTTGATGATCAAAATATTGTAAACTATGTTTTCTAGTGAAAAATGAACAAGAGAGGCCAACCAAATAAAGTGAAAATCTATTTATACACTTCTGAAATCTGCATGATTCGCACTGCGAGTGCATCATTCGCACTGCGAATGAGAGAAAATGGCACCTTAAGTGCCTCTGAGACTTAAACCGCCCCAAGCAGAAATCGTGTGTTCGCAGTGCGAACCATTCCTTCGCACAGCGAATCGTTCGCTAGCTCATTCGCACTGCGAATAAACTAGCGAGCCAGGACAATCAAATTCTAGAACTTACTGCCTCCCTTCGCCAGCATCTTCGCACTGCGAAACAACCAGCGAGCCTTCGCTGGACCCTCGCCAGGAGTTCGCAGTGCAAACTCTTTGTCATTTCAAAAGTGGAACTTTCTGCCATCATTCGCTGACGCCTTCGCTGACGTTCGCAGTGCGAACATTCGCTGGGCCTTCGCCAGATTCTTCGCACTGCGAATGCTCTGTTGCAGCTACAAACTCAGTGGAAACTTGCATCCACTCCATGTGTCTCACACTTTTGCTCCTTTCATGCCTATACCTGCACATTAACACACAAATTACAAGCTCCACACATGTATTCCAATGTACGCATTACAACACAATTTACCGCTTAAATTCACAATTTACCATTGGAAAGAAATGAAAAATGCCAAGTATTTCATACAAATATATAACATGTTTGACATCTAACAAACTCTCCCCAACTAACTCTTTGTTTGTCCTCAAGCAAAGTATGCCTCGATAGAGGATTTGCTCGAGCATTCAAATCAACCAAGACGCGAAAAACGGCTCAACTAAACAATGATCACAACAATGCACAATTACACAATTTAAGAACCTATAATGTAAAAGAACTTGCCTCTTAAACAATTTCAAGCAATGTTTCAAGAAACAACTAACTCATCATACACATGTCATTCTACACTCCTCTTCGAAAAAGGATTGAAGGCAAACGTGCATACAAGCACGGGACAATTACACTCAAATGACCAATGATGCAAATACTAAGCAATTCATACCATATCTCAATGAACACAAAAGAAATCATGGAAGTAAAAGATCACTAAGGACTTCAAGGTTGTAGCTTGGTCGGGTGAACAAAAAAGGGACATTTCTAATGGTCTTTGAAACGAAATTGCCGACGCAAAAGAACATTCACTATACACATATTTACACATCTCAACTTCATTTCACCAATTTTCCATTACACCTTCAGAAACTATCATGCACAATTATTGAATCTACATTTTTTTCATTCAAGCAAGCATTTTCTCATTTGTCCAACATATTCACACTCTTTTCTTTACATGCTTGCTTGAAATTTTTTTTTTCAAAATTTGGAGTAATGCACCCATCTTCTTTTATTCTCCCCAACTCATTTTCGACTCAACCTAAAGTGAACGTTCCTTGCTTTTTAAGGCAAGGAAGCAAAAGTATACAATTTCAAAGGTTCAAGAATAAAATGTTAGAAACTCACCAAATTTAGTGATGAACCAAACTTGCAAATTATGTACATAAAACAAGTTCATCACTAAACTGAGTTCTATACTGTGTAGGCTCAAAGGGGCTATCAAATGCTCACACCTCACGGGTGAATTAATATATGGACATGGTTGTGCTCACTTACAAAAAATGCCTTGATCACTTCTCCTACTTCCACAAAATCACATGGTCACAAGATAAGGCATGAATTAAAAGTAAAAACAACATTCATCATTAATCCTTTGTATATAAGAACACTTTGAAGGCTTCTCACTTTAATGGTTTTTGATCCTAAAATGACACATGCATTCAAAGGAAGTTGTAACATGAAACAACATTATCAATCGCACAAGACACACAGTTCTAAAACATACAAAATTCTCAAACCAGGTAACAATGTACCTTGTCGCAACACAATGCTTAAGGTATTATCATAGCCCTCACATCATGGAGGAATCTTTCTTTAAAAATCAAGAGTCTCCAACCTACTTCCAAAATTCCATCATAAAAGAAGGAACATTAACATGAAAACATATTAACAATTTAAGTAAAAGTGCAACAAAAATAATAACTCAAAACACTTAACATTACTAATAATAATAAATAAAGTGCTTGGTCTAAGAACACCTACAATATCCAAAATGGTACAACTAGGGTACAAGTACACCAATATTCAAAATATTCCACTATGTGGATACAATATACTAGTAAAAGCTGAAAAATACAAAATATAAGAAAACTTCACTTTGGAGTCCAAAGGAAGTATACACATCTAAAAATCACAAAATTAGTCCTCATCGGACTCCGTCTCCAAAACATCGGTAACCATCTCATCCTCATCTCCCTCATCAGAAGTATTACCAGAAACCTCCACATCAGTGTCATCTCCCTCTATATCATCACCGTCTCCATCCTCATCAGCATCATCACCTGCAGGACCACCAGCTGAATCCTCTCCCCCACCGAAAATTGGCCTGGCCTCAGGCCATCCAGCATGTGCGAGGAACTGCTCCCTCGACATCGTAGTATGCTCCGCGGGGGGATCCCGAATCTGCAGCTGGAGTACCTGCATAGAGTCATGTAAATCAAGCATGGCACGCTGAGAAGCGGCCATCCAATCCCAGTTGTACTGGTAGATCTTCTGTTGATAAGGATAGAAATTCGGCGACTCAAAAGTATCACCACCACTTGTACCAGCCCCTGCAGCAGCAGCCCCTGAAGACTCAGTCCTACCACCCTTAGGTTTGCAAAATTTGTCGACATATCGATCATCGATAGCCGACGTGATAGTGACCTGACGACGCGAAGGCAAATTAACACCAGCTTCAGCACATAAGGACATGATTAGGCACAGAAATGCAAGAGGGGAATTTTTCCTCGAAGCATTCCCTCCTAATTCACTCTCGACAATGGACCTTATTTCATCAGCTATTATCCTCGCAACATTAATTTCCACGTTTGTAAGGATGATGTGCACTAGGTGAGCCAGAGGAATCGGAACGGTAGAGGAATGTGACTTTGGTTTAATGTTGGTGACAACCAAAAGTAAAACAAGCTGAGCCAAAGGTAACATGTCCTCTCGATGATACCTCATAGCAACTCCCGAATGGTTGAACTTCACATTTTTACCCGGGCGCAACAAATCAGAGGTCATTTATGTGATATCCCTGTTACGGCTAAGGTTCCTGTGGTAATCATCTTCCTCACTGGCACGCAATGGAAGAGGGTCTCCAAGCACTCGGCTAATTGTCCTTCTGTCAAACCATACAGTTTTTCCTCCAACAACAGTAGTCCAATTAAATAGATCCCCCTCATCAGGAAGGGCGTTGGCATAGAATTCTCGAACCATCTCCACATTGTACAAATCCAGGGGCGTTATCAGCTGATCCCACTTTTTTCATGCAATAGGGCAGCTACCGAACGATAACTCCCCTGATTATTCAAAATAAATCTCTTCTCAGCAAGGATGGTTCTTGTTTCCAACACCTCATATCCTTGCGCCTGCCTAATACCCTTGAACCGAGTGTCGTCGAAACGGATCAGAACCTGTCTGGATGTTGGTGCTTTCCTTTTCTTGATCATAGTTTTAGGACCCATCTGCACAAATGACAAATAAATCCCACACAAAAACACCAAGACAGATCATTAGAAATTAGGACATACATGCATCAGAAAGAACTAAGGAAAAACAAAAATATGGGCTGCTCACTAAAACACTCGCACTGCGAATCCTGGCGAACGCTCGCCCCAGATTCGCAGTGCGAACAAGCCAGCGAATGCACGAAAACTTTGAAAAAAATTTGCAGACCCAGATTTCACTACATAGCATGATTCTAAATGTATTCTATACTAAAAAACCAGCAGAAAATTTGACATGCACTGAACAACCCCAAACAGAATTTAACCCTAAACTTTCTACACATTCTCATGCATAATTCACAACACAATCCAATTAATTAGAAAGCACGGAGAAAAAATATTCAAACCTGGTTGGACTTGGCAATTGAGTAAAAGAAATTGGAGAGATGGACAGAAAATGCACGTGAGAGGGAAGGAAGACTTGAGGTTTTTTCTTCTTTTCCTTTTTCCTTTTGGTTGAAAGTGAGAGGCAAGTGACTATGGTTTTCTCCCCAAGTCATCAGCACTTCAACATGGGTCTTGGGCCTACGTGCAGGCCCACCCATAACAAAACCCTCATTTTTAATGATGTGGCAGCAAAACCACCAAGGCTGGTTCGCTGATGTTCGCAGTGTAAATGGCCAGCGAATGCTCGCCCCAGATTCGCAGTGCGAACAAGCCAGCGAACAAGACAGATTTTCAAAATTTTCAGGTCTGTCTTGCTGCCATACTGAACATGATCCAATACTACAATGTACAATACTAGTCTCCCAAAAATGACTTCAAACAGCAAATAAAAGCAAAATACTTACAATGTTGGGGTGCCTCCCAACGAGCGCTTGTTTAACATCGGCTAAGCTCGACGGTGCACCACAATCTCACGGATCGCGGAAGGGAACAATGATGGGATTTCGCTCGAAACCTCCTCCAAGATACACTTTCAATCTTTGGCCGTTCACAGTCCAATTCTCGTTGGTTGTTGTATCTTCTATTACGATTGCTCCATAAGGCTTTATTTCACGAATCCGAAACGGACCCGACCATTTAGACCTTAACTTTCCTGGGAACAATTTTAACCGAGAATTGAATAGCAGGACCAGCTGTCCCACCTCAAATTGCTTGATGATTATTTTTTTGTCATGGTAAGACTTTACACGCTCTTTGTACAGTTTATTGGAATCGTACGCCTGAAGGCGTAATTCATCCAATTCTTGTAATTGCACTTTTCTTTTTTCGCCGCTAAGAGTTGGATCAAAATTTAAAAATTTTAAGGCCCAAAACGCCTTGTGCTCCAACTCCACCGGCAGGTGGCAATTCTTACCATACACAATTTTAAACGGTGTGAGACCGATCGGAGCCTTAAAAGCGGTCTGATACGCCCACAAAGCATCATCCAATTTGTTGGCCCAATCTTTTCTCGAGGCCGAAACAGTTTTCTCCAAAATACGTTTTATCTCACGATTAGATACCTCCGCTTGACCATTAGCTTGAAGATGATATGGTGTGGCAACCTTGTGCTTCACACCATACTGCTCCAAAGCTTTGTCAAGCTGAGTGTTACAGAAGTGAGACCCTCCATCACTGATTAACACTCTAGGAGTACCAAAACGCGCAAAAATATTTTTCTTCAAAAATTTCACAACTGTTTTTTCGTCGGCTTTAGCACAAGCTATCGCCTCCACCCACTTAGACACATAATCAACGGCGACCAAAATATATTCATTGGAGAATGAAGACGGAAATGGACCAACAAAGTCGATCCCCCAACAGTCAAAAACTTCAATCTCTAACATATTCTGTAAAGGCATCTCGTGCCACCGTGAAATTCCTCCACTTCTCTGGCACCTGTCACAACTAAGGGCATGCGCATGCGCATCTTTGAATAAGGACGACCAATAAAAGTCCGATTGAAGGACTTTAGTGGCCGTTCTCAACCCATTAAAGTGTCCTCCATACGGAGAGTTATGACAATGCCAGAGAATATTCGTGGCTTCCTCCAATGAGACACACCTTCTTAAGAGGTTGTCGACACTAAGTTTAAATAAATAAGGTTCATCCCACACGAAGGACTTGGCGTCAGACAAAAATTTTCTTTTTTGGTGGTGCGTTAGACCGTCTGGTATCAATCCAGTGGCTTTGTGGTTAGCCATATCGGCGAACCACGGTCTAACCTGCACTCTAAATAATTTTTCATCCGGGAACTCCTCTTTAACCTCAAATTCATTCTTGGTCACGTCAACGTTGACCAGGCGGGATAAGTGATCCGCCACCAAATTCTCAGATCCTTTTTTGTCACGAATTTCAAGATCAAATTCCTGTAACAAAAGGATCCACCGAATAAGCCTTTGCTTAGAATCAGGTTTGGTGAGCAGATACCTTATAGCCGTATGGTCCGTGTAAACGATGACTCGTGAACCAATCAAATAGGAACGAAATTTCTCCAACGCATACACTATGGCAAACCACTCTTTCTCAGTTGTTGCATAGTTAATTTGAGCCTCGTTTAAAACTTTGCTCGCATAATGTATAGCGTGGAAAACTTGTTTTCCTTTGACCCAAAACAGCCCAACCGCATAATCGCTTGCATCGCACATTAATTCAAAATCCAATTTCCAGTTAGGTGCAACGATTATCGGTGAGGTAGTTAAACTCTTTTTCAAAAAATTAAACGCAAAAAGACAAGACTCGTCAAAGTCAAAAATCTTACCTTGGACGAGCAAGTTGCTCAACGGCTTTGCGACCTTTGCGAAGTCCTTAATAAACCTTCGGTAAAACCCAGCGTGTCCAAGAAAGCTCCTTATACCTTTGACATTCATCGGTGGTGGTAATTTCTCAATAACGTCCACCTTGGCTTTATCAACTTCAAGGCCCTTTGAAGAAACTTTGTGACCGAGCACAATTCCCTCGTTCACCATAAAGTTGCATTTTTCCCAATTAAGCACCAAATTGGTTTCCACACACCGTTCCAACACCGTATCCAAATTTTTCAAGCAAAGATCAAATGATTGTCCAAAAACCGAGAAATCATCCATAAAGACTTTAATTGTCTTTTCGATCAAATCCGAGAAGATAGCTTGCATACACCGTTGAAAAGTCGTCGGTGCATTACATAATCCAAACAGCATCCTCCGATAAGCGAAGATTCCAAAAGGACATGTAAAAGCGGTTTTTTCATGATCCTCCGGGTTCACAATAATTTGGTTGTAACCCGAATAACCATCCAAAAAATAGTAGAATTATTGACCGGAAAGCCTTTCGAGCATTTGATCCATAAAAGGTAGAGGGAAATGATCTTTTCTCGTAGCTTTGTTCAACCTACGGTAATCAATGCACATTCTCCACCCGGTAACGGTTTTTGTTAGAATGAGCTCATTTTTCTCGTTTCGGACCACCGTTAATCTGCCTTTTTTCGGTACCACATGCACCGGACAAACCCACAGGCTATCAGAAATGGGATAAATCATTCCGGCATCTAACATTTTTACCACTTCTTTCCTCACCACTTCTTTCATGATTGGATTTAACCGGCGTTGAGGTTGCGCAACCGGTTTAAAATCTTCCTCCATAAATATACGGTGTATGCAATATGAAGGGCTTATGCCTTTGAGATCGGACAACGTCCATCCCATTGCATCCTGATTTTTTCTCAACACTTGAATTAATCGGCTCTGCTCATTTTCAAATAAAATACTACTTATGATCACCGGTTTATTACCACCGTCATCGAGAAAAGCATACTTCAAAGTTGACGGTAACACTTTCAGTTCAAGTTTGGATGGTTCATCATTAACCACTTTTTTTAGAATTTCCTCTTCATACTCCCAAGGTTGCAATTCTTCCAAAGCTTCAAGCTCTAACAAACACTCTTCAAGAGCTTGCTCTTCTTCAACCGAGAATATTTCCAAGGAATCATCCAAAGCTCTTTGTAAAGGATCAATGACATGAATTTGCTTTGTAACTTCAAAACTCGCTTCCTCCATTGCATCGATTCGGAAACAATCACCTTTATCTTTCTTGTGCTTCATCGCATCATAAAGATTGAAACACACCTCTTCATCTTGGACTCTCACTTTCATGAGACCATCGTCCATGTCAATTGCCATTCGGGCAGTTTTCATGAAAGGCCTTCCAAGAATCAAAGGTGCATCCTCATCCTCCTCCATTTCAATGACAACAAAATCTATCGGAAACAAAAATTTGTCCACTTTGACCAACACATCTTCCGCTACACCGTGAGGACGGGTAATGGATTTATCGGCGAGTTGCAACGTCATTTGCGTGGACCTCAATTCCATGTGTCCTAACCATTTCACAATCGACAAAGGTATCAAGTTGATACTAGAGCCCAAATCAACCAATCTGTTGCCCACATAAATGTTTCCTATCGTAACCGGCAATGTAACTCGTCCCGGATCACATTCTTTCCTCGGGAGAGTCCGTTGAATGATGGCACTACAGCTTGCATCTACCATAATCGTCTCTTGATCCGTATACCTCTTCTTTTTCGTGAGGATATCCTTCATAAATTTCACATATTTAGGCATTTGCTCCAAAGCCTCGGAAAATGGAATATTTATTTGTAATTGCTTGAAAATATCCATAAACGGAGAATAGTGCCGCACAATATCTTTCTTTGTAGGAGCATGAGGATATGGTAGATGTTGAATCAGAATATTGTTCATCGGCTTTTTTCCCTTCCTAGTTCTCTTCACTCTCTATTTTTTTCTCATTCTCACTTTTTCCTTCTCATTTTCAACTAAAACACCCTCGACATTTTTTTCTACTTCAATCTCATCACTATCTTTTTCTTTTTCATTTTCAACTAATACCTCCTCCTCCACAACTCTTTTACCTACACCCATGTCAATCTCTCTTCCACTTCTTGTTAGAATTGCTTTGCAATCTTTAGGATTCGGAAGCGTATTTGCCGTAAAGTGCCCTTTTTGTTGGTCGGCCAATTGTTTCGATAATTGCCCGACTTGTGTTTCAAGATTCCTTATGGCCGCATCGGTGTTCTTTTGGTTGGAAATTGCCATTTGCATAAATTGTGTGAGAGTGTCTTCCATCTTCGTATTTCCAACGGGAGCTTGCGGAGGTTGAGTGTAATTTTGATATTGTTGACGGTTTGATGGTCCGGCTTCTTGCGGTCTCCATTGTTGTTGATAACCTTGGTTAGGCCGTTGTTGGTAACCTTGGTTGCCTTGTTGATACGGAGGTCGGGGTTGGTATCCTTGATTTCCCGCATAGTTTGCCTCCTCCACAACGGGAGGACAATAACCAGTCGGATGGTCACCTCTACATAATTCACAAACTAACACTTGCACATTTTTACTTGAAGATTCCTGCATCTCTTTGAATTGTTACGGCAATTTAGACATTTGCTTAGTTAACAACTCAACCTGTTGTGATAATAATTTGTTCTGCGCAAGGATATCATCGTTTGTTCCTAATTCCAACACTCCCGGAGTTCGTTAAGAAGGTCCACGGTTGTGACTACCTTGATGATCGTTCAAGGCCATCTTGTCAATGATAGATGTGGCTTCCGCAGCGGTTTTGCTTAACAAGGATCCACCAACGGTGGCATCCAACAAGGTTTTGTGTACAAGTTGCAGCCCATTTCTAAATATATGAATTTGTGACAATTCATCAAAACCATGGCCCTTGCACTTTCTTAACATTGATTTGAACCTCTCCCAAGCTTCGTTGAGAGATTCATTGGTTCCTTGTGTGAATACCGCGATGGCGGTCTTTGCTTCCATAAACCGAGTGTGAGGGAAAAATCTCTCCAGAAATTTCTCTTCCAATGCATTCAAATCCGTCATTATGGCCGTTGACTGATCAAGATACCATTCCTTTGCCTTCCCAATGAGAGAATGCGGGAATAGTCTCTTGAACAGAGACTCCTCTTTTGCTTCAGGTGCACCAGTCGCTCCAGCTATTTCATAGAATTTTGTAAGATGAGTAAAAGGATCTTCATGATCCATACCCGTAAATGGACTTTGATATAACAGCTGGAGAATACCGGTCTTTATTTCAACATGACGACCGTTGTGTGCATGGCGAGCGAACTGAGCATTACGTCTCGGACTATTTGTGCATGGACTAGAAGCAGATGGTGGTGGTGGTGGTGGATCTGCCTCCATAACTGGAATTATCTGTGGAACTGGCGGTGGTGTGGAAGTACTTTCCTCTTGTTCTCGCTTCTGTCTCGCTAGCTGCCTCCTTCGTCTAGTTCTGCTGTTGATTCTACGAGCGGTTCTCTCAATCTCAGGATCGAAAAGAAGTTGATACGCCGGTAGTTTCCCTCGCATAAACTAAGTCTGCACACTAAACAAAACAAATTAACAAGTTCAAGATAAAGTGGTAACAAGCTTAAAATAGCTCAACTATCACAATGCTTGCAATATCACCTAACAATCCCCGACAACGGCGCCATTTTGTTAGTAGAGTAATAGTGGGGGTTGTTTTTAATCGTATCCACAGGGATTGTTCGATATTTGATGCATGTCTTTCAATAGTTGTGATATTCTAAGTTCAATGGTTTCAAAAGTTTCTCAATTGTTGTTAACATTCACTTGTAGCAAAGATTAATCGATGACAAAGATTTTGTAAAAGTTTTGATAAAAGCATGTTAAGGTTAGGCTTCGCTAATCCTTTTCACGTATAAATGATTAATCAAGCATATGAACTCGGTTTCCGACCAATATAACCGCGTATCCTCCCGACTAAGTTTATGTCTAAAGCGAAGTCGAGAGTATCGTTGTTTAGACTGTTAGATGATGTCTCACGCTAACAATCTAAACAACGATCATTAAGATCAACACAATGCGAATAGCAAATCCCAAATCTATGTCTAGAGTTTGGTTTTTAAGAGATAAAATTGTTAGGTCATGATTTGTAGAATCTATGTCTAGAGCAAAACAAATCACACATGGATCATTAAGAGAAAACAACATCATTTATATTGATCAAAGACTTTGTTCATATACAATAGATCAACAGTAATACATAAAATTAGGATCAACTACCTCTAACCTCAACATTGAGTGTTTAGCTACCACTTCTCATGGTAGTTTGGATAACAAGTAAAGAGAGGAGATGAATGAGCATCCACGACGAATAATCGAGAATGGATGCGACTTCAGCTTCTCCAAGTGAAAATCCACTCTTTAATGATTAAAATACTGTAAACTATGTTTTCTATTGAAAAATGAACAAGAGAGGCCAACCAAATAAAGTGAAAATATATTTATACACTTCTGAAATCTGCATGATTCGCACTGCGAGTGCATCATTCGCACTGCGAATGAGAGAAAATGGCACTTTAAGTGCCTCTGAGACTTAAACCGCCCCAAGCAGAAATCGTGTGTTCGCACCATTCCTTCTCACAGCGAATCATTCGCTAGCTCATTCGCACTGCGAATAAACTAGCGACCCAGGACAATCAAATTCCAAAACTTACTACCTCCCTTCGCCAGCATCTTCGCACTACGAAACAACCAGCGAGCCTTCGCTGGACCCTCGCCAGGAGTTCGCAGTGCGAACTCTTTATCATTTCAAAAGTGGAATTTTCTGCCATCATTCGCTGGCGCCTTCGCTGACGTTCGCAGTGCGAATATTCGCTGGGCCTTCGCCAGATTCTTCGCACTGCGAATGCTCTGTTGCAGCTACAAACTCAGTGGAAACTTGCATCCACTCCATGTGTCTCACACTTTTGCTCTTTTCATGCCTATACCTGCACATTAACACACAAATTACAAGCTCCACACATGTATTCCAATGTATGCATTACAACACAATTTACCGCTTAAATTCACAATTTACCATTGGAAAGAAATGAAAAATGCCAAGTATTTCATACAAATATATAACATGTTTGACATCTAACATTGATCAACAAAGTTTAGCTAGCCGGAAGTTTCAACAACAGATTCGAATTTACAATATGATGTTTGCCTTCACATCACCCGGCGCAAAGTTGGATAATCGTTTTAACAATGGTGGTGAACCACCAACACTTCGGATTTATGGTCAATTGTGTCATCGAATTAGAAGTTTGTTACCACCTGAAGGTCAACCTCCTAAATTTGCCCAACTTTATATTTATGACACTGAAAACAAGGTCCAAAATAGAATGCATGGTCTAAGGTATATTTAAACTACGTCATTTATTTTACCTTTACATTACCACATTCATGCAGCATATCCCTTCACATCACATTTCTTAAATTTCCATATTAAATCCATATATACAATGTTAACACATTTTGTATTCTGTTCTTTTTTAGGAACACCAAAAACATTGATCCCTTGATTGTACATCAATTGTCTGAAATTCTTTATGAACATAACCCTCATGCAAAAAGATTCAGATGGCCAAACAATGGTTAAGTGATGGAAATATCCAAAACTTGAAATTGAGGTTAATTTCTGATAGAACAACCGATGGTCGAATATATAATCAACCAACTGTATCAGAAGTTGCTGCATTAGTTGTTGGTGATATTGACACAGCTGAAATGAGGGATATAATCATGCAAACAAAAGGAGGGCAACTGCAAAGGATTAATGAGCTACATGCAAGTTACTTAGCTTATCAGTATCCTTTTATTTTTCCCTATGGGGAAGATGGTTACAGGCCTAACATAGCTCATAGAGACTTAGACATCTTCCAAGACAATAAGTGAAACAGACTAACCATAAGGGAATGGCTGTCATTTCGCATTCAAAGCAGACTCAATGAAGCTAAGACATTGTTATCATCAGGACGACTATTCCAACAATTTTTGGTTGATGGTTACACAATGTTAGAGTCTGAAAAATTAGAATGGATCCGTAAAAATCAACCAAAACTCAGGGTGTCAAAGTACAAAAGTCTTAATGATGAAGGTGATCAAAGTCAAACACCAGGATCAAGCATAGGGAAAAGAGTGGTTTTGCCATCTTCCTATGTTGGCGGTCGTAGGTTTATGGATCAATTGTACTATGATGGCATGGCTATCTGTAGTAAAATGGGATTTCCTGATTTATTCATAACTTTTACTTGCAACCTAAATTGGCCTGAGATACAAAGAGTATTGGCACCTCTTCATTTGAAAGCACAAGATATACCAGATGTTATTTCGAGGATATTCAAAATCAAGTTTGACCAATTACTTTCAGATTTAACAAAGAAGGGTGTGTTAGGCAAAGTGCTTGTATGTAAGTTATATTTCTCAACCTTACTTTAATTTGATTTACTTTATGCTAATTCTAAGTCTTTTTTTATAAATATTTTATAGATATGTACACCATTGAGTTTCAAAAAAGAGGGTTGCCACATGCACATATTTTGATATTTTTGCATCCTTCTAACAAGTATCCAAGACCTGAAGATATTGACAAAATCATTAATGCTGAAGTGCCTGATCATTTGAAAGACTTAAAGTTGTACAATTTAGTTAAAACTCACATGGTTCATGGTCCTTGTGGTTTGCCAAATTGAAATTCACCTTGCATGAAAGACATGAAATGCTCCAAGTATTACCCAGAAAAATTTCAATCTTCAACAATTGTGGATCAAGATGGCTATCCAGTCTATAGGAGAAGAGACAATGGACACACAATTGAGAAAAACGGAACCATCCTTCATAGTGGTCATGTAGTTCCTCACAATCCAAGTTTATTGTTGAAGTATGAAGCCCATATCAACATGGAATGGTGCAATCAAAGTACTTCTATCAAATACCTGTTCAAGTACATAAACAAAGGTTCGGATCGAATTTCTGCTGTTATTCAACCTTCTGACAACACTACTTGTGGTGAGAAAAATAACATTGATGAAATCAAGCAATATCTAGATTGTCGATACATCTCCCCAAGTGAAACATGTTGGAGGATATTTGCATATTCTATTCACGGTAGGAAGCCGGCTGTTGAGAGATTGTATTTTCACATGGAAGGAGAAAATTCTGTTTACTACAAAGACTTCGAGCAAATTGGGAATGTTTTACTCAAACCAAGTGTAACCGAATCAATGTTTACAGCATGGTTTGAGGCAAACAAAAAATTTGAAGATGCACGATTGTTAACATATGGTGATTTTGTCTCTAAGTTTGTTTACCATAAACCAAGTAGGAGTTGGAAACCTAGGAAAAGAGGGTATACCATTGGTCGTCTTATTTGGGTTCCTCAAAGCACGGGTGAATTATTTTATCTAAGGATGATGTTGACTTTCAAAAAGGGGCCATTAAGTTACAAAGATATCAAATTTGTTGATGGTGTACAACATAAAACTTTTAGAGAAGCATGCTTTGCTATGGGATTCTTACAAGATGATAGAGAATTTATTGAGGCAATTAATGAGGCCCATGTTTGGGGTTCTGGTGTTTTTTTACGGAAGTTATTTATTACCATGTTGTTATCATCATCTATGAATAGACCCGAACATGTTTGGAATAATTCATGGTCGTACTTATCAGATGGTATTCTTTATGAACAACGTATGTTGACAAGAAATCCAATTACATAAATTATTTCATGGGTTTCTACTTTATATTTCTTTACTTTAATATTAGGTGTTTCAAATATGACTTTTTTTTACCATAGGATTGACACTTACGGATGAAGAAATAAAACAACTGACACTTATGGCGATTGAAACACAATTGCAAAAAAACAAGAAAAGTTTGAAGGACTACAAGCCAATGCCATATCCAAAAGATTTTGTAATTTTATTTCTTGGAAATAGGCTTATTTATGATGAGAGACAATATGATTCGATTGCTCAAGAACAAGTATACTTAAATTTACACGCATCCCTTACAGGTAACATCAAATTGCCTTTATTTAATTTAATCAGTTAATGTTGATGTTGGTCATACTAATATTTTTTTTATGATGATGATATTTGTAGATGAGCAAAGAAATATTTTTTAAGAAATAATGGAAGCTGTAGAAAAACAAAAAGGTGGTGTGTTTTTTTTATATGGCTATGGTGGAACAGGTAAAACATTTATGTCGAACACTTTGTCAGCTGCACTTCATGCTAAAAGAAAAACTGTGTTGCCTGTTGCCTCAAGTGGGATTGCAAGTTTGATGTTACCTAGTGGAAGAACAGTTCATTCTAAATTTAAGATTCCAATCCCTACTTTGGAATCTTCCATTTGTAACATTGACAAAAAATATGAACTTGTTGATCTTTTAAAGTTGACTGATCTAATCATATGGGATGAGGCTCCTATGGCTAACAAATTTTGCTTTGAGGCTCTTGACAAATCTTTGAAGGATATTATGAGTATTAATGGAAAAGCGTCTGAAAATGTTTTTGGAGGGAAGGTTGTTGTTTTTGGTGGTGATTTCAGACAAATTCTTCCTGTTATACCAAGAGGTACTAGATCAGACATTATTCATGCAACCATCAATGCTTCATATATCTGGGATCATTGCAAGGTACTCAAACTTACAAAAAACATGCGTTTGCAAAATGGAGCAATCACAAGTACCGCAGATGATATTCAATTTTTTTTTTAGTGGATCTTAAAAATTGGAGATGGGACAATGTCTGAACCAAATAATGGTTATGTTGAGATTACAATTCCCCAAGAGTTTCTCATTTCTGATTTTTTAGATCCTATAGAGGCTATTGTTGAAAGTACCTATCCTGGTCTCATTCATAACTACCATGATTCCAATTACCTTCAAAGTCGTGCAATTCTGGCTTCAACTATTGAAGTAGTGGATGATATCAATCAATACATCACAAACCTTCTTCCAGGTACTATTCATGCTTTTATACTATATTTAATTTTGTAACTTATGTATTTCTATTTTTTTATCATTGAATGCGAATACATTTTTCTTTTATGTTTTAAAGGAGAAGAAAAGGAATACTTCAGTAGTGATTCTGTAGATAGATTTGAAGCAACTGACTTTGATGCATTTGAACACTTGACACCTGAATTCTTGAATGCTCTTAAAACATCAGGATTGCCTAATCATTCAATAAAGTTGAAAATTGGGACCACAATTATGTTGTTGCGTAACTTGGATCAATCTGAAGGATTATGCAATGGTACACGACTCACTGTAACAAGGCTTGTTAATCATGTCATTGAAGCTAAGATCATTTCTGGAAAGAATGTTGGTCACATCATTTATATTCCAAGAATGTCTTTGTCTCCCTCACAATCACCATGGCCTTTTAAATTGGTGAGAAGACAATTCCCAATTATTGTTTCATTTGCTATGACAATTAACAAATCTCAGGGTTAATCTTTAGACAATATTGGTGTATACTTACCAAAAGATGTTTTTAGTCATGGTCAATTGTATGTGGCACTTTCTAGAGTTAAGACTAAAGAAGGTCTTAAGATTTTGATTCATGACAAAGATAAACAGGCTATGCATACTACCACTAATGTTGTCTTCAAGGAAGTTTTTCACAACATTTGATAGGTACTTAAATGCAAGTTGTTTTGTATCATTTATTGTCTATTACCAATGATATTATGAGTTGTCATCTAATATAAATGTTATTCTATCCAGGTTAAATCCTTTTGTTCGTTATGGAGATTCATGGTTCACAATCTACCCAATATCAAGAAATGGTTGAAGGAGGTAGTGATGAGTCAACTATTTCATTTTACCATGATGTAATTCCTCAATGGCAAAATCAAAGGGAGGCGCTGCCAATTGCATGTGAAAAGATAAACACTCTTGAAATTTGTTGACTAATAAGTTAACAAGTATTATTATTAAGTAGCAGTGTAGGATATGCTTATGTATGTGGAGTTTAATGAATTGCTTACATTTTACTTTATATAATATCATTTTTATTTGATGACATTGCATGGTCATCTCTTCTATCTATTGTGTCTATTTAAATTGAATTATTTGATATTTGTTCTATGTGATGTTGTGTTTTTACTACTGATTGCAGGATTGTTGACTAGAGAATGATTATTATTCCTTAATTTTCATGGGTTTCAAGTCAAATTGAAGAATTCTTTTAATGACACTATGAACATACAAAATATAAACTAAATACCTTTCTAATCTAAAAGCTTGATCTTATTAACATAATACATAATAATCAAATATATATTGCAATATTATTTTATAGGCCAACAAAGAACATCTAACAGAACAAAGAAAACAATGACAGCACCCAATAATAGTTTGGTAAGCTATACTGACTGAAGTATAAAATCTTCTGGTTCTACAAATTCTCTTTTTTTCTTCTTCTTCATCAATTAGTTCCTCCTCACTGTCACTGCAAATAATTGCTTCACCACCATTTTGATCATAATAAATTTGCCTCCGACCTAAAACCGATTGATTCTCTGTCATTCTTTGATTTCTGCACACAAATTATCACAACAGATCTTCAAAAGATCAAACTTTTGTACGTTATAAGAAAGTGACAATAATAACAATATATATTACTATCAATACTACAAGTTAAAAACAATCAATGTTAATTATAACTTTTTATTACTGTTATTAATTTTATTATTTAATACTAATGATATATTATTATTATTATTAATTTTTCACTTATTTATTTTTAAAATAAAAAATTTTGTCCATTAATTTATTAGATTAGAAAAAATTGTATTAACTATTTATAACGTTATCATTATAATTTGATTAAAATAAAATAAATTCTTAAATATTTATGAGTTTTTGTTGGGTAACGATAATTGTATACAAATTCTATTTAAAATTTTAATTTATTTTAAATTATATTATAAAAAAATGAAATAACATTTCATAAATGGACTTTCTTTGCGTATTGGTGTAAAAATTGTGATTAAGTCGGTCAATTTGAGAAATTAAAACAAATTTTAATAAGCGAAATTCAATTGAAAAATACCCGGACCAATTCGTATTTGTAAATGACACAATTAAATAACTCAAGTTGTACGTCTACTTAAATTATATATTATATTATATTATTATTGATCGTACCTGGATCAGATTATTTGAAAGTGGCCAACAGTGTCTGGAATAATCGTTTCTTCAGTGATGATGAGAGACAGCAGAGGGGTGTACCTGTAGGACACTCTGATGCTTAAGTCAGTGAGTGCACAACAAATACAGAGAGTGTGAGTGAGAGTAAGAAGTTAACTTATCCTGATCGTCTCAAGTGAGAGGATATTTATAGGAGACCCCCAGCGCGTGGCCAGCGGTTACTTGCGACGGGTGGGGCCAGCGCGTGACCCGTCCCAAGTAACTGCTAGGGCTTACGTGTAGTAATAATGACCAGCTCGTGGTCAACACCCTAGTGTAACTGTCCTTTTAATGCCATTATTAGACAGTTACATGAAACGTATCTGTGTAGATAAGACCGTTGATGGGCTCCTCGGGGGAGAATCTACGATGTCGAGGAGATGGGGTGGCCGTGGTCTGGATATATCCTTACGGGAGAGAACCATGCTTGTCGAGGACCTATGAGTCGATGAGATTATGAGTATTCTCGCGGGGAGAAGCTAATCGGTCGAGGAGGTTTGTTTCATCGGGGTGTGGTGTCTTCCTTTCTTGGTTGTCCTCAGGTGCTCGACACTGTCAAGGAGTCAGGTGCCCGACATACCTTTGGCTTTGCGTATGGCAGTCGTGTGTCCCTTTCTAGGACTCTATTGGGCTTTTTCAAGTTGCATGGATTGGGCCTGTTTGATTGTAGGAAACCACGACCCAGTCCAGAACAGCAGCCCCCCCCCAAGTCGTTGCTTCGAGGTATCAGAGTAATGACTTGAGGGTCAATAATTGTGTCGGGGAAATGCCAGAGGGGTGATTCGAGGAGGATATCAGCATAGTCGAAATTTTCATGATGTTGGGCCATGATGACTTGCAGACAGTTATCATGAGGCGGGCACCGACGGCTTGCGGACAATGAAGAGTTGCATCTGGTTAAAGTGTTGGGGAGATGAGAAGTTTCCGTTTGAAACGATGGGATGACAAAAAGACACGCGTGGATTTTTTTGACTGGTGTCAGTGTGCCACGTGTCACTAGTCATCATTGCATAGGGTGGCTGCCTAGGGTAGAGTACTCGAGTGTCGCAGGCTTCTCGAGTTCCATGATTTATCTATAAATACTCTTTCTTTCTTTTATTTCTCATTTTTTGCTCTTTTGTTCCAGAATCGTTTCATCTTCTTTCTCCGTTTTCTCATCCTCCGCTTACTACCGTCAACCACCGCAAGTTCGTCGTGAACCGCCGTGCTACGTCGCGCTTGAACCCTAATCCGCCATTTACAAGGTATTTTCTTCAAAACTGTTGTTTTCTCTGGCATTTTCTTTAAGTTTAACTCGCTTGAAATCATTTCTCTGATGAACTTGGTGAAGTTCTCATGAGAAATAGAAGGATTCCTGGCGAGTACGGCAGGGATCTTTGGCTGTTTCAAGAGAAAAAGTGTATGAAATTTCTCTGTTTCTATTTCCGTTAAATAAAACTGAGGAGCTGGATGAATATTCCGGGAACTTGTAGAAACTTTCCGGGGAATATAATGGACATCACGGTGGACATCGCGGGGGACCTGATAATGTTTTGGGTTCCCAACAATTACTCTTTTTAGTTGATTTCACGGGGAAATGGGCAAGATTGTCTGGGGAAGCGATGAGTTTCCCGGGGACATCTGTTATTCGTCTCCGACTGGTTAGTTTGGTATGAGTCGTCGAATTCACCTGTTCCCTTCTGCTTTTCAGGTTGATGGACAGATTGGCTGCTGAAGTGGCCGTAGGTGAATTCGAGGAGGATAGCCAAGCTGAGGTCCCGATGGCCCATATGGCTTTTAGGCAAGAGCGTCCTCTTGAGGACTGGGTATGTGATGAGGCCCTCACAATGTCTTTCGTCTTCACATTCCCCGACGAAAATGGGTTTTGCACTGTTGAACATAGGTTGCTCGGTTCAGAGCAATCCTGGAAAGTGTACCGTCCCAATGAGGATCAGCATATATGTACACCTTATATGGGAATGCGTTTCCCAGTGTACGAGTTTATGTTTCAAGAGGTGGGGTGGAGGCTCCCCTTCACAGACTTCCAAGAGGGGGTCTTTAAATGGTTAAAATTGGCGCCATCGCAAATCCATCCGAATTCTTTGGCCTTTCTCTGGGCTTTTGAGCTCGTCTGCAAATATTTGGAGATCAGGGCAACAATGTCCCTTTTCTTCCGAATTTTTCATCTGCAGCGGTCTACGATTGACGGTCGACACGGCTGGGTGTCGTTCAAACATAATAAAGCTCTATTTTATACCTACTTGGACTCTGTTCGAGATTTCAAGTGGCGTTATTATTTTGTGAAGCTAGTGTCTCCCGAGGCCATTAATTCGATCTATGATCGGGTGGATCAAGAAGTGAATGGGCTGCCCACAGAAGTGATGGTGCCAAAATTCCCCCTCTACTGGACATAAGAGCATTATGAAGAGGGGGTTGACAAATATAAAGTGAGACATAATAAGCTCAATGTCGAGGACCGCGAGGCTTATGGCAAGATTGTCGAGTACGTGGAGAGTTTGAATAAAATCTTTGGCGTATCCGAGGGCGGAGAGACCTCGACAGGTGGTGATGAGCAGGTGCCGAAGATCTGTCACCTGATTAATACTCGTGTCTTGCTCGAGACTTTCTCCGATGAGGAGGCTGTCGAGCTTTTAGGTGGTGCAACGATCCTCAAGTTATATGTGTCTCTTGTCTGCGTATCTTGTTTTACTAATATTTTTCTTTCTTTTTGTAGGGAAAATGGTCAAAGCAGCAGACAGATACGCGAAGCTAAGGGCGAAGAGGGCTAGGGAAGAACAATCCCGTCTGGTCGAACAAAGTACCTCTCAGCCTGCCTCCTCTACGATAGTGCCCAAGAATGCTCCCTCTACTGCGGTGCCCGAGGGTTCCGAGCAAACTCATGCAGCGTTAACTGCACCTGTGACCTCTGAGGAACAGTCCCCAGGGGCTCAAAGGACACCTAAGCGGGCAAGGACTGCTGGGCCGCTCATTGTTGACGTGGAAGGTAGTCATTCTCCTCCTCCTGCAAGCTTCGAGATTCCTCCGTGTTATCTCCAGCGCCGCTATTTCTCCGAGGCTGTTTGTCCTCGCGTCGTCCCTTCAGAAGTCCAGGCTTTATTAGGGAGTACTCCGGAAGCGAGGAGGAAAGTAATCATGGAGGATATGTCTTCCGTTATGCGGCTTTGTTCGGCTGCCCTCGTTTTGAATGAGGAGTGTTGTTCTGCATCTGAGCTTTCTCGATTGGAAGAAAGGCTTCAGGCTTTGGAGGCTGAATTTCTCGGCGTGCAGAAGGATTTTGAAGGACTGCAGGGAGCTGAACAGGGAACAAAGCGAGCAGCAAAAACGGTTGGAGAGGAAGTTGAAGGAAGCTGAGGACGCGACGAAGGGCCACCTTGCTCGGGTTGTTGCGTTGGAGGGGGAAGAGCAGCGTCTCAAGGGCAGGATAGTTGAATTAGAAGAAGCTGTTCGGCCAGCCGAAAACGAAACTGAGGAGGACAAACAGTTAACCTCTCGAGTAGCCCTGATAGCCAAGCTTAGGGAGGTCGAGAAGGATCTTCAGTTGGCTGAAGATGATGCTCTAGAGTTTGCAGATGTCGGGTTCCAGAATGTTGTGGCGCAACTTAAGCTCCTGAATCCAGACCTTGTAACTGATGGAGCTGATTTCGAGTTTGAGGTGGTCGACGGCAAGATTGTGTTGCCCGGACAAACAGTCGGCGGGGAACAGGAGAATCCCGAGACAGCTGATGCTGCTGCGGAGTGATGGTGTATTCAGTTTGGCCTGCGTGCCATACTTTTTGTATTGACTGGCCTGCGTGCCATACTTTTTTATTTGCCCGGCCTAAGAGCCAGGGCTTTATGTAATATTTTTACAATGGGCTTGCCCGATTTAATACTTCCATTTTTGCCTCTTTATCTGATCTGTGTGTGGTATTTTACTTATTTTTATCTAAGTTATTTTGAATTTGCTGGATACTTGGGAGTTTGCTCAACTTTAGTGATCCTCGACTGCGGAGAGAGCTGGTCGGGCGGTCAGGGGTTATACCCCGACCTTCAACGAAGCTAAGAGGTCGATCGAGGTCTTAGTTTCATGGCATGAACTTTCCATCGCGAGCTGGGTGTTCTGCCTACAAGGTACGTCGACGACGGAGCTCGATAGAGTACTCCTTGCCGGGTCAATAGTTCACCGCACACACAACGTGACTTGTGACCTTCGTTAGCGTATAGAGGTGTCGTGCTTGTACCATGGCACGCTCCCCGTAACGGCAACTTTTGTATAGTTACATGTGGCATTCAACTGTAATATTGTTTAAGCTTCTCAGCATTCCATGGTCGAGCAAGTTGTTCATCTTGGAGGTTTTCGAGGTAATAAGCACATATCCCCGTCTTTGCAATGACGCGGTATGGGCCCTCCCAGTTTGCGGCCAGCTTTCCTTCACGTGAATTTTTCTGATTTTGCCGTAAGACAAGACTGCCTACTTAGAAATCTCGTTTGATGACTTTGTCATTATAACGCAAAGTTATTTTTTTGTTTTAAAGAGGCTTCTCGGAGGGATGCGCCCATCCTTATTTCTTCGACCAGGTCGAGTTCTTCGCGAAGGGCTTCGTTGTTCGCTTCTTTGTCAAGAGGAGCTTCTGTCCTTCTCGACGGTTCCCTAATTTCCACGGGGATTACTGCCTCAGTTCCATATGTTAACCGGAATGGGGTCTCCCCGGTAGTGGAATGAGGGGTAGTTCGATATGCCCAAAGGACGCTGTGTAACTCCTCGACCCATCGTTGTTTGGCTTCACCGAGTCGTTGTTTGAGTCCTCGGAGTATTACTCTGTTCGCAGCTTCGGCTTGCCCGTTGGTTTGTGGGTGCTCGACTGACGTAAAATGTTGTTTCGTACCCAGTTTGGCAACGAAGTCTTGGAAGTTTCCGTCGGTGAACTGTGTCCCATTGTCTGTGACAATGGCCTGAGGCACGCCGAATCGGGCGAGTATATTTCTCTTGTAAAAACGTAATATGTTGAAAGCAGTGATCTTGGCTAGTGCTTCTGCCTCAATCCACTTTGTGAAGTAATCTACCCCGACGATGAGGTATTTATTTTGGTATGATCCTATGACAAAGGGTCCGAGGATATCCATTCCCCACCACGCAAAGGGCCACGGGGATGACAATGATTTAAGCTCGTTTGGAGGAGCGAGGTGCATGTCAGCGTGCCTCTGACAACGGTCACACTTTTTGACGTGTTCTCTTGCGTCTTGTTGCATAGTGGGCCAGTAATATCCTGCTCGGATAGCTTTTCGAGCTAAGGATCTTCCGCCTAGATGTTGTGCGTTGATTCCTTCATGTATTTCCTGGAGAATTTCGGAAACTTTATTTTCCTCGCGCACCGGAGTAGAGGGATGGAGAATCCTCGACGATATAGCTTACCGTCGACTATGGTGTATGCACATGCCCGTCTCCTAACTATCCCAGCTTCTTTAGGGTTGTCGGGCAGTGTGCCCGTCATCAGGTATTCTTAAATTGGAGTCATCCAACAGTTTGCGTCCCCGACAACGTTCACCTCGGTGGTCGAAGTAGGTTTGTTGATGCTCGGATGGGTCAGTATTTCTTGGATCACTGATTTGTTCCCTCCTTTCTTCTTAGTGCTCGCTAGCTTGGAGAGCACGTCTGCTCGAGTGTTATGCTCGCGCGGGATGTGAGCCACCTCCGCGGAGACAAATTTCTTCAACTTTTCTTGCACCAAGGTTAGGTATTCAATGAGACTATCATTTTTTGCCAGGAATTCTCCCCTAACTTGTGATGCTACGAGCTAAGAGTCCGTAAAGATTTTGACTTCTTTTGCGCCAAGGTCTTCCGCGAGTCGAAGTCCTGCGAGGAAAGCCTCATACTCGGCTTGGTTGTTTGATGTTTTGAAAGATAGCTCTAGTGAGACTTCTATCAAGATGCCTTCCTCATTTTCGAGGATAATGCCTGCCCCGCTGCCCTTTGCACTGGAGGCTCCGTCGACGTAAATTGTCCATCTTTGGGAGCCATTGGTCGAGGATTCGGGGACTGTCATTTCCGCTACGAAGTCGGCCAGTACTTGAGCCTTCAAGGCTTTTCTCCCTTTGTATCGAACGTCGAACTCAGATAGCTCGAGAGACCACCGGAGCATTCTCCCCACCATATCTGGCCAACTAAGGAGCTGTCTGATAGGCTGCTCGGTTCTTACCACAATTGTGTGGGCCAGGAAGTAATGGCGTAGTCTTCTGGCTGCAGTTACGAGGGCCAAGGCGACTTTTTCAATCTGTTGGTATCTGAGCTCGGGACCCTGGAGAGCTTTGCTCGTGAAATAAACCGGTTTCTGTCCGTCGGGGGTCTCCCATATGAGGACAGCACTTACCGCTTCGCCGGTGATGGCCAGGTACAAGAAAAGTGTTTCTCCGTCGTCTGGTCGGGATAAGACCGGGGGTTGTGACAAGACTTGTTTTAGGTGGATGAGGGCTTGTTCGCATTCTTCACTCCATTCAAATGTTGCTTTTTGTCGAAGAAGTTTGAAAAAGGGGAGCGCGTATTGGGCGGATTTAGCGACAAAACGGGAGAGCGCGTATTCGGAAAAGGCCTTACATTTGTCGGGATTCGCTTCAATTCCTCTCTCCGTAAGGTAAAATCCGAGGAATTTCCCTGCTCGAACACCGAAGGTGCACTTGTCGGGGTTGAATCTCATGCGACATTTCCTCGCTGTGTCGAACACCTTTTTAAGATGAGCAGCGTGGTCGACTTCTTCTGCGGATTTGACGATCATGTCCTCCATATAGACTTCGAGCATGTCACCAATTTCCACTTGGAAGACCTTGTTCATCATTCGTTGGTAGGTGGCGCCAGCATTCTTCAGACCAAAGACCATCACATTATAATAGTAATTGCCCGACTAAGTCATAAAAGTTGTGTGCTTTCTGTCGGCCTCATCCATGGGGATTTGGTTATATCCCGAATAAGCGTCCATGAAAGATAACAGTTTAAATCCTGCAGAGTTGTCGACCAATCGATCGATGTTAGGCAATGGGTAAGAGTCTTTCGGGCATGCCCGATTAAGATCTGTGTAGTCAATGCACATCCTCCATTTTCCATTAGATTTTTTAACAAGTACAACATTGGACAACCAAGTGGTGTACTTGGCTTCCGAAATAAAGTTTGCCTCTAGGAGGTCTTTTACAGCTTTTTCAGCAGCCTCCATTTTTTCTGGAGACTGCCTACGCCTACGTTGAGCTACAGCCCTAGCATTTGGATTTATGGTCAGTTGGTGACAAGCCACTTGAGGATCTAATCCGGGCATTTCCAAAGCGCTCCAAGCGAACAAATCTGCATTCTCTCGGAGACATGCTTTCAGTTGTCTCCTCGCCAAGTCGGGGAGCCCATGGCCGATCTTCACAGTTCGCTTTGGGTCGTCGCCAAGAGGGATCAGTTCGAAATCTCCGTCTGGGATGGGGCGCGTTGGGTAGGTAGGATGCCCGTTGACTTTAACTGGGAGGTCTTTGCCTGCAACTTCTTCCTGTTCCCCGGAGAACCTGCTATCAAGGTTGACCGCGCTGACCGGCGGCAGTGGAACCTGTGCGACATCTGCAGCTGCCCTTTTGGGGTTGACACCACCGACGACACTAAGTGTAACGCCCCAGTTTTTGCCAGTTTTATTTTATTGAGTCTTTTGATTATTTTATTATTATTTTATTTTATTTTCGACTTTTATGTGAAAATATGTTATTTTTCGTCGTGATTATATTTTATCGCGTTTTGGGAACGTTTGTGAGATATTTGAGTGTAGGGGTATTTTGGTCTTTTCCCACTTATTTTCATTAAGTTAGTAAGATAGAAAGAAAGAGAAAAATAGAAAAGAAAAGGGAAAGAAGAAAAGAGAAGAAAAGAGAAGAAGAGAGAAAAGAGAGAAATTGGAGAAAAGCTTGGAAAATCATCAAGAACAATTTCTAGGAATCGATTAATTGGGTAAGGGTGCGAAACTCGATTATACTATGATTGTGTATGATTATGTATGTTTGTGTGGAAGTTTTGTTGTTTTTTTCAAAAATAGGTCGAAATGAGATAAACGAGTAGAAATCGAGGTTTTCACGGTCGGAAATCGATATAAACTGTATTGTATGATCACACTGTGTGTATGAATAATCGTTGATGTTTGTTTTGCTGTTGGAATTGAATTTGGGTGAAAAATGGGATTTTTGGGGTGGATTCTCGAAGAGGGTTTTTTTTTCTGAAAATCGCAGAGCCCGCTCAGCGCGCAGGTGCCCGCTCAGCGCGCTTTTGAAAAAATGTAACCTCACCAGGCAGTAGCGAGCCCGCTCAGCGCGCTCGAGAGGCCGCTCAGCGCGGTCTGGGACTTCAAAATTTTATCTGTTTTCTAAATTCCGTAACTTTTGATCCGTAACTCGGATCGGGACGTTCTTTATACCGTTGGAAAGCTTATGAAATGTTCTATCTAATAAAAATGGGTTTTGAGGATTGTTAGCCGATTAAATTATGTCGGGAAATATGAATAGTGTCGGTTATCGATTTTTGTCGTTTTAATGGTGTGGAATTGACGTGTATTATGCCGTATGTTGTTGTTTTGTACGTGAGATGACTTATGTGCTGTTGTGATGATGCTTTGTGGCCGAAAGGCAAGAAAATGCTAAGTGTGGTATTTGATAAATGTGCATGATTATGAATGTGTGTATGGATGCAATGTGAATGTCATGAGTCATTGTATGCCAAGCATCATGATGTGCATTATGTGGAAACGTCCTGAGTGGCGGTTTGGTTCCTGATGGAACCTGCTATAACATCGTGTGCCTCAAAAATATGAGGCGCTGCCTGAGGACCTAAAGCGGTGGTTATAGACGATTGTGGGCTCCTTTGGAGACTTAAAGCAATCCTTAATGTCGTGTGCCTCGAAAATATGAGGCGATGCCTGAGGACCTAAAGCGACGGGTGAACATCGTAGGCCCGACGGGGAGTTACTTGAGATTCTCAGTAACGAGCGATGGTTCCAATAGTTCCTGAGTGAACTGATGATGAGACATGAGACATTGGAAGTCGGTACCGCATGACATGTGCATAAAGTCGTTGTGTCGGTCTATGTGCATTGCATAAATCATGAATTAATTGCGTGTGAATTTGTGAATGTGATTGATGATTGTATGGTATATGTGTGGTGTGTAATGGTATTCGATGCTTGAGAATTATGCGGTATTATGTTATATGTGGTTGTGGTGAGAATGTGTTACTTGTACATTTTTGTGTTTATATATATAATTTTATTCAATTATATTATGGTTGTTTTTCTCACCCTTCTGCTGTTTTATGACGCTCTATGAGGCGTTGCAGATTAGAGTTGCTGGAGGTATTCTTTTTGTGAAGCGTTGCGTCTTTATTATTTTGGTCGGTCGCCTCTGATATGTGACTCCGGGTAGTTAGGGTGGCCGCGTGTTATTATTTTGTATATCTGATGATACATTTTGGTTGTACATATGCTACCTGATGTATGACAAACTGTTTACATGTGTATATATATATATATATATATATGTTCAGATTTTAGATCTTTCCGCTTTAATTCTAATTTCTGAAAAGTGGGTGTAAGGAACTAAGTTTCCTCTGTTGATTGCTACCCCACAGTTGCATATCATTATGGGCAGGTGTTGTATGCTATGTTTTGTTTCAAATGATGTGATTTCTCCCTTTCTATGCCGCGAATTCAAATGTACTCTGACGAAATTTCGAATTTTCTTTTAGTGCTTTAATTGTATGTTAATTGGGGGTATAGTTTGGGGGCGTCACACTAAGGCCTTTGATCGCTGCATCGAAACATCTTCTGGCTACTTCAATATCCCCGTGTAGGGTTACCACACGTCCTCGAGTAGTATAATACTTCATTTTTAGGTGGACAGTGGATGGTACAGCTGTTATTTCGGCCAAGGTGGTTCTTCCCAAGATGCAGTTGTAGAGAGAAGGACAGTCAACCACTAGGAAACACGTCTTCGCCTGTCGAGCTGTTTCACCTGCTCCGAATGTGACCACCAATTCTACATAACCTCGAGGTCTAGTAGATGTGCCGTTGAAGCCTTGTAGATTGGATCCCACATATGGGGACAGGTGATGCTTTGTCAGCTGGAGAATATCGAAGAGGTGAGTGTACATGATGTCCACCGAGCTTCCCTGATCGACCAAAATCCGATGCACATCAAAGTTGGCCATTTGTGCTCGAATTAGGAGGGATATATTAGCATTTGGGGATCCACCTGGTAATTCCTCGAGATAGAAACTTATAGGGCATGATTTTCCATGAGATAAGCTGAGAGTTGGGTCTCGAGGAGTGGATGTCCTTAGTTCGTCGAACTTTCTCTTTATTGAACCGACGGTCACTCGTTCAGGATCTCCGCCTGATATGACTAGGGCTTGGGGAAAACTTTCCCAGGTACTGCGAACACTTACTAGCTCTTCCGCCGGGAAGCTCTTCCACATGTTTCGAACAACTTCGGCATCACTAATATTTCCAAGGAAACCGAAGTCTTCAGGTCGTGTGATGCTTAAGGCAACCTGTAGTTTTCCGGTGTCCGGATGGTTTGACTCCTCGGTATTCAGAGCTTCTTGGCCGGAAGGTCGAGGAGTTTCGTCTTGTTTGGCGTACTTTTTCAGGTAGCCTTCTTTAATCAACGTTTCGATTGCGTCCTTAAGGTGGATGCAATCCTCAGTAACATGCCCGTGACTACGATGGAACCGACAGTACTTGGATTTGTCAGTATTTGGTTTAGGAGCTGTTGGCTTTGGGAATCAGATTCCCCCTTTTACGAACTCCGAATTTGCACAGTCACTGAAAATGCGTGCACGGGACACGTTTAGTGGAGTGTATTCTTTGAAAAGACCGGCCGGTCCCCGAGATTCGCGGGACTCTTTATTCCGATTTTCTTTTTTCTTCTCCCCGCCTCGCTTAGGTGGAGGGGAATCTTCTCTTTTCCTTTCCCCTCCTCGTCTAGGTGTCGGGGAGTCTTCCCTGTTCCGACCGCGGGGGCCTTCTCTGCTTCTTAAGTCAAGGGCTATCTGAGCTGCTTCTGCTTCCTCGAACTCGATGTGTGATTGAGCTCGTTCGAGGAAGCCTTCGAAGCTGCGAGGATGGTGTAATCTGACAGATTCTGCGAACTTGGAGCCAACCCGCAGTCCTTTGATGATGAGATATAACTTTATATGGTCAGTCGTATGGACCTTGACCGCTTCTTTGTTGAACCTCTCTATATAGCTCCGGAGAGATTCTCTCTTTTCTTGAAAGATGGCCTCCAAGGAGGATATAGTTTTTGGATGTCTTCGAGAAGTTGTGAAATGCTTCCTGAATCGTTCTCTTAGAGATTTCCACGACGTTATTGATTCAGGTGCCAGGTTTTTATACCAAGCCATGGCCCCCTTTCGAAGAGTCGTAGGGAATAGCCGACATTTGATAGCGCCAGAGACGTTTCTAAAGTCGAGAAGAGCCTCAAAGCTCTCGACATGGTCGTCTGGGTCAGATGTCCCATCGTACGTCCCTAAGGACGGAGGTCTCTCCAAGCCTTTAGGATTAGGAGCTTCCATTATTTGTCTGGATAAGGGAGTCCGGTAGTCTTCGTCATCGCTATCTCCTGGGGATACAGAAGGGGAAGCATGACCCCGAACATAGTGATGTCTCGGGGAGTTTTCTTTGTGACGGACTCTTGGCTCCTCAACATAAGGCTTGCTCTTCTTAATCTTCAAGGGACGAGTGACCGCTTTTGGCGGCGGGGAGCGATGGTGCTTTAGTGGATGTTCGGTCTGTTTACGCTCCAAACGAGGTCTGCGACCTTTATCTACTGGGGAGGGGCTGTGAGATTCCACTGGAGACAGTGAATGTCTGGGATAAGGCGGTGGTCGGTGCTTTCGCGGGGAAGATCGACCACGACCATTTTCTAGCTTCTCGATCCGTAAGTTTTGGTTGAAGATCATTTGATTGGTCTGATTGACCAACGCAAACAAAGCAGCAGTGCTCGGATCTGCATTTGGTGGTGGATCCACGGGATGGTATGTGGGCTGGAGGATTGCTTCCTGTGCATCTTGTTGAGCAGTCTCGTACTCTACCTCATCGGAAGATGGGGAAGCGGTGACTCCGTCTCTGACGTCATTCTCCATGACGGGTTGAAGGGCATTGTTGTCGCCATGGGCGTTACCACGAAGTTGTGCGATGACATTATCTATGGCTTGATTCGCGGACGGGTTGGCCATTGCTGGTAGTTGAATGAGGAAACTTTGGTTTATCGCAAAGGAAAAACGGGGAAGTTTATGAAGCTTTCCACACACGGCGCCACTGATCGTACCTGGATCAGATTATTTGAAAGTGGCCAACAGTGTCTGGAATAATCGCTACTTCAGTGATGATGAGAGACAGCAAGGGGGTGTACCTGTAGGACACTCCGATGCTTAAGTCAGTGAGTGCACAACAAATACAGAGAGTGTGAGTGAGAGTAAGAAGTTAACTTATCCTGATCCTCTCAAGTGAGAGGATATTTATAGGAGACCCCCAGCGCGTGGCCAACGGTTACTTGCGACGGGTGGGGCCAGCGCGTGACCCGTCCCAAGTAACTGCTAGGGCTTACGTGTAGTAATAATGACCAGCTCGTGGTCAACACCCTAGTGTAACTGTCCTTTTAATGCCATTATTAGACAGTTACATGAAACGTATCTGTGTAGATAAGACCGTTGATGGGCTCCTCGGGGGAGAATCTACGATGTCGAGGAGATGGGGTGGTCGTGGTCTGGATATGTCCTTACGGGAGAGAACCATGCTTGTCGAGGACCTATGAGTCGATGAGATTAGGAGTATTCTCGTGGGGAGAAGCTAATCGGTCGAGGAGGTTTGTTTCATCGGGGTGTGGTGTCTTCCTTTCTTGGTTGTCCTCAGGTACTCGACACTGTCAAGGAGCCAGGTGCCCGACATACCTTTGGCTTTGCGTATGGCAGTCGCGTGTCCCTTTCTAGGACTCTATTGGGCTTTTTCAAGTTGCATGGATTGGGCCTGTTTGATTGTAGGAAACCACGGTCCAGTCCAGAACAATTATTCTATTTAATATTATATATTTATTACATGTTTACAAATGCACACGATAAAGCAATTTATCGTTTAAAAATGGTTAATTATTTATGACAATTTTAATATATTATTCATTTGATATAATTAATGTGCATTACACAATTAAATTTATCGATTCATATTCATACATGCATACAAATATATTATATACCAATTAAAGTTATTGGACCCATGTGGACGCACGGGTCTTCTACTAGTTATCTTTTTAACACGAGTAATCTGTACTTTTGTATTTGACCTTTGCCTTTTTGTTTTGTTATTTGATTATGTTTCTTTGATTTTCAGGGAAAACGAGGCGATCAGTTACAAGGGTTGATAAACACATATCGTCCTCCAGAAGAATGGAGAACCCCAATGTCCACATTCCAAGCTCTTTTTGCTTTTCTTTTTATAAATGTATTACTGGTAACTTGGTTGATTTGTTTATATCCCGATTCTTTCCTCAGCTAGAGCTGAGTGGGTTTAGACGAAGCAGAATTCAGGTTGCAAGAATAACTATAAGAGGAAAATGTAAAATTGCACAAGAAAACATATTACTTGTGCAATAACGGAAAGTTCATTTTATGAATTATGTAATTATGAAGTAAAGGAATTAACAGATTGGATTAAGTTCCACTCAAAGATATGACCTTAATTTTGGGTTTTCAGTCTTATTTTCTATAATTGATTTGTTCTTAACATTTGTACTCATTGATGGCCACTTATCATTTGTCTCAACCTATATTAATTAGGGGTGTTTATTTATGGTTTGGTTCAGTTTACAATAATCACTTTAATAAAAATTCAGTAAACTGTCAACATGATTTTAATTCAGTTTAAAACTAATTTAAAACTAATATATATTTATAAACTAGTTTATAATCAGTTTACAATTTTAAATCAATTATATATTTTGAACTCTTTTAAAATCAAACTTTTTAACTTTATAAAAATTTATATTTTTTCATATTAAAAAAAATTCATCAAAATATTTATTTTTTAAAAAATATAATTTTTTCAAATTTATAAAAATTGAGTTTTTGAATACTAAAATGATATTTAAAATCTCCATCTGTACTTAATTTACTGTGTACTCATTTGTGTGATTTGTCTATTAATCCCTTGAATATTTTGAAACCAAATAAAGACATACATCTGTTTTTTTTATGCATTATTCTTTTTGATTAGAAATTTGTTTCATTTAATAATTTGTTGGCCTGGTAATTGATGCATCTACGATGTTAACTTATAATTGATGCCACATCAGTTAACTGAGCATTACCAATCCATGAAAACTCCCATTAAAAACTATAAGTTGCTTCCTGTTGGGGTTGTTAGCATTGTTAGCTTTATTTTCAAATATTAAAGATTCCACTTTTTTTGGGAAATATGTAAAGTCGAGTTTTTTCAGAAGTATGAAAAAGATAAGTTTTTTCGAAAATATGAAAAAGTCGAGTTTTTTTGAAAATATGAAAAAATCGAGTTTTTTTCGAAAATATGAAAAAGTCGAATTTTTTAGAAATATGAAAAAGTCGAGTTTTTTTGAAAATATAAAAAAGTCGATTTTTTTGTCGAAAATATGAAAAAATAGAGTTTTTTCGAAAAAATGAAAAAGTAGTTTTTTCAGAAATATGATAAATTCAAATTTTTCGAAAATATGAATAAAGTCGGTTTTTTTTGAAAACTATGAAAAAGTCGAGTTTTTTTATTTTTGAATTTTTTTTTTACAATCAATTACTCCATCCGTCCCAAATTATAAGACGTTTTGGGCTTTTCACACAAATTAAGAAACTTAATTATTACTTTATAAGAAAGATAAATTAGGTATAACTTTACAGTAATGTCTCTCATAATTATATAGAAGAGAGAAATTAAAAGAGTTGAAAGAATAAATAATAATAAATATTTGAGGGTATATTGAAAAAGATGTCATTTATATTGCATTGAGAATGTAAGTTAACTTATAATTTGGGATAAATTTTTTTGACAAAGTAACTTATATTTTGGGACAGAGATAGTAATATTTTATTAATTTTTATTAAAAACTAATTAATTTGTATATCTAAACCAATTTATAAAAACAAATTGTTTCTGAACTGGTTTTAAACTGAATATAAATTGTTTTTATTAAATATAAAAATGGTTTAGTTCATTAACTATTTAAATAATTTAGTTTTTTTATGGTGCAATGCGGTTCAATTCAAATATAAAATTCAATTAACCATATTTAATCATATTTTTGAACACCCTACCTCAAACCATCACCAATGGCTCCGAATTTGGAATGTCGCATGTACGGGCACGATACCCAGAAGTAGACATGGCAGTGATGATACAGGTCAAGAACATAGCCGACATGGGTGCTTACGTTTCACTGCTCGAATACAACAACATCGAGGTATGATTTTGTTCTCTGAGCTCTCTCGCCGTCGAATTCGTAGTGTTAGCAGTCTCATCAAGGTGGGGGTCGAATTGAACCGGTGATGGTTCTTCGTGTTGTAAGGAAAAGGGTTACATCGATCTCAGTAAACGTAGGGTTTCTGAAGAAGATATTCAAGCTTGTGAAGAAAGGTCTAATAAGAGTAAACTTGTTCACTCTATTATGCGTCATGTTGCTGAAACCTTGAACCTCGATTTAGAGGTAGCCCTAATAAAACCCCTAATTTTTTTCTTATATATTTTTTGCTGGATTTTTGATTCTGTTGATCGAATATATATTGGGTTTGTGTAGGACCTTTATATTCACATTGCTTGGCCTTTGTATCGCAAATATGGACATGCCTTTGAGGTAAACACTTTCATAATTTCATTACAAGTGTTTGTGTATAAGCTATACTGCATTTTGATAACATAAACTGAAATTAAGTTAATCTTTTTTCATGCTGTTTTCACAAGAGATTCTAGAGAGCTTATGAAATAAGCTAGAATATGCGATAAGTTTTTTCTATAAGCTTTCCTAAGCTGTATCAAAATTGCTTATATTGGAAGATAACCTCAAATTAGTCAATACAAAGAGAACTTTATCTCATGGACTTTGTTTGATGCAGGCGTTCAAAATAGTTGTGACTTTGTTTGATGCAGGCGTTCAAAATAGTTGTGACTGATCCGGATACAGTTTTGAGCACTCATGCGTGAAATTAAGGAAGTTGGTCCTGATGGACAAGAGGTGACCAAGGTGGTACCTGCTGTTTCTGAAGAAGTGAAGGATTCTCTAGTGAAGAACATTAGAAGACGAATGACCCCTCAGCCATTGAAAATCAGGGCGGATATTGAAATAAAATGTTTTCAATTTGATGGAGTTATCCATATTAAGGTCTTTATCATTTCTGATATGTGGTTGTTATTTTAGTTTGAGTTATTAGCTATGGTTTATGTTTTAACGTTTTATCATGTTTTATAATTATTTGGTTTTGCAGGAGGCAATGCGAAAGGCTGAAGCTGCTGGAAATGAGGACTGTCCTGTGAAAATTAAACTTGTTGCTCCCCCACTTTATGTGCTTACCACTCAGACTCTTGACAAGGTTGGTGCAATGTTCAGTTAAACTTTGATTTCATAATTGTTTTAAGACTGAATTGACTGAACATTTGGATTTTGAGGCTATCAAGATTATGGTTTATAGATGTATGAATTTTCTAGGGATGTTTGTGTTATTGGATTGGAGTGTGAGGGTATTTTCATTGTAAAACTAGGTCAGATGTTGTTATTCCCTAATATGATTGCCATAAAAGACATTATATTGTTGACTACCTAAACCTTTTGTTGACTGCCAAAAGGTGAATCAAGCCGATTCTGGTTTATCCGGTCATCCCGAACTGAAACAAACAAACACTGTGCAACTGGCTTAAAAAACTAACCTTCTGTTTCAACCAATTTTTTTCTGTGTATGAATTTAACATCTACTCTAAACCAAGCTGTTTCTTTGATTCAAAAAATAGTTTTAGATATTCTTGTTGAAGTTATGGGTTTTAGATAAAGTAAGGATACATAGACCCAAGCCTAATTAAATAGGTTGAATAATGATATGTTATTGCAGCTTCTAGAGTCATTTGGGTTAATAGAACGGATTCGGGACTATTTGCGTAATAGTTCAAAAACTAGTTCACAAGATTAACACCTACGAGGCTACGACTACATCTAAGCTTTTAGACTCACCTTGGTTCCCAACACTTTGTGCAAAAAAACAACTGAACTCATATTTTGTCATTTAGAACCTAGCATAGCAGTAATTGTATCAGCAAGTTATACAGTATCAAGGAAAACTAAAGATCTTCCTACAACTAATTAATGCTCTTGAGAAGAAACTCATTGGGATTGGTTGGGACTGCACTTTGAGAATAAATCTGATTTACTACTAGTATTCTACATACTTAGTTCAATCACTAGCTAGCTATGCTATTTGAGTCGGGGCCAACCTTGAATGGCCAGCTTTCATAACTCATTATTAAATGCTGTATTGAGGTTTATATCAGATTAAAAAAGCTTACCCTAGGGAATGATGAAGTTGTTTGGGTTCAAGAACAAAATTTTTGTGAGCAAGTGAGAGCAGAGTGAAGCATCCATTCATAGGTTCTAGATGAATAGTGAGAAATATGAATGAGTGCACAGACGGATTGAATTGGAAATGTTAAATTAACTGTAGTCATTAGCATTTCAGTTTAGTGAAATGTGCATATATAAATCCAGTTTGGTTAGTGAGCTGTTTCAAAAGTTCAGTTTTTAAAAGATAGGTTCGGTTCGGTTCTTGATTCACTGCAGTTCTAAACCGTTTGTTTTAACAGTCCTAAAAAAATTCGCTCCTAAACATGTATTGTAAATATATCTTTATGTTACTTCTCCTTGTTTAAGCAATTCATACTTTGTTACAATCTTGACAGGAGCAAGGAATATTGGTTCTCAACAATGCCATTACTTGTTGCACTGAATCAATAGAAAAACACAAGGGTAAACTTCTGGTGAAGGAGGCAGCCAGAGCGGTGGGTGTCACAATCCTCTATATATACATGCATATAAATTGTCCATAGTTTGGATTCTCTTCTATTTTTTTAATGGTGGAAAAAATTGACAATGCATTGTGGTTTAGGTGAGTGAACGTGATGATAAACTGCTTGCTGAGCATATGGCTAAGCTACGCCAAGACAACGAAGAGGTCAGTGGTGATGAAGACAGTGAAGAGGAAGAAGATACTGGAATGGGTGCGGTTGATATGGACAATGGTAATGCGATTACTGAGTGAGAAATAGCAAGGCTTTACTAATTTTGTTCTATAGTATTCTTTTTGATCTCTTTGATTGTGGTTGTATTATACAAACTCGGAATTTCTCAAAGAGTGTATGTGGTTCAAGACGACACCATAATTCCCTCCCTTGTTGCTTGCAATTTATGATGAGATATTAGTTGAACACGGTGCACTCAAATAACGCATGCAATTAATCTTGTGATTTTAATTTTCCACAGATAAATTGTTTACTTTTCATGTTTTAATTTAATTTACTTTGATTTGTCCATGATATGATTAGTCATGGTATATGACTAGCTTGTGATTATTAAATCGGTTAAGGTTCCAGTCATATCGATACCATTTCCATGTGTTAAGGTTGCCAGCAAACTTGGAAAATGTTCTAGCAATCCCAGTGTTATCTATGATCTCGTTATTATATGCAATGTAGCTTTTCCTTACAGCCATGTGAAATGAAGTTAAACATATCAATTTAATGACAATTTCATACGACCAGGACTAAAATTAGAGACAATATATTTTTAATAATTAAAGATTTGCATCTTACAGTGAGATTGGTAACACTTGTAATTCTTGTAACTTTAATTTTTCAAAGATAATTGTCTTAAATAAGTATTATTACAAATATACTAAATACTTTAATGTGTTTGACTAATTTTTTCTAACAATTTTTATCTTAGATTTTCAAAACCGAGTGGATACTTTAGTGTAGGGATATGAATATAATTGTAGGAGTATGGGGTAAAATTTTCAAACCCGATTTTATAAATATGGGTTTGGATTTTAGGCCATATCCGATCCTAGAATACCAAGGTCGACTCGACCCGGCCCATGAAAAAACCGGTTATTAATGAAATGGCGTCTCCATTAAGTTAACTTTTTTTTTTCTGTCGGTTTCCACTCGAGTAACAAAACGGGGAACCATTGCATGAGTATAAATATAATTACCTTTTCGGTTCTGCAGATACAAATTTAAAGCGTGTAGAGAAAATGAAAATGGCGAAAACGGTGATTCTTGTTCTACTAATATCGTTCCTCTCAGTTTTACACTTCTCAAACGCTGAAGAAGAAGCTTTTGACGTTCGCAAACATCTCTCTACTGTATCCAGGTTTTTCTCTTTCATTCCCATATCACAATCAACCGAAATCTTTCGTTTTTCTTTTATTCTGCTTCCTCATTTTTGTTGCCTCTGATTTTGTCGAGATTTTGTATGCATTTGTGCTTGATCAATTTTTTGAAACTTATTGAGATTGATGAAATTGCGCTTGTTAATTTTCTGCTTAGGTACGGAGTTGTGAAAGGCATAACTGACGAGAACTTCATTCCTTCTAAAATTCCTGAAGGATGCACTCCAATACATTTAAATCTAGTGGTAATTTTCTTAGTTTAGTGTTAATTATTTCTTTAATTATGAAAGATGTTGAGCAATACTTTTGACTGAATGGAAGAGTGTGATAATTGATAATGCTGTGTTGCATTGCCAGGCAAGGCATGGGACCCGTTCTCCAACAAAGAAAAGAATAAAGCAGTTGGACAATTTGTCATCCCATCTGGAAGTTCTTATAAGGGATGCAAAAGAGAGACATTTGTCTTCGGAGAGAATTCCTACTTGGTTGAATGGATGGAAATCTCCTTGGCAAGGAAAGCTTAAGGGTGGTGAGTTAATTAAAATAGGAGAGGAAGAATTATATGCTCTTGGAATCAGGGTTAGAGATAGGTTTCCAAATTTGTTTGATGAGGATTACCATCCAGACGTATATCCTATAAAGGCGACTCAGGTGAGTCTATCTTCATTTTTTTCTAGGTAGATTTGGTCTTTTGAAAATTTTGATTATCTCAACGTACGTTAATGTAATTAGTAGTTTTGGAAGAGTCAGAACACATTGTTTTGATTTAATAAATGAGTACTAAGACATCATGATTAGTTGCAGTGCCACTCTGAGAGTCTGATACATGAATTTTCCTTTTGATATTTCAAAAACTTATGTATCTCTCTTATGTGTGGAAAATAGATTCCCCGAGCATCAGCTAGTGCTGTCGCATTTGGAATGGGTCTTTTCGGTGGCAATGGAACTCTTGGACCTGGGCAGCACAGAGCTTTTTCTGTTATAAGTGAAAACCGTGCAAGTGACACCATGCTGAGATTTCATGAATGTTGTCAAAACTACAAGGTAATGTTGTAGTCATTATTGATTTCTCAGGAGGATTTCTAATGCAAAAGTTTCATGTTTATCTGACACAGTTGCATTACATGTAATCTGATCATAGATTAGCCAATTTCATGCTTTTTAATGTATTTACAATTATGCTTCTATACATTATTATGTTATATACAGTCACCCAAGCTGCATGTGGCACCTTTGCTGGGCTTATATTTTAGATCATTTTTAATGGCCAATTAGGAAGACCATGTTTCTTTGTTCCTTTCAGCAATAATTTTACTTCCATTTCTCTGTTAGGTGCTTTCTGCTTACAGTTTGTCCCATCACACAGTTACTACGGAGATTAACAAATTTAGTTGAAAGTAATTTGTTAATATTCATACATATGTTAACTCTATTTATCTATGTTAATCATTTTGCGATCTTCAATAGTCTTAAAGGTATTGTATGTCTCCTAACAAAAAAAAGTAGTCTAGTTTATTTCCTGACTTTTTTTAATGGTTATATGATTTCTTTTGTTATGAGAGCAGGATTTCAGGAAACGGCAGGAGCCTGCAGTTGATAAACTTAAGGAACCTATCTTGGATGAGATTACATCTGCATTAGTTGGGCGTTATGGGCTGAATTTTACAAGGCAGGTTACATCAACTCTCTGGTTCTTATGTAAAGAGGTGACAACATTTCTTTATTTCCAGCTTCTTTTGATTTTCTCTATGTTTTTCTTTTAATTTCACGCATAATCATTTACTAGTGTCGTGTAGGTTAGTTATTTTTGCTTCTCTGTTTCCAATTGTTCAATTTGTGGTTATTTTGACAGGAAGCATCCTTGTTAGATATAACTGATCAAGCTTGTAGTCTTTTCAGCCCATCTGAGGTACTTTGTACTTTTATGGTCTAGATGTTGTGATTTGATATTTGATCTTACCTTTGACTTTTTCCTTTTTATTTGCTTGGAAATATTTAAATAAAGTAAAAATTAAAAGATGTCAGACCATTATTTAGTTTTAATTTTGACGTTATGATATACAAGAACCAAGTTTTGACTACTTGATATGATATTTATATAATATGTTAACTGACCTCAAAGAAACTGCATATGACATTTTTATGCTGAATGCCAAGGAAGTTACTATTGTTGAGTGTACTCAAAAAACTTGTTTAGCTCTCGCACATATTATCAAGATCTGTGGCTGAGTTTTTCTTCAATACAGTTGCATGTTGCATGCTTATAAAATGTTAAATTTTGTGTATATAGATTACATTGCTGGAGTGGACAGATGACTTGGAAATGTACATTCTGAAGGGTTATGGTAAATCAATAAATTATAGAATGGGGGTGCCATTACTTGAAGATGTTGTTCAATCCATGGAGCAAGCTATCATGGCTAAAGAAGGTAGTTTAGCATTTTTAATATTGAGGTTCTTGCATGTCATATCATTTTCTTAGAATTTGGATTGGGTCTAACTCAATCTTACATAACCGATTTGTAAGATGAAGATTGCTCTCACTTATAAACATATTTCCAAGTAATATCTCATCCGGTGTGCGATTCTTTAACACACACCCTCACACTCAGTACTATTAAACTTGGTGCGTGCATATAAATGGCGGGTGGCCTATAGTGGAAACCTGATAGCAGGTATCCCAACAGATCTCGGAGGCTCTGATACCATCATTTTCATAAATGTGCCGCACCTCTTTTCTGCTCCGTCCTCCTCCTCCTTCCTACGACCTCGAGTTAATTTGCAAAAGGCCCACAGGGAAGCAATAACCCTGCCACAGTCATCTCTATACTTTTGTGTTTTTCTTCATTCACCAAGCCACCGAAAGCTTTTCTGGACTCTCTTTCTCTGCAACACCAGGCTCTCGCTACTGAGGGCGCAACGAATTCTGTGGAGGCCGTGACCTTCAGTTTTCTGACGGACAAAGAGATACATAAGAGTAGTTGCGTTAAAGTAACCAATGCCATTCTGGTAGATAATCTTGGTCGTCCCATACCTGGTGGATTATATGATCCTGCTTTTGGTCCTCTTGTGGATAGGTTTCATTGTAAAACCTGTGGCCTGCCCAAAGATCACTGCTCAGGTCATTTTGGTCATACTGAGCTTGTTGCACCTGTCTACAGCCCTCTGATATTCACATTTATTGGCAATATTATAAAGAAAACATGTTTCTCTTGCCATCATTTTAAGGCCTAGTAGAAACGAGGTGGAAAAGCATGTGTCCCAATTGAAGTTAATTATGGATGGGAATATTAGCAAGGCCAAAAGTTAGGATGAAATTGAACTAGATGGACCCCTCTAGATTCAGGCGACGGTGATGTTGATGATGAATACCAATGTAGTAGAATCGAGCAACCGGTAGAAGATTGGACATCCCTTCAATTTTCCGCGGCAATGTCTGTTCTAAGAACATTTCTACATAAGGATTACAGGAAGTGTTGAAATTGTGGAAACATCAGTCCTAATTTGAAGGAAAAGTTGTGTATCATCACTTGAAGGATGGCGATGTAATGGCACATGTAGTCCGTGTTCTAAAGGGGGAGAAAACAGTTCGCATACATTATGCAAACTGCAGTACATACAATACTGATTTTGATGGTGATGAGATTAATGTTCATTTTCCACAAGATGAAATTTCACGCGCTGAAGCTTACAATCTTGTAAATGCCAACAACCAATATGTGAAGCCTACAAGAGGTGATCCAATCAGAGCCTCGATTCAGGATCATATTGTAAGTGCTGATCTTCTCACGAAAAAAAAAAAGATACCTTTTTGAGATGTGAAGAGTTCAATCTACTTCTCTACAGTTCTGGTGTATCCATGACTGCATCAGGCTTTGTCACTTGTAAACCAGTACAGAAAATATTCATGTCAAACTGAGGGTGAAATGTTTCAGTTTCCTCCAGCAATGTTTTCAAACCAGAGCCACTGTGGACAGGGAAACAGGTTATCAGTTCATTGCTATGCTATATCACTAATGGTTGCCCGCCATTTACTGTTGAGAAGAATGCAAAAATCTCATCTAGTTTATTTAAGACTAAAACGAGGGAGGGAAAAAACACACTAAAGATACCTCAAGAAAAATGGACGAGAATGAGGATAAATTGTTGATATATAAAAATGATTTGGTGCGTGATGTAGTTGACAAGGCTCAATTTGGTGAGTATGGAATGGTGCATACAGTGCAAGAGTTTTATGGCTCAAATACTGCTGTAATTCTTCTGTCAGCATTAAGTCGGCTATTCACCAACTTTTTACAGATGCACGGGTTCACATGTGGGGTTGATGATCTTCTGATAACAGAAGGAA
The DNA here is from genome assembly GCA_022829125.1 of Lathyrus tuberosus. NCBI lineage: Eukaryota > Viridiplantae > Streptophyta > Magnoliopsida > Fabales > Fabaceae > Lathyrus > Lathyrus tuberosus. Next base: position 16,444,942 of record JALAZF010000076.1, read on the forward strand.
AGGATAGTGAAAGAATAAACCAACTTGAAAGCTGCGAGGAAATTGGTGACATTGTTCATCCTGAATTCATTGGAGTCATGGAAAATGATAATATTGATCCAATCACAAAGCAGTTGAATGTTGAGAAAAAAATACGCAGTAATGGGGAAGCAGCCTTAACATACTTAGATAGGAAGATGATAAGTAATCTTAACTCCAGAACTAGCTCAGGGGTATTGAAGGAGCTACTATCTGAAGGAATATTAAAACATTGAAGAAAAAATTGGATTTCTTTTATGATTACATCTGGAGCTAAGGGAAGTATGGTCAACTTCCAGCAGATATCTTCTCATCTTGGCCAGCAAGAGTTGGAAGGAAAACAAGTCCCACGTATGGTTTCTGGCAAGACCTTACTGTGCTTTCCATCATGGGATTGTTCCCCCAGGGCAGGAGGGTTCATTAATGATCGGTTTCTTACTGCTCTTCGTCCACAGGAATATTATTTTCGTTGTATGGCTGGTCGAGAAGGAATAAAGAATTGGTTTACAGCAACTGTTGCCGTCAGCTAGGTAGATCCAGTCCTTATATTAACAAGTTGCCTGATGCTCTTAAAGGAAAAGCAGAAAACTTCATTCGCGATTTCTCTTAAAAACAGAGAAATTCCAGTTCATTGAAACATGAAGATTCCTACAGTTGATGGAGCACAAGTACGTCTCAAGTCTTGCTCAACCGGGTGAACCAGTTGGTGTGTTAGCTTCTCAGTCCGTGGAAGAACCGGCAACACAGATGGCTTTGAATACTTTCCATCTTGCTGGTCGAGGTGAAATGAATGTGATTCTTGGAATTCCTCGTTTGCACGAAATTGTGATGGCAGCCTTAGATAGCATCAGGACCCCCTTTATGTCATGCCCCCTGGGATCCAATAAATCTATGGAAAATGCTATCCGCCTTGCGGACAAAATGAAAAAGATAACTGTAGCTGACATAATTGAAAGTATGAAAGTTTCTGTTGTACTCGGTGCTGTAAAAGACGGTCACATTTGCAGTATATATAAGCTTATGATGAAACTGCATAAACCTAAACACTCCAAAATACACTGATATTACACGTAAGACTGGGAGGAAACTCTAAGAGTTGGCTTTGTGAGGGAATTGGAGGATGTGATTGAAAGTCACATTGTATTGTGTGGTAAAGTTAGTGCCATAAAATATTTCCAAGGCAAAAGTGGTGTAGAAAATGATCGTAGCAATGATTCAGAATCTAACAAAAATGGTCAAACTGACAATGACGGTGATGGTGATGACATAGAGGATGCTAATGATCTTGGTTATGATGCTCAAAAGAGTAAACAGCAAGCTATGGATGAGGTTGATTACTATGATGGTCCTGAAGAGGAAACATGTGAGATGGTATCAGAGCCTATCCTAGATTCGTTGTTGGGCTTCCCGCATCGTCCATGCTTCGGGCTCATTGAGGCCTGAGCGTGAGGGGGTGTGTTGGAATTTCCGCCTTCATTGTGGTCCGCCCCTAGTCGCCTTAATTGTGGCATTTGGCTTGCCTTAATTGCGGCCTCCAACACTTTCATTGTGTTGGATTTGAAGGGGGTGGATTTAGTCCCACATTACTTAGAGATATGGTCAGTGTTGTGTTTATAAGGGGGGCAATCCTCACCTTACGAGCCGGTTTTGTAGGGATGAGTTTGGCCCAACCCAAATTCTGAGAAGAATAAAGAGGTAAAGGAGAATCTTGGTTCAGAGAGGATGTAGCAGGAGAAGAGGAAGAGAGGAATAAGGAGAGGAGGGGGAGAGGAATCCAGAAAGGTTTTACACAATTTTTTTATAATTAGAGTCCCTGGGCACTCTTCTCGCGCCGACTGATAGAATTTACTTTCCTGCCTTCCCTTGTCGGTTTCGCTCCATATGTTAATCATTTGTTTTGCTGAGCCATTTTTCCTTTGTCACTATTGGTATGTAACATTTTTTCAATGCTTATGGGTTGAAATCCTAGTTAATTCAGAATTAGTAAGTAGAGTTAGTATTACTTCACTATTGATTGTTTTTCCTTTTGGTGGCTGTATCTTGAATAAGTGGCATTGTGAACCATTCTCTCATTTCAATTTTCTTTATTGCTTCTGTAGAAAAACATGTGCTTGGCAGCTTTGAAAAAGCAAGACTTCGGTTTGCACATGCAGAAACTGTAGTCCCATTCTCATGTCTGCTTGGTTTATTTCTTGAAGGGTCTGGTGAGGCTTTTATAGTATTTTCTTGATTAATTTTTTTATCAATTTCGATTTGGTTTCATTGCAGAGTAGTGGTAGAGTATGTTTATGATTATAAGTCTTCTCTTTTAACAGAGTTTGACAAAATCCAGAAGGAGATACCTTTGGCGTTTCCTCCAAAGCCTCCACAGAAAAGAAAATGGAGGGGTAGCACTGTGGCTCCTTTTGCTGGTAACAACATACTGGTCCTGTATAGCTGTCCTGCGCCAGACAAAGCTAGAAGCAAGCACTTTGTGCAAGTGCTGCACAATGAACACCCCATTCCAATGCCGGTAAGCTTTTGGTTTCTTATGAAGTTTATGAATGTGGTTCAGAGGTTGTTGAGTTTTACTCTTGATTGCTTAAACCTGTATTATGTCGTTGTGCATCACTAACACAATTTTGTCGTGTTATTGGCTACAGGGTTGTCATGGTTCTGATTTCTGTCCATTTGAAGTATTCAAGGTGACACTATGATCCCACTCTATTACACAAAATGATCAGTGTGCAAGATTAATTTGCTAACATTTTTTTAATCTACCACCACTATTTTTATTACCGATTTTTCATCACAGGAAAAAATAGTTGCTCCTCATCGGAAGCATGATTACGATACAGTCTGTAACGCAAAGCTAGAGCAGAAGCCCTCAGGCAGCAAGATATTCCAAATACTTCAGTGGCTTTTTCAACTAGGTAAAGATGACAAGTACCCCAAAGACGAAATTTAGTTTGTTTTTTTTGGAAAGGAAAGAAGACAATTCAACCGAGTTCAATTCTCACATTCCTTTTTTGGCGGCACCACTTAACAAATTTCAGGCTAAGCACTTCTAGCAGAGAACATCGATTTGAATGCCAGTACAAGAATGCCTTTGGCATCTTAAGCTTGGTGTTCAGTAGCTTGTAACACTGGAGAGTTTTGGTGACGGAAAGAAGAGTTCTAGATTTCAGTTTCCCTTTTTCAGTTAGTTTTAAGCAGCGCATTACACATATGATGTAGGTAGGTGTTTCATGCACACATTTGCCATTTCATATGAATTTAAGTATTTTTCTTTTGGTATAGTAGATCCTAAAGCAGCGATCTTCTGATTTCCTGTAATGATCCAACTTTTGTTTGTGTGTGTTGAATGATTGTGTAGCAGTTTTAGATGAAAGATGATGATATTATGATCTAACGTAAAAGATTGTGTTATACTTCTAATAATTGGCGGTCATCAGGCATGTTATGCTGTTTAATTTTTGGATTATCTTGGTGTGAATTACTTGGTTCTGCTACGATTTTGTTAAGATGCATGCCATGATGCGTATCATTATTGATTTATAAAATGAAGCAAAATTCTTCAGAAACAAAAGGATTATGGTGGATGTGATCTAGTACCACTAATTTCAGCTTAGGTCTTTGAACACGGTATACATGTGTATAGGATCTGCTTGGTTGGAATTTTTGAAAGATGGAGATATTTTAAATAAATTTAATTCAGTTTATTAGGAGAAGAATGGAATAGAGGGAATTGCACTTTTTTTTCTTTCATTTTTATTAAATTTTTTTCTATCTACAAGCTTGTAATTGCTTTATCTGTTTTTGATACGTTAACTTTTGTTACTCAACGTCATATGCTCCTTTCTATTTTTTTTAAGCAAATAGATATAGTATGTCTATATGATAACATTTAAAAAATTTTACTTAAATAACCAACTTTTTCAAATAAATACTCAAACTAACTCACTTTTCTATCTATTTCTCAAATTAACTCATTTTTAAAAAAATAAAAATTCAGCAAAGAAGAGTCGCAAATTTAATTGACGACAGTGTACAAATACATAAATAACAGTTGTCAATTTAATTAACGATAATATACAAACACAGAGGCGAGAGAATGTACACTGTCGCCAATTAAATTGACGACTGCTCTTATGTATTTGTACACTGTCGCTAATTGAATTAATGACTCATCTTTGTTAAATTTTTATTATTTTTAAAATTAGTTTGAGAAATACGTAGAAAAGTGAGTTAATTTAAAAGATATTTATTTAAAAAATTGATTATTTAAATAAAAGTTTCTAAGAAGTTTTAGTTTTGAAAACAAAAAATCTTTATATTTGTTAGAATACACTTTCAATAGTTTGTCAATAAAATATGCCACATTTGTTACCATATCAAAAACTACTCCAAACGTGTGTCTGTCTATCAAAAGCTAGGAGTTTTAGCTTTGTATTTTCAAGGTAGAAATGACTTTGAAACGAACTTTCATCATATTGAATGTGAAAACATACTAATAAGGTTTGAACCTATCCGAAGCGACAAGTTAATGCATTGTACAATGCGAATCTGTCTATCAAAAGCTAGGAGTTTTAGCTTTGTATTTTCAAGGTAGAAATGACTTTGAAACGAACTTCCATCATATTGAATGTGAAAACATACTAATAAGGTTTGAACCTATCCGAAGCGACAAGTTAATGCATTTTACAATGCGAAACCTTAAAAGTTGTCTTATAAATACATATAGATTTGCTTTTTAAAATAGTACAAATTTGTTTCGATATTTAGGAGTATATGACGTTAACTAGCAAATTAACGCATAAATAAAACATATAAAGCAATAATAAGTTTGTGACTTTCAACACTAAAACCCACACACACCCAAAACCAAACACTCACATCCATCGCACACACTTCATTTTTTTCTTCTTCTTTTTGTGCCTCCAAATTTAAAAGTTTATTTTTAAATTTTATTTGATAAAAAGTAACTGATAAAAATATCTTATAACAATTGGACTAGAAGATGAAAAACCAATATAAAGAACAATAAAAATTATAATTTTAATAAAAAGTTAAATAAAAGCGAGAATAAATGTCTAAAATATATTCTACTTTATTTATGTAGTAGAACATATAGTAAAAAGAAAAATATTCCACTATACCAATTGCGAGCTCTACTATATATTTGGGCCTAAAATGCATATAGGAGCCCAACAACCTAAACCAAACCAATAACCCATTTCAATCATCACTATATCCTCCTTCGCCGAGAATTTTACCTGTCCCCCCCCCCTCCCACAAATTAAACCTGGCACCCTCCAATACATGCAAAAAGTCTATTTTACCCTTGTGAAAAACCCCAGTTTTTTGGAATGTCCGGTGCCATACCAAATTTTTTTATCAGTACCGGATTTTTCCTTCAATTTCAATGTATTTACCTGAATTTTCAGGTAATACCGGTAATTTTGAAAATGCCGGTATCTTTCACCGGACATTTTGAATTTACCGGTATAAATGTACCGGATTTTTAAATTAACAGAAAAAATGAAAAATATCGGAGAATTGAAATATCCGGTATACCAGGAATTTCACGTAAACTGAAATTCCCGGTAACAGCCCTGAGCCTGAAAAAAATTTAAAAAACCTGCAATCTCCATTAGTGTTTCCAATAGTGTTTGATCAACAAGAACATCATCAAGATTACATATTAAATTAAAACGATATCATACGAAAAAAATACATAACAGCATACGAAAAAAATTAAAACTACTGTGACTGCCTAATTTCTTCCTCCCAGTGCCTAATCCGTCATGCATATGCTGTTTCCCAGGCTCTTGCCTCTTCAGTACAGTTCTCTCTCCACCAGGACGTGACGGGAGGCAAAGGACTATCAGGTTTTAATTTTACCTGAACCCAATGATTGTTGTTGACAAATCCAACAACAATCATCTTATGCCTACTTGCAAACATAGATGGAGCTATGGTAAGAGGGAAGAAGGTTTGGTTCAGTGTCATTGACAGGGAGACAAAAATCAAACTGTACTGGGTCGCAATAGGATAACCCATATCTGGAATCAACATCCATTTCTCTCTACCCTGTGCACCTAAGTGTGTTACTTTTAAGGAACGTCGAACCACATCAACGATGTCATAAAACAACTTTGAAAACAATTTTGGTTGTTGATAAATTTGAGCATCCAACTGATTCCGAATCAACGTCCAAGACTCTTCACCCCATCCAAGTAATGCTGCAATAGCCCGAAAACCACAATTTCCATCGTCACCCACATCAATTATGTCATTAATGTATGGATGCATGAACCGAGGAAACTGAGAAGTATTTATGCTTAGAAGATACAGGGGACGGTTGACTGGAAGGTTGACTTCCTGTTGGTTTTGTACATGATGTCTTTGTAGTCTGACTCCCCTGCGAGGCCTCACCATACTCCCACTGCGAGGGATCACGACGCACATCACTCTCTTCACCCTCTTTGCTCTTCTTAACTCCTCTCTTCGGCTTGTACTTCACCGGCGGTGGACGCATAGAAGATGTGGCTGGATAAGTCAGTTCTCTAATTTTCTTCTTCAACACCCTCTGACCTACCATATCCAAAGAATTGAAATATGTCTTCAAATCTTCACATTCTGCGTCTAAATCCATCTTTGAACCACTATCCTCTGGTCCGTCAGTATGCTCTTGAATGTGTAATTTCTTCCAGAAAACATGAATTTCTTCTAAAGGAATAGACAGACCTTGTATTTGAAGACCAACAAGTTGACACGCACAGGGTAAACCATGTGTTGATCTAATGAAGCAACCACACATTTCTTTGTTTATACCAACCAATTTGACCCGTTCTAGCTCCTTCCCTATGTGTTGTATACATTGCCTTGACACAAAATCGTGCAAGCTGGTGTAGAATGGAGTGTTATACCGATGCTCAATGTTCATGATACTCTTTTCAAACGACACTCTAATTGAGCCTAACTGCAACTTCAGCATGGTGTTAATAGCATCCCAACTTCGGCATAAGTCTCCCCGACTATGTGACAACATATTTTTGATTCTCCAATGCGCAGACTCGACCCTAAACCGCAATAATAAAAACACAATTAAACATCAATTATGCTAATTTATAAAATCAAATAAGACTTTATACGGTGTTGTGTTTCCCATGTGAGGAACTTTGTCCATGCAGAAACAAACCTTTCTTTATACGGTGTCAACCATGTTTCTTTCACATAATTAACAAACAAAGGTATGTCAACACAAACAGTCTCAAAGTGCTTCAAGTGTATGAGATACTCACTCTCTCTATTAGCATACATGATTTTGTTCCACAGCTCCATGACATGTTCATGTATTTCTGATTTAACATATTCCTTACATTTCATGCTAACATTTTTGGAAATGTGGAACACACATAACAGGTGTGTTGAATTAGGAAACACAACTTCAAGTGCATTCATCAAGGCAAGTTCTCTGTCAGTCACAACAACATTTGGTAGCAATTTCTCAAAAAAAAAAAAACAATTCTTTCAGCTTCTCCATTGCCCATTTGAAATTCTCCTCACTTTCGTGTTCCAAATACGCAAACCCTACAGAAAACGTCAACTTTGTTGACGTAACGCCAACAATCTCAAGAAACGGTAATCGGCACCTATTAGTCTTGTATGTACAATAAAAAATCAACACCAAGTGAAACATATTCAACAGCTTCACTGAATCAGGATGTGTCCAGAAAATATCAGCAACAACATTCGAGTCTTCCCTATTTCTTGTCCAACACATGTACTTTTCTTTATGAATAAGACTCAACAACATTTTCATTTCTGTCAATGAACCTCTCTTGCTTTCATGGTACGCAGCTCTAGCTTTATATACTTGCCCAACACTCGTGAGGTTTTCTGGATCTTGGTCTTTTAAGGCAGAAATTATGTGTCTCGGAGGCATGTTATACTTCGTCATGTTATTCACAAACTGTCTCTCATGAGGTTGTAGATGGCCTAATATGTCGTGCCCTGAAAAATCTTCAGATAGTCTATGATTATGGAACCCACACATAACGCGCACCCTCCAACCAATACCACTTGGCGAAGACCTCAGCCGAAAGGGACATTTCACTTTCATACTAGCAAGACCATCCTTCTCCGAAGAATGACTACTTTCAGACTTTTTTCTTTTATAATTTCCTCCTCTCTCACAACCCAATATCAATTTATCCTTCCTTCCTCGCTGGCCAGTTGCAATATCAGAACGAATTGTCACAACTATGATACCATGCTGCTTCCCAATATTCTACGCCCAAACTAATACGTCGGATCGGCTCTCAAAAATATGTTATTCAAAAACATCACAACTTATAGTGACATAAACATGAAATCAAACAAAATAATATTAAATTTTAAGCGTCTACGTATAATACATACTTTGTCAGTGGTGAAGAACTGAGTGTAATCGCTACACGAGTCGGTAGAAGACCCTGACGGTTCGGGAGCACAAATGGCAAGCATTTTTGATGACACGGACCTGTTACCGGAAATTTCGTCCAAAACGGGAATTCTCGGTATACCGGATATTTCAAATTCCCGATATTTTGATAGATACCGGTAATTTTGAAATTCCCGGAATGGTTCTGCAAAATTACACCGGTAAAATCAGAATTACCGGTAATTATTACCGGTTTTTTGAAAATTCCCGGTATTTTGTACCGGTAATTTATTATTTGTACTACCGGTTTTTTTGGGGTTACGGAATTTTCAGGAAAACACTACCAGGAATTTTGTTTTGTACTACCGGAAATTTCGTTTTCAAGTTTCTAAAAAAGTGATTTTTTGGGTTAAAAAATGTTATTTTTTATGTAAATAATATCAGTGGTGATATGGTAATAATGAAAAATTGGGGGAGTGCCAGGTTTAATTGGGGGGGGGGGGGGGTGGCAGGTAAAATCCTCTCCTTCGCCACACTCTGAAAAACCATCTAAACCCTCATTTCACACCTTCAATTCATCACCCGACCAAACAGAACCAAAATCAAGACCAGTTATCTTCTTCGATTCACAGAAGAAAACACAAACCTCAAACACATCACCAATGGCTCCGAATTTGGAATGTCGCATGTACGAGGCACGATACCCAGAAGTAGATATGGCAGTGATGATACAGGTCAAGAACATAGCCGACATGGGTGCTTACGTTTCATTGCTCGAATACAACAACATCGAGGGTATAATTTTGTTCTCTGAGCTCTCTCGCCGTCGAATTCGTAGTGTTAGCAGTCTCATCAAGGTGGGTCGAATTGAACCAGTGATGGTTCTTCGTGTTGATAAGGGAAAGGGTTACATCGATCTCAGTAAACGTAGGGTTTCTGAAGAAGATATTCAAGCTTGTGAAGAAAGGTATAATAAGAGTAAACTTGTTCACTCTATTATGCGTCATGTTGCTGAAACCTTGAACCTCGATTTAGAGGTAACCCTAATAAAACCCCTAATTTTTTTCTTATATTTTTTTTTGCTGAATTTTTTATTCTGTTGATCGAATATATATTGGGTTTGTGTAGGACCTTTATATTCACATTTCTTGGCCTTTGTATCGCAAATATGGACATGCCTTTGAGGTAAACACTTTCATACTTTCATTACAAGTGTTTGTGTATAAGCTATACTGCATTTTGATAACATAAACTGAAATTAAGTTAATCTTTTTTCATGCTGTTTTCACAAGAGATTCTAGAGAGCTTATGAAATAAGCTAGTCTGTATACAAATTGCTTATATTGGAAGATAACCTCGAATTAGTCAATACAAAGAGAACTTTATCTCATGGACTTTGTTTGATGCAGGCGTTCAAAATAGTTGTGACTGATCCGGATACAGTTTTGAGCACTCTCATGTGTGAAATTAAGGAAGTTGGTCCTGATGGATAAGAGGTGACCAAGGTGGTACCTGTTGTTTCTGAAGAAGTGAAGGATTCTCTAGTGAAGAACATTAGAAGACGAATGACCCCTCAGCCATTGAAAATCAGGGCGGATATTGAAATGAAATGTTTTCAATTTGATGGAGTTATCCATATTAATATGTGGTTATTATTTTAGTTTGAGTTATTAGCTATGGTTTATGTTTTAACGTTTTATCATGTTTTATAATTATTTGGTTTTGCAGGAGGCAATGCGAAAGGCTGAAGCTGCTGGAAATGAGGACTGTCTAGTGAAAATTAAACTTGTTGCTCCCCCACTTTTTGTGCTTACCACTCAGACTCTTGACAAGGTTGGTGCAATGTTCAGTTAAACTTTGATTTCATAATTGTTTTAAGACTGAATTGACTGAACATTTGGATTTTGAGGCTATCAAAATTATGGTTTATAGATGTATGCATTTTCTAGGGATGTTTGTGTTATTGGATTGGAGTGTGAGGGTATTTTCATTGTAAAACTAGGTCAGATGTTGTTTTTCCCTAATATGATTGCCATAAAAGACATTATATTGTTGACTACCTAAACCTTTTGTTGACTGCCAAAAGGTGAATCAAGCCGATTCTGGTTTATCCGGTCATCCCGAACTGAAACAAACAAACAATGTGCAACTGGCTTAAAAAACTTATTACTTATTCCCCTTGGAATCTTGGCCATAGTCAAGAGTCCATCACCCCTTAGGAGGTGAACTACGGTTGCTCTGATTCCATCCTAGTTAGGATACGTAAGCACAAGATGCGACGTCTTGGCGAGCATACTTAGTACATACCAATAGGTATTTACCTTTAGCAGATACTCATTAGCAAGTAAACTTTAGCAATAATACAAACACAAAACAAGAGGTTCCTGTAGAGTACTACAGATACATAGGGTGCTATTACATTCCCTTAGTCAAACCAACCCCCAAACCCCCGATCTCTTAGTTGTGTCTTTACATAGCGTAAATAAGGTTTTCTTCGATCTTTACCCATTCCTTTGGATAAATCAAAGCTCGGTGGTGAATTTCAAAGATGTGTGATTCAAGTTAATTCATAGCTTGATATCCGATTCTCACCGCAACAGGTAGTTTTCAGTTTAACTTGGTTATACATTCGAATACAAGAGCTTCATGCAAGACACGTGACAACTCTCTTAAATCAAGTGAACAAATGTTGTACAAGTTGTTCCCAAAGTGATAAGTAAGGAAGGATCATTGAGAAATCCTTACTCGAAGAATGAGCCGAGTCCCTTGTTGAAAAGTGCTTAGGGGGTGTTTTATCGTCTCCACAGGGATTGTATATGTATTGCCGCCGTTCTATAGACAAAATCGTTTTAAACTTCTAAAGTAACAAAGAGTTTGGTATTTTCGTATCGGATCGTTTGCATAAGAATTTAGTAATCAACGGTAAAGAAATTGGCTTTTAGGGTTTGGTAAAAATATGCCAAGATTAGGGTCTGATAATCCGTTTCGTACGTATTTACTCGATAAAGCATGTGAACTTATTAACGATGAATATAACCACATATCCTCTCAACAAGTTTATCTCTAACACTTGTTGTGGGATTTATCATATTGATCCTTTGATGATCTCTCACTGAAACTACCAATATGATAACATTCAAGTTCAATATTTATGAACATCAACTTTCAAAACTATCTCTAGCCTCATGATTATTATTGGATTGAAATTTAGGTCAAGTTTTAGAACATATTTCTCAATCATGAACTAAAACAAAATATAAACCATATAAACAAAGTTTATCTTCTATATTTATCATCAACAAAGTTCACACACTACAATCAAGATCAATACATACAAAATGATGGATTACCTACCACTAATCTTGACACAAGATGTGTTTAGCTACACATATTCATGGTAGCTTGTTTCACAGGTTTCGTAAGGATATGAAAAAGCATCTGCGTCGAAGAATTGAGATCGGATGCAAATCCAACGCTCTATGTGAAGAATCTCTCTTAGATGAAGAAATATCAGAAAAATAGGTTTTGGTGTGATAAAGTGAAGTTATGATCCCAAGAAAATACATAAAATATATTTATAGTACACTTGAAATCATACACATTCGCACTGTGAACTTTTAGTTTGCCTTGCGAACTACACTTTTGGCAACTGAAGTGCCTTCTGATAAGCTAAACCGCCTTTGAGTTTCTGCATAAGTTCGCAATGCGAACTTTTTTTTGCAAAGCGAACTATTCGACTACAAGTTCGCAAAGCGAACTTAGGCCCTTTTAGCTACTGCCTCATCAAAGGTGTCCTTCGCCAGATATTCACAAAGCGATGAAACCAGGGAACGTTCACAAAGCGAACTTTAGTCCCTTTTCTTACTGTCCAAATCCTGGGACCATTCGCTGCAGCTTCTCCAGTTGATCGCAAAGCGAACATTCGCTGGCAAGTTCGCAAAGCGAACTTGCTGATGTTTTCTTCATTTCTTTGACAACTTGTATCATTTCTTTGTGTCTTACATCTTTGATCAATTAGTGCCTTTTCCTGCACAATAACACACATATTACAAGCACCAAAGGTATGTTCACAATGTTTGAAGAATAACAACAATTCATGAGTAAAATCCATAATTTGACATAAAAGAGTTGAAAAATATCAAGTATCAAATATAAGTATATAGCATGTTTGACATCTAACAAACTCTCCCCAACTAACTCTTTGCTTGTCCTCAAGCAAAGTATGCCTCTCATTGAAAACAAGAGGATTTGCTCAAGCATTTGACTCAACCAAGAAAAGATAAACGACTCAAATAAACATCAATTGCAAACAAGCAACAATTACAAATTCCTAGAATCGAACAATGCACAAGAACTTGATTCTTAAACAAATGTCAGACAATGTTTCAAGAGACAACTAAACTATCATGCTCATATCACTCTAACACTCCTCTTCGAAAAAGGATTGAAGGAAAAATGCGCTTATAAACGTGGGGAAATTTCGCTCAAATGACAAATGATGCAAATACAAAGCAATTCTTACAATATCTAATCGATCACATAAGAAATCATGAAAGCAAAAAGATCACTAAGGGCTTTTAAGGTTGTAGCTTGGTCGGGTTAACAATAAATGGACATTTCTAAAGCCCATTGAATCGAAATTTCCGATATAAAAGAACATTCACTATACAAGGTATTCACAAACATCTCAACTTCATTCACCAATTTCATTCCTTTATCACCAACCTTCTCAAACTTCCTTATGCACAATTATTGGTCTCTATTTTTCTCTTTCAAGCAAGCATTCTTTTTCTCTGTTTTTTTTTATATTCAAATTCACATTTATTTTTCTTTTCATGCTTGCTTGAAATTTTTCACAAGTTTGAGCAATTTACCAATCTTCTTTTTCATTCTTCCCAACTTATTTTCAACTAAACCTTAAGTGAATGCTCCTTGCTTTTTAAGGCAAAGAAATCAATAAAAACAAAGTTCCAAGGTTCAAGAAGAATTTTTTTTAGAAACTCTCAAAAATTCAATGATGAACTTTGAAATTCTGGTATCAGATGTGTGATGTTAAGGTGTGATGTCACAACAACACACTCTGCTATATGAACAAGGTAAAAGCAACAGTAAATAACACAAAGAATTGTTCACCCAGTTCGGTCTAACTACCTACGTCTGGGGACTACCAAGCCAGGGAGGAATTTCACTATTAGTAGTATTAATTTACAGACTCAACAATCCCAGTTGACATCTACTAAACTTAATCACTACCCAATGAACCTTCTACCTAAGAAACCACTTAGGTATGAGAAACCACTCACTCCCTAATTCACCACAGTGATATAATCCAATGATTACACACTAATCACCCAACTTGATTCTGCTTAACAGCTTTGATCAAGAACAACACACTCTTGCTTAAAAGCTCTAGAGTGAATACACTTTTACAACTCAAAATAGTAACATCAATTCACACACGAGTGGTTTACAAAACACCCACGAAGATACAAATGACACGCAGTCTTTAGCTCCCTTTCTTCGTTCGCTTTAACTTAGGGTTGAGGTTGCTTTAAATATCATTCTGACTTGGGCTTGGACCTGCTCCCAAGATTCTGATCTGATTTGTTTTTGAAATCAGAAATTAATGTAAATTTGATCTCCTAAATCTTTTCAAATCAGCCCTCATGTTAGTTACAAGATCTGCTCCATGATCTGCTCCATATCTGATTGCCAATATCTTTTCCAAGAAATTCGCATCCAATCTCTCTAACAGATCTCCTCAAAACACACTAACACGCACAACCCTAAAACATCACAAACTGATGTTCTGATGTTCTGGTATAGTGATGTCAAGATATCACTTATAACATCAGCATACAAAACTACCAACCCTGCAACAACTAATGATAAGAACCAATGTTATGACATCAGACATATGACATCAACATTGTTCAACTTTGTTTTACCAAAATTCCAGCCAATACAAGAACTAACAATCTCCCCCTTTGGCTAATTTTGTCTAAAACAAACTCTGCCATCATTAGAGAACCCAGTAGCGGATAAACATTGATAAATTTTCAAAACACCTAGCAACACCTCTTCAACAAGCTGCACAAACTCACCTTCACATCAGCATAGGGCAAACTCCCCCTCAAAACAAGAACCAGCATACCAGCTATTCAATCATGCACACTCCCCCTCAAGCCTAGAGCCACACCAGACAACTAGGCAACACACAGGCTAAGGACACACAGGTTAAGGCTAACTCTCCCCCTTTTTAGCCACAATTTGACAACATCTACACCAAACACAAAGATCTGACATCCACTAAGACATGGTCAAAAGCAAGCTTCCCAAGGAACACAATATCCCAAAAACTTTGACTGGTCAGGCGATACAACCTATGGATTCTTAAGGTACTATAAAATCGAAGCCTTATTCCATCTAACAGCATCAGACACCACACAAGAATGAGTCAGTCAAACAAAGATGCAGGAAAGCAACACAAACATGAGGACAACAAACCAGATCCACTGAAGAACAAGAGCATAACAAGGAAAGCCGCTGGAACTTCTTCAGGAGCAACAAGAACAAGAAAACCATCAGAGACAAAAACCATCAAAAAATCTCCAGTACAACTCCATGCTTCTGATGATGAATGAGATGAAGATTGGAAAGCTTTTCTTGATGCAGGGGGTTAGGATAATCTTTAGACCTTTGATATATTGCTTTTGATGTACTAAAATCCAATCTTGTATGCTTTCAGCAGTTGAATAAAATGTTGTTTTCATGAAACATATGCAAAATCACAACTGCACAAAAACTCCTTCCAGCACACCTAATCCTCATAAGTGCAAATTCCCAGTTTGCTTCTTAAACTTTCAAATTGATTTGCATCTAAGGCTTTAGTAAAAATGTCAGCTAATTGTTTATCTGTAGCAACATGTCCCAAAGCAACTACTTTGTCTTCAACCAAATCTCTTATAAAATGATGCCTTATATCAATATGCTTAGTTCTGCTATGTTGAATAGGATTCTTAGAGATATTGATAGCACTCAAATTATCACAGTACAATGTCATGACATCTTGCTTGACATTGTATTCTGTTAACATCTGCTTCATCCAAACAAGTTGAGAGCAACTACTCCCAGCTACTATGTACTCATCTTCAGCAGTAGAAAGAGACACACAGTTCTGCTTCTTACTAAACCATGATATCAAATTATTCCCTAAGAAGAAGCAACCTCCTGGAGTGCTTTTTCTATCATCAGCACTCCCTGCCCAATCATCATCACAAAAGCCACATAACTCAGTACCTGATCCATGACTGTAAAGCATTCCATAGTCATTGGTCCCATTCACATATTTCAGAATCCTCTTCACTTGATTCAAGTGACTAACTTTAGGCTCAGCTTGATATCTGGCACAAACTCCAACAGCAAAAGAAATATCAGGTCTGCTAGCTGTGAGATACAATAGGCTTCCAATCATGCTTCTATACAAACTTTGATCCACACTAACACCATGTTCATCCTTGGACAACTTTAAATGAGTAGGAGCAGGTGTCCTCTTGTGATTAGCATTCTCTAGACCAAACTTCTTCACTATGTTCTTTGCATACTTGCTCTGAGAAATGAATATGGAGTCCTCCATTTGTCTAACTCGTAGACCAAGAAAATAGTTGAGCTCTCCAACAAGACTCATTTCAAACTCAGACTGCATCTGTTCCATAAAATGTTTCACCATTGCATATGACATCCCACCAAATACTATGTCATCAACATATATTTGAGCTATCATCAATTTTCCTCATTCCTCTTTAACAAACAAAGTCTTGTCAATCCCTCATTTTCTGTAGCCATTTACAACCAGGAATTCAGTAAGCCTTTCATACCAAGCTCTTGGCGCTTGCTTCAAACCATATAGGGCTTTCCTTAGTTTGTACACATGGTCAGGAAATGTTGGATCAATAAATCCTTTTGGTTGATCAACATACACCTCTTCATTTAAGTAACCATTCAAGAAGGCACTCTTAACATCCATCTGAAAAAGCTTGAATTTGAAATTTCAAGCCACCCCTAAGAGCAATCTGATAGATTCTAGTCTTGCCACAAGAGCAAATGTTTCATCATAATCAATTCCTTCAACCTGAGTGTATCCCTGAGCTACTAATCTGGCCTTGTTTCTGGTGACCACTCCTTGTTCATCAGATTTATTCTTGTAAATCCACTTGGTGCCAATCACATTAACTCCATCAGGCCTTGGTACAAGATCCCATACTTCATTCCTTTTGAATTGTTCCAGCTCTTCATGCATGGCATTAATCCAAAACTCATCAGTCAAGGCTTCTTTGACATTCTTGGGCTCAATTTTAGAAACAAAGCAAGAATTTGACACAACCTCTCTTGATCTAGTGCTAACCCCTGACTTAGGATCACCTATGATAAGCTCCCTGGGATGATCCTTTAGGACTCTAATAGATGGTTGTTTATTAGATTGTTCAGGTTCAGGCTCAACATCAACATGACTAGGAGACCCACTTCTGTCTTCAGTTTCTTCTGTGACTTCTTCAACTGATGTTTCAACATCATCCAGGACATCAGCATCTTCCTGCTTATCAGTGTCATCAATCACCACATTTATAAACTCCATCATAACCTTTGTTCTGGAGTTGAAAACCCTGTAAGCTCTGCTATTTGTAGAGTATCCTAGAAAGATTCCTTTATCACTTTTAGGATCCAACTTTCTCCTTTGTTCACGATCTGACAAAATGTAACATTTGCTTCCAAAAACATGAAAGTACTTCACATTTGGCTTTCTTCCTTTCCATAGTTCATACAGAGTAGCTGAAGTGCCCCTTCTCAAAGTAACTCTGTTGTGAATATAGCAAGCAGTGTTCATAGCTTCAGCCCAGAAATGGTAAGGAAGCTTTTTGGCATGAATAATTGCTCTAGCAGACTCTTGAGTAGTTCTATTCTTCCTTTCAACAACTCCATTTTGCTGAGGAGTGATTGGAGAAGAGAACTCATGACTTATGCCTTCAGCAGAACAATATTCAGCAAACTTGCTATTTTCAAACTCTCTTCCATGATCACTCCTTATTCTAATAACATTACTCTCCTTTCCCTTTGGAGTCTTTGACAAAGATCTTTAAAAACATCAAACACCTCTGACTTGTCTTTAATGAAGCTCACCCAGGTGTACCTCGAATAGTCATCTACAACAACATAAGCATACTTCTTCCCTCCTAGACTTTCTACCTGCATAGGTCCCATCAAGTCCATATGAAGAAGTTCCAAAACTTTGGAGGTGGTGTTATGTTGAAGCTTCTGATGTGACATCTTAGTATGCTTCCCTATTTGACACTCTCCACAAACTCTTCCCTCTTCAATATTGAGTTTAGGAATTTCTCTGACAGCTTCTGAGGATATGATTCTCTTCATACCTTTCAGATGAAGATGTCCCAACTTTTGATGCCAGATTTTAAATTCATCATCTCTAGCAAACACACATGTTGAGGTACTTGAGTCTTGTTGCAGCCATAGATAACAGTTGTCCTTAGACCTAACACCCTTCATGATGACTTCTCCTTTCTCATTTGTGACATTGCACTCAGATTTTGTAAAGTCTACTTTGAATCCTTGATCACAAAGTTGACTAATACTGATCAAGTTAGCTGTCAACCCTTTGACAAGTAGAACATCATCCAGTCTAGGAGCACCAGCATAATTCAGCTTTCCCATCCCCTTGATTTCCCCTTTAACACCATCACCAAATGTAACATGACCTGAAGACTGAAGCTTAACATCTACCAACAAATTTTTAACTCCTGTCATGTGTCTTGAACACCCACTATCAAAGTACCAGTCTTCTTTGGTAGAAACCCTAAGAGAAGTGTGAGCTATTAAGTTGGTAACTTTACCTTTTGGAGCCCATTGCTTCTTAGAATTCAAAGCCTGATTACCTATGAGAAACTTCTGTGTGGGAATATACTGATGTGCCTTCTGAGGATACCCATGTAGCTTATAACAATAAGCCTTTATGTGTCCAAAACGCCCACAGTGATGACATCTCCAGCGCCTGAATTTCTTCCTAGAAGGACTCCTGTCAGGATGTTTAAACATCTGTTTTAACATCACTGGTTTGGAACTAGTTATACCATCATCAGAAGCTGCAACATTGTTGAATCCCAAACCACTTTTGTCTCCAACAATTTTCCCAATACTAAGAATGTTGTCTAGAGCATCAGTACCATTGTTCAACATTCTGACAGTTTTGGTCATAGAATCCAATTTAGAGTTAAGCATACTGACTTCATTTTCAAGTTCAGTCTTTTCAGCCTCTAACTGCACTATGGTTTTCTTCAGCTTCTCTCCTTCAAGACACACTTGTTCACTTCTCATGCACAGTTCTTTATACGAGGCAACAAGCTCTTCATAAGTAACCTCATCATCACACGAGTCATCATCTGACTCACAACCCCCAATCATAGCTCTAACAAGCTTAGCTGATTCATCTTCAGATTCACTTTCACTATCAGACCAGGAAGCAAATAACCCCTTTTTCTGATTTTTGAGATAAGTAGGACATTCCTTCTTGACATGACCATACCCTTCACACTCATAACATTGGACTCCCTTATTGGTCTTTTCTTCATCACTAATTTTCTTCCCCTGGTCTCCTGATCTGTTGGTGTCAGATGTGATATTCTTGACATTAGGATTATAACTCCTATTTATCCTCTTCATAACTTTATTAAACTGTCTTCCCAACAAGACAATGGCCTGGGACAACTCCTTCTGAGACTCAGCACCCTTCTCTTTCTTAGAATCTTCAGAACTAAATACCAATGCTATGCTTTTGGTCTTCTTTTCAGACTCCTCATTCAATCCCAACTCAAAGGTTTGGATAGAACCAATCAACTCATCAACCCTCATCTTGCTGATGTCTTGGTCTTCTTCTATAGCTGTCACCTTCATTTTATATCTCTTGGGAAGAGATCTAAGAATTTTCCTCACCAGCTTCTCTTTAGTCAACCTCTCTCCTAGGCCCCTAGAAGCATTTGACAGCTCCAGGATGTTCATGTGGAAATCATGGATAGTATCATCCTCCTTCATCTTTAGATTTTCAAACTTTGTTGTCAAAAGTTGAAGTATTGACATCTTGACTTTGGAGGTTCCTTCATGAGTAGTCTTCAAGATATCCCATGTTTCCTTAGCTACTTCACAAGTGTTGACCAACCTGAAGATGTTCTTATCAACACCATTGAATATGGCATTCAAGGCTTTATAATTCCCAAGGGCAAGCTCATCTTCTTCCTTGGTCCATTCTTCTTTAGGTTTCAGTTTTGAGCTACCCTCTACTTCCTTTCTATTCTCATCCTTTTCCACAATAACAGGATGTTTCCATTCTTTCACAATAGCCTTCTAAGCCCTACTGTCTAATGACTTTAAGAAGGTAACCATCCTTGGTTTCCAATAGTCATAATTAGAGCCATCTAGAATAGGGGGTCTATTCACAAATCCACCAGTCTCCTTGTCCATTGTACCCGAAAGTATCAGCCCTAGATCTCACCCAGATGCAGAGCAGGATGCCTGCTCTGATACCAATTGAAATTCTGGTATCAGATGTGTGATGTTAAGGTGTGATGTCACAACAACACACTCTGCTATATGAACAAGGTAAAAGCAACAGTAAATAACACAAATAATTGTTCACCCAGTTCGGTCTAACTACCTACGTCTGGGGGCTACCAAGCCAGGGATGAATTTCACTATTAGTAGTATTAATTTATAGACTCAACAATCCCAGTTGACATCTACTAAACTTAATCACTACCCAATGAACCTTCTACCTAAGAAACCACTTAGGTATGAGAAACCACTCACTCCCTAATTCACCACAGTGATACAATCCAATGATTACACACTAATCACCCAACTTGATTCTGCTTAACAGCTTTGATCAAGAACGACACACTCTTGCTTAAAAGCTCTAGAGTGAATACACTTTTACAACTCAAAATAGTAACACCAATTCACACACGAATGGTTTACAAAACACCCACGAAGATACAAATGACACGCAGTCTTTAGCTCCCTTTCTTCGTTCGCTTTAACTTAGGGTTGAGGCTGCTTTAAATATCATTCTGACTTGGGCTTGGACCTGCTCCCAAGATTATGATCTGATTTGTTTTTGAAATCAGAAATTAATGCAGATTTGTTCTCCTAAATCTTTTCAAATCAACCCTCATGTTAGTTACAAGATCTGCTCCATGATCTGCTCCATATCTGATTGCCAATATCTTCTCCAAGAAATTCGCATCCAATCTCTCTAACAGATCTCCTCAAAACACACTAACACGCGTAACCCTAAAACATCACAAACTGATGTTCTGATGTTCTGGTATAGTGATGTCAAGACATCACTTATAACATCAGCATACAAAACTACCAACCCTGCAACAACTAATGATAAGAACCAATGTTATGACATCAGACATATGACATCAACATTGTTCAACTTTGTTTTACCAAAATTCCAGCCAATACAAGAAATAACAAACTTGATTTTCAAATTATGCACAACACAAAGTTCATCACTAAACGAGATCTAAACTGTGTAGCTCAAAGGGCTAACGAATACTCACTACTCACGGGTAAATCAATGTTTGGAAATGGTTGTGCTCAATATCAACAAGTTCCTTGATCATTTCTAATGCTTCCACAAAATCACACAAATCACAAGATAAAGCATGAATTAAAAGTATAAAACAAAATTCATCATCAATCATATGCATTTAGTCGACCATGGAAGTTTCTCACTATTGTGGTTTATGGACCTAAGTGACATAAACAATCAATAAAGTTGTAACAAGAAACAAAATTTCATTTGTACAAAGACAAAAAGTTCTAACACATTCTAAATTCTAGAAATAGGTAACTATGTACCTTGCTAATAATAACATGCTTAAATTCTATCATTGCCATCCAAACTTGGAGAAATCTTCTTTGATGAACAACAATCACCAAACTAGAAGTTTCTTTCAAAACCACATCCAAAAGTTGGAAACATTAAATCCCACAAGCATATCAACATAACACAACACACTAAAAGAAAACTTAAACTAAATATAAAATGAAAACTGAACAATTTTAACTGAAAACATAATACTAATAATATTAATGTTATGGTGTGAAAACACCAACAAAAGTCATTAGTACCTCAAAAGGGTACTAATCCCAATTATATTGGCATATCTCCTGCTGATACAGATAATAACCTTGAGACCCAGAACTACCCAACCCATCACCAGTACTTGTGTCGGCATCAGCACCAGCACCTGAAGTCTCACCCTGCAACCTCTTTGGTTTACAATATTTGTCCATATATCGGTCATCTATAACAGTCAGGATGGTTACCTGACGACGCGTGGGGACATTAACCCCAACATGCACACAAAGAGTCATAATAAGACAAGGAAAGGCAAGCGGACCTTTCTTCCGTGAAGCAGAACCAAGTCCACTCTCCATAATCGCCCTCATCTCATCAGCAATGATCCGGGCTACATCAATCTGGATATTCATCATGATACCATGGACCAAATGGGCAAGGGGTATGGGAATGGTCGAGGAATGCGACTTTGGATTAATGTTTGTAAGAACCAAAAGTAAGATCAGTTGGGCCAAAGGACGCATATCTTTACGATGGTACCTTTTTGCAACCCCAGATGGGTTTAGCTCCATAGTTTTTCCTTCACGCAAAAGGTATGCAGTCATTTTTCTATGTCCCTATGAAGTCTCAAGGTTTTGTGATAGGTATCTATCTCATTTTCTCTCAACTGCAGCGGGTTCCCAAGAACCTCATTAATAGTATCTCGATCAAACAAAACCTCTGTTCCACATACCAAGGTCTTCCACCCAAATTCTGCCCCATCATCTGGGAGGGCATTCACATAAAACTCGTGTATCATCTCCACATTAAAGCTATCCATAGGTGTCACCAACTTATTCCATTTTTTCTTTCAAAAAGGCTAGCCACCGCCCGATAGCTTCCATGTGGATTCAGATTAAACCTCTTCTCAGACAATATGGTTCTCCTCTCTAATGTTAGGTACCTTGCAGCTTGTTTTGTCCTTACGAAACGCGTATTGTCGTACTGAATTAGAGCAGGTCATGTAGAGCTAACGGTCTTTCTTCTTTTTGACGGAATGATCTTTGGAGCCATCTGCAAAAACCACCAGATAAAACAAAAACCAGCCAGCAAAACAATCCATTAGAATAGGAACAAAAAATTTGATCAGAATCCCAAACTTAGACAGTAAAAAAAATAAAAATCTAGTATGTTTTTGCAAAGTTCGCAAAGCGAAGTCCTGGTGAATGTTCGCCCCAGGTTCGCAAAGCGAACTTGTCAGCGAACCTGCGAACATTTTCAAAATAACAACATCCAATCAGTTCCAACATAAGACTTTCTTTCACAATAAAACCTCTATTCTAAAGTTTGCATAAAATTCAACATGCAACATCAAACAAACCTTAAAACAGAGGTGAATTGTACACACTATTTAAACCTAGAGTCAAAATGTCTCTAATGTTTAACCTAACTAACCTAACCACATTGTCTATCACAAATTAACAGAGAGAAGTAGCATCAAACCTGAACTTTTTAGCACTTGGAAAAAGTTGTGAGAGATGATATGAACAGAGCACATGAGAGAGTTTCAACTTGTGAGTGAGTGTTTGTGATTGTGAAAGAGGCAAAGTGAGAGTGACCAAGGGAGTAGGGTTACCCACAAAAATTCAGAATAAGTGGTGGGTCATGGGCCCAAGTGTCTGGGCCATCCTAAATAGACTTCTTTTTTAATGAGGTGGCAGCAGAAAAACATTTGGCTGTCTCGCTAAGTTCGCAATGCAAACTGGTTAGCGAATACTCGCCCCAGGTTCGCAAAGCGAACTAGCTAGCGAACATGACATATTTTTGAAAAAAAATTCTGCAGCTGCTACCACACTACACCAATTCTAAACAACTTAAATCATCAAAACAACAAGAAAAACAGAAATACTTACAATGTTGGGGTGCCTCCCAACTAGTGCTTTGTTTAACATCGTTTGGGCTCGACGGTCCAAAGGCTTGACACCTCGAAACCAAAAGCTCAAGAATTGGCTTCCGAGAAACACAACACTTCACGAACAAAGACTTCAACCATTATCATGTCCGGTTTTTGATCCTTTTTCTTTCAAGAAGGAAAAATCCCAACATGATTGCATCATAGCCACTTTCGCATCTTCATCCTTTTTCTTCCGCAAAACTTCTTTTTTAAATTCTTTCTCTTTGTGAACATCTTCATCAACTTGATTCGAATACATCACTCCTTTAAAGAGTCTGAAACAAACTTCCTCCTCTTTTCCACTAGCCTTAATCCTTACCTTCATTATTCCTTCATCGATATCCACCAGTATTTTGGCGGTTTTCATGAAGGGTCTTCCAAGAAAAATCGGCGTATGCTCATCCTCATCCATATCAATGATCACGAAATTAAACCGAAACAAGAATTTGTTCACTTTTACAAGCACATCCTCCACAACACCATGAGGATGAGTCCTTGACTTATCTGCAAGTTGTAATGTCATGGTTGTTGATTTCACATTCATATTCTCAAGTCTTTTAACCATAGACAAAGGAATTAAATTGTACTAGCACCCATGTCAACCAAAGCTTTACATTTAAAATCATTACCTATAGTGATAGGTAAAGCTACTCTTCTCGGATCTTGCTCTTTCTGCGGAAGCACACTTTGAATGACGACACTATAATCGACATTAAGATCAATGTTATCCTTGTTCGTGCACCTCTTCTTTTTGGTAAGTATGTCCTTCATAAATTTGACATACTTAGGAATTTGTTCGAGAGCCTCAGAGAAAGGAACGGTTGTTGCGGTGAGAATCAGATATCAAGCTATTAATTAACTTGAATCACAAAACATTGAAGTTCACCACCGAGCTTTGATTTATCCAAAGGAAAGGGTAAAGATCAAAGAAAACCTTAATAGGATCTAGGTTTGAGGGTTGGTTATACTAAGGGAAGATATTAGCACCCTAAGTATTTGTAGTACTCTACAAGAACCTCTTGTTAATGTTTGTGTTATATTATGTTTGCTTGCTAAAGGATCTATGCTAAGGGTAAGGTAAAGATCTAAGGGTATGTACACTAAGTATGCTCGCCAAGACGTCGCATCTTGTGCCTACGTATCTGACTAAAGAATTAGAGCAACCGTAGTTCCCCTAACTAAGGGTAAGGAACCATTGACTAGGGCCAAAGTTCCAAGGGGAATGAGTATGAGCTCATATAGAGTTTAAGAAACTCTCTAAGTCTAATTTGTGAGATTGAATGGCTATGAGGCCGAGGTAGAAGATGTCACCAATGACTATGAGGTCAAAGGTTAAGGATGGGATCCTATGACTATGAGGCCAAGGGAGGATGGCTATGACTATGAGGTCAAAGCTTACCTATGACTATGAGGTAAAGGTTGAAGAGATGGCTCTATGGCTATGAGGTCAAGAGGGGATCCTATGACTATGAGGTCAAGGAAAAGATAAGGCTCTATGACAATGAGGTCAAGAGAAAATCCTATGACTATGAGGTCAAGGAAAAGATGGATGCCTATGACTTTGAGGTCAAAGGTAAACCTATGACTATGAGGTTAAGGTGAAGGTGGATATGAGGCCAAGGTGGAATCCTATGACTATGAGGTCAAGGAAAATATGGCTATGAGGCCAAGATGGTCACCTATGACTATGAGGTCAAGGGTTAAAGAATTACCTATGACTATGAGGTCAAAGGTTGGAGATGTTACCAATGACTATGAGGTCAAAGGTTGCCTATGACTATGAGGTCAGAGGTGGAATCCTATGACTATGAGGTCAAGGAAAAGATGGCTATATGACTATGAGGTCACCTATGACTATAAGGTCAAGGGAAGATAATGAGCTATCTATGACTTTGAGGTCAATAGAGAGACTTTCCTTTGGAAGGAGGGGGAGGCAACTCCTTGTAAACAAGAGTTGAATGGGGGATTCATTTGTGAACAATATGAGTTCAAAGGATAAAGGGGATAAACATTAATCAAGTGAAGATAACATCAAAGTATGATATATACATCCATGTATGAGCATGGCAAAAGATAATGAGATAGTTCACAACAGACATGAATAAATGAACACAAGTATGGCAAAGTATTCAAGAACTATAAAGTTAAGAGTGAGACAATCATATCAACATAAATTCCATATTTGCAAGAAAATTCTAAGAAGTGCCACAAGTTATGGACAAGGGTGATGAGTATGGTTACATCAATGAGGTGTTCACAATTAAACAAATGGGCACACAAACTCAAAGCCAAAGTTTAAATCCAAGTTGAAGCAAATGGGTGTGTGAGGTGTTAAACAAAATTCATACATGCATTATATGGACATGGAAGGGGCATTTACGATCAATGAATATGGACGTGATAACATGGAACTATGGATGGAAGGGAAGAGAGTGACTTACCAAGTGGAGTAAGTCCACTGCCCCTTCAACTTGGAAGTCTTGAAACTTTGCTGAACTTGAATTCTTTCCTTCTGAACTAGTATCTTGTTGGTGCACTGATCCTGGTTGCAAAAAGAAACTCACGATTTTTAAGGTTTTGTGGTGTGTTGTGTAGTATTCTGATGTTGATGGTCGTTATGGTTCTGGTGTTGTTGTGTTCTTGTTCTGATGTCTTTCACAAAGGAGAAAGTGTCTCCTTTTATAGGAGAGCAGGCTGTTCAATGGTATTGAAAACACAATGGACATTCGCTTGGTTCAAGGGAGAAAAAATCTCCAGGAAGATTCTATGCGCCTAGCCCTCTTTGATGTATTATCATGAGCCAAGTGAGGTCCGAACATTGTTTGCTCGTTTTAGAGTTCTTTGTCAGCAGAAAAGTTGCAAATACCAAAGGACCTAAAGCCTTACACAATGGTTTAGGAATTTGACTTTTGTGTGCTCACTTGCAAAGTACAAGAGGTTGTACTTGGATAACTTTTCTTGCACGGGTTTGTGGGAAAAGAGAACATTGGGAATTGATGGCAAGAGTCTGTTGGATTGTACTTGGATGTTTTGGTTCAAATTGTGGTTCAAAATGAAACAAGATTGTATAATGAAACTAAACCGTGTTCCTCTCTTTGGCACATGATAATTTTTCAACCAATGGGCCAAATGACATGCTTTTTGGCTCTTTTGAGAGAGGGCATGTAGTAGAGTAACTCCCATGTTGTGGACAAGTTGGAATAGAGCCCAAAATATGTGAAAAACGTGGAAAATATTAGGGTAGCAAAGTGTTACAAAAATCTGAATTTTCTTCATGAGTACAACATTTCATCATACCAACTTTAATACACCATATCTTAACAACCATTTCATCAATTCTTGAGATCTTTGGTTTCATAAAGAGTAGGCATTTGATAGAGCATTTTTCATGTGGAAGGCAACTTGAGATAAGGCTTGTAACAAGGAGAAAAAACGCCAAGAAGTCATGCACCATGGGCTGTCCAAAAAGACTTAGAAAATATTCTAAGTCATGAAGCTTTTCCACTTTGAAACACCTAACTTTAGAACACCGTAACTTGATATTGGATCATCCAAATGAGAAGTTCTACATATGCTTGGAAAGCTTGAATAACAAGGAACAACTTTCATGCCCAAAGATTTTTGATTTGAGGCTTGGAACTATGTGAAAAAATTGAGTCAAAGTTGGATGAAAATTAGGGTGAAAATGATCAAAATTTCACTAAGTCATAAAGGTGTATTATCTTCCAAGTCTCATAACTTAGAAATCATGCATTTTTTGGAGAAGGGCCCTCTAATACACTTTGAAGTTCATGGAAAGAGCTTCCATTTGAGCTTTGAGTCACTCAAATTGGATGTGTGGTTTACAAGTTATGGCCTTTCCAATTTTGTACAAGGAGTGAATTTTCCACACTTAGAAAGTTTCAAGGACCAAACATTGCCCTCTTTGCAAAAAACCTCTCAAAACTTGACTTATCATGCTCTAACTCAACAATTAGACATGTCATGATGGATTAAGGCTTGAATGCTTCATTTTGGGATCAAAATCTTAAAAGTCAAAAGCCTCAGTCAAAACCCTAATTCCTCAAGAATACAACTGGATGATCTCTGATGATCTTGCTTCTTCAATCTCTTCCAAAGCCCATAGATGGCCTTTAAGGATGTCTAGTATCATATGGAATCATGTCCCAAGGCTTGGGATCATAACTTTATTAACATCAAAGGCAATGGTTGACTTTCTTGATAAATTCCTAGCTTGAGGCATGGTGAACTTGTGGCTCAATGCTCTTGTGATGAGAGCCAAACACACTTGATTTCTTGTTGGATGAGACTTCTTGGATGCATGTAAGTTCAAATGGTTGCATTTGGAGCCTCAGTTATCTTTCTTGAATAGATCACTTCTCATACCAATCTCACCCAAACTGGTGAACACTTGTGATGGTTATATGGAGCCAGAGGATGTCTTAGGAGACCTTGAAACATTTGAGAGCTTGGCTTATTTACTTTTGTACAAAAGATGTTTTTCACATAAAAGAACAAACTAGCAAGATATGGTGGTTAGTTATCAATGCCTAGATGATTTATCCCTAAATGTAAGTGCAAGATGTTATGACATCTAAGGGGTAAAATTTAGGGTACAACAGTTGCCCCTATTTGAATAGCTTTAACAGATGGCCAGAGGAATGGAAATCCTCGGGACATCAAGGTGAAAGGTATTTAAATATAGTAAACCTAAAATTGTGCCCTTAGATGGAATGCAGATGCTAAGGACAAGCAACAGACATGCAAATGCTGACGTGCCATGAACTTCTAGTATGATGTTATGACGTCATGATAGCGCAAAGATGCAGACAAACAAGACACCAAAGGATAAAAGCAAACCACCACAGGTGGACAACAGTGGGGAATGATGAAAATTAGTATCCATAAGGAGGACTCACTGACGATGCAGACCAACCAACAAAAGAGACTCACTGGGGAGACTCCAAGGAAACATTGGGGATAGGAAAATAAAATTGAGGGGAAATCCCACAGATCCTCACTGGATATAGGAGGCAGAGAGGTGTTCTCCACCGGGGAAAGATCCAGGGAGATGGACGACAAGTTCATAGGTGACTGGACGACACTGGAGAAATAACACACTCTTTCCTGGGCATGAAACCAGAAAGAAGATATGATCTCTACTGGGGATCAGTTAAAATAAAAGGATAGACATTCTACAAGAGATTTTCTATAAATTTCTTATACTGAAGAGTTCAAACGAGATCTTCAAGAAAAGCCAGAAAAGACAGAGACAAGTTCTGCGTGCGCCAAATGATGGAAGATATTGATAACAAGTGAACCTTCTGCTGGGAATAAGATTAAAGCGCCAACAATGATTGGACTTGGAAATAACACGGCAGAAAACTCCAATTTGAGTTGGGTAAGACACCAATTTTAGTTGGTTGAGATACCAATATGAGTTGGTTGAGACACCAATTTGAGTTGGTTGAGGATACCAATATGAGTTGGTTGAGATACCAATATGAGTTGGTTGAGACACTAATTTGAGTTGGTTGAGAATACTAGTATGAGTTGGTTGAGAATGCCAATATGAGTTGCATTTAAATACCAATATGAATTGGATTTGAGTACCAATATGAGTTGGATTTAGATACCGATATGAGTTAGCTTGGATACCAATTTGAGTTGGCTTGGATACCAATTTGAGTTGGATTTGAGTACCAATATGAGTTGGATTTAGATACCAATATGAGTTGGCTTGGATACCAATATGAGTTGGTTTGCCAGCAAAAACTGGACTTTAGACACCAATATGAGTTGGGCCAAGATACCAATATGAGTTGGCTGAGGATACTAATATGAGTTGGTTTGCCAGCAAATACTGGACTTTAGACACCAATATGAGTTGGGCCAAGATACCAATATGAGTTGGCTGAGGATAACAATATGAGTTGGTTTGCCAGCGAAGACTGGACTTTAGACACCAATATGAGTTGGGCCTGGATACTAATATGAGTTGTTTTGCCAGCGAAGACTGGACTTTAGACACCAATATGAGTTGGATCGGGATACCAATATGAGTTGGCTGCCAACAAAGACTGGACTTTAGACACCAATATGAGTTGGGGCTTGAGTTAAGGTTCACAGTTGACCAGATGTTTAGCTTCATAGCTGACCAAGGTTCATAGTTAACCTGAAATAAACAATGGCAGTAATCACTGGACTTTAGACACCAATATGAGTTGGGGCCTGAGTTGAGGTTCACAGTTGACCAGATGTTTAGGTTCATAGCTGACCAAGGTTCATAGTTGACCTGAAACAAACAATGCCAGTAATCACTGGACTTTAGGTCCATATGAAGAGGTTAAGTATCAGATATGTCAGTACATGGGTTGCATAATGAAGAATAGACTTCCTGGGGAATACCAGTTATGGTTGCAAAAAGGTTGCATAGCACCAGAGATAAATAAGCTTCTCAGAATATATTGCCACTTATCGCCATAGAAAAACAAGCTTCTCCAAGAGATTGCTACTTGTTGCTGGGTATAAATACCAAAGAGATGTTGATATCACAACACTGTTGGAGAATGAATTATGTCTTCAATTGGATCTGTAACAGATTTTTACGCGAGACATAGTGCAAAATAAATGCACGTTCAAACTAGGTTTAGCAACCGTTCCTGCCAGGGACCAAAGTTCAATCTAGGAACAAGCTAGAAAGAAACGGTCAAACAAGACTTAAACCATTGAGGAATGAACTCATATAGGGATCTATCTTATCCTATTGTGGAAAAGATAATTGAACCAACCATCATCCAAGAGGATAAAACTCTGTGGGGAATTCATAAAGGATGGGCACTTTATGCCTAGGGCTGACAACTCTATTGGAGAGGAAAGACAAACCCAGTCACTTGGGGAATAAATACCAAAGTGAACAAAACAGGTAAACACCAGAAAAGGGTAGAAGAATGCTAAAATGCTATGCATATGAATGCTTATGCCATGCTTATGCTTATGCTGGAAAAACAGACAAGAAGTGAAACTGAAGATGAAATAAACATCTCAACAGGGATACCCAGCCAACCTCAATAGATCGGACCATCACCGGGGATGAATAAGTAGGATCAGCAACTCTATTTCAAGGTTACAACCCTCTCTGAGGGAAAATTATTCCACTTGGTATAGCATCATGACTTCACTAGGATTGCCATCATGAGCTTGATTTCTTCACTGGATAGAGAGATCTGTGGAAGATTTCCAAGATCAACTGAGGTAACCAATTACTGGGGAGCTAGCAAAAGATGTCACAAAAGCTGAGTAGTTCTGCATAACTCATCTGCCCCTGAGTACATGGTCTGTCAGAAGAAAAATACCAAGAGGATTTTACAGGAGAATTGGCATACAATATGCTTCAATATCTTCAAACTCTTGAAGAGATTCATGAATCTCGACATAACTGCCCCAGATTAACTGCAATTACACAACAAAGCCCTTGAACTTGTTCTTCAAAATGGTTGATCTGTGAAGGAGACGTCCCAGATTAACTGTCTTTTTAGAGATTTGTCGAATCTCGACCTGATTGCTTCTAATTAACTGGTCTGTGAGGATAAGTCATCAAAAGGATTTTACAGAAGAATTGGCATACCAAATGCTTCAAAATCCTCAAACTTTTGAAGAGATTCGTGAATCTCGACGTAACCGCCCTAGATTAACTGCATTCGCAATACAAAGTCTTCAAACTACAGTTGTAACAACTGGAGAACATACTTGCCCCTGTTGGTGGGTCTTTGGAGTTCAAACTTGTCATAAGATGACCTCAAGAAAGCTCGCCCCAATATTCTGAACTTTGAAGAGTTCTGCCCCTGATTCACCAACTTTTGGGATGATTGATTGGCAAATCCTCACACTTGGTTGCCCCTGACTGAGCTTCCTTTATCTAGTCAAATTCCCTAGCTGGTTGCATTTGTTGGGATTCCTTTGATATTGAATTATTTTGCAAACAAGTATTGTTCATTTAAAATTGGCAGTCTTAATTCAAAATTCATGCAAGCTTTTGAAAACAAAGTTTTATTGATGAAACACCCACAGTGAAGTGATTAAATAATAAAAAACAAAGGTGGATCTAGCCATTTATGGCATGATAGATGAAGTGATCAACACACGCAATTAGAAAAAATCATTAGGAGTCTGGTTAATCAACCTTGCTGTAGTATGCTTTCAAAACAATCTTACCTCAATTGGGTCTTTTAAGGGTTCTAACGTGGCTTGGTTCATGGTTTATGAAACAAAGGATAAAGGCTCAAAGTTTATTTGTCCCTACCCAATCTTCGTGATGAACTCCAATCCTACTCTCTGTTAACTCAGGCTATACATGCATGTTCCTATAGGCTAGGAATTGAACTGATGATAGTTGGTGATGATTCAGACACCTAGGGTAGTCATTACTCCCTTACCACATTTGGTTATCCTTTATTATTGAGGATTTGAGATCTCTTCTTGTCTTTGCTGAGGTTATGAGACCTCTTCTTGTCTTTACTGAGGTTATGAGACCTCTTCTTGTCTTTGCTGAGGTTATGAGACCTCTTCTTTTTGGTTGTCATACAAGCCCTTTTGCATAAGGAAGTGGTCATGAACTTCCCATCTTTCTTGGCTTTTGCATTGAAAGGGACTCGACTCATTCTTCGGGTAAGGATTTCATAACGATCTTTCCTTATTTGTTGATTTGAGGAACAACTTGTACAACATTTACTCATTTGATTTGAGAGAGCTGACTGGTGTCTTGCATGAAGCGCTTGCATTAGAATGCATAACCAAGTTAAACTGAGAACTACCCACCCCAGTGTTTAGGATATGAAGCAATGCCTTACATCATCGGCAAGGTTTAATTGGCAGCATACCACAGCAATTATGGATATAATGTTTTCATCGTCCTCCCCAATCTTTGCTTAAACAAAAGTTTGATAAGTGGAATGAAACAAGATAAAGATATATTTTTTGCTTTTATGAACATAAAAGTAAATGAGTGAAACGAATGGATTGACCCAAAAAATGCATGAACAATTCATTAATCTTGCCAATTCAAAATTACAACAGCTTTATAAGCATATCCAAATTCAAAGTGCAAAGGTAATACAACTGAAAATACTTATTTAAACAAAATACAGCCAGCTTTGGTGAATTGACTTAAAAAAGCTTCAATTTTCATGTCCAAAAGGGGTCGCTTCTTTGATGCTCAGGATCTTTCTTTTGATCAGGTCACACATGTGACTTGTTCCTTGTGGTATAAGACCTTAAGAGGCTTCACATGTCCTTTTCCCTTGTTGTCATCTGGCTCAGAATTTGGCTCAGAAATCGAGACATCAATATCTGGTCCTTCTCCTTGGGGTGCTAGTGATTTTATCACATCTTGCAACATGAGCTTGAAACTCTTGCACTCCTCTAAGAGGTGCCCATTGTCTTAGTACGATATCCACATTCAACATCTGGATGGTCTTCTTCAAAGATTAAACTCTTGTTATGGATTAGCTTTCGTAAGGAGGCTTCTAACTTAGAACAAGTATCCAAATTATGCCCTCCAACTCCTTTATGGAATTCATATGTTGCATTAGTATCAGGATTGTACCATGTATACAAAGCTGGCACAGATGTGAGAGTAGTTATCAAGGAATTCTGGACTAGTAGCGGGTAGAGCTTGCTGAGTGGCACAGGAATCTGTTCACCGTGAACTTTGTTCCTTTTGTTTGGATTCTGCTTCTTGTTCTGTTTCTGCTTCTTGTTTCGAGTCTGGCGACCTTGAAGAGGAATGGCCAATGAATGTTGATACGCCAACTTGGTATTCAGAGGCTGATGATGACATTCTGAGGGATAAACAAACACTGGTAAACGGAGAGTATCCCCATGAGTCTGCCCTATGCTTAGGGTAACAACGAACGGATGGGGTGTGATGACTTCCTTGGTTGTAACAAGGTGAGGGTGCCCCTCCTTCTTCATCAGAGCTTACAAAGTTTCTAGGACCCAATTCATCTTGCTCTTGAGGATTCTGATCTCCTCTTTCAATGCTTCTTGGATCTTCAAAATCTCATTCATCGTTGCCATTGTCCTGAATAGGTTCTAGGTATCCTTCAGACATAAAAGAAGAAGTGACTCAAGACTGAGAAATGCAAATGAGATGCGAATGCGCCTGAGATGCAAATGCAAGCCAAGTGGTTTCAAGGAACTCAAAGGAAAGTTGCAAATTTTTTTTTGGAAAAACTGAAGAGTTTTTATTTTTAAAATCCAAGCTCTGTTGATGTTTTGCAAAGGAATGAATATCTGAATTCCTTGAACCCAACAATGGATGCAACGTATGCACACAAACATATTTACACAACAAAGCACACAAATCCTAGGTTTAGGGGTCACATGAATGGAGCCATGGTCTACCCATCCCAAATAAGGTGTGTACTATGGGTTTATCGGCTGTAGAACAGGGTTTTAAAAGTTCCCAGAGTCAACAACCCATCTTTCGAATATTATCGACTTCCCAATTACTTGATAATCAATAATATTCTCAAGAGAGTCTCATTTGAGTGTAGTATCGCGTATCAACCATTTTAGGATTACTCCCTCATATTCATCGCACTACATCCTAAGAAGGCCAAGTGTGGGTAAAAGGGTAACTAAAGGTTATCAGAAACACGGGCACCTAGGTTGAAAGCGGCAATGCATTCACGATAGCTTGTTCAACATATACCACCCTCGAGGGGCCTCAACTGAGTGTGGAATCTCAAGTCAACTCCTTTGGGATTACTCCCTCGAAGTCTCCTTGACTATATCTACTATCCTATCATATGTGTGCTCTCAAGTCCGGGTTAGGACTTATCTCACCACTCAATAGTAGCAACCCCGCCAAACAGAAGAATCCAAACAAGTATACAAATATATATAGATATGTATAAATAAGCAAGAAAAACATGAATAATACAAACACAACAAGGTGGGCTTAACCCTCAAGCTTTTGAATTTCCCCAGTGAAGTCGCCATTTCTGTTGTGGTGAGAATCAGATATCAAGCTATTAATTAACTAGAATCACAAATCATTGAAGTTCACCACCGAGCTTTGATTTATCCAAAGGAAAGGGTAAAGATCGAAGAAAACCCTAAGAGGATCTAGGTTCGGGGGTTGGTTATACTAAGGGAAGGTATTAGCACCTTAAGTATCTGTAGTACTCTACAGGAACCTCTTGTTAATGTTTGTGTTATATTATGTATGCTTGATAAAGGATCTATGCTAAGGATAAGGTAAAGACCTAAGGCTATGTACACTAAGTATGCTCGCCAAGACGTCGCATCTTGTGCCTACGTATCTGACTAAAGAATCAGAGCAACCGTAGTTCACCTAACTAAGGGTGAGGAACCATTGACTAGGGCCAAAGTTCCAAGGGGAATGAGTATGAGCTCATATTGAGTTTAAGAAACTCTCTAAGTCTAAGTTGAGAGATTGAATGGCTATGAGGCCAAGGTAGAAGATATCACCAATGACTATGAGGTCAAAGGTTAAGGATGGGATCCTATGACTATGAGGCCAAGGTAGGATGGCTATGACTATGAGGTCAAAGCTTACCTATGACTATGAGGTCAAGGTTGAAGAGATGGCTCTATGACTATGAGGTCAAGGAAAAGATAAGGCTCTATGACTATGAGGTCAAGAGAAAATCCTATGACTATGAGGTCAAGGAAAAGATGGATGCCAATGACTTTGAGGTCAAAGGTAAACCTATGACTATGAGGTTAAGGTGAAGGTGGATATGAGGCCAAGGTGGAATCCTATGACTATGAGGTTAAGGAAAATATGGCTATGAGGCCAAGATGGTCACCTATGACTATGAGGTCAAGGGTTAAAGAGTTACCTATGACTATGAGGTCAAAGGTTGGAGATGTTACCAATGACTATGAGGTCAAAGGTTGCCTATGACTATGAGGTCAAAGGTGGAATCCTATGACTATGAGGTCAAGGAAAAGATGGCTATATGACTATGAGGTCACCTATGACTATAAGGTCAAGGGAAGATAATGAGCTATCTATGACTTTGAGGTCAATAGAGAGACTTTCCTTTGGAAGAAGGGGGAGGCAACTCCTTGTAAACAAGAGTTGAATGGGGGATTCATTTGTGAACAATATGAGTTCAAAGGATAAAGAGGATAAACATTAATCAAGTGAAGATAACATCAAAGTATGATATATACATCCATGTATGAGCATGGCAAAAGATAATGAGATAGTTCACAACAGACATGAATAAATGAACACAAGTATGGCGAAGTATTCAAGAACTATAAAGTTAAGAGTGAGACAATCATATCAACATAAATTCCATATTTGCAAGAAAATTCTAAGAAGTGCCACAAGTTATGGACAAGGGTGATGAGTATGGTTACATCAATGAGGTGTTCACAATTAAACAAATGGGCACACAAACTCAAAGCCAAAGTTTAAATCCAAGTTGAAGCAAATGGGTGTGTGAGGTGTTAAACAAAATTCATACATGCATTATATGGACATGGAAGGGGCATTTACGATCAATGAATATGGACGTGATAGCATGGAACTATGGATGGAAGGGAAGAGAGTGACTTACCAAGTGGAGTAAGTCCACTGCCCCTTCAACTTGGAAGTCTTGAAACTTTGCTGAACTTGAATTCTTTCCTTCTGAACTAGTATCTTGTTGGTGCACTGATCCTGGTTGCAAAAAGAAACTCACGATTTTTAAGGTTTTGTGGTGTGTTGTGTAGTATTCTGATGTTGATGGTCTTTATGGTTCTGGTGTTGTTGTGTTCTTGTTCTGATGTCTTTCACAAAGGAGAAAGTGTCTCCTTTTATAGGAGAGCAGACTGTTCAATGGTATTGAAAACACAATGGACATTCGCTTGGTTCAAGGGAGAAAAAATCTCCAGGAAGATTCTATGCGCCTAGCCCTCTTTGATGTATAATCATGAGCCAAGTGAGGTCCGAACATTGTTTGCTCGTTTTAGAGTTCTTTGTCAGCAGAAAAGTTACAAATACCAAAGGACCTAAAGCCTTACACAATGGTTTAGGAATTTGACTTTTGTGTGCTCACTTGCAAAGTACAAGAGGTTGTACTTGGATAACTTTTCTTGCACGGGTTTGTGGGAAAAGAGAACATTGGGAATTGATGGCAAGAGTCTGTTGGATTGTACTTGGATGTTTTGGTTCAAATTGTGGTTCAAAATGAAACAAGATTGTATAATGAAACTAAACCGTGTTCCTCTCATTGGCACATGATAATTTTTCAACCAATGGGCCAAATGACATGCTTTTTAGCTCTTTTGAGAGAGGGCATGTAGTAGAGTAACTCCCATGTTGTGGACAAGTTGGAATAGAGCCCAAAATATGTGAAAAACGTGGAAAATATTAGGGTAGCAAAGTGTTACAAAAATCTGAATTTTCTTCATGAGTACAACATTTCATCATACCAACTTTAATACACCATATCTTAACAACCATTTCATCAATTCTTGAGATCTTTGGTTTCATAAAGAGTAGGCATTTGATAGAGCATTTTTCATGTGGAAGGCAACTTGAGATAAGGCTTGTAACAAGGAGAAAAAACGCCAAAAAGTCATGCACCATGGGCTGTCCAAAAAGACTTAGAAAATATTCTAAGTCATGAAGCTTTTCCACTTTGAAACACCTAACTTTAGAACACCGTAACTTGATATTGGATCATCCAAATGAGAAGTTCTACATATTCTTGGAAAGCTTGAATAACAAGGAACAACTTTTATGCCCAAAGATTTTTGATTTGAGGCTTGGAACTATGTGAAAAAATTGAGTCAAAGTTGGATGAAAATTAGGGTGAAAATGATCAAAATTTCACTAAGTCATAAAGGTGTATTATCTTCCAATTCTCGTAACTTAGAAATCATGCATTTTTTGGAGAAGGGTCCTCTAATACACTTTGAAGTTCATGGAAAGAGCTTCCATTTGAGCTTTGAGTCACTCAAATTGGATGTGTGCTTTACAAGTTATGGCCTTTCCAATTTTGCACAAGGAGTGAATTTTCCACACTTAGAAAGTTTCAAGGACCAAACATTGCCCTCTTTGCAAAAAACCTCTCAAAACTTGACTTATCATGCTCTAACTCAACAATTTGACATGTCATGATGGATTAAGGCTTGAATGCTTCATTTTGGGATCAAAATCTTAAAAGTCAAAAGCCTCAGTCAAAACCCTAATTCCTCAAGAATACAACTGGATGATCTCTGATGATCTTGCTTCTTCAATCTCTTCCAAAGCCCATAGATGGCCTCTAAGGATGTCTAGTATCATATGGAATCATGTCCCAAGGCTTGGGATCATAACTTTATTAACATCAAAGGCAATGGTTGACTTTCTTGATAAATTCCTAGCTTGAGGCATGGTGAACTTGTGGCTCAATGCTCTTGTGATAAGACCCAAACACACTTGATTTCTTGTTGGATGAGACTTCTTGGATGCATGTAAGTTCAAATGGTTGCATTTGGAGCCTCAGTTATCTTTCTTGAACATATCACTTCTCATACCAATCTCACCCAAACTGGTGAACACTTGTGATGGTTATATGGAGCCAGAGGATGTCTTAGGAGACCTTGAAACATTTGAGAGCTTGGCTTATTTACTTTTGTACAAAATATGTTTTTCACATAAAAGAACAAACTAGCAA
Organism: Lathyrus tuberosus; assembly: GCA_022829125.1. Taxonomy (NCBI): domain Eukaryota; kingdom Viridiplantae; phylum Streptophyta; class Magnoliopsida; order Fabales; family Fabaceae; genus Lathyrus; species Lathyrus tuberosus. The sequence goes on from JALAZF010000076.1 coordinate 16,483,140, forward strand.
TATATGGTGGTTAGTTATCAATGCCTAGATGATTGATCCCTAAATGTAAGTGCAAGATGTTATGACATCTAAGGGGTAAAATTTAGGGTACAACAATTGCCCCTATTTGAATAGCTTTAACAGATGGCCAGAGGAATGGAAATCCTCGGGACATTTAGGTGAAAGGTATTTAAATATAGTAAACCTAAAATTGTGCCCTTAGATGGAATGCAGATGCTAAGGACAAGCAACAGACATGCAAATGCTGACGTGCCATGAACTTCTAGTATGATGTTATGACGTCATGATAGCGCAAAGATGCAGACAAACAAGACACCAAAGGATAAAAGCAAACCACCACAGGTGGACAACAGTGGGGAATGATGAAAGTTAGTATCCATAAGGAGGACTCACTGACGATGCAGACCAACCAACAAAAGAGACTCACTGGGGAGACTCCAAGGAAACATTGGGGATAGGAAAATAAAATTGAGGGGAAATTCCACAGATCCTCACTGGATATAGGAGCCAGAGAGGTGTTCTCCACCGGGGAAAGATCCAGGGAGATGGACGACAAGTTCATAGGTGACTGGACGACACTGGAGAAATAACACACTCTTTGCTGGGCATGAAACCAGAAAGAAGATATGATCTCTACTGGGGATCAGTTAAAATAAAAGGATAGATATTCTACAAGAGATTTTCTGGAAATTTCTTATACTGAAGAGTTCAAACGAGATCTTCAAGAAAAGCCAGAAAAGACAGAGACAAGTTCTGCATGCGCCAAATGATGGAAGATATTGATAACAAGTGAACCTTCTGCTGGGAATAAGATTAAAGCGCCAACAATGATTGGACTTGGAAATAACACGGCAGAAAACTCCAATTTGAGTTGGATAAGACACCAATTTTAGTTGGTTGAGATACCAATATGAGTTGGTTGAGACACCAATTTGAGTTGGTTGAGGATACCAATATGAGTTGGTTGAGATACCAATATGAGTTGGTTGAGACACCAATATGAGTTGGTTGAGATACCAATATGAGTTGGTTGAGACACCAATTTGAGTTGGTTGAGAATACTAGTATGAGTTGGTTGAGAATGCCAATATGAGTTGCATTTAAATACCAATATGAATTGGATTTGAGTACCAATATGAGTTGGATTTAGATACCAATATGAGTTAGCTTGGATACCAATTTGAGTTGGCTTGGATACCAATTTGAGTTGGATTTGAGTACCAATATGAGTTGGATTTAGATACTAATATGAGTTGGCTTGGATACCAATATGAGTTGGTTTGCCAGCAAAAACTGGACTTTAGACACCAATATGAGTTGGGCCAAGATACCAATATGAGTTGGCTGAGGATACTAATATGAGTTGGTTTGCCAGCAAAGACTGGACTTTAGACACCAATATGAGTTGGGCCAAGATACCAATATGAGTTGGCTGAGGATAACAATATGAGTTGGTTTGCCAGCGAAGACTGGACTTTAGACACCAATATGAGTTGGGCCTGGATACTAATATGAGTTGGTTTGCCAGCGAAGACTGGACTTTAGACACCAATATGAGTTGGGTCGGGATACCAATATGAGTTGGCTGCCAGTAAAGACTGGACTTTAGACACCAATATGAGTTGGGGCTTGAGTTAAGGTTCACAGTTGACCAGATGTTTAGCTTCATAGCTGACCAAGGTTCATAGTTAACCTGAAATAAACAATGGCAGTAATCACTGGACTTTAGACACCAATATGAGTTGGGGCCTGAGTTGAGGTTCACAGTTGACCAGATGTTTAGGTTCATAGCTGACCAAGGTTCATAGTTGACCTGAAACAAACAATGCCAGTAATCACTGGACTTTAGGTCCATATGAAGAGGTTAAGTATCAGATAGGTCAGTACAGGGGTTGCATAATGAAGAATAGACTTCCCGGGGAATACCAGTTATGGTTGCAAAAAGGTTGCATAGCACCAGAGATAAATAAGCTTCTCAGAAGATATTGCCACTTATCGCCATAGAAAAACAAGCTTCTCCAAGAGATTGCTACTTGTTGCTGGGTATAAATACCAAAGAGATGTTGATATCACAACACTGTTGGAGAATGAATTATGTCTTCAATTGGATCTGTAACAGATTTTTCCGCGAGACATAGTGCAAAATAAATGCACGTTCAAACTAGGTTTAGCAACCGTTCCTGCCAGGGACCAAAGTTCAATCTAGGAACAAGCTAGAAAGAAACGGTCAAACAAGACTTAAACCATTGAGGAATGAACTCATATAGGGATCTATCTTATCCTATTGTGGAAAAGATAATTGAACCAACCATCATCCAAGAGGATAAAACTCTGTGGGGAATTCATAAAGGATGGGCACTTTATGCCTAGGGCTGACAACTCTATTGGAGAGGAAAGACAAACCCAGTCACTTGGGGAATAAATACCAAAGTGAATAAAATAGGTAAACACCAGAAAAGGGTAGAAGAATGCTAAAATGATATGCATATGAATGCTTATGCCATGCTTATGCTTATGCTGGAAAAACAGACAAGAAGTGAAACTGAAGATGAAATAAACATCTCAACAAGGATACCCAGCCAACCTCAACAGATCGGACCATCACCGGGGATGAATAAGTAGGATCAGCAACTCTATTTCAAGGTTACAACCCTCTCTGAGGGAAAATTATTCCACTTGGTATAGCATCATGACTTCACTAGGATTGCCATCATGAGCTTGATTTCTTCACTGGATAGAGAGATCTGTGGAAGATTTCCAAGATCAACTGAGGTAACCAATTACTGGGGAGCTAGCAAAAGATGTCACAAAAGCTGAGTAGTTCTGCATAACTCATCTGCCCCTGAGTACATGGTCTGTCAGAAGAAAAATACCAAGAGGATTTTACAGGAGAATTGGCATACAATATGCTTCAATATCTTCAAACTCTTGAAGAGATTCATGAATCTCGACATAACTGCACCAGATTAACTACAATTACACAACAAAGCCCTTGAACTTGTTCTTCAAAATGGTTGATCTGTGAAGGAGATGTCCCAGATTAACTGTCTTTTTAGAGATTTGTCGAATCTCGACCTGATTGCTTCTAATTAACTGGTCTGTGAGGATAAGTCATCAAAAGGATTTTACAGAAGAATTGGCATACCAAATGCTTCAAAATCCTCAAACTTTTGAAGAGATTCGTGAATCTCGACGTAACCGCCCTAGATTAACTGCATTCACAATACAAAGTCTTCAAACTGCAGTTGTAACAACTGGAGAACATACTTGCCCCTGTTGGTGGGTCTTTGGAGTTCAAACTTGTCATAAGATGACCTCAAGAAGCCTCGCCCCAATATTCTGAACTTTGAAGAGTTCTGCCCCTGATTCACCAACTTTTGGGATGATTGATTGGCAAATCCTCACACTTGGTTGCCCCTGACTGAGCTTCCTTTATCTAGTCAAATTCCCTAGCTGGCTGCATTTGTTGGGATTCCTTTGATATTGAATTATTTTGCAAACAAGTATTGTTCATTTAAAATTGGCAGTCTTAATTCAAAATTCATGCAAGCTTTTGAAAACAAAGTTTTATTGATGAAACACCCACAGTGAAGTGATTAAATAATAAAAAACAAAGGTGGATCTAGCCATTTATGACATGATAGATGAAGTGATCAACACACGCAATTAGAAAAAATCATTAGGAGTCTGGTTAATCAACCTTGCTGTAGTATGCTTTCAAAATAATCTTACCTCAATTGGGTCTTTTAAGGGTTCTAACATGGCTTGGTTCATGGTTTATGAAACAAAGGATAAAGGCTCAAAGTTTATTTGTCCCTACCCAATCTTCGTGATGAACTCCAATCCTACTCTCTGTTAACTCAGGCTATACATGCATGTTCCTATAGGCTAGGAATTGAACTGATGATAGTTGGTGATGATTCAGACACCTAGGGTAGTCATTACTCCCTTACCACATTTGGTTATCCTTTATTGTTGAGGATTTGAGATCTCTTCTTGTCTTTGCTGAGGTTATGAGACCTCTTCTTGTCTTTACTGAGGTTATGAGACCTCTTCTTGTCTTTGCTGAGGTTATGAGACCTCTTCTTTTTGGTTGTCATACAAGCCCTTTTGCATAAGGCAGTGGTCATGAACTTCCCATCTTTCTTGGCTTTTGCATTGAAAGGGACTCGACTCATTCTTCGGGTAAGGATTTCATAACGATCTTTCCTTATTTGTTGATTTGAGGAACAACTTGTACAACATTTACTCATTTGATTTGAGAGAGCTGACTGGTGTCTTGCATGAAGCGCTTGCATTAGAATGCATAACCAAGTTAAACTGAGAACTACCCACCCCAGTGTTTAGGATTTGAAACAATGCCTTACATCATCGGCAAGGTTTAATTGGCAGCATACCACATCAATTATGGATATAATGTTTTCATCGTCCTCCCCAATCTTTGCTTAAACAAAAGTTTGATAAGTGGAATGAAACAAGATAAAGATATATTTTTTGCTTTTATGAACATAAAAGTAAATGAGTGAAACGAATGGATTGACCCAAAAAATGCATGAACAATTCATTAATCTTGCCAATTCAAAATTACAACAGCTTATAAGCATATCCAAATTCAAAGTGCAAAGGTAATACAACTGAAAATACTTATTTAAACAAAATACAGCCAGCTTTGGTGAATTGACTTAAAAAAGCTTCAATTTTCATGTCCAAAAGGGGTCGCTTCTTTGATGCTCAGGATCTTTCTTTTGATCAGGTCACACATGTGACTTGTTCCTTGTGGTATAAGACCTTAAGAGGCTTCACATGTCCTTTTCCCTTGTTGTCATCTGGCTCAGAATTTGGCTCAGAAATCGAGACATCAATATCTGGTCCTTCTCCTTGGGGTGCTAGTGATTTTATCACATCTTGCAACATGAGCTTGAAACTCTTGCACTCCTCTAAGAGGTGCCCATTGTCTTAGTACGATATCCACATTCAACATCTGGATGGTCTTCTTCAAAGATTAAACTCTTGTTATGGATTAGCTTTCGTAAGGAGGCTTCTAACTTAGAACAAGTATCCAAATTATGCCCTCCAACTCCTTTATGGAATTCATATGTTGCATTAGTATCAGGATTGTACCATGTATACAAAGCTGGCACAGATGTGAGAGTAGTTATCAAGGAATTCTGGACTAGTAGCGGGTAGAGCTTGCTGAGTGGCACAGGAATCTGTTCGCCGTGAACTTTGTTCCTTTTGTTTCGATTCTGCTTCTTTTTCTGTTTCTGCTTCTAGTTTCGAGTCTGGCGACCTTGAAGAGGAATGGCCAATGAATGTTGATAAGCCAACTTGGTATTCAGAGGCTGATGATGACATTCTGAGGGATAACCAAACACTGGTAAACAGAGAGTATCCACATGAGTCTGCCCTATGCTTAGGGTAACAACGAACGGATGGGGTGTGATGACTTCCTTGGTTGTAACAAGGTGAGGGTGCCCCTCCTTCTTCATCAGAGCTTACAAAGTTTCTAGGACCCAATTCATCTTGCTCTTGAGGATTCTGATCTCCTCTTTCAATGCTTCTTGGATCTTCAAAATCTCATTCATCGTTGCCATTGTCCTGAATAGGTTCTAGGTATCCTTCAGACATAAAAGAAGAAGAGACTCAAGACTGAGAAATGCAAATGAGATGCGAATGCGCCTGAGATGTAAATGCAAGCCAAGTGGTTTCAAGGAACTCAAAGGCAAGTTGCAAATTTTTTTTTGGAAAAACTGAAGAGTTTTTATTTTTAAAATCCAAGCTCTGTTGATGTTTTGCAAAGGAATGAATATCTGAATTCCTTGAACCCAACAATGGATGCAACGTATGCACACAAACATATTTACACAACAAAGCACACAAATCCTAGGTTTAGGGGTCACATGAATGGAGCCATGGTCTACCCATCCCAAATAAGGTGTGTACTATGGGTTTATCGGCTGTAGAACAGGGTTTTAAAAGTTCCCAGAGTCAACAACCCATCTTTCGAATATTATCGACTTCCCAATTACTTGATAATCAATAATATTCTCAAGAGAGTCTCATTTGAGTGTAGTATCGCGTATCAACCATTTTAGGATTACTCCCTCATAGTCATCGTACTACATCCTAAGAAGGCCAAGTGGGGGTAAAAGGGTAACTAAAGGTTATCAGAATCACGGGCACCTAGGTTGAAAGCGGCAATGCATTCACGATAGCTTGTTTAACATATACCACCCTCGAGGGGCCTCAACTGAGTGTGGAATCTCAAGTCAACTCCTTTGGGATTACTCCCTCGAAATCTCCTTGACTATATCTACTATCCTATCATATGTGTGCTCTCAAGTCCGGGTTAGGACTTATCTTACCACTCAATAGTAGCAACCCCGCCAAACAGAAGAATCCAAACAAGTATACAAATATATATAGATATGTATAAATAAGCAAGAAAAACATGAATAATACAAACACAACAAGGTGGGCTTAACCCTCAAGCTTTTGAATTTCCCCAGTGAAGTCGCCATTTCTGTTGCGGTGAGAATCGGATATCAAGCTATTAATTAACTAGAATCACAAATCATTGAAGTTCACCACCGAGCTTTGATTTATCCAAAGGAAAGGGTAAAGATCGAAGAAAACCCTAAGAGGATCTAGGTTCAGGGGTTGGTTATACTAAGGGAAGGTATTAGCACCTTAAGTATCTGTAGTACTCTACAGGAACCTCTTGTTAATGTTTGTGTTATATTATGTATGCTCGCTAAAGGATCTATGCTAAGGATAAGGTAAAGACCTAAGGCTATGTACACTAAGTATGCTCGCCAAGACGTCGCATCTTGTGCCTACGTATCTGACTAAAGAATCAGAGCAACTGTAGTTCACCTAACTAAGGGTGAGGAACCATTGACTAGGGCCAAAGTTCCAAGGGGAATGAGTATGAGCTCATATTGAGTTTAAGAAACTCTCTAGGTCTAAGCTGAGAGATTGAATGGCTATGAGGCCAAGGTAGAAGATATCACCAATGACTATGAGGTCAAAGGTTAAGGATGGGATCCTATGACTATGAGGCCAACGGAGGATGGCTATGACTATGAGGTCAAAGCTTACCTATGACTATGAGGTCAAGGTTGAAGAGATGGCTCTATGACTATGAGGTCAAGTGGGGATCCTATGACTATGAGGTCAAGGAAAAGATAAGGCTCTATGACTATGAGGTCAAGAGAAAATCCTATGACTATGAGGTCAAGGAAAAGATGGATGCCAATGACTTTGAGGTCAAAGGTAAACCTATGACTATGAGGTTAAGGTGAAGGTGGATATGAGGCCAAGGTGGAATCCTATGACTATGAGGTCAAGGAAAATATGGCTATGAGGCCAAGATGGTCACCTATGACTATGAGGTCAAGGGTTAAAGAGTTACCTATGACTATGAGGTCAAAGGTTGGAGATGTTACCAATGACTATGAGGTCAAAGGTTGCCTATGACTATGAGGTCAAAGGTGGAATCCTATGACTATGAGGTCAAGGAAAAGATGGCTATATGACTATGAGGTCACCTATGACTATAAGGTCAAGGGAAGATAATGAGCTATCTATGACTTTGAGGTCAATAGAGAGACTTTCCTTTGGAAGGAGGGGGAGGCAACTCCTTGTAAACAAGAGTTGAATGGGGGATTCATTTGTGAACAATATGAGTTCAAAGGATAAAGGGGATAAACATTAATCAAGTGAAGATAACATCAAAGTATGATATATACATCCATGTATGAGCATGGCAAAAGATAATGAGATAGTTCACAACAGACATGAATAAATGAACACAAGTATGGCGAAGTATTCAAGAACTATAAAGTTAAGAGTGAGACAATCATATCAACATAAATTCCATATTTGCAAGAAAATTCTAAGAAATGCCACAAGTTATGGACAAGGGTGATGAGTATGGTTACATCAATGAGGTGTTCACAATTAAACAAATGGGCACACAAACTCAAAGCCAAAGTTTAAATCCAAGTTGAAGCAAATGGGTGTGTGAGGTGTTAAACAAAATTCATACATGCATTATATGGACATGGAAGGGGCATTTACGATAAATTAATATGGACGTGATAGCATGGAACTATGGATGGAAGGGAAGAGAGTGACTTACCAAGTGGAGTAAGTCCACTGCCCCTTCAACTTGGAAGTCTTGAAACTTTGCTGAACTTGAATTCTTTCCTTCTGAACTAGTATCTTGTTGGTGCACTGATCCTGGTTGCAAAAAGAAACTCACGATTTTTAAGTTTTTGTGGTGTGTTGTGTAGTATTCTGATGTTGATGGTCGTTATGGTTCTGGTGTTGTTGTGTTCTTGTTCTGATGTCTTTCACAAAGGAGAAAGTGTCTCCTTTTATAGGAGAGCAGGCTGTTCAATGGTATTGAAAACACAATGGACATTCGCTTGGTTCAAGGGAGAAAAAATCTCCAGGAAGATTCTATGCGCCTAGCCCTCTTTGATGTATTATCATGAGCCAAGTGAGGTCCGAACATTGTTTGCTCGTTTTAGAGTTTTTTGTCAGCAGAAAAGTTGCAAATACCAAAGGACCTAAAGCCTTACACAATGGTTTAGGAATTTGACTTTTGTGTGCTCACTTGCAAAGTACAAGAGGTTGTACTTGGATAACTTTTCTTGCACGGGTTTGTGGGAAAAGAGAACATTGGGAATTGATGGCAAGAGTCTGTTGGATTGTACTTGGATGTTTTGGTTCAAATTGTGGTTCAAAATGAAACAAGATTGTATAATGAAACTAAACCGTGTTCCTCTCTTTGGCACATGATAATTTTTCAACCAATGGGCCAAATGACATGCTTTTTGGCTCTTTTGAGAGAGGGCATGTAGTAGAGTAACTCCCATGTTGTGGACAAGTTGGAATAGAGCCCAAAATATGTGAAAAACGTGGAAAATATTAGGGTAGCAAAGTGTTACAAAAATCTGAATTTTCTTCATGAGTACAACATTTCATCATACCAACTTTAATACACCATATCTTAACAACCATTTCATCAATTCTTGAGATCTTTGGTTTCATAAAGAGTAGGCATTTGATAGAGCTTTTTTCATGTGGAAGGCAACTTGAGATAAGGCTTGTAACAAGGAGAAAAAACGCCAAGAAGTCATGCACCATGGGCTGTCCAAAAAGACTTAGAAAATATTCTAAGTCATGAAGCTTTTCCACTTTGAAACACCTAACTTTAGAACACCGTAACTTGATATTGGATCATCCAAATGAGAAGTTCTACATATGCTTGGAAAGCTTGAATAACAAGGAACAACTTTTATGCCCAAAGATTTTTGATTTGAGGCTTGGAACTATGTGAAAAAATTGAGTCAAAGTTGGATGAAAATTAGGGTGAAAATGATCAAAATTTCACTAAGTCATAAAGGTGTATTATCTTCCAATTCTCATAACTTAGAAATCATGCATTTTTTGGAGAAGGGTCCTCTAATACACTTTGAAGTTCATGGAAAGAGCTTCCATTTGAGCTTTGAGTCACTCAAATTGGATGTGTGGTTTACAAGTTATGGCCTTTCCAATTTTGCACAAGGAGTGAATTTTCCACACTTAGAAAGTTTCAAGGACCAAACATTGCCCTCTTTGCAAAAAACCTCTCAAAACTTGACTTATCATGCTCTAACTCAACAATTAGACATGTCATGATGGATTAAGGCTTGAATGCTTCATTTTGGGATCAAAATCGTAAAAGTCAAAAGCCTCAGTCAAAACCCTAATTCCTCAAGAATACAACTGGATGATCTCTGATGATCTTGCTTCTTCAATCTCTTCCAAAGCCCATAGATGGCCTCTAAGGATGTCTAGTATCATATGGAATCATGTCCCAAGGCTTGGGATCATAACTTTATTAACATCAAAGGCAATAGTTGACTTTCTTGATAAATTCCTAGCTTGAGGCATGGTGAACTTGTGGCTCAATGCTCTTGTGATAAGACCCAAACACACTTGATTTCTTGTTGGATGAGACTTCTTGGATGCATGTAAGTTCAAATGGTTGCATTTGGAGCCTCAGTTATCTTTCTTGAACAGATCACTTCTCATACCAATCTCACCCAAACTGGTGAACACTTGTGATGGTTATATGGAGCCAGAGGATGTCTTAGGAGACCTTGAAACATTTGAGAGCTTGGCTTATTTACTTTTGTACAAAATATGTTTTTCACATAAAAGAACAAACTAGCAAGATATGGTGGTTAGTTATCAATGCCTAGATGATTGATCCCTAAATGTAAGTGCAAGATGTTATGACATCTAAGGGGTAAAATTTAGGGTACAACAGTTGCCCCTATTTGAATAGCTTTAACAGATGGCCAGAGGAATGGAAATCCTCGGGACATCAAGGTGAAAGGTATTTAAATATAGTAAACCTAAAATTGTGCCCTTAGATGGAATGCAGATGCTAAGGACAAGCAACAGACATGCAAATGCTGACGTGCCATGAACTTCTTGTATGATGTTATGACGTCATGATAGCGCAAAGATGCAGACAAACAAGACACCAAAGGATAAAAGCAAACCACCACAGGTGGACAACAGTGGGGAATGATGAAAGTTAGTATCCATAAGGAGGACTCACTGACGATGCAGACCAACCAACAAAAGAGACTCACTGGGGAGACTCCAAGGAAACATTGGGGATAGGAAAATAAAATTAAGGTGAAATCCCACAGATCCTCACTGGATATAGGAGCCAAAAAGGTGTTCTCCACCGGGGAAAGATCCAGGGAGATGGACGACAAGTTCATAGGTGACTGGACGACACTGGAGAAATAACACACTCTTTGCTGGGCATGAAACCAGAAAGAAGATATGATCTCTACTGGGGATCAGTTAAAATAAAAGGATAGACATTCTACAAGAGATTTTCTGGAAATTTCTTATACTGAAGAGTTCAAACGAGATCTTCAAGAAAAGCCAGAAAAGACAGAGACAAGTTCTGCGTGCGCCAAATGATAGAAGATATTGATAACAAGTGAACCTTCTGCTGGGAATAAGATTAAAGCGCCAACAATGATTGGACTTGGAAATAACACGACAGAAAACTCCAATTTGAGTTGGATAAGACACCAATTTTAGTTGGTTGAGATACCAATATGAGTTGGTTGAGACACCAATTTAAGTTGGTTGAGGATACCTATATGAGTTGGTTGAGATACCAATATGAGTTGGTTGAGACACCAATTTGAGTTGGTTGAGAATACTAGTATGAGTTGGTTGAGAATGCCAATATGAGTTGCATTTAAATACCAATATGAATTGGATTTGAGTACCAATATGAGTTGGATTTAGATACCAATATGAGTTAGCTTGGATACCAATTTGAGTTGGCTTGGATACCAATTTGAGTTGGATTTGAGTACCAATATGAGTTGGATTTAGATACCAATATGAGTTGGCTTGGATACCAATATGAGTTAGTTTGCCAGCAAAAACTGGACTTTAGACACCAATATGAGTTGGGCCAAGATACCAATATGAGTTGGCTGAGGATACTAATATGAGTTGGTTTGCCAGCAAAGACTGGACTTTAGACACCAATATGAGTTGGGCCAAGATACCAATATGAGTTGGCTGAGGATAACAATATGAGTTGGTTTGCCAGCGAAGACTGGACTTTAGACACCAATATGAGTTGGGCCTGGATACTAATATGAGTTGGTTTGCCAGCGAAGACTGGACTTTAGACACCAATATGAGTTGGGTCGGGATACCAATATGAGTTGACTGCCAGCAAAGACTGGACTTTAGACACCAATATGAGTTGGGGCTTGAGTTAAGGTTCACAGTTGACCAGATGTTTAGCTTCATAGCTGACCAAGGTTCATAGTTAACCTGAAATAAACAATGGCAGTAATCACTGGACTTTAGACACCAATATGAGTTTGGGCCTGAGTTGAGGTTCACAGTTGACCAGATGTTTAGGTTCATAGCTGACCAAGGTTCATAGTTGACCTGAAACAAACAATGCCAGTAATCACTGGACTTTAGGTCCATATGAAGAGGTTAAGTATCAGATAGGTCAGTACATGGGTTGCATAATGAAGAATAGACTTCCTGGGGAATACCAGTTATGGTTGCAAAACGGTTGCATAGCACCAGAGATAAATAAGCTTCTCAGAATATATTGCCACTTATCGCCATAGAAAAACAAGCTTCTCCAAGAGATTGCTACTTGTTGCTGGGTATAAATACCAAAGAGATGTTGATATCACAACACTGTTGGAGAATGAATTATGTCTTCAATTGGATCTGTAATAGATTTTTCCGCGAGACATAGTGCAAAATAAATGCACGTTCAAACTAGGTTTAGCAACCGTTCCTGCCAGGGACCAAAGTTCAATCTAGGAACAAGCTAGAAAGAAACGGTCAAACAAGACTTAAACCATTGAGGAATGAACTCATATAGGGATCTATCTTATCCTATTGTGGAAAAGATAATTGAACCAACCATCATCCAAGAGGATAAAACTCTGTGGGGAATTCATAAAGGATGGGCACTTTATGCCTAGGGCTGACAACTCTATTGGAGAGGAAAGACAAACCCAGTCACTTGGGGAATAAATACCAAAGTGAACAAAACAGGTAAACACCAGAAAAGGGTAGAAGAATGCTAAAATGCTATGCATATGAATGCTTATGCCATGCTTATGCTTATGCTGGAAAAACAGACAAGAAGTGAAACTGAAGATGAAATAAACATCTCAACAAGGATACCCAGCCAACCTCAATAGATCGGACCATCACCGGGGATGAATAAGTAGGATCAGCAACTCTATTTCAAGGTTACAACCCTCTCTGAGGGAAAATTATTCCACTTGGTATAGCATCATGAATTCACTAGGATTGCCATCATGAGCTTGATTTCTTCACTGGATAGAGAGATCTGTGGAAGATTTCCAAGATCAACTGAGGTAACCAATTACTGGGGAGCTAGCAAAAGATGTCACAAAAGCTGAGTAGTTCTGCATAACTCATCCGCCCCTGAGTACATGGTCTGTCAGAAGAAAAATACCAAGAGGATTTTACAGGAGAATTGGCATACAATATGCTTCAATATCTTCAAACTCTTGAAGAGATTCATGAATCTCGACATAATTGCCCCAGATTAACTGCAATTACACAACAAAGCCCTTGAACTTGTTCTTCAAAATGGTTGATCTGTGAAGGAGATGTCCCAGATTAACTATCTTTTTAGAGATTTGTCGAATCTCGACCTGATTGCTTCTAATTAACTGGTCTGTGAGGATAAGTCATCAAAAGGATTTTACAGAAGAATTGGCATACCAAATGCTTCAAAATCCTCAAACTTTTGAAGAGATTCGTGAATCTCGACGTAACCGCCCTAGATTAACTGCATTCGCAATACAAAGTCTTCAAACTACAGTTGTAACAACTGGAGAACATACTTGCCCCTGTTGGTGGGTCTTTGGAGTTCAAACTTGTCATAAGATGACCTCAAGAAGGCTCGCCCCAATATTCTGAACTTTGAAGAGTTCTGTCCCTGATTCACCAACTTTTGGGATGATTGATTGGCAAATCCTCACACTTGGTTGCCCCTGACTGAGCTTCCTTTATCTAGTCAAATTCCCTAGCTGGCTGCATTTGTTGGGATTCCTTTGATATTGAATTATTTTGCAAACAAGTATTGTTCATTTAAAATTGGCAGTCTTAATTCAAAATTCATGCAAGCTTTTGAAAACAAAGTTTTATTGATGAAACACCCACAGTGAAGTGATTAAATAATAAAAAACAAAGGTGGATCTAGCCATTTATGGCATGATAGATGAAGTGATCAACACACGCAATTAGAAAAAATCATTAGGAGTCTGGTTAATCAACCTTGCTGTAGTATGCTTTCAAAACAATCTTACCTCAATTGGGTCTTTTAAGGGTTCTAACGTGGCTTGGTTCATGGTTTATGAAACAAAGGATAAAGGCTCAAAGTTTATTTGTCCCTACCCAATCTTCGTGATGAACTCCAATCCTACTCTCTGTTAACTCAGGCTATACATGCATGTTCCTATAGGCTAGGAATTAAACTGATGATAGTTGGTGATGATTCAGACACCTAGGGTAGTCATTACTCCCTTACCACATTTGGTTATCCTTTATTGTTGAGGATTTGAGATCTCTTCTTGTCTTTGCTGAGGTTATGAGACCTCTTCTTGTCTTTACTGAGGTTATGAGACCTCTTCTTGTCTTTGCTGAGGTTATGAGACCTCTTCTTTTTGGTTGTCATACAAGCCCTTTTGCATAAGGCAGTGGTCATGAACTTCCCATCTTTCTTGGCTTTTGCATTGAAAGGGACTCGACTCATTCTTCGGGTAAGGATTTCATAACGATCTTTCCTTATTTGTTGATTTGAGGAACAACTTGTACAACATTTACTCATTTGATTTGAGAGAGCTGACTGGTGTCTTGCATGAAGCGCTTGCATTAGAATGCATAACCAAGTTAAACTGAGAACTACCCACCCCAGTGTTTAGGATTTGAAACAATGCCTTACATCATCGGCAAGGTTTAATTGGCAGCATACCACAACAATTATGGATATAATGTTTTCATCGTCCTCCCCAATCTTTGCTTAAACAAAAGTTTGATAAGTGGAATGAAACAAGATAAAGATATATTTTTTGCTTTTATGAACATAAAAGTAAATGAGTGAAACGAATGGATTGACCCAAAAAATGCATGAACAATTCATTAATCTTGCCAATTCAAAATTACAACAGCTTTATAAGCATATCCAAATTCAAAGTGCAAAGGTAATACAACTGAAAATACTTATTTAAACAAAATACAGCCAACTTTGGTGAATTGACTTAAAAAAGCTTCAATTTTCATGTCCAAAAGGGGTCGCTTCTTTGATGCTCAGGATCTTTCTTTTGATCAGGTCACACATGTGACTTGTTCCTTGTGGTATAAGACCTTAAGAGGCTTCACATGTCCTTTTCCCTTGTTGTCATCTGGCTCAGAAATCGAGACATCAATATCTGGTCCTTCTCCTTGGGGTGCTAGTGATTTTATCACATCTTGCAACATGAGCTTGAAACTCTTACACTCCTCTAAGAGGTGCCCATTGTCTTAGTACGATATCCACATTCAACATCTGGATGGTCTTCTTCAAAGATTAAACTCTTGTTATGGATTAGCTTTCGTAAGGAGGCTTCTAACTTAGAACAAGTATCCAAATTATGCCCTCCAACTCCTTTATGGAATTCATATGTTGCATTAGTATCAGGATTGTACCATGTATACAAAGCTGGCACAGATGTGAGAGTAGTTATCAAGGAATTCTGGACTAGTAGCGGGTAGAGCTTGCTGAGTGGCACAGGAATCTGTTCGCCGTGAACTTTGTTCCTTTTGTTTCGATTCTGCTTCTTGTTCTGTTTCTGCTTCTTGTTTCGAGTCTGGCGACCTTGAAGAGGAATGGCCAATGAATGTTGATACGCCAACTTGGTATTCAGAGGCTGATGATGACATTCTGAGGGATAACCAAACACTGGTAAACAGAGAGTATCCACATGAGTCTGCCCTATGCTTAGGGTAACAATGAACGGATGGGGTGTGATGACTTACTTGGTTGTAACAAGGTGAGGGTGCCCCTCCTTCTTCATCAGAGCTTACAAAGTTTCTAGGACCCAATTCATCTTGCTCTTGAGGATTCTGATCTCCTCTTTCAATGCTTCTTGGATCTTCAAAATCTCATTCATCGTTGCCATTGTCCTGAATAGGTTCTAGGTATCCTTCAGACATAAAAGAAGAAGAGACTCAAGACTGAGAAATGCAAATGAGATGCGAATGCGCCTGAGATGCAAATGCAAGCCAAGTGGTTTCAAGGAACTCAAAGGCAAGTTGCAAATTTTTTTTTGGAAAAACTGAATAGTTTTTTTTTTAAAAATCCAAGCTCCGTTGATGTTTTGCAAAGGAATGAATATCTGAATTCCTTGAACCCAACAATGGATGCAACGTATGCACACAAACATATTTACACAACAAAGCACACAAATCCTAGGTTTAGGGGTCACATGAATGGAGCCATGGTCTACCCATCCCAAATAAGGTGTGTACTATGGGTTTATCGGCTGTAGAACAGGGTTTTAAAAGTTCCCAGAGTCAACAACCCATCTTTCGAATATTATCGACTTCCCAATTACTTGATAATCAATAATATTCTCAAGAGAGTCTCATTTGAGTGTAGTATCGCGTATCAACCATTTTAGGATTACTCCCTCATAGTCATCGCACTACATCCTAAGAAGGCCAAGTGGGGGTAAAAGGGTAACTAAAGATTATCAGAATCACGGGCACCTAGGTTGAAAGCGGCAATGCATTCACGATAGCTTGTTCAACATATACCACCCTCGAGGGGCCTCAACTGAGTGTGGAATCTCAAGTCAACTCCTTTGGGATTACTCCCTCGAAGTCTCCTTGACTATATCTACTATCCTATCATATGTGTGCTCTCAAGTCCGGGTTAGGACTTATCTCACCACTCAATAGTAGCAACCCCGCCAAACAGAAGAATCCAAACAAGTATACAAATATATATAGATATGTATAAATAAGCAAGAAAAACATGAATAATACAAACACAACAAGGTGGGCTTAACCCTCAAGCTTTTGAATTTCCCCAGTGAAGTCGCCATTTCTGTTGTGGTGAGAATCAGATATCAAGCTATTAATTAACTAGAATCACAAATCATTGAAGTTCACCACCGAGCTTTGATTTATCCAAAGGAAAGGGTAAAGATCGAAGAAAACCCTAAGAGGATCTAGGTTCGGGGGTTGGTTATACTAAGGGAAGGTATTAGCACCTTAAGTATCTGTAGTACTCTACAGGAACCTCTTGTTAATGTTTGTCTTATATTATGTATGCTTGCTAAAGGATCTATGCTAAGGATAAGGTAAAGACCTAAGGCTATGTACACTAAGTATGCTCGCCAAGACGTCGCATCTTGTGCCTACGTATCTGACTAAAGAATCAGAGCAACTGTAGTTCACCTAACTAAGGGTGAGGAACCATTGACTAGGGCCAAAGTTCCAAGGGGAATGAGTATGAGCTCATATTGAGTTTAAGAAACTCTCTAAGTCTAAGCTGAGAGATTGAATGGCTATGAGGCCAAGGTAGAAGATATCACCAATGGCTATGAGGTCAAAGGTTAAGGATGGGATCCTATGACTATGAGGCCAAGGGACGATGGCTATGACTATGAGGTCAAAGCTTACCTATGACTATGAGGTCAAGGTTGAAGAGATGGCTCTATGACTATGAGGTCAAGTGGGGATCCTATGACTATGAGGTCAAAGAAAAGATAAGGCTCTATGACTATGAGGTCAAGAGAAAATCCTATGACTATGAGGTCAAGGAAAAGATGGATGCCAATGACTATGAGGTCACAGGTAAACCTATGACTATGAGGGCAAGGTGAAGGTGGCTATGCGTCCAAGGTGGAATCCTATGACTATGAGGTCAAGGAAAATATGGCTATGTGGCCAAGATGGTCACCTATGACTATGAGTTCAAGGGTTGAAAAGTTACCTATGACTATGAGGTCAAAGGTTGGAGATGTTACCAATGACAATGAGGTCAAAGGTTGCCAATGACTATGAGGTCAAAGGTGGAATCCTATGACTATGAGGTCAAGGAAAAGATGGCTATATGACTATGAGGTCACCTATGACTATGAGGTCAAGGCAAAATAATGAGCTATCTATGACTTTGAGGTCAATAGAGAGACTTTCCTTTGGAAGGAGGGGGAGGCAACTTCCTGTAAACAAGAGTTGAAGGGGGGATTCATTTGTGAACAATATGAGTTCAAAGGATAAAAGGCATAAACATTAATCAAGTGAAGATAACATCAAAGCATGATATATACATCCATGTATGAGCATGGCAAAAGATAATGAGATAGTTCACAACAAACATGAATAAATGAACACAAGTATGGAAAAGTATTCAAGAACTATGAAGTTAAGAGTGAGACAATCATATCAACACAAATTCCATATTTGCAAGAAAATTCTAAGAAGTGCCACAAGTTATGGACAAGGGTGATGAGTATGGTTACATCAATGAGGTACTCACAATTAAACAAATGGGCACACAAACTCAAAGCCAAAGTTTAAATCCAAGTTGAAGCAAATGGGTGTGTGAGGTGTTAAACAAAATTCATACATGCATTATATGGACATGGCAGGGGCATTCACGATCAATGAATATGGATGTGATAGCATGGAACTATGGATGGAAAGGAAGAGAGTGACTTACCAAGTGGAGTAAGTCCTCAGCCCCTTCAACTTTGAAGTCTTGAAACTTTGCTAAACTTGAATTCTTTCCTTTTGAACTGGTATCTTGCTGGTGCACTGATCCTGGTTGTAAAAAGAAACTCACGATTTCTAAGGTTTTGTGGTGTGTTGTGTAGTATTCTGATGTTGATGGTCGTTATGGTTCTGGTGTTGTTGTGTTCTTGTTCTGATGTCTTTCAAAAAGGAGAAAGTGTCTCCTTTTATAGGAGAGCAGGCTGTTCAATGGTATTGAAAACACAATGGACATTGGCTTGGTTCAAGGGAGAAAAAAATCTCCAGGAAGATTCTATGCGCCTAGCCCTCTTTGATCTATTATCTTGATCCAAGTGAGGTCTGAACATTGTTTGCTCGTTTTAGAGTTCTTTGTCAGCAGAAAAGTTGCAAATACCAAAGGACCTAAAGCCTTACACAATGGTTTAGGCATTTGACTTATGTGTGCTCACTTGCAAAGTACAAGAGGTTGTACTTGGATAACTTTTCTTGCATGGTTTTGTGGGAAAAGAGAACATTGGGAATTGATGGCAAGAATCTGTTGGATTGTACTTGGATGATTTGGTTCAAGTTGTGGTTCAAAATGAGACAAGATTGTGTAATGAAACTAAACCGTGTTCCTCTCTTTGGCACATGATATTTTTTCAACCAATGGGCCAAATGACATGCTTTTTGGCTCTTTTGAGAGAGGGCATGTAGTAAAGTAACTCCCATGTTGTGGACAAGTTGGAATAGAGCCCAAAATATGTGAAAAACGTGGAAAATATTAGGGTAGCAAAGTGTTACAAAAATCTGAATTTTCTTCATGTGTACAACATTTCATCATACCAACTTTAATACACCATATCTTAACAACCATTTCATCAATTATTGAGATCTTTGGTTTCATGAAGAGTAGGCATTTGATAGAGCATTTTTCATGTGGAAGGCAACTTAAGATAAGGCTTGTAACAAGGAGAAAAAATGCCAAGAAGTCATGCACCATGGGCTGTCCAAAAAGACTTAGAAAATATTCTAAGTCATGAAGCTTTTCCACTTTGAAACATCTAACTTTAGAACACCGTAACTTGATATTGGATCATCCAAATGAGAAGTTCTACATATGCTTGGAAAGCTTGAAGAACAAGGAACAACTTTCATGCCCAAAGATTTTTGATTTGAGGCTTAGAACTATGTGAAAAAATTGAGTCAAAGTTGGATGAAAATTAGGGTGAAAATGATCAAAATTTCACTAAGTCATAAAGGTGTATTATCTTCCAAGTCTCATAACTTAGAAATCATGCATTTTTTGGAGAAGGGTCCTCTAATACACTTTGAAGTTCATGGAAAGAGCTTCCATTTAAGCTTTGAGTCACTCAAATTGGATGTGTGGTTTACAAGTTATGGCCTTTCCAATTTTGCACAAGGAGTGAATTTTCCACACTTAGAAAGTTTCAAGGACCATACATTGCCCTCTTTGCAAGAAACCTCTCAAAACTTGACTTATCATGCTCTAGCTCAACCATTAGACATGTCATGATGGATTAAGGCTTGAATGCTTCACTTTGGTATCAAAATCTTAAAAGTCAAAAGCCTCAGTCAAAACCCTAATTCCTCAAGAATACAACTGGATGATCTCTGATGATCTTGCTTCTCCAATCTCTTCCAAAGCCCATAGATGGCCTCTAAGGATGTCTAGTATCATATGGAATCATGTCCCAAGGCTTGGGATCATAACTTGATCAACATCAAAAGCAATGGTTGACTTTCTTGACAAAGTCCTAGCTTGAGGCATGGTGAACTTGTGGCTCAATGCACTTGTGATGGGAGCCAAACAAACTTGATTTCTTGTTGGATGAGACTTCTTGGATGCATGTAAGTTCAAATGGTTGAATTTGGAGCCTCAGTTATCTTTCTTGAACAGATGATTTCTCATACCAATCTCACCCAAACTGGTGAACACTTGTGATGGTTATATGGAGCCAGAGGATGTCTTAGGAGACCTTGAAACATGTGAGAGCTTGGCTTATTGACTTTTGTGAAAACCCTGTTTTTCACATAAAATAACAAACTAGCAAGATATGGTGGTTAGTTAATAATGCCTAGATGATTGATCCCTAAATGTAAGTGCAAGATGTTACGACATCTAAGGGGTAAAATTTGGGGTACAACAACGGTTACTTGCAACCGACTAAACAATTCTAAGAATCTCGCATAATGCCTATCGTTCACTTTTTACTTAGGCGCAGAAGGATATGGTAATCTTCTTTGTAAAACTTCTCTCTCAAACTCCTTCCTTTTTTCTCTTTTTTTTTTCTTCACTTCTTCGTCATTTTTTTCAACTACAACATTTTCATTATTTTTTTCGACTTCCTCCACTACAATATCATTCTCCTTTCCAACCACCACCTCAGCCTCAACATCTCCACCGATTGTTCTTCCACTTCTTGTGAAAATAGCCTTACAATGCTCCTTTGGATTTGTTTGAGTGATAGCGGAGAAGGACGGCCCCGGTTACTTCTCGGCTAATTGCTTTGCAAGTTGCCCAACTTTATTTTCGAGATTTTTAATTGAAGCTTCCATACTCTTTTGAGTGGCCATTGATAATTGCATGAATTGTGTGAAAGTCTCCTTCATCTTTGAAATTCCACATTGATCTTGCGTTGTTTGATAAGGGTTTTGTCGATATCCTTGTTGATTTTGATAATTCCCTCGGGGTTGGTAACCTTGTTGATTTTGATAAGGTAGTTGAGCGTTTTGGTAAGGAGGTCGTCCTTGATAGCCTTGAGTGAGATTTCCAGCATAATTTACTTCTTCCACTACCGGAGCATAATACCCGGTAGGATGTTCTCCTCTACACAATTCACAACAAGCTATTTGCACATTTTGTTCAGTAAATCTTGCATCTCTTTAATCTGTTGAGGTAGCTTTGACTTTTGTTGCGTTAACAACTCAACGTGTTGAGATAGTAATTTGTTCTGAGCAAGAATTGCATCATTTGTCCCCAACTCTAGCACTCCCGGTTTCTTTTGAGATTGACCATGATTATGATTCCCTTGATGGTTGTTTAATACCATATTGTTAATGATAGAAATGGATTCGTCGGTGCTTTTAGTCATTAAAGATTCGCCAGCGGTAGCATCCAACAATGTTTTGTGAACCATTTGAAGACCATTTCTGAAAATATGAACTTGCGTAAGCTCATCAAAATCGTGCCCTTTGCATTTTTTAAGCATGGAATTGAATCCATCCCAAGCTTCGTTGAGAGACTCATTCCCACCTTGTGAGAAAACTGCAATCGCCGTTTTCGCTTCCATGAAACGATTGTGAGGAAAAAATCGTTCCAAGAACTTCTCTTCTAACATGTTCCAGTCCATCATAATAGTCATTGATTGGTCAAGGTACCAGTCCTTTGCCTTCCCAATTAGGGAATGCAGGAACAGTCTCTTAAACAAAGACTCTTCTTCAGCTTCAGGTGCACCAGTCGCACCCGCAATTTCATAGAATTTGGTAAAGTGAGTAAAAAGATCCTCGTGATCTATACCTGTGAATGGATTTTGATATAGAAGAGCGAGGATACCCGTTTTCATTTCAGAGTGCCGACCATTATGAGCATTACATGTAAACTGAGCAGAATGCCTCGGACTATTAACACAAGGTGTTGAAGCAGGTGGTGGTGGTGGTGGAGCAACCATGGTTAGCGGTAACTGTGGTATTGGTGTCGAAGTTGAATTTTCCTCTTGTTCTCGTCTTTCCTTAGCAAGTTGCCTCCTCCGCCTTGTTATGCTATTTAACTTACGCGCAGTTCTTTCAATCTCAGGATCGAAAAGAAGTTGGTATGCGGGTAGCTTCCCTCGCATAAACAGAGTCTGCACACTAAGCCATACAAATTAACAAGCACAAGAAAAAGTTAAACAAGCTTAAAACTTAACAATATTGAAATGCTCACAATAACAAACAACAATCCCCGACAACGGCGCCATTTTGTTGAAAAGTGTTTAGGGGGTGTTTTATCGTCTCCACAGGGATTGTATGTGTATTTCCTCTGTTCTATAGTCGAAATCATTTTAAACTTTTAAAGTAACAAAGAGTTTGGTATTTTTGTATCGGATCGTTTGCATAAGAATTTAGTAATCAACAGTAAAGAAATTGGTTTTTAGGGTTTGGTAAAAACATGCCAAGATTAGGGTCTGATAATCCGTTTCGTACGTATTTACTCAATAAAGCGTGTGAACTTGTTAACGATGAATATAACCACATATCCTCTCAACAAGTTTATCTCTAACACTTGTTGTGGGATTTATCATATTGATCCTTTGATGATCTCTCACTCAAACTACCAATATGATAACAGTCAAGTTCAATATTTATGAACATCAACTTTCAAAACTATCTCTAGTCTCATGATTATTGATGGATTGAAACTTGGGTCAAGTTTTAGAACATATTTCTCAATCATGAACTAAAACAAAATATAAACCATATAAGTAAAGTTTTTCTTCTATATTTATCATCAACAAAGTTCACACACTACAATCATGATCAATACATACAAAATGATGGATTACCTACAACTAATCTTGACACAAGATGTGTTTAGCTACACATATTCATGGTAGCTTGTTTCACAAGTTTCGTGAGGAGATGAAAAAGCATTCGTGTCGAAGAATCGAGATCAGATGCAAATCCAGCTTCTCTATGTGAAGAATCTCTCTTAGATGAAGAAATATCAGAAAAATAGGTTTTGGTGTGATAAAGTGAAGTTATGATCCCAAGAAAATACATAAAATCTATTTATAGTACACTTGAAATCAGACACGTTCACACTGCGAACTTTTAGTTCGCCTAGCGAACTACACTTTTAGCACCTGAAGTGCCTTCTGATAAGCTAAACCGCCTTTGAGTTTCTGCATAAGTTTGCAATGCGAGCTTTTGTTTGCAAAGCAAACTATTCGCCTACAAATTCACAAAGCGAACTTAGGCCCCTTTAGCTACTGCCTCATCAAAGGTGTCCTTCGCCAGGTCTTCGCAAAGCGATCAAATCAGCGGACGTTTGCTGGGAAGTTCGTAAAGTGAACTTTAGTCCCTTTTCTTACTGTCCAAATCTTGGGACCATTCGCTGGAGCTTCGCAAGTTGTTCGCAAAGTGAACTTGTTGATGTTTTCTTCATTTCTTTGGCAACTTGTATCATTTCTTTGTGTCTTACATCTTTGATCAATTATTTCCTTTTCCTGCACAATAAACACATATTACAAGCACCAAAGGTACATTCACAATGTTTGAAGAATAACAACAATTCATGAGTAAAATCCACAATTTGACATAAAAGAGTTGAAAAATATCAAGTATCAAATAGAAATATATAACATGTTTGACATCTAGCATCCCTTTCAAGGTAGAAGCTAAGAAAGATGGGAAGCTCATGACCTTGACTTATACAAAAAGGTTTGTATGACAACCAAAAAGAAGTTGACCTTAAGTCATCACCATGAAAGCCCACGAGGGTAACAACAACTGAATGTTGTAAGGGAGTAGTTACTGCCCTAGGTGTCTGAACCATCACCAGCTGTCATCAGTTCAATTCCTAGCCTATAGGAACCTGAATGTATAGCCTGAGTTAACTGAACGTAGGATTGAAGTTCATCATGAAGATCGGGTGGGTACAAACAAACTTTGAACCTTTATCCTTTGTTTCATGAGTCGTGAACCAAGCCACGTTACAACCCTTAAAAGACCTAATTGAGGTAAGGTTGTTTTAAAAGCATACTACAACAAGGTTGGATAACCTGACTCATAATGATCTTTGTTAATGGTTTGTGTTTATCACTTCATCTATTATTCTGTAAATGACTAGATCCACCATTATTTTGATCTTTTAATCATTCCACCATGTGTTTTATCAATAAACTTTGATTTTAAAAGCTTGCATGAATGTTGCATTGAAATTGCCAATTTTTAATGAACAATATTGTTTGCAAGACAACCCCAGTATCAAAGGATTCCCAACAAATGCAGCCAGCTAGGGAATTTGATTTGGTAAAGGAAGCTCAACCTCGGGCAACCAATTTGAAGGATTTGTTAATCAACCATTCCAGGAGTTGGTGAATCAGGGGAAGAATTCTTCAATGTTCAGAATATTGGGGCAAGCCATCTTGAGGCCATCTTATGGTAAGTTGTTTCCCATCTCTTTTTAAGACAAGGACTCCAAAGACCCACCAATAGGGGCAAGTCAGTTTCCCAGCTGTTACTCCCATAGTTTGAAGGACAAGTCCAAGGACTTTGTTGTGTAAATGCAGTTAATCTGGGGCAATCAGGTCTCTCGAAGATCAGTTAGTCTGGGGCAAATCTTTCACAGATCAACCCACTAGCAGGGGCAAGTTTGTTTCCCAGTTGTTACTCCCACAGTCCAAGGACTTTGTTGTGGAAATGCAGTTAATCTTGGGGCAATTACATCGAGATTTGTTGAATCTCTCCAAGAGTTTGAAGACGTTGAGATATCTTGTATGCCAATTGTTGCGGTGAGAATCAGATATCTAGCTATTAATTAACTTGAATCACAAAACATTGAAGTTCACCACCGAGCTTTGATTTATCCAAAGGAAATGGTAAAGATCGAAGAAAACCCTAAGAGGATCTAGGTTCGGGGGTTGGTTATACTAAGAGAAGGTATTAGCACCCTAATTATCTATAGTACTCTACAGGAACCTCTTGTTTGTTTGTGTTATGTTATGTTTGCTTGCTAAGAGATCTGTGCTAAGGATAAAGGTAAAGACCTAAAGATATGTACACTAAGTTTGCTCGCCAAGACGTTGCATCTTGTGCCTACGTATATGACTAAAGAATTAGAGCAACCGTAGTTCACCTAACTAAAGGTGAGGAACCATTGACTATGGCCAAAGTTCCAATGGGGAATGAGTATGAGCTCATATAGAGTTTAAGAAACTCTCTAAGTCTAAGTTGTGATATAAGTGGCTATGAGGCCGAGGGAAGAGGGCTATGAGGCCAAGATGAAATCCTATGACTATGAGGTCAAGGAAGAAGATGGATATGACTATGAGGTCAAGGTTAAAGGTGGCTATGAGGCCAAGATGATGTCCTATGACTATGAGGTCAAAGGAAGATGGCTATGAGGCCAAGGTAAGATGGCTATGAGGCCAAGGTAAGATGGCTATGAGGCCATGATGGCAAGATGGCTATGAGGCCAAGATGATATCCTATGACTATGAGGTCAAGGGAAAATGGAAACCTATAACTATGAGGTCAAAGGTGAAATTGGCCATGACTATGAGGTCAAGGCTGATATCCTATGAATATGAGGTCAAGGAGGGAGGTGGCTATGACTATGAGGTCAAAGCTGGTAAGTGGCTATGACTATGAGGTCAAAGCTGGTAAGTGGATATGACTATGAGGTCAAAGCTGGTAGGTGGCTATGACTATGAGGTCAAAGCTGGTAGGTGGCTATGACTACGAGGTCAAAGCTGGTAGGTGGCTATGACTATGAGGTCAAAGATGGTAGGTGGCTATGACTACGAGGTCAAAGCTGGTAGGCGGCTATGACTATGAGGTCAAAGCTGGTAGGTGGCTATGACTACGAGGTCAAAGCTGGTAGACGGCTATGACTATGAGGTCAAAGCTGGTAGGTGGCTATGACTATGAGGTCAAAGCTGGTAGGTAGCTATGACTATGAGGTCAAAGCTGGTAGGTGGCTATGACTATGAGGTCAAAGCTGGTAGGTAGCTATGACTATGAGGTCAAAGCTAGTAGGTGGCTATGACTATGAAGTCAAAGCTGGTAAGTGGGTATGACTATGAGGTCAAAGCTGGTAGGTGGCTATGACTATGAGGTCAAGGCTGGTAATCCTATGACTATGAGGCCAAGGAGAGAGGGTGGCCATGACTATGAGATCAAGGCTAGTAATCCTCTGACTATGAGGTCAAGGAGGGAGGTAATGAGCTTTCTATGACTTTGAGGTCAATAGAGAGGCTTTCCTTTAGAAGGAGGGGAAGATATCAATTTCTTATGGGCAAGAATGTTATAAATGAATTGAGTTTGAAATGAACAACATAAGTTCAAAAATTCAGAGAGAATGTATAACAATTAAGCATGATTAATCTCAAAAGCATGATTCCAACCTCAATGTATGACAAGGTGGTACTTCTCAAGAATCAAATTTCAAGGCGAGTACAAAGGTTTAAGATCTAAGAATCGAGAGTTGAATATTGAACCATAAACCTAACCAAAAGGCCTCATTCAAGATCACAAGTTAACCCTCAAACATCCCTCTAATATGTCCTAAGACACTTTGGAAAATTAGCTCAAGAAGATAAAGAGTAAAAGGGTTGTGCAAAAGTGTTTCAAAAACTAAGTTCAAATTATTCCACATTTTTTTTAGAAAATTAGAAATAATTATTAAAACTAAGTAAACTGAAAATAAAAAATTTAGAAAACTAAATTAAACCTTGAAGTATTAGCATGAATTTTTTTGGGAGTTTTTAATTATCAAAAACTATTTTTAATAATCACAAATGAAATAAAAATTAAAAAAGAAATAAGTGAAATGGAATTAAAGTGGGGGTTTGTTAGCAAAAACAAATATGAACTAAGTTAAGCTATTTCAAGCCTAGGCCTCACAAATGGGGGGTGTGATTAATATTTTCGTGCAAAGACCAATATCCAAAACCAAGACAGAAAAGAAAGAAAATACAAACGAAAAGGGGTCGGGGGCGAGGGGGATTCGAACCCCAACCCCTTTGGTTTCACGCGCACATTTCTTGCCACTGGGGTGGCCATACATCCAATGAATGAGCCAAACCCATAAATACTTAAGCCAAAACGCATTCAGAAATATATTTATTTCAAACCAAACATGACTAAAATGTGACAAAGCTTATCAACCGGTCATTTAAAATTACCCACAACAGGACAAAACAAAACGTTAACCAATCACATCGCCATGTTTTCTTCTAACCATGCAACGTGAGATTAAAAACTACAAATGATCGTGGATAAAGAAAACTTGGTGCATCCAAATATCTCCCTGCTGCCGTGCCATGTTTCTCATCCTTTTATTTCACCATGACTTAGCCAAAGACATGAACTAAAGTACTATCTCACCCTACTTGGAACAAGGAAAACTGACAGAATAATATCAACTTGAAATGAGGTCGAGATTAGGGTGAAGACAACATAACATAAATGGATTAAAAAATGATACTAGATGCTTTTCTTCCTATCATGAGTCTAAGAAAGAACTAAGCTACCACAATGGTGACATGAGAGTGTTTTGCACTCAAATGATAACATAAACACCATGCATTCCAACACTCCAAACTGACAGTGGCAAAGTTTCATATAGACTCAAACCTCCATTCCTATTATCATGTTCCAGAACTATAATGATACCAATGTGGATCCAGTATGATACTCAAACCATCATTTCGAAGTAACATGAACAAGCAACTTTGAACTTAACAAACAACATTTCGAAACAAGCAACTTTAAACATTTGATCATACAAACTTTAACACGATAACATCCTTAGAGTCATATGAAACTCAAGCATATGCATGGGAAACAACTTATCATAAACTCCCATTCAAACAGCCCTTAGGCAATCGTCTTTAATACTCAAACTTAACATGGAAACATGAGCATTTATTATCAAACATAACCAGCATGAAAAATCTCTCATGAACTGAACATTATCATACACAGTATCATCTAAAATTGATCAAAATGCAAGGTGTTTGAAGGATAAAAGCAAGAAGGATAAAAAAGATTATGACATGTTGAATATGGAGTGAGAGAAAGAGAATTACCTAGTGGAATATGTCAACTGCACCCTCTTACTTTGAGATCTTGAAAACAAATGGAAACAGAATGTTTTATTCCTTCGTTTGTGGATGATTGGCTATTGTTGGTTGGTGTCAAACAAGGGAGTTCACGAGCTCTTAGGTTTTGTAGAGCATGATGTCTATCCTGGGACTTTAGTGTATGTATCTTGTTCTCACGTTTTTTGTTGGTGTATTGCAAGAGAGAAAGAATAAGAGAGGGTGAGCATTGGTATACTTTTGATATGTATTGGTTTGCCCCTTTTATTGTTTTTTGTGACACCCAGAGAAACAGGTTTGTGGTTGTTCAAAAGGAAAGGAATGAGAAGAGGTTATGGTTTTCTCGTGTGTTGTTGGTGTTACACAAAAAGAGATAATGAGAGGATGTTGGTTGATGTTCTGATACTTTCTTTTGTTCTCCTTGTTGGTGTTTTTTAGAGTGGAACAAGGCCCTATTTATAGGAAAAAGTTGAGGGTTTGAAGCATGGCCAGAAATGAAAAAATGCCAAGTTTGCCCTCTTGAAGAGCTTCCATCGTGTGAGTTGGTTTTGCTGATCCAAAAGTCTTCAAAGCTAAGGTCATAGGTTCTATTGTAAAGTGGGCTGATTGGATTGGTTCAGGCTCCAAATTTCAATGAGAAAAAGAAGCTGCCATGCCTTGTGTAAAGTTTCTCTTACCTTGGATGTCCACTTG
This sequence comes from Lathyrus tuberosus, assembly GCA_022829125.1. NCBI lineage: Eukaryota > Viridiplantae > Streptophyta > Magnoliopsida > Fabales > Fabaceae > Lathyrus > Lathyrus tuberosus. The sequence continues at coordinate 16,511,987 of JALAZF010000076.1, forward strand.
ATCCACTTGCATAATACTTTAACATTTTAATGTCTCAGCTTTGGAAAAATCGTGGCAGAGGTTTGTAGCATGCTAACCTTGTGTTTAAATATCAGAATAGTGAGGCATTTGGTGATTTTCTAATTTTTCTAAGTGCAAGACAAAGTGCCAACATACCAACTTTAGTGCACCATAACTTAATAACCATGCATCCAAATTGTGAGATTTTTGATCCTTTGCAAATTAGGCATTTGATAGAACATGTTTCATGTGGAAGAATCTTGAGATGAGGCTTGGAATCATTAGAAAATAATCCATGAAGTTGGGTACCAAGGGATGTCCAAGAAACTTAGAAAAAATTCTAAGTTATGAAAATTTCACAACTTGAAACAACCATCTTTAGGACATCATAACTAGAGATTGGTTTATCCAAATGAGGAGTTCTAAACATGCTTGGAAAGCTTGAAGAACAAGGAACAACTTTCATGTCCAAAGATTTTTGATTTGAAGCTTGGATCTAGGTGAAAAATTGATTTAAAGTTAGATGAAAATTATGGTGAAAATGCTGAAAATTTCACTAAGTCCCAAAGGCAACTTATCTTCCAAGTCTCATAACTTAAAAACCATGCATTTTTTGATGAGGGGTCCTCTATTATGTTTTGAAGATCATGGAAAGAGCTTCCATTTGAGCTTTGAGTCACTCAATTTGGATGTGTGGTTTGAAAGTTATGACCTTCCCAATTTTGTACAAGATGTGAATTTTCCACACTTAGAAGGTTTCAAGGACCAAACATTGCCCTCTATGCAAGAAACCTTTTGAAACTTGATTTCCCATGCCTTAGCTCATCAATGAGACATGTCATGATGGATTCAGGACTTGGATGTTTCATCTTGGATCAAAATCTCAAAGGTTAAAGCCTCAGTCAAAACCCTAATTTCACTTGTGAATGCACTTGACTGATCTCTGATGATCTTGCTTCTTTAATCACATATAAGGCTCATAGATGGTCTCTAGGGATGTCCATTATCACATGGAGTCATGTTCCAGGGCTTGAGAATAACTCTTAATCAATATCAAAGGTCATGATTGTCTTGTCATAACAAAATCCTAATTGGAAGCAGAATGAACTTGTGGCTCAGGGCTCTTGGTGATGAGAGCCAGTCACACTTGAATTCTTGTTGAGTAAGACCTCTACGATGTAGGTGAGCTCAAATAGTTGCACTTAGGAGCCTTAATTGTCTTTCTCTCCTTGAATCAAATGAGAGCTTGGTTTAGGAGACTTTGCCTTCTTTATGTGTAAACCCTAGTTTTCAACACAAAAGAAACAAACTAGCAAAGATATGGGTTAGTTAACAACGCATAAAAGATTGAAGCCTAAATGCAAGTGCAAGATGTTATGACATCTAAGGGGTAAAATTTGGGGTACAACATTTGCCCATATTTAAATAGCTTTACCAGAGGGCACGAGGAATGGAAATCCTCGGGACATCAAGGTGAAAGGTATTTAAATATAGTAAACCGAAAATTTTGCCCTTAGATGGGATGCAGATGCTAAGGATAATCGACGGACATGCAAATGCTGACATGTAATGAACTTCTAGTATAATGATATGATGCCATGATAGATGCAAAGGTGCAGACAACCAAGACACCAGAGATAAAGGTCAAACAACCACAGGTGAGCATCACTAGAGTAGGATGAAGGTTAGTATCCATGAGGCAAACTCACTGGGGATACAGGCTGACCAACAAAAGAAATTCACTGGGGAGACTCTGAGGAAATACTGGGGATAAAAAAAATAAAATGGAACACCCTACAGATCCTCACTGGAGATAGGAGCCAAAGAGATGTTCTCCACTGGGGAAAGATCCAGGGAGATGAACGACAAGTTCACATGTGACAGGACGATACTGGGGAAAATAAAACACATTCTTACTGGGCATGAAACCAGAAACAAGACATGATCTCCACTGGGGATTAATTTGAAATAAAAGGATAGACATCCAAATAAAAGATTTTCTGGGGATTTCTTATACTAAAGAGTTCAAATGGGATCTTCAAGAAAAGCCAGAAAAGACAGAGACAAACACAGCCTTGCGCCAAATGATGAAAGACATCGATAATGGCTGGATTAAAGTACCAACAATGATTGGACTCAGGAATAACATGCCATTAAACACCAATATGAGTTGGATTTTGAATACCAGTATGAGTTGGATTTTGGATGCCAATATGAGTTGGTTTGCCAGCAAAGACTGGACTTTGGACATCAATATGAGTTGGACCTGGGTTTAAGTTCACATTTGACCTGGGTGACGCTTTAGAAGGGAAAGATCTTCACTGGTGGTAAAATCAAGATATGGTCTCCACTGGGGAATATCCAGAGTAGTGGATCAACAAGTCCACGTATGACTGGCCGATACTCTGGGACCGAAAAGCAACCTTATTGGAAGTAGAACCAAAAGATGGGCTTCGATAAAGGTATCTAGAATGATTGATCATCAAGTTTAAACGTGATTAGATGAAATTCTAGAAATAAAGGATCCTCAATGAAGGTTGAACCAGAAAGACGGTCTTCACTGGGAAAAGCAAAACATCTAAGACATCCAAAGTGATGGAACAACAGGTTCAGGTATGACCGATTGACACTTTAGAAGGAAAAAGAACCTTATTGGAGATAGAACCAAAATCTGGGCTCCGATAAAGTTATCTAGAATGATAGATCATCAAGTCTAAACGTGATTAGATGACATTCTAGAAAGAAAGGATCCTCAATGAAGGTTGAACCGGAAAGACGGTCTTCACTGGGAAAAGCAAAACATCTAAGATATCCAAAATGATGGAACAACAAGTTCAAGTATGACCGATTGAAACTTTAGAAGGAAAAAGAACCTTATTTGAGATAAAATCAAAAGATGGGCTCCGATAAAGGTATCTAGAATGATTGATCATCAAGTCTAAACGTGACTAGATGACATTCTAGAAAGAAAGGATCCTCAATGAAGGTTGAACTGGAAAGACGGTCTTCACTGGGAAAAGCAAAACATCTAAGACATCCAAAGTGATGGAACAACAGGTTCAAGTATGACCGATTGGCACTTTAGAAGGAAAAAGAACCTTATTGGAGATAGAACCAAAAGATGGGCTCCGATAAAGGTATCTAGAATGATTGATCATCAAGTCTAAACGTGACTAGATAACATTCTAGAAAGAAAGTGTTCTGGACTGGACCAATGGCCAGGCAAGGCCCAATCCACTTCTGCTCCAATAACGACCCAATTGTCTAAGTCCAATCCACAGAGGGGCAAAAGTTACCTTTCTGCCCCCCAACCGGGCAAGGACTGCACTGTCCTCCCCAGAAACACTGCCCGCTTCGCACAGCTGCTACACTCTCCGAACAGCTAAGGGCAGGTGCCCGAAACTATGCCTATGCCCGACATAATGACTAGTTTTGGGCACCCTGCACGACATAACAGCTAGTTTGGGCAGTTACCTATTCTTCGGGAAAACAGTTATTTCGCCCCGAAAATAGGACCGTTGGCCACGCGCTAGGGGAACTATATAAACACTCTCACTTGGGAGGGCCATGTATCAAATATTCACCCTACGAACTAATACTTTGTACTTGCCCATTTTCTCTGACCCTTTCTTACTTGAGCGTCGGAGTGCCTTACAGGTACACCCCTTCCTCCTCTCCATACGCCCAGCATCTCAGAAGTACTTGGTGGCCCGCTTCTACAGGATCTGATCCAATACTCGTGATCAGAAAGGATCCTCAATGAAGGTTGAACTGGAAAGACGGTCTTCACTGGGAAAAGCAAAACATCTAAGACATCCAAAGTGATGGAACAACAGGTTCAAGTATGACCGATTGACACTCTAAAAGAAAAAAGAACCTAATTGGAGATAGAACCAAAAGATGGGCTCCGATAAAGGTATCTAGAATGATTGATCAACAAGTCTAAACGTGACTAGATGACATTCTAGAAAGAAAGAATCCTCAATGAAGGTTGAACCAGAAATACGGTCTTCACTGGGAAAAGCAAAACATCTAAGACATCCGAAGTGATGGAACAACAGGTTCAAGTATGACCGATTGGCACTTTAGAAGGAAAAAGAACCTTATTGGAGATAGAACCAAAAGATAGGCTCCGATAAAGGTATATAGAATAATTGATCATCAAGTCTAAATGTGACTAGATGACATTCTAGAAAGAAAGGATGGGCACTTTATGCCTAGGGCTGACAACTCTATTGGAGAGAATAGATGAACCCAGTCACTTGGGGAGATAAATGCCACAGTGAACAAAAATAGGTAAACACCAGAAAAGGAAGCGAAAATGCTAAGATGCTATACATATGAATGCTTATGCTTATGTTGACAAAACAGACAAAGGGAAGCGAGACCGGAGATGAAATAAACATCTCGACGAGGATACCCAGCCAAACTCATCAGATTGGACCATTACTAGGGATGAACTTGTAGAATCAGTAGTTCTTTTTCAAGATTATAACTTTTCTCAAGTGAAAAATACTCCACTTGGCATAGCATCATGACTTCACTAGGATTGCCATCATGAGCTTAATTTCTTTACTGGAGAGAAATCCATGGAGAATTGCCAAGATTTGCTGAAGTAACAGCTTACTGGGAAGTTAGCAAAAGATATCACAAAAGCTGAGTAGTTCTTCATAACTCATTTGCTCCAGATTACATGGTTTGTCAGAAGAAAATATCAAGAGCATTTTACAGGAGAATTAGCATACAAGGTGCTTCAATATCTTCAAACTCTTGGAGAGATTCATGAATCTTGACATAACTGCCCCAAATCAACTGCATTTACACAACAAGGTCCTTGAATTTGTACTTCGGACCGGTTGATCTTGTGAAGGAGATGTCCCAGACTAGTTGACCTTTGAGAAATTTGTCGAATCTCGACCTGACTGCTTCTGATTGACAGGTCTGTGAAAATGGGTCAGCAAAAGGATTTTCCAGAAGAAATGGCATACCGGATGCTTCACTATCCTCAAAATTTTGAAGAGAAGTGAGTCTCGACATAGCTTCCCCAGCTCAACTATATTTGAAATACAAAATACTCGGTCTGCGGTAGAAACAACTAGGGAACAAACTTGCCCCTGCTGGTGGGTCTTTGGCGTCCTTGCCTTGAAACAAACTTGTCATAAGACGGCCTCATGAAGGATTGCTTCAATATTCTGAATTTTGAAGAGTTATGCCCCTGATTCAAATGCTCTTGGAATGGTGAAATGGCATATCCTTCCGTTTGGTTGCCCCTAATTGAGTTTCTTTTATCGAGTCAAATTCCCTAGCTGGCTGCTTTTGTTGGGATTTCTTTGATATTGAATTATTTTGCAAACAAGTATTGTTCATTAAAAATTGGCAATTTCAATGAAAAATTCATGCAAGCTTTCGAAATCAAGTTTATTTGATGGAACACACACTGTGGAATGGTTAAATCAAAACAAAGGTGGATCTAGTCATTTACAGATTGATAGATGATGTGATCAACACACACAATTTTTAACAAAGATCATTAAGAGTCAGGTTAATCAACCTTGCTGTAGTATGCTTTCAAAACAACCTTACCTCAATTAGGTCTTTTAAGGGTTGTAACGTGGCTTGGTTCACGGTTTATGAAACAAAGGATAAAGGCTCAAAGTTTATTTGTCCCCACCCAATCTTCGTGATGAACTCCAATCCTACACTCAGTTAACTCAAGCTATACATTCAGGTTCCTATAGGCTAGGAATGAATGGATGATAGTTGATGATGATTCAGACACCTTGGATAGTCATTACTCCCTTTACAGAATTTGGTTATCCTTTATTTCTTGAGGTTTTGAGACCTCTTCTTGTCTTCACTGAGGTTATGAGACCTCTTCTTTGATTGTTGAGGTTATGAGACCTCTTCTTGTCTTCGCTGAGGTTATGAGGCCTCTTCTTTGATTGTTGAGGTTATGAGACCTCTTCTTTTTGCTGAGGTTATGAGACCTCTTCTTTTTCGTGAGGCTATGAGACCTCTTCTTTTTGCTTGAGGTTATGAGACCTTATCCTTTTTGCTGTTGTACAAGCCTTCTTGTATAAGGCAAAGTTTTGGGCTTCCCATCTTTCTTGGCTTTTGCCTTGAAAGAGACTCGGCTCATTCTTTGATTAAGGATTTCTCAATGATCCTTCCTTATTTATTGCTCGGAGGAACAACATGTACAACATTTATTCACTTAATTGGAGAGATCTGACTGGTGTCTTGCATGAAGCACTTGCATTTGAGTGCATAACCAAGTTAAACTGAGAACTACCCACCCCAAGGTTGAGATTTAAGGATTTTTTGTGAGGAAAGAAAAACTCCTACTTCTAGGCTCGAAGGGGTTAACGAGGGATTATCTTCCTTATTTCTCCAGTGTTTGGGAATTGAAACAATGCCTTACATCCCCGACAAGGTTTAATCAAAGCATACCACAAAAATTATGGATATAACATTTTCATCATCCTCCCTAATCTTTGCTTAACAACAATTTAATAAGTGGAATGAAATAGGATAAAGATATATTTTTGTTTCATGAAAATAAAATGAGTGAAACGAATGGACTTAATCAAAAGGTGCACAAACATTTCATTAATCTTGCCAATTTGAAAGTTCAACAAAGCTTATAAGCAAATACAAATTCAAAGTGCAAAGGAAATACAATTGAAAATACTGAAATGAACAAACCACAACCAGCTTTGGCGAATTGATTTAAGAAGATTTCAGCTTTCAGGCCCATACGGAGGAACAACTCCGTCACTGATCACTTGTTCCTTGTGGTATAGAACCTTGAGAGGCCTAGCTAGCCTTTTGCCTTTTGCTTCAAGAGTGGGGACATAGACATCTGACGTACATTCTTGAGGTTGTAGTGTTTTTTCAGCAAACTTAGCAGCCTCGCTTCGAACTCTTTGCATTCTTCAATGGGATGCCTCATTGTCCCAGTGTGGAATCTGCATTCAATCTCCGGGCGATCTTCTTCAAAGATCAAGTCCTTGTCATTGATCAGATTTTGCACAGCAGCTTCTAAAGCCAGGAAACCATCCAAATTATGTCCTTCAGCCCCTTTATGAAAATCACAAGTCAGATTCGCATTGTGCCAGGGTCCTAGCACAGGGTTGTAATATTGAGGAGTCACTAACTTGTTCTGAATCAGCAGTGGGAACAGTTTACTTAGTGGCACCGGGATAGTGTGTAGTGAACCTTGCCCCTTTTGACAGAGCACTTCTTCTTATATTGGTTTCGAGAACCTCGAGGAGAAACAACCGTTGGAGGCTAAAACACCCTTTCGGTAGACACCTAATGACGATTACATTCTGGTGCAAGACCAAGATCAAGTGATGGTTGGTACGAAGTTTCTCTAAAGACAGATCCTTGGTATGGGAGAACCACCGGAGATGGCAAAGGATTATTGATTTGAATGCCTTGAGGCATGAACGAGAACATCTCAGAGTCCAACAGAGTCTGAACTTTACTCCTGAGCACCTTACAGTCTTCAGACGAATGCCCTTGTGCCCCAGCATGGTATTTAGATCGAGTAATGTAGTCAAAGCCTGATGGGTATGGAAAAGGCATTGGCTATATTTCCTTTGGTACTATCAATCCACCCTTGATCAAAACTGGCAAAATCTGACTGTATAACATGGGTAGCGGAGAAAAGTGCCTCTCTGGCTTTCTTGGCCTTGGTAGTGCATGTTAACGCGGCTGACGGTAGTATGACCCTTGATACTGAGGAGGTCCCTGAGTTATAGGAACCCCAAAAGATGATGAACTGGCAATCTCTCTGGGAGTAACAGGGTGAATGTACTCCTCTTTCTTCATCAGAGTTTACAGAGCTTCCAGAACCCAATTCATCTGGCATTTGAGGATTCTGACCTCTTCTTTCAAATCTTCCTGGTTCTTTAGAATTTCATTCATTGTTGCCATTGTCTTGAATAGGTGCTAGGTATCCTTCAGACACAGAAGAATGAGAGAGACTCAAGATTGAGAAATGCAAATGAGATGCGAATGCGCATAAGATGCTAGATGCAAATGCAAAAAGTTTCATGGAACTTGGACATTTGCGAGATATCAAGAGGTATCAAAGACTCATACTCATTAAGAAAAGGTGAATTAAAAAAGTCAATACACTTCCAAGAGTCTTAAATGTAATGCTAAATAAAAGCTAAAAAGTCCTAAGGAGATTCTCCTAGGAGCCTAATGTTGAGCCTTCTGATTTCCTTCTCCCTCTGATCCCTTTCCATGACGAGATTGTTGATGATTAACTTCCATGAAGTAGGTTGAGTGTTAGAGGACCTTGGTCCTTATTGTGTCTTCCTATTCTTGCATGAAATCAGCTCTTCGTTCTTGGCTTGTAGTTGTTTTTGGAGTTCCAGGTTCTCCTCAACAACCACTTGATATTTGAGCTTCCAGGCTTCTCCTGACTGCTGGGCTTGGCTCAAAGAAATCTTCAGCTCTTCTTCCTTTGACATGAAATACAGAACAGGATCTTCCTTCAAAGCAATTGGTTCTTGTCTAGAATATGGCATCTTCAACTCAATGGCTCTTCTTCGGACCCATTGGAGATAAGGCTCCAAGGACACACAGTTTGGTTTTCCCAAAGAACTCCTTCCTTTCTTGTGCCTGCTACCCCAAGCACTTAAGATCAATCTTCTATGTTCTTCATTTTTGTCATATTCTTCAAAAAATATGTTTTCCAAATAAATACCCAAGGGTTTATCCTTCAACGGATACCCCAATTGTCGACGAGCCAACACAGAGTTGTAGCTGATTCCTCCTTTGATACCAAGAAGAGGTACGTTGCCAACGTCTCTACAACTATCCGTAATTAATATTCCGTCGTACACGCAGTTGTACCAATCAATGCGTGAATGAGAAAGAGCCATAATCTTTTTAGACCATCATCCTTTCTTGAGATCCCAAAATGTGCTTGCTTTCGGTAGATGCGAAATAAACCATCTATACAACACAAGAGTATAGCAAGTGATTTGACCTCCATTATGGGCGTTTCTCAAGTGGATTGAATGATAGGCATCAGTGAGCAAAGTTGGTACAAAATTTTTCTTCAAGAAGATTTTGATTGCATTCAGGTCCACAAAGTTGTCAATGTTTGGGAACAAGAAGAGTCCATAGATGAGCAATGCAAAAATGGCTTCGAAGGCATCCTTATTCGAGTGCTTAGCATAGTACTGAGCTTTGCCAATCAAAAACTTGGCAGTCAATCCAAAAATTCCTCCCTTGGAAGTCATATTGTTTTGGATGTCAACCAACTCCAAGTGAGTCTTCTTAGCTATTTCGTCTTCTTTAGGGTTCCTATCGAAGATAGGGAAAGAAGACGCATCCCTAATAGGTAAACCAATTATCTGAGAATACTCTTCAAGGGTAGGCAAGAGTTGATAATCAGGGAAAGTAAAGCAATGGTACTTTGGGTCATAGAACTGAAGCAAAGTAGAAAGGAGCCCTTCATCAACATTCTTCCTTAACAATATCCACAACTTCCCATATCTGTCTTTGAATCCCTCGGGGTCTGTCAGCAAGTCACCCAATCTCCTTAGGTCATCTAATTTAGGACTCTTGAAAGTGTATTTCACGGTATTCCTTCTTGCATTGTCCATGATATCCCTATGATATTCACAAAAAGAAGGGCTGAGTTCCATGAAACTGACATGAAATGAATGCTCATGATGTATGAATACAAAGCAAGCACATAGATGCACACATATTCACAAATGTACAAGCATATAAGCAAAGGGTCTGGGTTTAGGTCACGAATGTGGAGCCATGGTTTACCCTCCCATTGGTATGTACTAATGGTTTATCATCTATAGAACAAGATTCTAAGAAGTTCCCAGAGTTAACAACCCATCTTTCAGATATTATCGATTTCCCGAATGACTCGGTAGTCAATAATATTCTCAAGAGAAGCTCGTCTGAGTGTAGTATCACGTAGCAACCAATTAGGGAATAGACTCCCTCATAGTCCTCGCACTACATCCTAAAAAGGCCAAGTGGGGTTTGGAGATAACTACAATTCTCAATATCACCGACACCTAGGTAGAGAGTAACACGTTTTCACGAATAGACTCGTTTAACATGACTAGACTCTAAAAAGGGCCTCAACTGAGTGATGGTGTCTCAAGTCAACTTTTTTGGGAATCGACTCCCTCAAAGCCTCCTTGAATATACCATCGTCCTATAATAAGTGCACTCAAGTCCGGGTTAGGACTTATCTCACCATTCAATAGTAGTAACCCTGCACACAGAAGAACCCAAGCGGACATATATATATATATATATATATATATATATATATATATATATATAGATATGTACAAGTATAGCAAACAAACCAAAATATCATAAACAAAACAAGGTAGGCTTAACCCTCAAATTGTCCTCAGTGGAGTCGCCATTTATGTTGCGGTGAGAATCGGATATCAAGCTATTAATTAACTTGAATCACAAAACATTGAAGTTCACCACCGAGCTTTGATTTATCCAAAGGAAAAGGTAAAGATCGAAGAAAACCCTAAGAGGATCTAGGTTCGGAGGTTGGTTATACTAAGGGAAGGAATTAGCACCCTAAGTATCTGTAGTACTCTACAAGAACCTCTTGTTTGTTTGTGTTATGTTTTGTTTGCTTGCTAAGAGATTTGTGCTAAGGATAAAGGTAAAGACCTAAAGATATGTACACTAAGTTTGCTTGCCAAGACGTCGCATCTTGTGCCTACGAATCTGACTAAAGAATCAGAGCAGTCGTAGTTCACCTAACTAAAGGTGAGTGTAGCGCAATTTTTATGGTCTTGAATCACTATCGCTTGGGTACTACAGTTCGATTCATTTTTTATCCTGTTAAGCTGATTAAGGAAGGGAAATAGATGTCTCCAATTAACCCTGCTTGCATACTGAGTTTAAACAGATGACTGTTGGTTTACAAATGCTATTAAGATGTAGGCCCATTTTCGGTTATTTTGTTAAGAATAGAATGTCTGGACTACTTGCGAGGTTTTTGGAAATGTGTTTAGATTTGATGCTTTTGGGTTGATATATGAAGGTACTGGATTTTGGGTTTTTGATTAGCGTGCTCGCTAAGATTTTTCAATCTTATGCCTACGTATTCCTGTTTAACGAAACAAGGAAATCAGAGTAATCGTAGTTCCTCCTATTCTAAGGGAGGAAAAAGTTTGTTTTGGTGTATTGTTCATTAGCCCAAGACATGAAGCTAAAGGTGATTTGTATCTTGTTCAAAGCCCAAGATGTGAAGCTGAAAGGTTTTTTGTGTCTTGTTTAAAGCCCAAGATTGAAACTAAAAGGTTCGACCGAGAGAGAACTTGTCATCTCTAAAGAGGAACTATTGATACTTGTGTCTTTTGATCAAAGCACAAGTTTGATGCTAAAAGGTTGATTGACTCAACTGGGGTTTCCTTATACAAAGCCTAAGAGGAGGCGATTGACCCAACAAGAGGGTTTTTTTTATTTGTCTCGTACGAAGCCCGAGATAGAGGCTAAAAGGGTTGACTCAACAAGAGAGTGCTAACAAGTGAATGACTCAACAAGAGAGTGCTTTTATGTGTCTTGTATGAAGCCCAAGACGGAGGCTAAAAGGGGAATGACTCAACAAGAGAGTCTGTAATACTCAACAAGAGAGTGATTTGTTGTCTCGTACGAAGCCCGAGATAGAGGCTAAAAGGGTTTGACTCAACAAAAGAGTCTTTTATACTCAACAAGAGAGTGATTTAGTATCTCGTACGAAGCCCGAGATGGAGGCTAAAAGGAGATTGACTCAACAAGAAAGTCTTTTATACTCAACAAGAGAGTCTGAAAAGGTTAGCTCCATTGGGGAGGATCATTGTACAAAGCCCAAGAGGAGGCGGTGTCACTGCTGAGGATTAGATCCATAGGCAGGTAAATGGGTGGGGAACTCTCACGAGAGAGACCGGGTTTCAGAGTGATCAGTGTTTTCCTATATTTGAAAGGAACTTGAGAATGTCTTTGAGAGTTAAGAGGGTTTAGACTGTCCAAGTCTAGAGTTTTATCTTTTGTACAATGCCCAAGAGGAGGCACGGGCATTAAGGGATGAGTATCAACCCTAAAGTGGCCAGAGGTTTGACACCGAAAAGACTGTTCTAGCAAAGGATGACTAAGTTCTATCTTATACCTTTAAGAGGTCGTCAGGGTCCTTGTATTAAGCCCAAGAGAAGACATGAGAACTTCTAAGAAGCAGAAGGGTCCTTGTACAACGCCCAAGAGGAGGTAGGGATGCTTTTAGGAAGAGAAGTTCAAGAAATGCAATTCACAGAGAAGAGATTATTCCAGGAAAGTTCGAGAATTTGGAAGAAACTCAAGAGATGTTATTCACGGAGAATAGATCAACTCCGAGGAGTAGAGTTTCTTCGACAATTTCTAAGAGTAAAGTCTGAGAAAGGGTTCACCAAGAATGCTGCCTTTCTCTTTGTTCCATATTGTTTAACCCCAAGAGAAGGGAAGACTGTATCTGGTAATCCTATGGGGGATCTAGTTTTGTTTGTATTTAAGAGTGACCAACAAGGCTTTACCTTGTGCTAGACGTAGTTGCCGGGGAAAACTCTAAAATAACTATACTAGTATTACACAGTGGATATGTGACAAGTATATAAAAGGATGTGAAAGAAGACTTACAGTGAAACAACCCCACAATACAGTTATATACATATGAAAGCGATAAATGAAAGCAGATAAACACTTACCCGTTTTAGAGCTTCTATGTTGTTTGGTTAGTTGTCCAACAAAGAAAGCTTTGATAACAATATTGTATTTAAAATCAAAGGAGAAAGTACTTTGAAAATATTGTTGGGGCTTACAGCTCAAGGAGAGGCCCAAGTTTTGTTTGAAAACGGCGATCGCGCCGAGGTTTTTGAAAACACAGTGGGTCTTATACAATGACTGAGGCTCAAAAATGGTTTCAAAGAGGTATTGGGGTCTTACACTCTATTAGAGGCCCAAAGAAATTTAAAGAAAAGAAATGGGGCTTAAAACACGAGGGTATGCCCATTTGGTTTTGTTGAAAAGGCGACGATCGCGCTGTTGTTTTTTGAAAATACAGTGGGACTTATACAATGACTGAGGCCCAAAAGGTGGTGTATTTACAAATGGGATGGGTCTTACACTCTAATAAGAGGCTCAAAGTTTTAAAAAAGATTGATGAGGGTGAAAATCAAGGAAACCCTAATTTTGTTTTCCTTTAAAAGTAAATATTTAAAGAAAATCAATAAAAATGATAAAAATACCAAATAAGTTTGAATAAACCACTTGTGATTTTTGTTTAAGGTTTGAAAAATGAGTTTTTAATCACAAGATGAATTAAAACTCATTTTGTTTTGATTTTCAAGATGAATATTCACTTTTAAAATGTTTAAAAACAATTAAAAATGAATTTATTCACAAAAATACCAATTATATTAAATAAATAATATAAATTTGATTTTATTGTGGAATAAATTATTTCAACATTTTTGTGATTTTTTACAAAAAGAACCAATAAAAAATAATTAAAATTGAGGGAGTTATTAATTTTTCAAATCATTAAAAAATAATATGAAAAATAATAAAAAGAAAAAAACCATTAAAAAGGGGTCTGGGGCGAGGGGGATTCGAACCCCAGACCTCTTGTGTGCAGTGTGCGCGCCTTACCACTGGGGTGGTGATACATCCGTGTATCAAACCCCAGCCACAAATATACAAGGCTTGCCTTGTTCTTGGCCTGGCCAAGGCAAGGCAAGGCAAAGTTTTTAGTCAGAAACGTGAAGGTCATAACTTACTCATTTCTCCATAGATGGAGACAAAATTTATATGCATCTGGCCTAGAATTTCCCAAGGAATCCAATGGTGGTGGTGGTTTTTCCAGAAAATCAATCCTCCTCAAAACCCGATAGTGGTTTTGAAATAGGCCATGCTTTGCATTTTCTGTGCTATCTCTTGGTGCAGGCATGAATTACACAATGAATTGGCTCAAACACAACACGTATAACATGTATGAGAGGTGCATGATCAGTGGACCTCAAAGCAAGACATATTTTAAAGAGTTCAAGTTGAGATGCTTACCTCCTTTGGAGCTTTTTGGACAATCTGTCAAGTGCCTTGTTCCAAAAATGTTTTGATGCTTTGAACAATCTCAAATGATTCCTTAGAAGCTTTTAGGATGATTGGAACCAGCTGGAAACCTCAGGAATGGAAACTGGTCCTTTCTTGCAAAAGGGGCAAAAGTGGCCAAAATAGCAACTCTCTCAAATAGTGTTCCAGATGTGTGAAACCATTTGGGACAGCTCAAGGATGATATTTGGAGTGTGTTTGAGGTTTTATCTGGTTTGGAAAGTGACTGAATCAAGACATGGCATGAAAAATGCAAAAAAGGCCCTATTTTGAGGTTTTGAGAGGGGACTTTGTGATTTTGGTGTTACAGGTCACTTGTGAGAGTTTGGACTGCTTAGATATGACATATTGGTTGTGTTTGGATCATGAGGTGTGATGGAATTGATCTCTAACTCAAAAATCAGAGTTACCTTGCTAAAGAAGGTATTTTTGCCTAGAGAAAGAGATTTTGAGGAAAGCAAGTGTTGTAGTGCTTTGGTGTGCTTAAACTGAGCACAAATGAGCTCTATTTATAGTAGAGCACGTTTGTTTTGGCTGCCATAGTGAATGGCAACTGCAGTAGAGGTTTGGCCAATGGTTGCATTTTAGAATCTCAAGTCTCCTCTAGCCATTGACTAGAGGTTAGGGCACAGGCTGCTGGTCCCCTAGTTCAGAGATCATCCCTGACTCATTCAGTTAGAAATGGTTCAGTTTATGCCACCTTGGTGCATCCATTGAATGCTCCAAAAAAAATTGGAGTCTTGTCCCCTCTTTAGGCAATTTTAGGTTTGGCATGCTACTTTTAGTTCCAAAGACTTGGGAGGCTTATGAATCAGTGTTTGTCCCTCCTTGGTCCCTCCCTGAGGTGTTCAGATGGATAAACTTGTTTGTCATTTGCACAAATTTCTCAAATCGAGCAAAATACACAAATCTGCCTAGCCATGACAGTTTGCAGCAAGGCACATTGCCATTGTCATATCTCATGGCTTAAGTGGAGTTTCATGGGGTTCTTGGCCATTTTGGAAAGCTCTCATATGATACAACATATGTGTGATTATAGTTTGTTTTGATACTTTTTGGATCCAAGTGAAAAATGCCCCTACATTTGGAAAAAAAGCAAGGCAGATTTGGACTTAGTGAAAATTTCACTAAGTGTTGGAAAAAAGTGACATTTTCACTTTTTGTGATTTTGGCCATTCCATAACTTGAAATCCATGGAGAATTGGAATGAGGTGAAGTTGACACTTTTAAAGTATGCCATGAGAGCTACAAATCCATCTTTGGATCAGCCAAAATGGTTGCTTGGATCTCAAGTTATGATCCTTGGAAGTTGGTACCCTAGCCACTTTGTTCCATAACTTAGAAAATTTTCTAAGTTTTAATGGTTACCCCTTTTACAAGTTATCCAACTTTCTTTGGTTTTTCTTGATGAATGTTGATTCAAATCACACATTAACATCATTTTAGGGTTAAGGAAGCACAATTGTGAAAAATCTCAAAAAGTCAAACTTTGACTTTTGTGCACATTTGACTTTTTACCAGATGAATTCCAAACTGTGCGATCCTCTATGAAATTAAGTCCTTGACCTAAATCAAACTTGATGGATTGATTTCATAGGTGTTATAGGGTGTATTGAATCATTTCCTAGGGTTTGGGAGCATGTCCTGGTCAAAAGTCAAAGGCACAGTTGACTTTTTCCGCGAAACCCTAACTGTGGTTCTGATGAACTTGAAACTTGGGAATCAAGCTTCTTGGATCAATCCATTGCTGAAAATGGATAAATGTGGTGTATTAGAGACCCTCAAATCATGCCATGAGGTCTTGGCTCATGTTTTGTCCCAAAAGTCAACTTAGGGGTGAATTAGGTCAAGAAACCCTAATTCCTGATTTTTGATGAATTCATCCCCTGAGGCCAAATTGACTTGATGATTGGGTTCATGAGGTCCCTTGGAGTATATTAGGTTATGTTTTGAAGCATTGGCTCATGCCCAGAGGAAAATTTCCACCTGGAGGCCCTGGTCGACCAAAACCCTAATTTGGTGACACTGGCGATCTTGAGGCTTAATTCACTTGGAAGGTTGCAGCCTTGTGCTTAATTCCTTGAAGTGGAAGTCCTCTTGATTCATTGTGGATGTTTGAGAGGTTAGACAAGTTGAAGATCATCTCATTCCTTGATTGATCCTTTGTCTAAAGCTCAGAGAGGGCTTGAAACCCTAATTATTGTTTGTAGTGAATGCTCACCCATCTTTGGGGAGACTGAGGAGGCATGATGGTTCATCTATATTGTGATGATGATTTTCACAATGATGGGAAATCTGAGTGGTCAAAATTTGGGGTATGAAAGATGCCCCTATTTAATCTTCTTGGACCCGAAGGTGTGAATGGCGAAGGTATTCGGGCTGCAAGATGATTAAATATCGGAATGCCCGAAATTTTGATGGTGGTTATGAATGGAAGTTTGCCCATCCATCTTCTTTCGCTAAGCAATGATGCTTAGAAAAGGTAAACTTCCCCTCGATCCTGGTCTTCAGCCAAGGAACTGGTCTCAGTTTTCTTTTGAAATAAACTTCCCCTCGATCCTGGTTTTCAGCCAAGGAACTGGTCTCAGTTTCTGATATAAACCTCCCCTCGATCCTGGTTTCCTACCAAGGAGCTGGTCTCGATTTTCTTTTGAAATAAACTTTCCCTCGATCCTGGTTTCCTACCAAGGAACTGATCTCAGTTTCTTTTGTCAATAAACTTTCTTGACAAGGGACGCTATTTGTAGCGGTTTTCCCTCAAACTTCTCGCCGAATTTTCTTGGGGAGATGCCATTTTGTGATCTTGAATCACTATCGCTTGGGTACTATAGTTCGATTAATTTTTTATCCTGTTAAGCTGATTAAGGAAGGGAAATAGATGTCTCCAATTAACCCTGCTTGCATACTGAGTTTAAACAGATGACTGTTGGTTTACAGATGCTATTAAGATGTGGGCCCATCTTCGGTTATTTTGTTAAGAATATAATGTATGGACTACTTGCGAGGTTTTTGGTAATGTGTTTAGATTTGATGCTTTTGGGTTGATATATGAAGGTACTGGATTTTGGGTTTTTGATTAGTGTGCTCACTAAGATTTTTCAATCTTATGCCTACGTATTCCTGTTTAACGAAACAAGGAAATCAGAGCGATCGTAGTTCCTACTATTCTAAGGGAGGACAAAGTTTGTTTTGGTGTCTTGTTCAAAGCCCAAGTCATGAAGCTAAAGGTGATTTGTATCTTGTTCAAAGCCCAAGATGTGAAGCTGAAACGTTTTTTGTGTCTTGTTCAAAGCCCAAGATTGAAGCTAAAAGGTTCGACCGAGAGAGAACTTGTCATCCCTAAAGAGGAACTATTGATACTTGTGTCTTTTGATCAAAGCACAAGTTTGATGCTAAAAGGTTGATTGACTCAACCAGGTTTTCCTTATACAAAGCCTAAGAGGAGGCGATTGACCTAACAAGAGGGCGTTTTTTTTATTTGTCTCGTACGAAGCCCAAGATAGAGGCTAAAAGGGCTGACTCAACAAGAGAGTGCTAACAAGGGAATGACTCAACAAGAGAGTGCTTTTATGTGTCTTGTATGAAGCCCAAGACGAAGGCTAAAAGGGGAATAACTCAACAAGAGAGTCTGTAATACTCAACAAGAGAGTGATTTGTTGTCTCATACGAAGCCCGAGATAAAGGCTAAAAGGGTTTGACTCAACAAGAGAGTCTTTTATACTCAACAAGAGAGTGATTTAGTATCTCGTACGAAGCCCGAGATGGAGGCTAAAAGGAGATTGACTCAACAAGAGAGTCTTTTATACTCAACAAGAGAGTCTAAAATGGTTAGCTCCGTTGGGGAGGATCATTGTACAAAGCCCAAGAGGAGGCGGTGTCACTGCTGAGGATTAGATCCATAGGCAGGCAAAAAGGTGGGGAACTCTCACGAGAGAGACCGGGTTTCAGAGTGATCAGTGTTTTTCCTATATTTGAAAGGAACTTGAGAATGTCTTTGAGACTCAAGGGGGTTTAGACTGTCCAAGTCTAGAGTTTTATCTTTTGTACAATGCCCAAGAGGAGGCACGGGCATTAAAGGATGAGTATCAACCCTAAAGTGGCCAGAGGTTTGACACCGGAAAGACTGTTCTAGCAAAGGATGACTAAGTTCTATCTTATACCTTTAAAAGGTCGTCAGGGTCCTTGTATTAAGCCCAAGAGAAGGCATGAGAACTTCTAAGAAGCCGAAGGGTCCTTGTACAACGCCCAAGAGGAGGCGGGGATGCTTTTAGGAAGCCTGTGGGTCCCCAATGTAGCGGTAAAAATCGTGAGTGTAAGCTATTGATTAACTTAACTCAAGGAAAACAGAGTCGCCACCGCACTTTAATTTATTCCACAAAGGAAAAGGAAAAAAGAGCGAATAAATCCTAAGAAGTCTAAAAAAGCAAAAGCTAAAAAAGACAAAGAGAAATGGGTAAGAGTGGTTGGTTATGTAAAGGGAAGGTTTTACGCACCCAATACATCTATAATATTCTATAAGAGCCCTTTGATGTATTCATGCTTTTTGGTCTGAAAATGGTTTGTATGTAAAGAGATTGAGGAGATGAGAGGAGAATTATTTTTTAATATTTTTGCATTTGGAGAGACTTATCGCCTCATGCTTACGTACCCACGATGTGCAATGTAGGATCAAAACCTCGTAGTTCGTGGTACAAAGAACAAAAATTTGTTTGTTATGATTGATTTTAAATGTAAAGACAAGTCGTCATTTCCAAGAGAATAATTTCGATTAAAGAAATGAATCATGTCTAAACTTATGAAAAAGTTTTAAAAGAAAAGTGCACAAAGCACAAAAAGAGTTTGATGAGTTTTGTATTATTTATGTCTTTTTGAAATGGTCAAAATATGATTAATATTGATTGACATTTATTAACGAAAATAAAGTTTAAAAAACACTTGACCAAAGTCAAGGTTTTATTATGAAAGTGGTTTTAAGTTTGAAAACAAGAAGGTTTTGAAAAGGAGAGGAGATTTTGAAAATTGTAGAAGGGGTGGAGAAGAAGTGACTATCCTAGTGCATAAAACAAAAGCTAAGGATAAGAAAGATCTAACCACATGGACAAGCTCCAAAGCATAAGCATTTTTTCCTTTTTGATTTAGTCTTAATTCAAAATATAGTCTTCAAAAGAGGACTCCAAGTATCCAAAATCCAAGGTTTTCCATCACAAACTCCCAAGCATAGGTTAGGATCCTAATTCTAAATCCAAAGTCCGTAATCAAGAGTATAGGTCCTCCAATGCAAAGGATAGTGGCCATAGTCCAACAATTAAGAACACAAGTCTTTTAGTGGTTTAATCCTTTATTAATGTTTTTTGAGTCCAAAATGGATAAAAGGAAAAGGCATAAACATAAGCATGTGTCCAACGGACAAAGGAAAAATATGCGGAAGCATAAACATGTGTCCAACGGACAAAGGAAAAATATGCGAAAGCATAAACATGTGTCCAACGGACAAAGGAAAAATTGCATAAAAGTAAAAGAGAGATAGGGAGCTAGAAGGAAATGTAAAGTTAGAAGTTAGTGGTTAGTAGCACAAGGCTCTAGTGCCATAAGCCTTCACCGATTATTCCGTTTCGCTTTATGAACTATAGTGATTAAACAATGCACTTAGGCCAAGGTTAATGAACTTGACAGAAGATTGGTAGAACCAAAGCCTCTACAACGCCAAGTTTCAAAGATTATGGACCTAATGCAAAAGATCAATCACCATTGGGTTAACGCGACCAATCAAGGTCCGAACTACGAAAGTTCAAATTTCGAATTGGATAAAGAGGGACAAATGTTGCGCTATGTTAAGCAATCGCCGAGTAATTTACGGAGTAATTACCCTACAATGAGGCCGGTTAATAGCTCTTTGTGCTAATGCATTCTAGATGAACGATATGTAAATCGTCATCCGAAAGCAATACCGCACAAAAAGAAAATAGGTGACGATCTCGTCTTGATCAAAATTCAACAAAGGAATTCTATTATCCATAAGACTTTCATCGATCCAAATAAAAGAGAAATAGATGAAGAGAAAGCCAAATTAAATCACAAAATTATGTGATCTAAGGCTAAGAACAAAGGAAAATGGAAGAAAAAGGAAAAGGAACCAAAACAGCACCAAAAACAAGCAAAAAACACAATTCTGCCTCTGTGCAATCGATTGCACAAAAGGTAAAATCGATTGCACCTGTACGGAATCAGCAAATCAGCACAAATTTTACACTGCACAATCCATTGCGCAAAAGGTGCAATCGATTGCACCTGTTCAAAAAACAGAAAATCAGCATTTTAAGAGGCAAATCCTTGATCAATCATTTCATCAAACATCTATTGATCATGGATTCAATTGTGCACGAATTTTAAAATAAACAATCGTAAAAACCTGTAATCAAACACAATTACAAGATCCAAAGGATCAAGTAACACAAAGCAACCAAAGATCTACATGATGAATGATGGAGATGAAGCTTTAACAATGGTGTGAGATGAATTACCACTTCAAATATGAAAATTCCTTCAAATTGCTTCAAGATCTACACTCCAAAGCCTTGATCTACTATAATTAATGAACAAAAACAAGAATGGATGAAGGTTTAGCTCAAAGTTGAACAAGATTCAATGTGAATTCTTGTTAACTTTCAAAGGAAGAAATGTGAGCTTTGGTGAATTTTGTGGTTGGGGGGAGAATTTGCAAGAGATTTTTTGGCTCTCAAAAGCTTCAATGAATGAATGAAATGAAGCCTCAATTTATAGAGTTTAGGTTTGGGAATTTGGTGGTTTGGAATTTGGTTTGAAAGATCAAAATTAGGCTTGGAATTTGATTTTGGAGGTAAATTAACAAAAGAGTGATGATTAGTGAAGGTGTATGGTGGGAATTAATTGTGATGAGGTAGGGGAATTATTTTTGGGTGATCTAGAATATTCTCATGTGATAAAATTGGTGCCAAGTGCTTCAAAATTTGAAAATGACTGAATTTGGCCAATTTTGCCTCTGTGCAATCGATTGCAGTGCTGACGCAATCCATTGCGCCTGTACAAAAATTCAAAAATTGGCACGAAATGTGAGGGGTGCAATCGATTGCTGTTTTAGTGCAATTGATTGCATCAGTGAAAAATGGCAAAAATTGCTTTATTTGACTTGATTGCTCCAGCTTTGGCTCGATTCTTTTGCTTGTCGAAGAAGGCATGGAAATAAACACATGAACCTTGGAATTCCTTGGATAATAATCAATTAAAACTTGAGGAATCCTTGATCGGATAAAATTTGACATGATTACGAATAAACTTTGACGTTGTACAGATGAAATTCATTCGAGCTGCGGGGCTGTTGTTTTGGTATTTTTAACCTGTTCTTCTCCTGAAAATGTTAGTGAAAGAAAACAAAATATTTTTGGATTTTGATTAAAGGTTAGTAAACATAAACAATTAAGCAATAAAACAACTAACAAACACACACAAACCCAAAGATCCCTACAAAGCGCAATCCTATAGAAGAGGGAACTAATGTGTGATCTTGTTTGTGGTATGAGATGCAAAATGATATGTGGGATCTTAGGGGTAAAAATTAGGGAATTACAGCTGCCCCTATTTAAGTTTCTTCTATCCGGAGATAAGAAGATTGACATCTTTGTCTCGACGAGATAGAAGAGACTTAAATATAAGAATAAACTTAATTTTTGGCCCTAATAGACCACAAAAAGATATGATTATGCAAATGGTATGCATACACAAGACCTCTGTAGGGAGAAAATGCCACAGGAGACAAACAAAATGAAGAACGGGAGAAAGAAACTCCACCGGGGAAACACATCACAGGAGACCACCGACTAGCCAGGGAACACACCGCACAACTATTGGGACTCAGCTGAGGAAAATATTCAAACTGGGGATAACTGTATATGGAAATAAACCATAACACAACAAGGATATAACTCAACAGGGAAGACTTAGCACAACAATGCTCCACTGGGGAAAAATATGCCTCAACAATGAACTATCTCTAGCATACCGAAGAGGCTAACCATCCATCGGAGTAGAAAACCTCAACAATGAACTGTCCCGTCTAATCGAAGAGACTTACCATCCATCGGAGTGACAAAATCTCAACAACGAACTGTCCCATCAAACCGAAGAGACTTACCATTCATTGGAGTCACAAAATCTCAACAACGAATTGTCCCATCAAACCGAAGAGACTTACCATTCATTGGAGTGAACAAAATCTCAACAATGAACTATCCCATCAAACCGAAGAGACTTACCATCCATTGGAGTCACAAAATCTCAACAACGAATTGTCCCATCTATCCGAAGAGACTTATCATACATTGGAGTCACAAAATCTCAACAACGAACTGTCCCATCTAACCGAAGAGACTTACCATTCATCGGAGTAGAAGAATCTCAACAACGAACTGTCCCGTCAAACTGAAGAGACTTACCATTCATTGGAGTCACAAAATCGCAACAACGAAGTGTCCCATCTAACCAAAGAGACTTACCATTCATCGGAGTCACAAAATCTCAACAACAAACTGTCCCATCAAACCGAAGAGACTTACCATTCATTGGAGTCACAAAATCTCAACAACGAACTGTCCCGTCTTTTTGAAGATACTTACCATTCATTGGAGTCACAAAATCTCAACAACGAACTATCCCATCTAACCGAAGAGACTTACCATTCATTGGAGTCACAACATCTCAACAACGAACTGTCCTGTCTATCCAAAGAGACTTGCCATTCATTGGAGTGAACAAAATCTCAACAATGAACTGTCCCATCAAATCGAAGAGACTTACCATTCATTGGAGTCACAAAAGGTATTAACTACATCGCCTCAGGCTTCTCAAATAAAGGAATGCCACGAAATAGTATTGAACCTTCCAAAAGGGGAATCATATGCAGATTTTAGCTGAAGGGCGCAGAATCCTCAAAGGTGCAAAATAAATGCACTCTCAATCTAGGTTTCACAGCCTAGAGATCCAAACAAATATTACAGGGGACCAAAGTTTAATCCAGGAACAAGCTAGAGAGAAACGGTCAAACAAGACTCATCCCGAGGAGGAAATATCTCAACTGGGGACTAATTCCATCCAGATAATGCACTGGAGAGGAAACTGAATCAAAATCTTCCATGAGAAATAAACTCAGTAGGGAATTAACAAAGATAGGCATTTTTCTGCTTACGGGTCGACACTCTAAATGGAGAGAGGACACACACGCTCTACGGGGATAACACCACCAGAGAGCAAAGAAGCACCAACACAAATGCAAAATGCAAAATGCAACAACAATATGCTATGCACAATAAATGAATGCGCATGCGATGCTTATGAGTATAAATATGCTGACAAAACAGACAAAAAGAATAAACAGAGGGTGAAATAAACATCACATCACCACTGAATACTCGGCTAATCTTAACAAGATGGAGATATCATTAGTAACTCTGCTAGGGGTTTTGCCGAAGAAATCCTGCAAGAGATAAACAAAAGCCATAAAAGGAAAATAAATCCTACTACAAGGCTCAAATCTTGTTGGAGAAAAGAAGATACTCCTTGGGGAGAAACCTGAATATCAATCTTCTAACATAGATGATCCACAAAGAGGATAACAACATAAACTCTGCTTTGAGGATGGCAGGAATGCTGTTGGGGAATCATACAAACCAAATCTTTCTGAATCTTCCTGGGGATTGAAAAATTCACAGGAACTTCCATTTCAAAAGGATGAAGAGATCTACTATGGAGAAATAATGAATCCGTTGGGGATTGTAGACATATAAACATCTACGCAAAATCCACTAGGAAAACAAGGCCGATCTGCTGGAGATACAAGAACACTCTCAGAGGATGAACCAATTCTGGGTAAAACATCTTGGACTTGCCGGGAAAACAGTAAAAGGTCAAGCTGTGGGGATTTTAGATCAATACTCATCATGAATGAGAGAAAACCCAACAGGTGACTAGTATATCAATATTCCTTGAATATATTTATCATGAACGACTTCACTGGGGAATAGCCACAATAGTGATGCATAATCTTCACTTAGGAGGATAAATCTCTGAAAAATAATCCGGAGAGAAGTACATCTTGGACTTGCCGGGGGAAATGAGAAATTAACCTCACTGCTTTATAATTGGAAACGATAATACACTACCTCCGTTGGAGAATCATCAAGGATAAATCCCTGGGTAGAACAACCTGGAGATAAAAACATCCACCAGACAAGATAAAACACGACAAGCGATCACCACGTCAATGCTTCTTAGAAGAGAATAACATCGCTCTCTATTTGGGGACATTCAAAGCAACAACAACATGTCTAGAGGGTAACACTTTGAGTGAAGATTCCTCATATGATTTCTGCTAGGGACAACAAAAATGAATCTCTGCGTGGGAACTACCATTAAGGAGATGTGGACCTCAAAACTACTCAACTGCCTGACCATAACATAATCAGCTGGAGAAGATTCAGATGAAGACCTAGCTGGGGAAAAACCAAACAGCATTGGACCTTATGAATTCAACACATCATAAAAAACCCATCACCTTGCCAACAATTGATCACATTCATAGGACCAAGCTCTGCTAAGGAAATATCAACAAACTCTACTAGGGATCTGTCAATAAATTCTGCCAAAGGAGCGAGAACGAACCCTGCTGAGGAAGACATTGATCCTACCATTCTTGGAATAACCGTTGACATTCTTTTTTATATTCATAAAGCAAAGAAAAATGTTTTTATAATTTTCAAAAATTTAAATCAATTATTCACATTTTGTTTAAAAAATCATCATAAAAAATAAATGAAATTTTGCAAACAGAAACAAAATAAGAATTGCAAATAAAGGGACAAAGGCCCAAATTTTATTGATAGAATGGTAGTCCGCAAATGGCGTAACTCCATGGATCATTACAAAGTTTGAAAAATGGTAAATACATGGAAAAGGTTACATTGAAATACAATGACCACTATTCTCCCTAACAACTTTGAATTCCACTGTGCTCAAAATTTCAGCTGAGGATGATTGAAGCATAATCCTTAATGGAAAATGTTGCTTTCAAATGATTCAGACTGGCCAGATGCAGTTACTTGCCATAATCCCTAACTTTTTCCTAGATTGCCCTCTCGGGTTTTCAATCTACCAGGATGATTATTTCTGTTTTTGTCTCTAATTTTTGCCTGGACCGCCCTTTCGGGTTTTCAGCCCACCGAGACGCTCATTTTTGCCTAAGCCGCCCTTTCGGGTTTTCAACTTAGCGAGCTATTCTTTTATTTTTTAGGCGAAGTATTTCTTGACTGCATCGGCATTCACAGGACGAGTGAACTCTTCACCATCCATAGTTGTAAGAAGTAATGCACCGCCAGAGAAGGCTCTCTTAACAACATATGGGCCTTCATAATTAGAAGTCCACTTGCCCCTAAAATCATTGGTAAAAGTCGAGATCCTTTTGAGCACAAGGTCGCCTTCTCTGAACACATGAGGTCGAACCTTCTTGTCAAAAGCTTTCTTCATTCTCTGTTGATATAATTGGCCATGACACAAGGCCGTCATTCTTTTCTCTTCAATCAAATTCAACTGGTCATATCTGCTTTGGCACCATTCAACCTCAGACAATTTAGCTTCCATCAAAACTCTCATAGAAGGGATTTCAACTTCTACCGGGAGCACTGCTTCCATACCATAAACAAGAGAGAAAGGGGTTGCCCCTGTTGAAGTGCGGACGGATGTACAATACCCATTCAAAGCAAAAGGGAGCATCTCATGCCAATCCTTGTAAGTAACAACCATCTTCTGAACAATCTTCTTAATATTCTTATTAGCAGCTTCAATAGCCCACCAGAATGACTCATCATCATTTTTTCTTCTTCTTTTTTCTTCTTCTTCTTCTTTTACTCTTTTTTTATTCATTTTTTCATTTTTTTCTTCTTTTTTTTCTTCATTTTTGCAGACATTCTGGCTTCAGCGGCAATCTATGCTCCACAATATCAGTATCAAGACCAGACATGTCTTGATATGACCAAGCAAACACATCAACATATTCTTTAAGAAGCTCCACAATCCTCTTCTTAACGTCTGACTGAAGCAGTGCCCCAATCTTGACTTCTTTCATATCATCCTCTGAACCCAGATTAACCAATTCCACTGGCTCTTCATGAGGCTGAATGGTTTTTTCCTCGTGCTTAAGCAACCGAGAAATTTCATCTGGAATCTCCTCAATACCCTCTTCTTCAGCTCCAAACACAGGGAACTCAAAGTTGGGAGGGGGCATATGGTCATTGTTTTCAATGGGTTTAACAATCAATCTGCACAATGATTTATGTTTGATTTTAGAATATGAACAAAAAGTTCAAGTATCATGCAGATAAAAGTGATTATTACATTATTATTATTTTTTTGGTTTTTTATGTTACCATTTTTCAGAAATAAAGCAAAAAGGGAAAAACATAATATGGATAAACAAAATTACACTTTATTGATGATGATAAAATCTGAAACAAAGCCCTCACAAATTCACTTTCACCTTGGGCAGAGTGAAAGGATTTTTTAAAGAAACAAAAACAAATTACTTTGAAATATGAACGATAGTAGGAACATCAACAGCTATCCAATTCTGGCAGACTTGTCCATGTGTCACGAAATTGGGGAGTTCTTCCTCTTCATCATCTTCAATGATGGCAGCAGTATAGTGATCTTTGTGGATGAATCCGGCGCTGCGAAAGGTCTCATTAATACACTTCAAATCTCTTCTGACTATACCAGGTGTAAAGCCTAAACCAGTTTTGCCCAAGTTATCAACCACATCAATGACTCGACCCCAACCGTCAGACCGACCAGTTTCTAACACATGCAGAGCATCTTTCAAAGAAGACATGGGTAACTCATTCTTCTTAACAGCTTTGTCATCAACAGAAAGAGCTTGGAATAGGGTTCCAACAGTTTCATCAGCATTAACATACGAAAAGGATGAAAGGTGGCTCACCAACATCGCTTGCTCACCTCCAACAATTACCAGCTTATCATGCTTAACAAATTTCAATTTCTGATGAAGAGTTGAAGTCACTGCCCCAGCCTCATGAATCCAGGGTCGGCCAAGCAAACAACTATAAGCAGGATAAATATCCATTACTTGAAAAGTAATCTGAAAGAAGCACGATCCTATTTTGATTGGAAGATCAACTTCTCCAATCACAGTCTTTCGAGATCCATCAAAAGCTTTAACAACAACTCCACTATACCTCATGGGAGGACCTTGGTAAGAAAGCCTTGATAAAGTAGATTTTGGCAACACATTCAAAGAAGAGCCAGTATCAACCAACACATTGGAAAACGCATCTTCTTGACAGTTCATGGAGATATTAAATCCAAATTGTGATTTCTCCCCTCCTCGGGTAACTCTTCATCACAGAAACTCAAATTATTACATGCGGTGAGGTTGGCAACAATGCCATCAAACTGATTAACAGTCACATCATGCTCAACATATGCTTGTTCAAATACCTTCTGGAAAGATTTCCTATGAGCTTCAGAATTCATCAGTAAGGACAACACTGAAATCTTGGACGGGGTATGCAAGAGTTGATCTACAACATTGTACTCACTCTTCTTAATTAATTTCAATACTTCATCCTCATAGGCCTTCGAACCACTGGACTGACCAGAAACATCGACATTACTCTCATCTTGATGTTGTTTGCCAGCAATAACACTCTCCACAATCTTTGGAGGCTCAGGAGCAAAGACTCGACCACTCCGGGCCACTCTACTCACATCAGCGATGCTTACCACAGAAGACAAAAAAGGAATGGGCACTTCCTTACCATCTTCTACCATGGTAGCATTGTACTTATACGGAACAGCTTTGTCAAATTCATAGGGTATCGGACCGGGCAACCGAATAACCAAAGGCATAACAGCGGTCTTCCGACTATCATAAGAGATAACAACTCTTTCAGGAATATTAAAGTGTGGTGCAATAACATTCACCTCATTCTGATATTCATCTCTTTTAGCAGTGACCTCAATCAAATTCTCATCCATCATTCTTTGAATGTCCTTCTTCACTATCACACAACCACGCGGATTCACGGAACAGATGCAACAAGTTGCATTGTCATGATCAATATCATGGTATTCACTCAAAAGTGCATGCATTTCCACAAGAGATCTTCGAATCCAACGGATATCAAATTTTTTGAATGTACCTGGACAACCATAAACCATATTGACAGTCGCCTTGCCGTGATTAGGCAGCGGATTCGATTGGACATTAGGATTGGAATCTTCGAAAGACAAAATACCACTTCTAGCCAACCTTTGCACTTCCATCTTCAATGGATAATAGTTCTCAGTATCATGTCTAGCTCCTCCCTGATGGAAAACACAATGAGCTTCAGGCTTATACCACCATGGTGAATCTTTTGGAGCAGCAGGTGGTGGACGGGTCTGAACAAGATTCTTCTGAATTAAACAAGGAAGCAACTCTGTATATGTCATCAGAATCAGATCAAAATCTTTCTGAAAATGGCCCCGTTGATTGTTTGGTTGATTAGAACGTTGTTGCTGAGAAGGAGCTGCCTGAACAACAGGAGCTGAACTGATAACAGGAGTGACAGATGCAACATGTTGCTGACACTGATTGTTTCTATGGCGAGGTCCTCTATACCTTTCTCGAGAAATGGCATTGGTCTCTTCTTCTTTCTTTTTGGCAAATCCTCCACTATATTTTTTGGAACTTCCAGTAGAATTGCCATCTTTTGACAAACGTCCCTCACGGACACCCTCTTCCAATCTCATCCCCATATTAACCATCTCAGTGAAATCACTTGGGGCACTAGCAATCATACGCTCATAATAGAAAAGACTCAGAGTTTTTAGAAAAATCTTGGTCATCTCCTTTTCTTCCAAAGGAGGGTTGATCTGAGCAGCAATCTCGCGCCACCTTTGCGCGTATTCTTTGAATGTCTCCTTATCTTTCTGAGCCATTGCCCGAAGCTGGTCACGATCAGGAGCCATATCCATATTATACTTATACTGTTTCACAAACGCCTCACCCAAATCTTTGAAAGTGCGAACTCGAGTACTGTCGAGTCCCATATACCATTTCAAAGCTGCACCAGACAAACTATCTTGAAAGTAGTGAATGAGAAGCTGATCATTATTCTTCTGAGCCGACATCTTACGAGCATACATAGTCAAATGACTCATCGGACAAGAGTTACCCTTATACTTTTCAAAGTCAGGGACTTTGAACTTATGCGGGATCTTCACATTAGGAACCAAGCATCACTCATAAGCATTATTTCCAAACAACTCTTTACCCCTCAAAGCTTTAATCTCTTTCTGCATTCCAGCAAACTGGTCTTGAATCTCTTCCATTCTATCATAAGCACTGGCATTTTCACTTAGGGCAGTGTGGAAAATCTGCTCTTCACCAAAAGGAACGGCATGAACCACAGGCGGTGGTACAGTCATCACAGGTTGAACGGTAGGAACAACTGGAATTTCAGGAGGTGGTGGTGGTTGATAACCCTCAGGAACAAAGTTATGAGGCATGCCCCAGGGGAAACCAGGAGGCATGGAGTATTGAGGAACACTAGCAGGCGCCACAGAGATGGGCGTGGAGACAATCTCAGAAATGACTGTCCTTTACAAAGGAGTTGAAAGTGGAGGAGGAGGAGGTTGATTCTGAGCAGCAACCATTACTCCCATCATAGCAGCGACTCTCTCTAAACATCCTTCAGACTTGATACTTCTTCACGAAGCTCACGATTCTCTTGTTGCGGCTGATCCATCTTCTTCTTCAGATTAGCCCGAGTATTATACTGGTGCGATAGCTTGGCTGAATGAAGACCAAAGGGAAACAATAAGACACCTAGAAAAGGCAAGAAACAATGCAGATTGATGCAAATGCTAATGCAAAAATGCAAACGTTTCATTCAACTTTCGAGGATCTTTAAAATATAAAGCAATTGCAAACTTCACAAAGAAATAACGCTTTTTTTTTTTGAAATACTGATAAATATCTCATTTTATTGAATATTATCTGTGATGTTTGCAAAAGGAAAATCTCTAAAATCCTTGAAAATCGACTGAAACAGAATGTCCATGAATGCACGAGCGCATGTATGCAGCAACCACAAACAAGATCACACAAAGCACACGAGTTCAAGGTTCTGAGTCACGAGCATGGAGTCAAGGTTAAGAGCCAACCCACAAAGGTATGTACTAAGGGTATAACACCTGTCGAACAAGGTTCTAAAGAAGTTCCCAGAGTCTACAACCCATCTTTCGGATATTATCGATTTCCCAACTTTCTTGGTAGTCAATAATATTCTCAAGAGAGTCTCGTCTGAGTGTGGTATCGCGTAACAACTGATTCAAGTCTGCACCTGAACAGCCACCGCACCACGTCCTAATAAAGCCAAGATGGGTTAAGGGTACTAAAGTCTTCAGCTTCGGGTCCTCGGATCAGAAAGTATATCGGGTTTGCCATTTCTGGTCTGCCATTACTACCACTTGGGAGGAGTGCCTCAACTGAGTCCTCGGGAATGGTCTCCAGAGTCGACAGCTCTCTAGATCAACCCCCCGAAATGCGTAAGACATGCACGTCAGAATATCTCCCAAGAAAACCTCATCTGGATGTGAATTTCGTGAACACCAAACGTACCAAGACGGCGCGTAGGTCCCACTACTTTCCCCCTAGTCTTAGGTGTATACTCAAGCCTGGGTATTGGGCTTATCTCACCACACAGAAGAATTCCCAAACAGAACAAACAAATCAGACAAAAAGCAATAAATAAATCAAAGTGTGCTAAACCCCTCAAGGGATGGACTAGCAAGAGGTCAATCTATCCCCAGCAGAGTCGCCACTTTTCTGTAGCGGTAAAAATCGTGAGTGTAAGCTATTGATTAACTTAACTCAAGGAAAACAGAGTCGCCACCGCGCTTTTATTTATTCCACAAAGGAAAGGGAAAAAAGAGCCAATAAATCCTAAGAAGTCTAAAAAAGCAAAAGCTAAAAAAGACAAAGAGAAATGGGTAAGGGGGTTGGTTATGTAAAGGGAAGGTTTTACGCACCCAATACATCTATAGTACTCTATAGGAGCCCTTTGATGTATTCATGCTTTTTGGTCTGAAAATGGTTTATTTGTAAAGATATTGAGGAGATGAGAGGAGAATTATTTTTTAATATTTTTGCGTTTGGAGAGACTTATCGCGTCATGCCTACGTACCCACGATGTGCAATGTAGGATCAAAACCTCGTAGTTCGTGGTACAAAGAACAAAAATTTGTTTGTTATGCTTGATTTTAAATGTAAAGACAAGTTGTCATTTCCAAGCGAATAATTCCGCTTAAAGAAATGAATCATGTTTAAACTTATGAAAAAGTTTTAAAAGAAAAGTGCACAAAGCACAAAAAGAGTTTGATGAGTTTTGTATTTTTTATGTCTTTCTGAAATGGTCAAAATATGATTAATATTGATTGACATTTATTAAAGAAAAGAAAGTTTAAAAAACACTTGACCAAATTCAAGGTTTTATTATGAAAGCGGTTTTAAGTTTGAAAACAAGAAGGTTTTGAAAAAGAGAGGAGATTTTGAAAATTGAAGAAGGGGTGGAGAAGAAGTGACTATCCTAGTGCATAAGATAAAAGCTAAGGATAAGAAAGATCTGACCACATGGACAAGCTCCATAGCATAAGCATTTTTTCCTTTTTGATTTGGTATTGATTCAAAATATAGTCTTCAAAAGAGGACTCCAAGTATCCAAAATCCAAGGTTTTCCATCACAAACTCCCAAGCATAGGTTAGGATCCTAATTCTAAATCCAAAGTCGGTAATCAAGAGTATAGGTCCTCCAATGCAAAGGATAGTGGCCATAGTCCAACAATTAAGAGCACAAGTCTTTTAGTGGTTTAATCCTTTATTAATGTTTTTTAAGTCCAAAATGGATAAAAGGAAAAGGCATAAACATAAACATGTGTCCAACGGACAAAGGAAAAATATGCGGAAGCATAAACATGTGTCCATCGGACAAAGGGAAAATATGCGGAAGCATAAACATGTGTCCAACGGACAAAGGAAAAATTGCATAAAAGTAAAAGAGAGATAGGGAGCTAGAAGGAAATGTAAAGTTAGAAGTTAGTGGTTAGTAGCACAAGGCTCTAGTGCCATAAGCCTTCACCGATTATTCCGTTTCGCTTTATAAACTATAGTGATTAAACAATGCACTTAGGCCAAGGTTAATGAACTTGACAGAAGATTGGTAGAACCAAAGTCTCTACAACGCCAAGTTTCAAAAATTATGGACCTAATGCAAAAGATAAATCACCATTGGGTTAACGCGACCAATCAAGGTCCGGACCACGAAAGTTCAAATTTAGAATTGGATAAAGAGGGACAAATGTTGCGCTATATTAAGAAATCACTGAGTAATTTACGGAGTAATTACCCTACAATAAGGCCGGTCAATAGCTCTTTGTGCTAATGCATGCTAGATGAACGATGTGTAGATCGTCATCCAAAAGCAATACCGCACAAAAAGAAAATAGGTGACGATCTTGTCTTGATCAAAATTCAACAAAGGAATTCTATAATCCATAAGACTTTCATCGATCTCAATAAAAGAGAAATAGATGAAGAGAAAGCCAAATTAAATCACAAAATTATGTGATCTAAGGCTAAGAACAAAGGAAAATGGAAGAAAAAGGAAAAGGAACCAAAACAGCCCCAAAAACAAGCAAAAAACACAATTCTGCCTTTGTGCAATCGATTGCACAAAATGTGCAATCGATTGCACCTGTACGGAATCAGCAAATCAACACAAATTTTACACTGCACAATCCATTGCGCAAAAGGTGCAATCGATTGCACCTGTTCAAAAAATAGAAAATCAGCATTTTAAGAGGCAAATCCTTGATCAATCATTTCATCAAACATCTATTGATCATGGATTTAATTGTGTACGAATTTTAAAATAAAACAACCGTAAAAACCTGCAATCGAACACAATTACAAGATCCAAAGGATCAAGTAACACAAAGCAACCAAAGATCTACATGATGAATGATGGAGATGAAGCTTTAACAATGGTGTGAGATGAATTACCACTTCAAATCTGAAAATTCCTTCAAATTGCTTCAAGATCTACACTCTAAAGCCTTGATCTACTATAATTAATGAACAAAAACAAGAATGGATGAAGGTTTAGCTCAAAGTTGAACAAGATTCAATGTGAATTCTTGTTAACTTTCAAAGGAAGAAATGTGAGCTTTGGTGAATTTTGTGGTTGGGGAGAGAATTTGCAAGAGATTTGTTGGCTCTCAAAAGCTTCAATGAATGAATGAAATGAAGCCTCAATTTATACAGTTTACGCTTGGGAATTTGGTGGTTTGGAATTTGGTTTGAAAGATCAAAATTAGGCTTGGAATTTGATTTTGGAGGTAAATTAACAAAAGAGTGATGATTAGTGAAGGTGTATGGTGGGAATTAATTGTGATGAGGTTGGGGAATTATTTTTGGGTGATCTAGAATATTCTCATGTGATAAAATTGGTGCCAAGTGCTTCAAAATTTGAAAATTGCTGAATTTGGCCAATTTTGCCTCTGTGCAATCGATTGCAGTGCTGACGCAATCCATTGCGCCTGTACAAAAATTCAAAAATTGGCACGAAATGTGAGGGGTGCAATCGATTGCTATTTTAGTGCAATCGATTGCATCAGTGAAAAATGGCAAAAATTGCTTTATTTGACTTGATTGCTCCAGCTTTGGCTCGATTCTTTTGCTTGTCAAAGAAGGCATGGAAATAAACACATGAACCTTGGAATTCCTTGGATAATAATCAATTAAAACTTGAGGAATCCTTGATCGGATAAAATTTGACATGATTACGGATCAACTTCAACGTTGTACAGATGAAATTCATTCGAGCTGCGGGGCTGTTGTTTTGGTATTTTTAACCTGTTCTTCCCCTAAAAATGTTAGTGAAAGAAAACAAAATATTTTTGGATTTTGATTAAAGGTTAGTAAACATAAACAATTAAGCAATAAAACAACTAACAAACACACACAAACCCAAAGATCCCTGCAAGGCGCAATCCTATAGAAGAGGGAACTAATGTGTGATCTTGTTTGTGGTATGAGATGCAAAATGATATGTGGGATCTTAGGGGTAAAAATTAGGGAATTACACCCAAACCAAGAGAAGTTCAAGAAATGCAATTCACAGAGAAGAGATCATTCCAGGAAATTTTGAGAATTTGGAAGAAACTCAAGAGATGCTATTCACGGAGAATAGATCAACTCTGGGGAGTAGAGTTTCTTTGACAATTTCTAAGAGTGACAGTCTGAGAAAGGGTTCACCGAGAATTCTGCCTTTCTCTTTGTTCCATATTGTTTAACCCCAAGAGAAGGGAAGACTGTATCTGGTAATCCTATGGGGGATCTAGTTTTGTTTGTATTTAAGAGTGACCAACAAGGCTTTACCTAGTACTAGACGTAGTTGCCGGGGAAAACTCTAAAATAACTATACTAGTATTACACAGTGGATATGTGACAAGTATATAAAAGGATGTGAAAGAAGACTTACAGTGAAACAGCCCCACAATACAGTTATATGGATATGAAAGCAATAAATGAAAGCGGATAAACACTTACCCGTTGTAGAGCTTCCATGCTGTTTGGTTAGTTGTTCAACAAAGAAAGCTTTGATAACAATATTGTATTTAAAATCAAAGGATAAAGTACTTTGAAAAGATTATTGGGGCTTACAGCTCAAGGAGAGGCCCAAGTTTTGTTTGAAAACGGCGATCGCGCCGAGGTTTTTGAAAACACAGTGGGTCTTATACAATGACTGAGGCCCAAAAATGGTTTCAAAGAGGTATTGGGGTCTTACACTCTATTAGAGGCCCAAATAAATTTAAAGAAAAGAAATGGGGCTTAAAACACGAGGGTATGCCCATTTGGTTTTGTTGAAAAGGCGACGATCACGCTGTTGTTTTTTGAAAATACAGTGGGACTTATACAATGTCTGAGGCCCGAAAGGTGGTGTATTTACAAATGGGATGGGTCTTACACTCTAATAAGAGGCCCAAAGTTTTAAAAAAGATTGATGAGGGTGAAAATCAAGGAAACCCTAATTTTGTTTTCCTTTAAAAGTAAATATTTAAAGAAAATCAATAAAAATGATAAAAATACCAAATAAGTTTGAATAAACCACTTGTGATTTTTGTTTAAGGTTTGAAAAATGAGGTTTTAATCACAAGATGAATTAAAACTCATTTGGTTTTGATTTTCAAGATGAATATTTACTTTTAAAATGTTTAAAAATAATTAAAAATGAATTTATTCACAAAAATACCAATTATATTAAATAAATAATATAAATTTGATTTTTTGTGGAATAAAATATTTCAACATTTTTGTGATTTTTTGCAAAAATAACCAATAAAAAATAATTAAAATTGAGGGAGTTATTAATTTTTCAAATCATTAAAAAATAATAAAAAGAAAAAAACCATTAAAAAGGGGTCTGGGGCGAGGGGGATTCGAACCCCAGACCTCTTGTGTGCAGTGTGTGCGCCTTACCACTGGGGTGGTGATACATCCGTGTATCAAACCCCAGCCACAAATATACAAGGCTTACCTTGTTCTTGGCCTAGCGAAGGCAAGGCAAGGCAAGGTTTTTGGTCAGAAACGTGAAGGTTATAACTTCCTCATTTCTCCATGGATGGAGACAAAATATATATGCATCTGGCCTAGAATTTCCCAAGGAATCCAATGGTGGTGGTGTTTTTTCCAGAAAATCAATCCTCCTCAAATCCCGATTGTGGTTTTGAAATAGACCATGAATTACATGATGAATTGGCTCAAACACAACACATATAACATGTATGAGAGGTGCATGATCAGTGGACCTTAAAGCAAGGCATATTTTAAAGAGTTCAAGTTGAGATGCTTACCTCTTTTGGAGCTTTTTGGGCAATCTGTCAAGTGCCTTGTTCCAAAGATGTTTTATTGCTTTGAACAATCTCAAATGATCCCTTAGAAGCTTTTAGGATGATTGGAACCAGCTGGAAACCTTAGGAATGGAAACTGGCCCTTTCTTGCAAAAGGGGCAAAAGTGGCCAAAATAACAACTCTCTCAAATAGTTTTCCATATGTGTGAAACCATTTGGGATAGTTCAAGGATGATATTTGGAGTGTGTTTGAGGTTTTATCTGGTTTGGAAAGTGACCGAATCAAGACATGGCTTGAAAAATGCAAAAGGCCCTATTTTGAGATTTTGAGAGGGGACTTTGTGATTTTGGTGTTACAGGTCACTTTTGAGAGTTTGGACAACTTAGATATGACATATTGGATGTGGTTGGATCATGAGGTGTGATGGAATTGCTCTCTAACTCAAAAACTCAGAGTTACCTTGCTAAAGAAGGTATTTTTGCCTAGAGAAAGAGATTTTGAGGAAAGCAAGTGTTGTAGTACTTTGGTGTGCTTAAATTGAGCACAAATGAGCTCTATTTATAGTAGAGCAGGTTTGTTTTGGCTGCAATAGTGAATGGCAACTGCAGCAGAGGTTTGGCCAATGGTTGCATTTTAGAATCTCAAGTCTCCTCTAGCCATTGACTAGAGGTTAAGGCACAGGCTGTTGGTCCCCTAGTTCAGAGATCATCCTTGACTCATTCAGTTGGAAATGGTTCAGTTCATGCCACCTTGGTGCATCCATTGAATGCTCCAAAACAAAATTGGAGTCTTGTCCCCTCTTTAGGCAATTTTAGGTTTGGCATGCTACTTTTAGTTTCAAAGACTTAAGAGGCTTATGGATCAGTGTTTGTCCCTCCTTGGTCCCTCCCTGAGGTGTTCAGATGGATCAACTTGTTTGTCATTTGCACAAATTGCTCAAATCAAGCAAAATGCACAAATCTGCCTAGCCATGACAGTTTGCAGCAAGGCACATTGCCATTGTCATATCTCATGGCTTAAGTGGAGTTTCATGAGGTTCTTGGCCATTTTGGAAAGCTTTCATATGATACAACATATGTGTGATCATAGTTTGTTTTGATACTTTTTGGATCCAAGTGAAAAATGCCCCTACATTTGGAAAAAAAGCAAGGCAGATTTGGACTTAGTGAAAATTTCACTAAGTGTTGGAAAAAAGTGACATTTTCACTTTTTGTGATTTTGGCCATTCCATAACTTGAAATCCATGGAGAATTGGAATGAGGTGTAGTTGACACTTTTAAAGTATGCCATGAGAGCTACAAATCCATCTTTGGATCAGCCAAAATGGTTGCTTGGATCTCATGTTATGATCCTTGGAAGTTGGTACCCTAGCCACTTTGTTCCATAACTTAAAAAAATTTCTAAGTTTTTATGGTTACCTCTTTTACAAGTTATCCCAATTTCATTGATTTTTCTTGATGAATGTTGATTCAAATGACACATTAACATTATTTTAGGGTTAAGGAACCATAATTGTGAAAAATCTCAAAAAGTCAAACTTTGACTTTTGTGCACAGTTGACTTTTTACCAGATGAATTCCAAACTATGCGATCCTCTATGAAATCAAGTCCTTGACCTAAATCAAACTTGATGGATTGATTTCATAGGTGTTATAGGGTGTATTGAATCATGTCCTAAGATTTGGGAGCATATCCTGGTCAAAAGTCAAAGGCACAGTTGACTTTTTTAGCGAAACCCTAACTGTGGTTCTGATGAACTTGAAACTTGAGAATCAAGCTTCTTGGATCAATCCATTGTTGCAAATGGAACAATGTGGTGTATTAGAGACCCTCAAATCATGCCTTGAGGTCTTGGCTCATGTTTTGTCCCAAAAGTCAACTTAGGGGTGAATTAGGTCAAGAAACCCTAATTCCTGATTTTTGATGAATGCATCCCCTGAGGCCAAATTGACTTTATGATTGGGTTCATGAGGTCCCTTGGAGTATCTTAGGTTATGTTTCGAAGCATTGGCTCATTCCCAGAGGAAAATTTCCACCTGGAGGCCCTGGTCGACCGAAACCCTGATTTGGTGACACTGGCGATCTTGAGGCTTAATCCACTTGGAAGGTTGCAGCCTTGTGCTTAATTCCTTGAAGTGGAAGTCCTCTTGATTCTTTGTGGATGTTTAAGAGGTTAGACAAGTTAAAGATCATGTCATTACTTGATTGATCCTT
The DNA here is from genome assembly GCA_022829125.1 of Lathyrus tuberosus. Taxonomy (NCBI): domain Eukaryota; kingdom Viridiplantae; phylum Streptophyta; class Magnoliopsida; order Fabales; family Fabaceae; genus Lathyrus; species Lathyrus tuberosus. Next base: position 16,550,337 of record JALAZF010000076.1, read on the forward strand.
TATCTAAAGCTCAGAGAGGGCTTGAAACCCTAATTATTGTTTGTAGTGAATGCTCACCCATCTTTGGGGAGACTGACGAGGCATGATGGTTCATCCATATTATGATGATGATTTGCACGATGATGGGAAATCTTAGTGGTCAAAATTTTGGGTATGACAGTGGGGAACCATTGACTATGGCCAAAGTTCCAAAGGGGAATGAGTATGAGCTCATATAGAGTTTAAAAAACTCTCTAAGTCTAAGTTGTGATGTAAGTGGCTATGAGGCCGAGGGAAGAGGGCTATGAGGCCAAGATGAAATCCTATGACTATGAGGTCAAGGAATAAGATGGCTATGACAGTGAGGTCAAAGCTTACATATGACTATGAGGTCAAGGTTAAAGGTGGCTATGAGGTCAAGATGATGTCCTATGACTATGAGGTCAAAGGAAGATGGCTATGAGGCCAAGGTAAGATGGCTATGAGGCCAAGGTAAGATGGCTATGAGGCCAAGATGGAAAGATGGCTATGAGGCCAAGATGATATCCTATGACTATGAGGTCAAGGGAAAATGGAAACCTTTGACTATGAGGTCAAAGGTGAAAGTGGCCATGACTATGAGGTCAAGGCTGATATCCTATGACTATGAGGTCAAGGAGGGAGGTGGCTATGTCTATGAGGTCAAAGCTGGTAAGTGGCTATGACTATGAGGTCAAAGCTGGTAGGTGGCTATGACCATGAGGTCAAAGCTGGTAGGTGGCTATGACTATGAGGTCAAAGCTGGTACGTGGCTATGACTATGAGGTCAAAGCTGGTAGGTGGCTATGACTATGAGGTCAAATCTGGTAGGTGGCTATGACTATGAGGTCAAAGCTGGTAGGTGGCTATGACTATGAGGTCAAAGCTGGTAGGTGGCTATGACTATGAGGTCAAATCTGGTAGGTGGCTATGACTATGAGGTCAAAGCTGGTAGATGGCTATGACTATGAGGTCAAGGCTGGTAATCCTATGACTATGAGGTCAAGGAGGGAGTTAATGAGCTTTCTATGACTTTGAGGTCAATAGAGAGGCTTTCCTTTAGAAGGAGGGGAAGATATCAATTTCTTATGGGCAAGAATGTTATAAATGAATTGAGTTTGAAATGAACAACATAAGTTTAAAAATTCAGAGAGAATGTACAACAATTAAGCATGATTAATCTCAAAATCATGATTCCAACCTCAATGTATGACAAGGTGGTACTTCTCAAGAACCAAATTTCAAGGCGAGTACAAAGGTTTAAGATCTAAGAATCGTGGGTTGAATATTGAGCCATAAACCTAAACAAAAGGCCTCATTCAAGATCACAAGTTAACCCTCAAACATCCCTCTAATATGTCCTAAGACACTTTGGAAAATTAGCTCAAGAAGATAAAGAGCAAAAGGGTTGTGCAAAAATGTTTCAAAAACTAAGTACAAATTATTCCACATTTTTTTAGAAAATTAGAAATAATTATTAAAACTAAGTAAAATGAAAATAAAAAATTCAGAAAACTAAATTAAACCTTGAAGTATTAGCATGAATTTTTTTGGGAGTTTTTAATTATCAAAAATTATTTTTAATAATCACAAATGAAATAAAAATTAAAAAAAGAAATAAGTGAAATGGAATTAAAGTGGGGGTTTGTTAGCAAAAAAAAAAAGAACTAAGTTAAGCTATTTCAAGCCTGGGCCTCACAGATGGGGGTGTGATTAATATTTTTGTGCAAGGCCCAATATCCAAAACCAAGACAGAAAAGAAAGAAAATACAAACGAAAAAGGGACTGGGGCAAGGGGGATTCGAACCCCAGCCCCTTTGGTTTCACGCGCACATTTCTTGCCACTGGGGTGGCCATACATCCAATGTATGAGCCAACCTCATAAATACTTAAGCCAAAACACATTCAGAAATATATTTATTTCAAACCAAACATGACTAAAACGTGACAAAGCTTATCAACCGGTCATTTAAAATTACCGACAACAGGACAAAACAAACCCGTTAACAAATCACATCGCCATGTTTTCTTCTAACCATGCAACGTGAGATTAAAAACTACAAATGATCGTGGATAAAGAAAAATTGGTGCATCCAAATATCTCCCTGTTGTTGTGCCATGTTTCGGATCCTTTTATTTCACCATGACTTAGACAAAGACATGAACTAAAGTACTATCTCACCCTACTTGGAACAAGGAAAAGTAACAGAATAATATCAACTTGAAATGAGGTCGAGATTAGGGTGAAGCCAACATAACATAAATGGATTAAAAAATGATACTAGATGCTTCTCTTCCTACCATGAGTCTAAGAAAGAACTAAGCTAGCATAGTGGTGACATGAGAGTGTTTTGCTCTCAAATGATAACATAAACACCATGCATTCCAACACTCCAAACTGACAGTGGCAAAGTTTCATATAGACTTAAACCTCCATTCCTATTATCATGTTCTAGAATTGTAATGATACCAATGTGGATCCAGTATGATACTCAAACCATCATTTTGAAGTAATATGAACAAGCAACTTTGAACTTAACAAACAACATTTCGAAACAAGCAACTTTAAACATTTGATCATACAAACTTTAACACGATAACAACCTTAGAGTCATATGAAACTCAAGCATAGGCATGGGAAACAACTTATCATAAACTCCCATTCAAACAGCCCTTAGGCAGCCGTCTTTAATACTCAAACTTAACATGGAAACATGAGCATTTATTATCAAACATAACTAACATGAAAAATCTCTCATGAACTGAACATTATCATACACAGTATCATCTAAAATTAATCAAAATGCAAGGTGTTTGAAGGATAAAAGCATGAAGGATAAAAAATATTATGACATGTTGAATATAGAGTGAGAGAAAGAATATTACCTAGTGGAATATGTCCACTGCACCCTCTTACTTTGAGATCTTGAAAACAAATGGAAACTGAATGTCTTATTCCTTCGTTTGTGGATGTTTGACTGTTGTTGGTTGGTGTCAAACAAGGGAGTTCACGAGCTCTTAGGTTTTGTAGAGCATGATGTTTATCCTGGGACTTTATTGTATGTCTCTTGTTCTCACGTTTTTGTTGGTGTATTGCAAGAGAGAAAGAATAAGAGAGGGTGAGCAATGGTATGCTTATGATATGTATTGGTTTGCCCCTTTTATTATTTTTTGTCACACCCAGAGAAACAGGTTTGTGGTTGTTCAAAAGGAAAGGAATGAGAAGAGGCTGTGGTTTTCTCGTGTGTTGTTGGTGTTACACAAAGAGAGATAATGAGAGGATGTTGGTTGATGTTCTGATACTTGCTTTTGTTCTCCTTGTTAGTGTTTTTGAGAGTGGAACAAGGCCCTATTTATAGGAAAAAGTTGAGGGTTTGAAGCATGGCCAGAAATGGAAAAAAAGTCAAGTTTGCCCTCTTGAAGAGCTTCCATCGTGTGAGCTGGTTTTGCTGAACCAAAAGTCTTCAAAGCTAAGGTCATAGGCTCTATTGCAATGTGGGCTGATTGGATTAGTTCAGGCTCCAAGTTTCAATGAGAAAAAGAAGCTGCCATGCCTTGTGTAAAGTTTCTCTCCCCTTGGATGTCCATTTGATCCACTTGCATAATACTTTAATATTTTAATGTCTCAGCTTTAGCAAAATCATGGCAGAGGTTTGTAGCATGCTAACCTTGTGTTTAAATATCAGAATAGTGAGGCACTTGGTGATTTTCTAATTTTTCTAAGTGCAATACAAAGTGCCAACATACTAACTTTAGTGCGCCATAACTTAATAACCATGCATCCAAATTGTGAGATTTTTGATCCTTTGCAAAATAGGCATTTGATAAAACAAGTTTCATGTGGAAGAAATCTTGAGATGAGGCTTGGAATCATTAGAAAATCATCCATGAAGTTGGGTACCAAGGGCTGTCCAAGAAACTTAGAAAAAATTCTAAGTTATGAAAATTTCACAACTTGAAACAACCATCTTTAGGACATCATAACTTGAGATAGGTTTATCCAAATGAGGAGTTCCACACATGCTTGGAAAGCTTGAAGAACAAGGAACAACTTTCATGTCCAAAGATTTTTGATTTGAAGCTTGGAACTAGGTGAAAATTTGAGTTAAAGTTGGATGAAAATTATGGTGAAAATGCTGAAAATTTCATTAAGTCCCAAAGGCAACTTATCTTCCAAGTCTCATAACTTAAAAACCATGCATTTTTTGAAGAGGGGTCCTCTAATATGTTTTGAATATCATGGAAAGATCTTCCATTTGAGCTTTGAGTCACTCTATTTGGATGTGTGGTTTGAAAGTTATGACCTTCCCAATTTTGCACAAGAAGTGAATTTTCCACACTTAGAAGGTTTCAAGGACCAAACATTGCCCTTTTTGCAAGAAACCTTTCAAAACTTGATTTCTCATGCCATAGTTCATCAATGAGACATGTCATAATGGATTGAGGACTTGGATGTTTCATCTTGGATCAAAATCTCAAAGGTTAAAGTCTTAGTCAAAACCCGAGTTTCACTTGTGAATGCACTTGACTGATCTCTGATGATCTTGCTTCTTTAATCACATCTAAGGCTAATAGATGGTCTCTAGGGATGTCCATTATCACATGGATTCATGTCCTAGGGCTTGAGAACAACTCTTGATCAATATCAAAGGTCATGATTATCTTGTCATAACAAAACCCTAATTGGAAGGAGAGTGAACTTGTGGCTCAGGGCTCTTGGTGATGAGAGCCAGTCACACTTGAATTCTTGTTGAGTAAGACCTCTAGGATGTAGGTGAGCTCAAATAGTTGCACTTGGGAGCCTTAATTGTCTTTCTCTCCTTGAATCAGATGATAGCTTTGTTTAGGAGACTTTGCCTTCTTTCTGTGTAAACCCTAGTTTTCAACACAAAAGAAACAAACTAGAAATGATATGGGTTAGTTAACAATGCATAAAATATTGAAGCCTAAATGCAAGTGCAAGATGTTATGACATCTAAGGGGTAAAATTTGGGGTACAACACCAATTCTTCTGTAAAATTCTCTTGATGGCTTCTCATAGACCATGTAATCCGGCGCAGATAAGACTTGAAGATGATCATTATGCAATTGAAATATAGAATTACATTTCTTGTGATATCCTCTACTAGCTCCCTAGCAAGTTGTTACTTCAGTTGATCTTGGCAAGTTCCCATGGATCTTTATCTTTCAATAAGGAAATCAGGCTCATGATGGAAATCCTAGTGAAGTCATGATATTATACCCCGAGTGGAGTGCTCTTCTCCCCAGAGAAGGTTGAAACCTTGGAGTAGATCTGTTTGTTCAGCATGTTCATCCCTAGTGATGTTTCTATCTGGTGAAGTTGGCTGGGTATCCTTGTTGAGATGTTTATTTCATCTCTAGTTTTGCTTCCCTTTGTCTGTTTTGTCAGCATAAGCATAAACATGGCATACATGCATTCATACATATGCATGGCATCCGAGCATTTTTGTTACAATTCTGGTGTTTACCCGTTTCGTTCACTTTGGTGTTTATCTCCCCAAGTGACTGGGTTTTTCTTTTCTCTACAATAGAGATGTCAGCCTTAAGCATAAAGTGCCCACCCTTTCTAAATTCCCCACATAGTTTGATCCGCGTGGATGATGGTTGCTTCAGTTATTTTTTTCCATGTTTGGATAAGATAAATCCCCATTTGAGTTCATTCCTCAATGGGTAGAGTCTTGTTTGACCGTTTCTTTCTAGTTGGTTCCTAGATTGAACTTTGGTCCCTAGCAAGTGTTGCTTTTGAACCTGATTAGGTTGTCGAACCTAGTTTGAGCGTGCATTTATTTTGCACTGTGTCTCGCAGTAAGAATCTTTTATAGATCCCTATTGAAGACAAAATCCATTCTCCAACAAGGTTGTTATAACATCTCCTTGGAATTTATACCCAACAACAAGTGGCAGTCTCCTTGAGAAGCTTGTTTTGTCATTGATATTTTTGCGACGATAAGTGGCAGTCTCTCCCGAGAAGCTTATCCGTCCTTAGTGTTTCCTTCAAATTTTGCAGTAACATGTGGCAATCTTTTGGAAAAGCTTGTTTTATATGGCGATAAGTGGCAGTCTCTCCTGAGAATCTTATCCGTCCTTGGTGTTATTTAACCTTTACAATTGGTACTCCCTTGGAAGTCTGTCAGAAGGATTTTGTTGAAGACCCTACAAATGGTTTCTCTTTATTTGAGTTACCCTATCCACAAGGATTTTATTGCAAGAGATGATTCCTCAACAAATCCTTTATCTAGTTTACTTCTATCAAATGGCATCTCTTTAAGAAAGTTGATGAAGACTCTAATGGTTTTTCTCTTTATTTGAGAAAATTTGCTCATAAAGCAATCATCCTGCATCTCTTTTGTGAGATCCCCAGTAAGGTCCAGTTATTACTAGCATGCCCATAGGAAGCCCAATTTATTGGTGTTGGAAATCTTTTATTCCCCAAGCCCAGTTGTAACTGGCACCTCTGTTGAGATCGTCTCCTGCCTAAGTCTAGTTATCACTGGCATTTCATTAAACTTTGGTTGTTACATGTATCCCCTTGAAGCCTAGTTGTCACTAGCATCTCTGTTTTATAACCCAATTGGCATTTTTATTGTTGAATATGATCGTTACCACATATCTAAAGTTTAGTTGTTACTAGCAATCTCTGGTGAAGTCCAATTGTTATTGGCACTCGTTGCATATCCAGCCGTTATTGGTTTTGTTTGTCTGGTTGTCACCAGTCTCCCATTTTGAAGTCTAGTTGTTAGTAGATCCCTATTTATTTTGCTTGTCTGGTCTTCACTAGCTTCTCCTGTGAAGTCTAGTTGTTACTAGTTTTCCTTTTAATATTGTTTGTCTGGTTTTTACTAGTGTTCCCATGAAGTTTAGTTGTTACTAACATCACTGTTTGCAAGTCCAATTGTCATTGGCATTTTCAATTTTGTTGTTATCAGTTTCTGTTCATCTAGTTGTTGCCAATATCCTTGTGAAGTCCAGTGGTTACTGGCAGTGTTTAAAATCCAATGGTTATTGGTATCTAAATTCCAGTGATTACAGGCATTGTTTGAAAGTCCAGTGGTTACTGGCATTGTTTGAAATCCAAAGGTTATTGGTATCTAAAGTCCAGTGGTTACTGGCATTGTTTAAAATCCAATTGTTATTGGTATTGGTAATCTGGTCATCACCAGTCCCTTTTCAAAGTCCAGTTGTTACTGGCATTGTTTGAAATCCAATAATTATTGGTATTGGCAATCTGGTCGTCACCAATCCCTTTTCAAAGTCCAGTTGTTACTGGCATTGTTTAAAATCCAATTATTATTGGTATCCAAAAACAGTTGTCACTGGTGTCGCCTCGGAGATCCAATCGTTATCGATATCTTAAGTCCACTTGTTACTGGTATTGCCTAAAATCCAATTGTTATTGGTATTGCTCGTCTGGTCATCACCAGTCCTTTTTCAAGTCTAGTTGTTACTGAAATTGTTTAAAATTCAATAGTTATTGGTATCCTCCTAAAACCCAATCGTCACTGGTATCACTTCACAAATCCAATTGTTATTGGTACCGGAAATCCAGTTGTCACTTATATCATTTCAGAAATCCAATTGTTATTGGTATCTAAAGTTCAGTCGTTACTGCCATTGTTTAAAATCCAATGGTTACTGGTATCCAAAGTCTAGTGGTTATTGGCATTGTCTAAAGTTCAGTGGTTACTGGCATAGTCTAAAATCCAATGGTTATTGGTATCCAAAGTCCAGTGGTTACTGGTATCATTTAAAATCCAATGGTTATTGGTATCCGAAGTCCAGTGGTTACAGACATTGTCTACAATCCAATGGTTATTGGTATCTAAAGTCCAGTGGTTACTGGCATTCCCTTAAAGTCTAGTGGTTACTGGCATTATCTAAAGTCCAGTGGTTACTGGCATTCCCTTAAAGTCCAGTGGTTACTGGAATTGTCTAAAGTCCAGTGGTTACTGGCATTGTTTGAAATCCAATGGTTATTGGTATTTAAATTCTAGTAGTTACTGGCATCGTTTAAAATCCAATTGTTATTGGTATTGGTAATCTGGTCATCGCCAGTCTCTTCTCAAAGTCCAGTCGTTACTGGAATTGTTTAAAATCTAATTGTTATTGGTACCTAAAGTTTAATTATTATTGGCGCTCTTATCCAAGTTTGCTTGATATCGGAAGTTTGGTTGTCACCAACGTCCCCTGGATGTCCAGTAGTTACTGGCATTGACCTGTCAGAAGCCGGTTTTTACCTTTGCTTGTGGTATAGGTCTAATTCATTCGGCACTCACAGAGTTTGTAATTACCTTATCTCTTCCTGATGTTTCTTGAAGATCCCGTTTGAACTCTTCATTTTAAGGAAATTCCAGAAGTTTAGATGTTTATTCCCTTGTGAAAACTCAAATGTTTGTTTGATCTCTTGTTAGAAGATCATTTCTTGGTTTCTTTGATCTCTTGTTAGAAGGTCACTTTTCTGTGCGTGTGATTTCTTGTTAGAAGGTCATTTCTTATTTTGTTTTATTCTCTTGTCAGAAGATCAATCCTTTGTTTAACTTGATCCCCAGTGGAGACCGTCTTTCGGGTTCAACCTCCAATGAGGATCTTTTCTTGCTAGAATGTCATCCAATCATACTTGAACTGATGATCAATCATTCTATATACCTCTATTGGAGCCCGTCTTTCGGTTCTACTTCCAATGAGGATTCTTTTTCTTTTGTCCAAGAGTGTCATCCAATCATTGCTTGAACTTGTTGATCAACTGCTTTGGATATTTCCCATTGGAGACCGTCTTTCCGGTTCAACCTCCAGTGAGGATCTTTTCTTCTAAAGTTTCAACCGGTCATGTCTTGATCTTGTTGATCCATCACTTTGGATGTTTTGTTTAGTTTCTTTCCCCAGTGGAGACCGTCTTTCCGATTCTACCTTTATTGAGAATTTCTTTTTCTTGCTAGAATATCATCCGGTCATACTTGAACTGATGATCAATCATTCTAGATACCTCCATTGGAGCCCATCTTTTGGTTTAACTTCCAATGAGGATGCTTTTTCTTTTGTCCTAGAGTGTCAGCTAGTCATCACTTGAACTTGTTGATCCACTACTCTGGACATTTCTCAGTGGAGACCGTGTTTTCGGTTCTACCTTCAACGAGGATCTTTTATTCTAAAGTGTCAACTGGTCATGGATTGAACCTGTTGATCCATCACTTTAGATGTCTTGTTTTATTTCCCCAGTAAAAACCGTCTTTCCGATTCTACCTCCAGTGAGGATATTTTCTGTTCTAGAATGTCATCCGGTCTTGCTTGAACTTGATGATCAATCACTCTAGATACCTCCATTGGAGCCCATCTTTTGGTTCTACTTCAAATGAGGATATTTTATTTTTCTCCATCCTAAGAGTGTCATCCATTCATTGCTTGAACTTGTTGATCAACTACTCTGGATATTCCCCAGTGGAGACCATCTCTTAGTTCAACCTCTAGTGAGGATCCATTCCTTCTAAAGTGTCACATGGTCACACTCAGACCTGTTGCTCAATCACTTTAGATTTTCCTCAGTTTGTTTCAGCTTTCCCAGTGTTGTTGTCATCCCCAATAAGTGGTTACTCATTGTGTTGACTCTATCCCTATTTTCTTTTGTTTTCGTTTGCATTTTGCATTTATCATCCCATCATTTTCATCATGCTAGAGTTCATTGCATGTCAGCATTGCACAGTTTCCTTTTGTCCATAATATAGCATGTCATTGCATCTAAGGGAAATTTTTTTGGTTATCTGTATTTAAATACCTTTCACCATGATTTCATGAGGATTCTCATCACTCATGTCATCTAATAAAGATATTTAAATAGGGGCAACTGTCATACCCCAAATTTTACCCTTAGATTCTTTGATCTTTTACATATCATTCTAGGTCAATCACTCATGCATAACTAACCAAATTATTTTATAGTGTTTTGTTTTGATTCTCTTGTGAATTAGGATTTACTTTAAGAGGCTTCAAGGGTTGATCAATCAAGGTTTTGGACAGATCACCGATCAATCAAGTCCTCATACTTCTAAGAGATCTCCTCTCCTCAATAATCCAGTGTATTTTGGTTTCATCACAAGTTCCTCAAGGCTCAGGTCATACAAGACTGAATCAAGGATCAGACAGGGTTTTCAAGTCAAGGGTGTATGCGGTGTGGTTTGAAATTCAGTGGAAGTTTGAACTAATCTTGGTCAAACAAGTAGTCTGCTTCAGTATCAAGATATCATGTTGTGGCGGAGGCATTTGTCTCAAAGTGAATAATCATCAGGCTAGTTGACTTTCAATTAGGGTTTTGGTGCAGTGGCAGAACAATTCAGGTCACATGTGTTATTGATCATTGTAAGGGCAAGAAAGTGTCAGTTTCAAGAAATTTATTTTTGAAGATCATCAAGTGATCAAAATCAGGGTTTCGTGCCAATTCAAGTTATCTGATGAAATCCAATTGCAGAGCCATCAAAAGGCAAGGCATTGAGTCAATATTTCAAGTTGTTTGTGAAATTCTGGCCTATGCAGACAACAGATGTCCTAACACATGTCAAGACATTGTGCTACATAATCATTTAAACTTAGAGGTGCAACAACAGACTGATACCTTGAGTATCAGAACTGCATAATAACAGATGTCACGACATCTGATCCAATATGTCAGTCAAGAACAATAACAAAACTGTAAATTGCAGAATGTTAAATAAGACAGTATGTGTTGACCCAGTTCGGTGAAATTCACCTACTCTGGGGGATACCAATCCAAGAAGAAGACTTCACTATCTTGTAGTATTACCCTAAAGTTAAACTCCCCCGTTTACAACTTTATCCTAATCACTACCCTTAATGAACATCTTTATCACAGTTAAACTCCATCGTTTACAACTCTGATATGAGTGACCTACTCACTTCCTTAATCATTACCTGTGATATCTCTATCTTCTGCTAATTCAGAATCTCTATCATGCTTTCTTGACCAACACTTCATCTTGGACTTGCTTCAAAGCTTCGTCCAAGAATGATACACAGACCATTGCCTAAAGGCTTTTGGTTCTGTCCCTGTGCCTATGCCTTCCACTCTGTATCTCATATTACAGAGGGAGACTTACAACTCCTAAGAGAGCCAACGACTCTCAAACCCTAAACCCTTATTCAACACAAGAGAACTAGGTTACAAAGTTACAAGTGATACAAAAGGTACATTCGATATCAAAACCCTAGGTCTAAGTCTTCTTAAATAGTATTATGTTGGGCTTTCTATCTTTGATCCTGTGATTCCTTGATCCGCTCCTTAATTCTTGCAACAGATTAAAACCTGCTAACTTAGTAAGTCAGTCAGGATATCGAGTCACCATGTTGGGACATCTCCTTCGACATCTTTTTCTTCTGTAGATTCTTTAATTATATTATCAGAATGTTTTAGAAAAATTTAGTAAAACAACAAGTGCTTTCAATCTCCCCATTTTGACAAATTTTGGCTAAAACATTTTCTTCTGCTTTCTGCAATCAGCAAGACTCCTACATCAAGACTCACCTTGAGAATTAATTGGAGCTAAGGTCTGAGAGAGTCTCCCCCTCAACATATTCCCCCTACTTTCAAGAGAGGTCTTGAGAACCAGAAGACTCCTCCAGAAAAGAAACAGCAGTTGAAGGCTTCGTAACACTAAGAGCATAGATTGCGTAACTCAGGTCACAAGACACATCCTGCTTCACAACTCAGATCACAAGACACAAGGAAAAAATTGTTAAGATGTCAAAACATCTTAACCAACATTCTTGTAAAACAACTGTAGGAATGATGTACCCAATCCCAGATAGCATCAGAAAACCATTCTCCCCCTTTTTAGCCAAAACTTGGCAAAAGTGACCAAGACAGCCCGAAACCCAGACGCAACATACCTAGATTTTGAAAAACCCCATATGTCACTGTAATACCCCAAAATTTGCTCTTCCCTTTTGGCATCATAGCATGGCATTATCATTTATCATATCATATCCACCTCATTAGCATTGCATTGCATTTAACATAGAAAAATGAAGCATGGCATCCTTCTTACCATCAGGGCATGTGATCAGGTGGAAGGTGGACAATCAAGGGATCATTCAAAGCACAAAAAGGTCAATCAAGTTGGCTCTAGACAAGCCAAGAGGTCTCTCATGTCTCATACTACCTCAATTGATCATCCACAACCTCAAGGAAGTGAGATTCAATGGGAGAATGAAGCATTACATCCTACACTATGCAAGAGATTCAAAAATTGAAGGAAAACCCTCAAAAGAGATAGCTCATTGATTCAAAATCATTCTCAAGTGGCATTTCTCATCATCCTTTAAGAGGATACACAACATACTCTGAGGAATTTGGATTTGGAAGATGTGCAATTTCCTCCTAACCAGAGAGGGTCAAAATTAGGGTTTCTAATAAAATCAGGATATCTCTGATTTTTTGGACAAAACTTGATGTCATGGTATTCCACATGTTCTTAAGTGTATGTATGTGTAAAATTGCATCTCAATTGGTTTTAGAAGTGGTTCAATTGGAAGAAAGATCAAGAATCAGAGAAATTGGGGCAAAGTCAAATAATCAGAGGAAAAAGTCAACTCTTGACTTTTTGAGCCCAAATTCATGAAATTCATGTTACATGTGTCCAATGTACAAAATTTGGTCAAGAAATTCCAAAGGAATCATGAAAAATTCAAGGTGTAGAAAGTTGCCATTTTTGGATGAAGAAGGGTTACTAAAAATAGCAAGTTTTGGCCATTTTGCATCAGAGTTTGAACCAAGGCCATTTAAATTTGGAGCACCAAATGAAAAATCCACTCTGCCTCAATGAAAGATCTTGTTTTAAGCTTCAAATCCATGTGTGGAACATCTCCATTGGATAAAAATTGAGTGAGATATGATTGATCAAAGTTTGAGCAAAGTAGGTTCAAAACTAGGTCATGACCAAGATTTTCAGGGCACGCGCGCGGTCATTTTCTCAAACAGTTGGTGAGCCAAATGTCCACTCATTTTTCTCATAATTAAAGGCCCCAAATGGAAAAGTTTTCAACATGAAAGTTGTTCATTGCAATGTCATTTTCAATATTCATGTTGGACAAAATTCCATTTGATCAATTTATGAGGGATAAATTTTGGTCTCAAGTTAGGTTGATTGTGCTGAAATTTCGTGTGCCAAGTTGCCTTGCCAGCCAACCTCTTGCCACGCTCACCAACCAGTTTTGAACCATTGTGTTCATAGCTATTTTTAGGTGTGTTTGAGGCCTCAATTCAATACAATTCTCACACCAATGTTGTTCTCTGGTGCACCATCTTTCCAATGCCCTCAATGCCTCATTAAATCATTCACTAACAAGAGAGAAAATTATCTTCAAACAATCACTGTTGCATTGGTTCCAAACTGTCACATAAAACCAGAAAAAGAAATAAAGGTTGGTGTTATTGTACCAGCTTGCTCATGTATTGCTCACTCTCCAACCTTTGCTTCATTTAACCAAACACTTTTCATGAACAACACCTCACGTGCCTCACTATACATGGAAATGGAAAGGGAAAGCTTGTTGAACAAGTTTCTGTGGCAGCAGCAGATGTGAGCTTGCTTTATTCAATTGAACCTCACCATAACACATTGTGAACCGCCATCACCATAACTCAGCCTCAATAACTCGCCCCTAACTAACTTGACTCAGTTAGTTAGGGTGCACTCAGTCTAACCACTGTGACTCATCTAACTCAACTCATTAAACCTTGGTTAGCTCACACTATAAATAAAGACTTCACTCTCAAATTTCATTTCCAACTTCATTTTCTCACATTCAACTCAGAAATTCTCTCGATTCTCTCTCAATTCCTCCACATTGCAACTGATTTTCAAACTCCATTTCATTCATCTTCCTCATCTTCATCTCAGAATCTCTCTGATTCTATCTCCATTGTCATCACATTGCAACTGTTTTGAAGCTTGGATATCAACTCTCCTCCACTGAAGCATCATTCATTCTCTGCATCTAAGCCTTTATTTGGCCAAAAGAAACTCAAAGAAGAAGCAACATCTCTGGTTTTTCTGAAGAACACATCAAGATCATAAATCTTCAGGTACGAATTTCTTCCCTTATAGACCTAATGTGAAGATGTTATCAGGTTCTTGATGCTTCATATAAGCTCAAGAACTTGTCTGGCTAGTTGATAGGCCTTTAGAGGCATAGTTGAAATGTTAGGGCAAATCTTCATATGCTCGATTCTCCCATTTCATGAACTTTTTGTATGTTTTGTCACTGGATTCATGCTCTACTTTACTTCCTCTTCATTTTGGTATGCTGTTTGTACATTTCTGTGAACATGTGAAGCTGCAGACGGTGGTGTGTGACCGGAGAAGGTGACCGGAGGTCCCTCTCCGGCCGGTAGCTTTGTGCTAGGGTTTCATTGCCAGTTTGAATGTCAGCCACATGATGTTGTTGATCTAACGATCCAAAACGCGCCAGCACATAAAAAACTCACATGCCTCTCACGTGTGGCTTCTGATTCCATTTTAAACATTGTGTGTTGTGGCATATGGTATGGAGCGTGGACATGCGTGTGTGAGCGTTTGATCTGATTACTTTGACTTTGGCTTGACCTTGACTCAATCTAGTGGCTATTAATAAGTCAATTTTGTTGACTGAAGAACATGCTAGTTATGGTGTTTTGCGCGTGTAATGGACTTAGTCAGAATACTATCCACACCTCCCATGTTTTCAAGCCCAATTAAATTGAACTATGGATTTGCTATGGTTGCACCCCCATTCATATTGCATTTCATATTTTATTTTCATTTTTACATACACGTTTCATAATTAATTTTTAAAAATACCAAAACATATTGTAAAATTCCACAAAAATTCATGTGTATTCTTAAAACATTTAGGAAATTTTCTATGATTTTATTTTCTGATTTTATGACCATTTTGCCCCTGTTCCATTATTTCTTTTGAATTTCCATTTGCATGCATACTTAATGTGACATATGATTTTGTGCATTTTTGTTCTTGATCATAAAAAATGATTTTGATGCCTTTCTTTTTGCATTGTGGTCACAATATGTTGAGGTATGTTTGAGATTTATGAGATGATTTTTAAGTCTTTTTTGGATGACTTTTGATGTGTTGCTTTGAGCATGAATGCATGAAACTTCCATGAGACTTTGACCTAATTGTTGAGTGACTTTGGTTCTGATTCATTGCTTGTGGACTTGATATGTTAATGGCATGGGTTTAAGGTGTTTGATTGGTGAAAGTCATAATTTTTGGAGCATGTTTGCTATTTGTTTGAAGCATGAAGTTTAACTTGTTCATTTTGTGAATGCATGCCTCATGTTTGGTTTGCTTGATCATGAAGGCACTTGTGCCATGAGTTGTGGTTTTGTTTGAGGAGGTATAGCATGTTAATTGACTTCTGATTGTGACATTTGGGTTTCATCTTTGCATGTTTGATGTTTATCTTGCACCTTAAGTCACTTGTTTCACAAGTATGAACCACATTCACATCACTTCACCTTTTCTTCTTTGCTTCTTGTTGGATTGAGATTTTGTTTGCATGATTTGGTATGCTCATTTAGGATAACATTAGGTTGTGTAAATATGAGTTACATTCTGACTTGGAAGCATGTATAGCATTTAATCTCATTTTACTTTGTTTGTCAACTTGTTTGAATTTGATTTGTTCATTATACCTTCTTACTTTACTTGTAAGTGATTGTGCTAACCATGTAGGGGCTTTGGTAAGTTTCAATTGAGTGTGGATAAGGAACCCACATTCAACTTCTATCCTTTCTCTTTTACAATTCCATGTTTTGTTAAGCACTTATGTGCTTTCTTTCAATAATTCATTACTTTCCCTTTTGAATTACAATTCATCTTCTACTTTGGAAGTGAATTGTTTAATTCATTCTTTCTTTAGATTTTAGGTTGAAACCTCACAAACCTTTAGGATCACTCCCTTTAATCTTCAATTAGGATTGAGTCTTAGTCCATATAGATTTTTACCTTTATCCTCCCTTGAGTCTCTTTTCTCATCTCAAAGAAAATTCAAAACATATAATAAAGGTAGGCATTTATTGCATTTAGGCCTTTCATATAAAGAAAAGATTATAAGGGGTCTTCTCTTGTAATCTTAGAATGTGTAGCATATAGCCCATCTTGGGTCAATGTGTTAAACATTTGATCTTGTATGAGGGACTTAAATGCAATACTTGTTGAAGGTACAAAGAAAAACACTTCTTCATTTCTTAATCAACAAAACACTTAATAAACACAAGTATGCTAGTGTGTTTGAACCTTGACAATTGGAACTAAGTGTGAGGGTCTTCTTCACCCTTAGTGTGCTTTCTTACCCATTCCATCTTGGAATGTGAGGATGTACACATTCCAATGACTAAGATTCAGATACACTATCATATGCAAACAAATGAAAAAACTCTTAAGAGACAAAAACAAACAATAACGTCTTTCCTTCGGGAATTCTTTTCTCACCTCATTCACTCTCAACGCACGAACGCGCTTCTACTCGTTCTCTTGCAAGATGGTAACGCACTCGGACCAGCGAGCCTGCAACACCTGAGCTAGAACGTCAGCCGTTCTCTAAAAAACACAAACAATTCATCCCTAGTGAGGGGAACTACGTCGCTCTGATTCTCATATTCCCGATGAGATACGTAGGCAGTGGGGTAGGGCCCGTGCGAGCACTTCTTTTATTTTCCCTACATTTGTTTCTTTTTCTTTCCATTTCTTTCTTTTAGTTCCTTTTCCAGTATCCTTTCTTTACACCCTTTGATCGAAACAGCAAGCGTGGATCCCATCGGGTACGATGGACGCGTGGGGGTGCTAATACCTTCCTCTCGCGTAACCGACTCCCGAACCCATTTCTCTTGGTCGCGAGACCATGCTCTTTCCTTCTCTTCAGGTTTACGCGGTGTTTCCTTTCCCTCTCTTGGGATAAATACACATTGCTGGCGACTCTGTTCGGTGCCACTTTCGCGTTTGTACTAGGATGAAAATCCCGGGAGCGACAGCTGGCGACTCTGCTGGGGAATATAACCCAGAATCTCTGGTTTCCTTAGCGAGTTAATCCTAGCGCTTGTTTATTTTTTTTTTTTTTTTTTTTTTTTTTTTTTTTGGGTGTTTACTGTTGTGCTATATTTTGCTGTTTATTTACTTTACAGTATTTACTGCATTTTAGCATTACATATCATATATTATATTGTGCTGCACTGTTTTGTCTGTTTGGCGGGATGGGATTTCTGAGAGATAAGCCCATTACACAGGCTTGAGTATACACTTAGAATTAGAGTGGAGAGTAGTGGGACCTACGTGCCGTTTGGAGTGCGTTGGGTGTTCACGAAATTCACAGCTAGACGAGGCTATCTTGGGACACGTCGTGGCATGCGCATCTTGCGTATTCCAGGATGTAGATCTAGAGAGCTGTCGACTCTAGTGACCGATCATGAGGACCTTAGTGGAAATATCCCTCTTTAGTGGTGACAATGGCAGACCACATTCTGTGGCAAACCCATTCGCACCCGAGGGCCCACTTTGGAACTTGCATAGGATGACTTTTATTTTCTAAGGGGAGTCAGTGGACGACCTCTTTGATTGGCATAGCATTGTATCCTACGGGCTGAATGTGTTATTGCTTCTCAAACCTCTGAAGCTGACAAGCCTTATTTTCTAAGAACCACATGTGAGCATGGGCGGGATGTTTACAGGTTTGCAGGAAACCCAGCCTCCTACCTACCTTACTTGTGATTCTATGATGGTTTCAGACATTGTATCCTATGACAGTGATTTAAGTGTTCATCTCAGATATCGCCAGACTCAGTACAGAGACACAGTGCACACAGTTCAATACAGACACCGACACTTGATTACCTGATCACATGCCCTTTTGCATTGCATTATCATATCATAACAGTTATGTTTGTCATTTTCAGGTGCATAATACATTTCTGATTCCAATCCATGGGTTCAACAGAGATCGTTGCCGAGAGAAAGAACAATGTGTCTTACAAGTTTCCAGATCCTGTCTTGGATTCATTGCTCAAAGTTATAGATATGGCTGGTCCGGGTATTCTTGATAGGTTTCAGAAGAGTTACGGGAATTTGGTTGGGATGGTCCGTACAATCACCAAGTATGAACATGATGCTTTGCACACTCTGCTGCAGTTCTACGAGCCTTCGTTGAGGTGTTTTCTTTTTTCAGATTACATTTTGATGCCAACACTGGAAGAATTCTCATTTATTTTGGGAATTCCGATCACGTCGGCAATACCATTCTTCTCTGGTAGTTCTCCCAGCGTAAAAGAAATTGCTGCTGCTTTACAAATGGATCAGACATTGATAAAGAGTGGTGTGAGCAGTAAAAATGGAGTTAGCGGATTTCATTTAGAATTTCTGGCTGGACAGGCCCAAGAGGCTGCAAGTGCTAAAAATTGGACGGTTTACAATTCCATTCTGGCTCTCTGCATATATGGCCTAGTTTTCTTTCCCAATCAGCAAGACTTTGTGGATATGCAAGCAACGAGAGTTTTTGTCCTTAAAAATCCAGTCCCTACTTTGTTAGGAGATTTTTATAATTCCGTGCATTACAAGAATGAGAAAAGGAGGGGAGGATCTGTTAGTTGTTGCACTCCACTGCTGAGTCATTGGTTTTTCAAACATTTGCCTCAGACAGGTGCCTTTGTGGAAACCAAAGATGTGGCGAAATGGTCTAAACGATTGATGAGTTTAACTGCTGATAACATTGTATGGTTTGACCACCGGTTGTTGAGAATAGAGCTTGTCACAAGATGCGGAAATTTTCCAAATGTGCCTTTGATTGGCAGAAAAGGAGGGATCAATTATAATCCAGTTTTGGCCATCCGACAGTTTGGGTATGCTTCCAGATATCCTCCTACAGAGCAAGATGTGGAAGAATCTTTATTCTTTACAGGAACTAAAGATGCGAAGGTGGTAGAAGTAGTGAATGCTTGGAAAGATAAGCACAAAATTGGAAAAGCAGTTTTTGGAAAAGGAGATTGTAGATCTTATCCTGAATATGACAGGTGGATTGAGACGAAAGTAAAGGAATTGCTTTTACCCTTTTCAAGGGGACCTCTTTTATGTGCAGTACAGCCAGAACAACCCACTATGGTGGCTATTGAAGAATGTGAGAAGTGGAAGAAAATGGTCAGAGAGTTGCAGATAGAGAATTCTGGAATGAGCAGATGCCTTCAGAAAGCTCTAGCTGACAACAAAGAATTGGAAAAGAGAGCCTTGAAAGCGGAAAAAACCTTGGCTGACAAAGAGGAAGATTTTGATGACCGAGCTCGGTACTTTCGGAAACTTACTTTGGGAGCAGATGACACTAGTCAGGCTCACAAGATTACAAAACAGGCTTTAGCCCGAAGCAAGGATTCATTAGCTCAACTCCGTCAAGCTTGGGATGAAGTCAGAATTGAAAATGCCGAGTTAAAGGATCAGTCGAAGACTAAAGACGAGGAGCTTAAAAAGGCACATGAGCAGAGGAGAAAGTATCGGGAAAGCCTCGGTAAGAGTCAAGAGCAGTTAGAAGAAGTTAGAAGCCAGTTGAAGAATACCAAGAAAGAGCTTGAAGAAGTCATGATAGAAAGGGAGATACTCAAGACGCAAGCTGGCATAAAGAGACACAAAGGAGTGTGTGATGACGAGGCTCTGATGCTGCACATGGGTTCTTTAACTGAAGCTCTTGAGAAAAGGGATGTCTTGATCAAAGAAATGATTGAAAAGCCGAATCACCAGCGTACCCGTATACTTTTTGAGGAGATCAAATACTCAAGTGATAAGCTGAAGGGTGTGGAATTGTCAGACTGATGTTCTTTTCCTTATATTTTGTTGTTAATGGTTACCATCAGGCTTGTTGATGGATCCATTTTTCCTTGTATTGCATTTGCGGTTGAACCTTTCTTAAATGTACTTGAATATTTTGTTGAATGAGTATGAGCAGTTTTATTCAGAATTATTCTTTATCAGATAGCTGCGCACAAGCACATGACCACTACACGTCTCTTTATATCACGATTTCTGGTCTTCAGATTTCCGTGGTTTGGATTGGAATCAGGGTGTAAAGCACCTAGGAAATGACAAACATAGCATTGCATGGCATTGCATATCATTTTGCATTTTTGTTACTTGCTTTTCAGGTACTCGTTGCGGGGTCTCTAACCTTTATTTGGTTTCAGGCAGTATAGCGGAGAGTCATATTCACCGATATTCGACGCGAAGGAATCAAGTAAGAATCATGGATCAAGTGCAAAGTGATTTGGCGGAAATGAGGGCGCGTATGGACCAGTTCATGACCCTCATGACTGGCATGGCGCAAAATCAGGAGAGACTGAGGCTTCTGGTAGAGCGTCCCGACAACGGGCCCGAAGGTGATCATCATGACAATTCACAGGGACATGGCATTCCTCCTCCCGGTGGCAACCCTCCTCCTGGTGGTAACAATCGGGGTAATGGAAATGGTAGGCATGCTGGTGTTACTCTTGAAGATACTCTGGAAGACCAATTTACTCTACTAGACGCTGATGTGGGTAATCAAGGTGATCGAAGGTATGAGGAGTTAGCAGAAAAGATCAGGGCCATAGAATGCAAGAACTCTATGGGTATTGATGTTACCAGCTTGGGGCTGGTCTCAGGAGTCAGAATTCCCCCTAAATTCAAACCTCCCACTTTTGATAAGTATCACGGCAATGCGTGTCCCCAAACGCATCTTCAAGCTTACTTTGGGAAGATTTCAGCCCATACGGATGACGAGAAGCTATGGATGCACTATTTTCAGGACAGTCTGGCTGGGGCATCCTTGACCTGGTACATGAAGTTGAATAGAGCTGCTGTGAAGAATTGGAAAGATCTGGCAGAAGCGTTCTTGAAGCAATACCAGTACAATATTGACATGGCGCCCAACCGCACCCAATTGCAGGGGTTGTCACAAAATGCCAAGGAGAGTTTCAAAGAATATGCACAGAGGTGGAGGGAAATGGCTGCCCAGGTTCAACCTCCCTTGTCAGACAGAGAAATGGCGGATATGTTTATGGGCACCTTGCAAGGGGCTTATCTTGATAGATTAGCTGCTTGTCCGTCGACTGGATTTGCTGATATTGTGATTGCGGGAGAAAGAATAGAAAGTCTATTAAAGCTTGGAAAGATCCAGGATGTGAGTGGGGCTGGCTCTTCGGGGACGAAGAAACCGTTTGCTAGTAACCAGAAAAGAAGAGAAGGTGATACGAATGCTGTGTTTAGAGGACGAGGCAGAGGGCGTTCTCGAGCTTATTATCAGGTAGATGCTGTGACAATCCCCACACCGTCTGTTCAGAAACAACAACCCCAACAACAAGTTCAACAGCAACAACCTTTTTTCCAGCAAAGGTCTAGACAGAGGGATCGTAAGATGGATCCTCTCCCTATGACTTATGCCGCGCTGTTGCCCCGGCTACTCGAGTTAAAGTTGGTAGAACTCCGTACTATGAAAGCTCCGGTTGCTGGAAACCTGCCACCTAACTTCGATGCTAATGCTCGTTGTGAGTTCCACTCAGGTGCTCAGGGGCACTCCATTGAAAAATGCTGGGCTTTCCATCATAAAGTACAAGATTTGATTGATGCTAAAGCCATCAATTTCTCTCCCGCTCCTAATATTACTCAGCATCCCATGCCTGATCATAGCGCAGCAAATGTGTACGCTATTGAAGATGGGAGGAGATTGAATCTGGTGACAGATATCCGTCAAGTGAAAACTTCTTTGTTGGTTGTAAAAGATCGTTTATTGAAGGGACAGGTGTTCCCGGGCTGTAATCAAGATTGCTTTGAGTGTATGAATCAGGAGAACGGCTGTGATAAGTTGAAGATGGGTTTACAGAATCTGATCGATGAAGGATGTCTACAGTTCGACAGAGTCGTGAAAGACACTGATGAGATATCAACCGTGACCATCTATTACACTCCCGCTGAGATTCAAATGCCGGTCAATGCAGTTCCCGTGGCGAGTGTTGCGCCAGAAAGGCCCAGTCCTGTCACTATCACGGTGCCAGGACCAATTCCGTTCACGTCTACGAAGGCTATCCCATGGCACTATGGGGCAGATGTATATTACGAAGGTAAAAAACAGGAAGTTGAGTCGTCAGTCAGCCCAAATGTTGATAACGTAGGGGGCGTAGGGGGCTTTACAAGGAGTGGAAGGTTGTTCGCTCCCCAAACCTTGAGAAGTGATAAAGAGGCAGAAGCTGCAGCAAAGGCTAAGGGTAAACAGGTGGTTGAAAGTGCGCCTACACCTGAAGCAGAGACAAAGATTACTTTTGATAAGGAAATGGAAGAATTTATGAGGATAATCAAGAAAAGCGATTATAAGATTGTGGACCAACTGAATCAGACCCCTTCAAAGATTTCAATCCTGTCACTATTGATGTGCTCTGATGCGCACCGGCAGGCGTTGTTGAAAGTGTTGAAGAGTGCGTACGTGCCGCAAGAAATTACTGTTAATCAGCTCGAGGGCGTAATCTCCAATGTTAATGTTAGCCATGGCTTGGGCTTTACAAGTAGAGATTTGACTGTTGAAGGAAGAAACCATAATAAGGCTTTGCATATCACGATGGAGTGTAAGGGCGCAGTGTTATCTCATGTACTGGTAGACACTGGTTCATCACTCAATGTCTTGCCCAAGAAGGCATTAATGAAGCTGGAAGTTGACGGTTTGATCTTAAGGCCTAGTGAATTGGTGGTCAGAGCATTCGATGGAGCTAGACGATCTGTGTTTGGTGAGGTGGAATTGCCCGTACAAATTGGACCACAGGTATTCAAATCCACGTTCCATGTAATGGACATACAACCTGCATATAGCTGCCTATTGGGACGCCCTTGGATTCACGGAGCTGGAGCTGTTACTTCCACTCTACATCAAAAGCTGAAGTATGAGTTTGAAGGGCAGGTTGTGACAGTGTGTGGGGAAGAAGACATCTTTGTGAGTCACTTGTCCACGTTCAAGTACATTGAAATGGATGGGGAAATTCATGAGATGCTGTGCCAATCATTTGAAGCAGTCAATATTGACGATGCACCTGAGTCTTCTTCTGTACCAGTTGGGGCTGGTACCTCCATTTCATCTTACAAACAAGCTGTCGAAGTCGTTAGGGCAGGCAACGCCCAAGGTTGGGGCAGGTTGATAGAGACCCCAATGAAGGAAGACAAATTTGGTATTGGTTATCATCCCTCTACAACTTCAGATGCGGGGAGCAGGGGACCCATTACTTTCAATAGTGGGGGAATTATCTACACGGACCAGTCTTGTGCAGCCACGGAGGATAGTGTTGACAGTAATTGTGACCTGGACAACTGGGTACGCCCTCATGCTTCGGGACAACAAGTGCAGAACTGGTTCGTTGAAGAAGTCATCCGGGTTACTCTTCAGACAGAGTAATTTTTCTTTGTTTTTTCTAACCATAATGCATGACAAAATCTTGCGCTCTGCCCAAGGCGTATAGATTCATTTGTAGGGCCACCATGGTTGCATTTGCAATGTTTAATCATTAATAAAGGACGTTTTGCAATCAAATTTTGTTCTCTGTCTTTCAGTTTTTATTTTTGCACAAAAAAATAAAATGGCAATGTTTCATTTTCTTTTGTTTTGCTTAAAAATAAATTCTAAAATAAGGCATAAACCCGTTCATGCAGACTTGATCCTCCGGATACCACTGATAACGATTTTGATATGGCCATGTATGACTTTGACAATCCGATTTATCAAGCCGAAGAAGGGGATGGGAAAGATTGTGAACTTTCTGAAGAACTGGCCAGATTGTTGAAACAAGAGGAAAGGGTCATCCAGCCTCATCAGGAGACTGTAGAAATCATCAATATTGGTACCAAGGACGCCAAGAAAGAGATCAGGATTGGTGCCAGCTTGCAAGCAGATGTGAAGCAAATTCTGACGGAAATGTTGCGCGAGTATGTTGACGTCTTCGCCTGGTCGTATCAAGACATGCCGGGGTTGGATACGGATATTGTCGTGCACAGGCTACCATTGAGAGAAGAATGTCCGCCAGTCAAGCAGAAACTTCGTCGGACTCACCCCGACATGGCTTTAAAGATTAAGGAGGAAGTCCAGAAGCAGTGGGACGCTGGTTTTCTTGCTGTGACAAAGTATCCGCCATGGGTAGCCAACATCGTGCCAGTACCGAAGAAAGATGGAAAAGTGAGAATGTGTGTGGATTATCGAGATCTTAATAAAGCTAGCCCGAAAGATGATTTTCCACTACCTCATATTGATGTGCTGGTCGATAATACAGCTCAGTTTTCAGTGTTCTCATTTATGGACGGTTTCTCCGGGTACAACCAGATCAAGATGGCACCTGAAGACATGGAGAAGACCACGTTCATTACTCCGTGGGGTACATATTGTTATAAAGTAATGCCTTTTGGGTTGAAAAACGCAGGGGCAACGTACCAGCGGGCGATGGTGACATTGTTTCATGACTTGATTCATAAGGAGATCGAATGTTATGTAGATGATATGATTGCCAAGTCTAGAACAGAAGAGGAACATCTGGTTAACCTGAAAAAGCTGTTTGAAAGGTTGAGAAAGTTCCGTCTGAGATTAAATCCAAACAAGTGCACGTTTGGGGTGCGTTCTGGAAAGTTGTTAGGTTTCATTGTGAGCGAAAGAGGAATCGAGGTTGATCCTGCCAAGGTGAAAGCAATACAAGAAATGCCTGAACCGAGAACAGAAAAAGAGGTTCGTGGTTTCTTGGGTAGATTGAACTACATTGCAAGGTTCATATCTCACCTAACAGCCACGTGTGACCCAATATTTAAATTGTTAAGGAAAGATCAAACGGTCAGGTGGAATGACGATTGCCAATTGGCATTCGATAAGATAAAAGAATACTTGCAGGAACCTCCGATTCTAATACCTCCGGTTGAAGGGAGACCACTGATAATGTATCTGACAGTGCTTGAAGGTTCCATGGGTTGTGTTCTCGGTCAACATGACGAGACAGGTAGGAAGGAGCATGCTATTTACTACCTGAGCAAAAAGTTCAATGATTGTGAGTCCCGATACTCAATACTTGAAAAGACATGCTGTGCACTGGCATGGGCCGCTAAGCGATTGAGGCAATATATGGTTAGGCACACAACCTTGTTGATTTCAAAAATGGATCCTATCAAGTACATTTTCGAGAAACCAGCATTGACAGGCAGAGTTGCACGGTGGCAAATGGTCTTGACAGAGTATGACATTCAGTACACTTCACAAAAGGCCATCAAAGGAAGTATCTTGTCTGACTATCTTGCGCAACAGCCGATTGATGATTACCAACCCATGAAGTTTGACTTCCCTGATGAAGACATCATGTTTCTCAAAGCTAAAGACTGCGAGGAACCACTTCCGGAGGAGGGGCCAGACCCTGAATCCAAATGGAGTCTGATGTTTGATGGGGCTGTCAATATGAATGGGTGCGGAGTTGGAGCAGTTCTTATCACGCCGGAAGGTGTTCATATGCCGTTCACTGCCCGAATAACTTTCGGATGCACCAACAATGAAGCAGAGTACGAAGCTTGTATAATGGGGATCGAGGAGGCGATTAATCTACGGATTAAAACCCTTGATATATTCGGTGATTCAGCTTTGGTAATCAATCAAGTGAAAGGGAGTTGGTACACGCACCAAGCAAATCTAGTGCCGTATAGAGATTATACGAGGAGATTGCTGACATTTTTCACAACAGTGAAACTGTACCATATTCCTCGAGATGAGAATAGGTTCGCTGATGCCTTGGCCACTCTGTCTTCCATGATCAAAGTGCAAGGATGGAACCATGTACCTAAGATTGAGGTATCCCGCCTTGACAGACCAGCATTTGTGTTTGCGGTCGATGCAACGTCTGATGACAAGCCATGGTTTCATGATATTAAGTGTTTCTTGAAAAGTCAAGAGTACCCGTCAGGGGCATCGTCCAAAGACAGGAAGACGTTGAGAAGGTTAGCTGGTAGTTTCTTCTTGAACAAAGATGGCGTGCTGTATAAAAGAAATTTTGACACGGTCCTGCTTAGATGTGTGGATAGATATGAAGCAGACTTGTTGATGATTGAAGTGCACGAAGGCTCTTTCGGTACCCATGCCGGAGGGCATGCAATGGCTAAAAAGTTGTTAAGGTCGGGATATTATTGGTTGACTATGGAGTCAGATTGTTGCAAATATGCCCGCAAATGCCATAAATGCCAGATCTATGCAGACAAGGTGCATGCGCCTCCAAATCCGTTGAGCATCATGTCGTCGCCTTGGCCGTTTGCCATGTGGGGCATTGATATGATCGGAAAGATTGAGCCTACAGCTTCCAATGGTCACCGTTTCATCTTGGTGGCAATTGATTACTTCACCAAATGGGTTGAAGCCGCATCCTATGCCAATGTTACAAAACAAGTGGTCGCTCGTTTCTTAAAACGGGATATCATTTGCCGATATGGAGTTCCCGAAAGAATCATTACTGATAATGGTTCTAATTTGAACAATAAGATGATGGCTGAATTATGCCGGGACTTCAAAATCGAACACCACAATTCTTCTCCGTACCGCCCAAAGATGAATGGCGCGGTCGAAGCGGCCAACAAAAATATCAAGAAGATTGTGCAGAAAATGGTTGTCACGTACAAAGATTGGCATGAGATGTTACCATTTGCTTTGCATGGGTATCGAACGTCGGTACGCACGTCCACTGGGGCAACCCCATTCTCACTTGTATATGGTATGGAGGCAGTGCTACCGGTTGAAGTAGAGATTCCGTCCCTCAGAGTTATGATGGATGTTAAGCTAGATGAAGCTGAATGGGTACGAGCCAGATTTGATCAGTTGAGCCTTATTGAGGAAAAGCGATTGGCGGCTGTATGTCATGGGCAACTATATCAGCGCAGAATGAAACAGGCATTTGACCAAAAGGTGCGTCCTCGGGTTTATAAAGTCGGAGATGTGGTACTCAAAAGGATCCTTCCTCCCAATACAGATCACAGGGGCAAATGGACTCCTAATTATGAAGGTCCATTCGTGGTTAAAAAGGTCTTTTCGGGCGGAGCTTTATTGCTTACAACCATGGATGGCGAAGACTTTTCATCCCCTGTCAACTCGGACGTAGTCAAAAAATACTTCGCATGAATAGACCCGCTGGATAATAAAAATAAAAAAAATCCAGGCAAAAAAGGGCATCCCGGTGAACCAAAAACAGAATAAGGTTCGGGCAAAAATTAGGGATATAATTAAAAAAAAGTGTACACCCGGTAAGTTGAAAACCCGAAAGGGCAACTTAGGCAAAAAGGGGTATCCTGGTGGATCGAAAACCTGCAAGGGCGGTCCACACAAAAGAGGGATTTGAGCGAATGACTACGGTTTGAGTTATCTGTACCCATTACCGTTTGAACAACTGACGTTCTGAAGGATAGGAATCGGTCTGATCATTCCTCAGAAGGCAAGGTCGGGGAGTTTTGAAGACATACTGGTCATAACAGAATGGAAACTCAGTGGAATTCCGTTTTCACATTGCCGTTAGGATAGTTTCTTTTCTCAATTTTCAGCGATCACCTCTTTCCAGGGATTGCTTCCGGATGTAATTGCCTATTCTGGGCTCTCAGTCAATAAATTGAATTTCAATAAAAAGCTCTCTATTTTTGTTTTATTGCTTTGTTTGCAAAAACGTCCTAATTTTTGATAAAACATTGCATTTGAAAACATGGCAGCCTTGCAATAACATGCGCAGAAAAAAAATGTTTGAAATTACTTCGAATGTTGAATACTCCCGGATGGTGGATTCTAGCCACGCAATATTCGGGGCATGTGGGCATATTCTTTTGTTGCAGGTAGCAGGTGCAGATGATTTTAAGCACAAGACTAGTAATAAATCACTCCACGCAAAAGACTGGGGCAATTATGGGTAAGGAGATCGGCGTTTATCGGGTCGATCTCAGTGAATTAAGTTCAACTGGGTACCGTTGTATCTTATTAAGTCGATTCTCTCATTCAGTACTTCCAACAGCTACAAGCTTTTCTATATCGATAACGGTCACAGGTTCCCCAAAAGGGTGGTCTCATCGACACTGAAACTGATGGTCATTATCCCCAGCGAAGTCACAAGAGTTTGAAGAGGCTAGATCTTCTGTAAAACCCTCTTATGACATCCCCTTCGGGGACGAATTGTTGTGTTGTCCAAGCATGGGGCATGATTGTTTCCCCAGCATGAAGTGTTGGTCACCCCCAGTAGAGTTTGAGGACAGTTGGTCTTCTGTAAAATCCTCTCAAAAGGCATTCCCCAACACGAGACGCTTTAAAGCAGTTTTCTCCAGCAGAGTTTGTTATAAACCCGTCATCCCTAACGGAATTGTCTAAAGGGAAGCTCGCCTAACATGGGGCATTGTAGTACTTATCCTAAGCTCGACAGTCATATTCTTCAGCAGACTACTGTGGATTTGCTTTGGGTTTCCCCAACAAATCTCTAATGACTCTTCCTAGCAAGTTGCAGGGGAATGTTCTAACCAGGATTTGCATATCCCTGGCAGAGTAGCCCTGGTCCCCAGCAAGATCGTATCTCTGGTCATGATCCCCCACAGAGGTCAGCATCGAATCTTGTCAGCAATACTCCCCAGCTGAGTTGTCGTTCTCCCCGCAGAGGTTTATCAGATCGACAGAATCTATTCCTCAACAAGGATGGTACAGCCTTTCCCTAGCCGGGTCAGAAGGTTGATAACCCCTATAAAGGATCTTGGGTTGAATAAATCCCCAAGCAGAGTTTTAATGGCTCATTTCCCCAGCAGGACGTCATTTAAAAATTCTCATCCCCAGCGGAATCGCTGTGACCAGAATTCGTTCCCCCCAAGCAGATGGAATAATTCCTGGCAGAGTCGTCATTCCCTCATATCTTAAAGTCCAATTTATTGTTGGCAAGCTTGACAATTCGAAGCAGACGGATTGTTCATCCATTCGCCAGCAGAGATATTATCCTCTCAGGAACCTCTAAAGTCAAGTCATTTCATTGGTCTTTGCTCCTCAGCAGAGTCAGCATAGATGTCTGACACAGATGCAGAGAGTAATGCAATGTTGCATATTCCAAAAGTCCAACAGTGGATTGGCAAAAGTCCGTCTTCGGGTGGCAAAAGTCCAACAGTGGATTGGCAAAAGTCCGTCTTCGGGTGGCAAAAGTCCAACAGTGGATTGGCAAAAGTCCGTCTTCGGGTGGCAAAAGTCCAACAGTGGATTGGCAAAAGTCCGTCTTCGGGTGGCAAAAGTCCAACAGTGGATTGGCAAAAGTCCGTCTTCGGGTGGCAAAAGTCCAACAGTGGATTGGCAAAAGTCCGTCTTCGGGTGGCAAAAGTCCAACAGTGGATTGGCGAAAGGTCCATCTAAGGGTGGCATATTCTCAAAGTCCAACAGTGGATTGGCAAAAGTCCGTCTTCGGGTGGCAAAAGTCCAACAGTGGATTGGCGAAAGGTCCATCTAAGGGTGGCATATTCTCAAATGTCCAACAGTGGATTGGCAAAAGTCCATCTAAGGGTGGCATATTCTAAAAGTCCAACAGTGGATTGGCAAAAGTCCATCTTCGGGTGGCACGAAGCTGCAAAGTCCACCAGTAGTGTGGCTGGCCAGTAGTCGTCTGGAGTTGCATAAAAGACATTATTAAAGTCCACCAGTAGTGTGGCAGGCCAGTAGTCGTCTGGAATTGCATAAAAGACATTATTAAAGTCCACCAGTAGTGTGGCAAGCCAGTAGTCGTCTGGCGTCGTTCAAAAAGACATTATTAAAGTCCACCAGTAGCGTGGCAAGCCAGTAGTCGTCTGGCGTCGTTCAAAAGACAGTATTAAAGTCCACCAGCAGTGTGGCAAGCCAGTAGTCGTATGGTGTCATTCAAAAGGCAGATTTCTCCGACAATGTTTCATTGAAGATTCAATCCAGCAATGTCGGGGGGTTTCTTCATCATCATCCAGAGCAAATTTTTGGTTATATTTGGTATTCAATCACTATATACCTTGAAAGTCTGAAAGCAATCGCTTTCAGGCATTCAGGTCTACAGCGCTTGAATAGGGGCAGCTGTAATACCCCAAAATTTGCTCTTCCCTTTTGGCATCATAGCATGGCATTATCATTTATCATATCATATCCACCTCATTAGCATTGCATTGCATTTAACATAGAAAAATGAAGCATGGCATCCTTCTTACCATCAGGGCATGTGATCAGGTGGAAGGTGGACAATCAAGGGATCATTCAAAGCACAAAAAGGTCAATCAAGTTGGCTCTAGACAAGCCAAGAGGTCTCTCATGTCTCATACTACCTCAATTGATCATCCACAACCTCAAGGAAGTGAGATTCAATGGGAGAATGAAGCATTACATCCTACACTATGCAAGAGATTCAAAAATTGAAGGAAAACCCTCAAAAGAGATAGCTCATTGATTCAAAATCATTCTCAAGTGGCATTTCTCATCATCCTTTAAGAGGATACACAACATACTCTGAGGAATTTGGATTTGGAAGATGTGCAATTTCCTCCTAACCAGAGAGGGTCAAAATTAGGGTTTCTAATAAAATCAGGATATCTCTGATTTTTTGGACAAAACTTGATGTCATGGTATTCCACATGTTCTTAAGTGTATGTATGTGTAAAATTGCATCTCAATTGGTTTTAGAAGTGGTTCAATTGGAAGAAAGATCAAGAATCAGAGAAATTGGGGCAAAGTCAAATAATCAGAGGAAAAAGTCAACTCTTGACTTTTTGAGCCCAAATTCATGAAATTCATGTTACATGTGTCCAATGTACAAAATTTGGTCAAGAAATTCCAAAGGAATCATGAAAAATTCAAGGTGTAGAAAGTTGCCATTTTTGGATGAAGAAGGGTTACTAAAAATAGCAAGTTTTGGCCATTTTGCATCAGAGTTTGAACCAAGGCCATTTAAATTTGGAGCACCAAATGAAAAATCCACTCTGCCTCAATGAAAGATCTTGTTTTAAGCTTCAAATCCATGTGTGGAACATCTCCATTGGATAAAAATTGAGTGAGATATGATTGATCAAAGTTTGAGCAAAGTAGGTTCAAAACTAGGTCATGACCAAGATTTTCAGGGCACGCGCGCGGTCATTTTCTCAAACAGTTGGTGAGCCAAATGTCCACTCATTTTTCTCATAATTAAAGGCCCCAAATGGAAAAGTTTTCAACATGAAAGTTGTTCATTGCAATGTCATTTTCAATATTCATGTTGGACAAAATTCCATTTGATCAATTTATGAGGGATAAATTTTGGTCTCAAGTTAGGTTGATTGTGCTGAAATTTCGTGTGCCAAGTTGCCTTGCCAGCCAACCTCTTGCCACGCTCACCAACCAGTTTTGAACCATTGTGTTCATAGCTATTTTTAGGTGTGTTTGAGGCCTCAATTCAATACAATTCTCACACCAATGTTGTTCTCTGGTGCACCATCTTTCCAATGCCCTCAATGCCTCATTAAATCATTCACTAACAAGAGAGAAAATTATCTTCAAACAATCACTGTTGCATTGGTTCCAAACTGTCACATAAAACCAGAAAAAGAAATAAAGGTTGGTGTTATTGTACCAGCTTGCTCATGTATTGCTCACTCTCCAACCTTTGCTTCATTTAACCAAACACTTTTCATGAACAACACCTCACGTGCCTCACTATACATGGAAATGGAAAGGGAAAGCTTGTTGAACAAGTTTCTGTGGCAGCAGCAGATGTGAGCTTGCTTTATTCAATTGAACCTCACCATAACACATTGTGAACCGCCATCACCATAACTCAGCCTCAATAACTCGCCCCTAACTAACTTGACTCAGTTAGTTAGGGTGCACTCAGTCTAACCACTGTGACTCATCTAACTCAACTCATTAAACCTTGGTTAGCTCACACTATAAATAAAGACTTCACTCTCAAATTTCATTTCCAACTTCATTTTCTCACATTCAACTCAGAAATTCTCTCGATTCTCTCTCAATTCCTCCACATTGCAACTGATTTTCAAACTCCATTTCATTCATCTTCCTCATCTTCATCTCAGAATCTCTCTGATTCTATCTCCATTGTCATCACATTGCAACTGTTTTGAAGCTTGGATATCAACTCTCCTCCACTGAAGCATCATTCATTCTCTGCATCTAAGCCTTTATTTGGCCAAAAGAAACTCAAAGAAGAAGCAACATCTCTGGTTTTTCTGAAGAACACATCAAGATCATAAATCTTCAGGTACGAATTTCTTCCCTTATAGACCTAATGTGAAGATGTTATCAGGTTCTTGATGCTTCATATAAGCTCAAGAACTTGTCTGGCTAGTTGATAGGCCTTTAGAGGCATAGTTGAAATGTTAGGGCAAATCTTCATATGCTCGATTCTCCCATTTCATGAACTTTTTGTATGTTTTGTCACTGGATTCATGCTCTACTTTACTTCCTCTTCATTTTGGTATGCTGTTTGTACATTTCTGTGAACATGTGAAGCTGCAGACGGTGGTGTGTGACCGGAGAAGGTGACCGGAGGTCCCTCTCCGGCCGGTAGCTTTGTGCTAGGGTTTCATTGCCAGTTTGAATGTCAGCCACATGATGTTGTTGATCTAACGATCCAAAACGCGCCAGCACATAAAAAACTCACATGCCTCTCACGTGTGGCTTCTGATTCCATTTTAAACATTGTGTGTTGTGGCATATGGTATGGAGCGTGGACATGCGTGTGTGAGCGTTTGATCTGATTACTTTGACTTTGGCTTGACCTTGACTCAATCTAGTGGCTATTAATAAGTCAATTTTGTTGACTGAAGAACATGCTAGTTATGGTGTTTTGCGCGTGTAATGGACTTAGTCAGAATACTATCCACACCTCCCATGTTTTCAAGCCCAATTAAATTGAACTATGGATTTGCTATGGTTGCACCCCCATTCATATTGCATTTCATATTTTATTTTCATTTTTACATACACGTTTCATAATTAATTTTTAAAAATACCAAAACATATTGTAAAATTCCACAAAAATTCATGTGTATTCTTAAAACATTTAGGAAATTTTCTATGATTTTATTTTCTGATTTTATGACCATTTTGCCCCTGTTCCATTATTTCTTTTGAATTTCCATTTGCATGCATACTTAATGTGACATATGATTTTGTGCATTTTTGTTCTTGATCATAAAAAATGATTTTGATGCCTTTCTTTTTGCATTGTGGTCACAATATGTTGAGGTATGTTTGAGATTTATGAGATGATTTTTAAGTCTTTTTTGGATGACTTTTGATGTGTTGCTTTGAGCATGAATGCATGAAACTTCCATGAGACTTTGACCTAATTGTTGAGTGACTTTGGTTCTGATTCATTGCTTGTGGACTTGATATGTTAATGGCATGGGTTTAAGGTGTTTGATTGGTGAAAGTCATAATTTTTGGAGCATGTTTGCTATTTGTTTGAAGCATGAAGTTTAACTTGTTCATTTTGTGAATGCATGCCTCATGTTTGGTTTGCTTGATCATGAAGGCACTTGTGCCATGAGTTGTGGTTTTGTTTGAGGAGGTATAGCATGTTAATTGACTTCTGATTGTGACATTTGGGTTTCATCTTTGCATGTTTGATGTTTATCTTGCACCTTAAGTCACTTGTTTCACAAGTATGAACCACATTCACATCACTTCACCTTTTCTTCTTTGCTTCTTGTTGGATTGAGATTTTGTTTGCATGATTTGGTATGCTCATTTAGGATAACATTAGGTTGTGTAAATATGAGTTACATTCTGACTTGGAAGCATGTATAGCATTTAATCTCATTTTACTTTGTTTGTCAACTTGTTTGAATTTGATTTGTTCATTATACCTTCTTACTTTACTTGTAAGTGATTGTGCTAACCATGTAGGGGCTTTGGTAAGTTTCAATTGAGTGTGGATAAGGAACCCACATTCAACTTCTATCCTTTCTCTTTTACAATTCCATGTTTTGTTAAGCACTTATGTGCTTTCTTTCAATAATTCATTACTTTCCCTTTTGAATTACAATTCATCTTCTACTTTGGAAGTGAATTGTTTAATTCATTCTTTCTTTAGATTTTAGGTTGAAACCTCACAAACCTTTAGGATCACTCCCTTTAATCTTCAATTAGGATTGAGTCTTAGTCCATATAGATTTTTACCTTTATCCTCCCTTGAGTCTCTTTTCTCATCTCAAAGAAAATTCAAAACATATAATAAAGGTAGGCATTTATTGCATTTAGGCCTTTCATATAAAGAAAAGATTATAAGGGGTCTTCTCTTGTAATCTTAGAATGTGTAGCATATAGCCCATCTTGGGTCAATGTGTTAAACATTTGATCTTGTATGAGGGACTTAAATGCAATACTTGTTGAAGGTACAAAGAAAAACACTTCTTCATTTCTTAATCAACAAAACACTTAATAAACACAAGTATGCTAGTGTGTTTGAACCTTGACAATTGGAACTAAGTGTGAGGGTCTTCTTCACCCTTAGTGTGCTTTCTTACCCATTCCATCTTGGAATGTGAGGATGTACACATTCCAATGACTAAGATTCAGATACACTATCATATGCAAACAAATGAAAAAACTCTTAAGAGACAAAAACAAACAATAACGTCTTTCCTTCGGGAATTCTTTTCTCACCTCATTCACTCTCAACGCACGAACGCGCTTCTACTCGTTCTCTTGCAAGATGGTAACGCACTCGGACCAGCGAGCCTGCAACACCTGAGCTAGAACGTCAGCCGTTCTCTAAAAAACACAAACAATTCATCCCTAGTGAGGGGAACTACGTCGCTCTGATTCTCATATTCCCGATGAGATACGTAGGCAGTGGGGTAGGGCCCGTGCGAGCACTTCTTTTATTTTCCCTACATTTGTTTCTTTTTCTTTCCATTTCTTTCTTTTAGTTCCTTTTCCAGTATCCTTTCTTTACACCCTTTGATCGAAACAGCAAGCGTGGATCCCATCGGGTACGATGGACGCGTGGGGGTGCTAATACCTTCCTCTCGCGTAACCGACTCCCGAACCCATTTCTCTTGGTCGCGAGACCATGCTCTTTCCTTCTCTTCAGGTTTACGCGGTGTTTCCTTTCCCTCTCTTGGGATAAATACACATTGCTGGCGACTCTGTTCGGTGCCACTTTCGCGTTTGTACTAGGATGAAAATCCCGGGAGCGACAGTCACCAACCTAAAGAGAGAGTATTGAGACTAAAGAAGATCAAAGCAATCCTATTTATAGCCAAGCAATTTCCTTAGAAAGTAACGAACCACAGAAAATAATGCTAGTCAATTCAAAGGACCATTAATCGAAGGTAATAACTCCACCAATAGCGCACTGACCAAGACTGCTTTGACTGTTTCTTCTTTTAAGAATGCCGACCAAAGAACCCATTACATGCACACATGTTTTATAACAATGTCCTGGCATCATGTCAGACATTGTCTATTCTTCCCAGATTCTTCTTCTGATTTGACATTATAGAGACTTCTTCACATAATTATGATCACAATCCACAGAGAAAAATAAATTCCCCCAGACTCAATCAATGATTTTTAAGCATCCAATAAGAACCATGTAACTTGCACTGCCAAGTCTCCCCCAACTTGCAACAATACAAAAATGACAAGACATCCTTCTTGACATCTCATCCTCCTAGGATGGACACATAATCACAGCTTGCTTGACGCACAATACAAACTGGAACATCCACTGCACCCTCGCAGTAATACATCTTAGATCAAGGAGCAACTCCCCCTATCTAAGATAACCAGTGCTCCTCCATAGAACACTAAGCAGATGAATGGAAAACATAAGACGCATCTTCATGTCGTCAAGAGCGCACCCTCAGTCCAACCTACCTGCTGAACACAATCATCAACCCTCTTATTGCTTCTTCTAACAAGAACCAATAATCACTCACACATGATCACCATCATGCTACCCATGAGGAAAATAACAGGATCACCATCCTACCATAACAAACTCTTGGATTAAGATCAAAGTCCCATTAATCCCGCTATTCCTACAACCATCTACACACCATACGAACTCCTCTTGAATTCTCATGTATAGACCTCCGGCTACTTAAGGCACAAACCAGTTGAATCATATTGTTTCACATTCCTCAAAGAGACGCACAAGGCCCTTTAGTTTGTTATAACGATGTCATATATCGTATGCATGCTCCAGAACTTCAAAGCTGCCAAACTGATCCCATACAAGCATGACTTGCAGCCAGGGGCAGTATCCCCTTCGCAAGATTTTCCACTAACCTTACCAAAGCCAGTGACTGAGATAGACACCCAATAATCCAAGACAGTCATTCCTTATCATTCTCCCGTATGATAACCTAGAATACTTTTGATTTTCTGGTGAATATCCACTTCTGAACACATCAGAAACCAGACCTTCATGCAATCAACCCGTGATCCACTCCAGTCTTCTCCATACCATCCTCCTAAGGTAGTTCTTCTACTCCATCGTTCTCCCGTATGACAAGATAGATACTCCTTAGACATGATGTAGCCAACAAGTTCTTAGACCAGAACTTAAGAATCCTCCACCAAGGATAACCAACCCAAAAATGTTCTAAAATCAGTTAGGACACCTTCCGCACATCATAGACACCACACACCATGGTTCTTGATATGCTCCACCACTGGACTTACTATCAGAATAGTAATCCAAACTGAAGATCTTCACTAAACACTGCACCACCAGCTTGAATAAAGAAAACTTCAGAAATCCAGAGAGAAATAAACTCTCATCCACCAAAAGAAGGTATACTTCCATCCTCAACCCAGAACTTCTGCCACAAGCTCCAAGAGAACCAGAACCTCCTTACGTTTTCAACTAACTACTCTTCTGCACAAGAGCAATCAATTTCAAGCATACTGCTTGAATGCACACTATGAAACTAACCAAATGCCACCTTTTGATTGATCTCAATCTTCTTCAGAATTCCCACAAGATACATTGATCCACCAATGAAATAAGATCTTCAAGTCACATGAACTACTTGCTCCATAGCAAGACATCTTGGATTCACCAAGCCTCTTAGACATGTAACATCTTCTTATCCACAGCTCCCGCAAACTGCATAAGATAGACCTTTTTGTAGCATTCATAACTTCCATTCTCCTGTAGATAACCTTATCTTAAGCTGATGTGCCACATCACCAGTTGAGACTCTGATGTTAAGCTAGATGTCAGAACATTCTGATATGACATCCAACTGCTGAATTGAACTCCTCCTTCTGCCACTTAGAAGAACCTCCTCTCTTTACAGAACAAGAGTTCCATGCTCTCATAGACTTGATTTAACAGCCAAGTTTGAGTAGACAACCTCCATCCTGCTTTATAACTCCAAATACTTCACACCTGCCACGTCTGAGTCTTCAGAAGATAAGCTGTCTAAGACTACAGCATAGCTATACCAAAGAATGCCACTTTCCTTAGTAGATCCGACTGTAGAAAGTCAGAGATAACTGCCACTTAACTTTGATTTCCAAGAAGAGCAAGATCCATGCTCCAAAGCACCTAGATCATAAATAAACTGATCCAAGTTGTAACCATCAAGATTATGATGACTTCATCCTCATCTTCAACAACACCAAAGTCCAGACCAGTTTCTTGCCAGGAAACTCTCCAGAGAACACATGCTTCTGTCACACCCGACTGAAGCCCATTCTTAGGTTAACACCTAAGACTAAAATAGATGGTAAAGCATATGCAGTACCCCTCCCATGATTCTACACAAACTCTGATGATGAGATGTTCCAACATCTTGATTCAAGTAACTAAGATTCTCTCTGAACGAACCTTATTTACCTCAACAATTTTTAACACTCCAATCAGATTAGATCCACCCTTAGGGTCAAGAGAGATGAATCCTTCCTTGCTATTTTTGGATGGTGAAAATAAATCACCTCCACTTTCTTCAGATTGTGTTTCACAGAAACACCTTCTAGTCAGAAGAGTAACTAGAAGACTCCAAATGCACGACTGAGATGCCTTTATGAGTGGACTTGAGAGAATTCATGCAATAAACCAGCCATTGAGTGAGACAATTCAACAGTCAACAAAACATATTATAGTATGCAAGATTGAAAGAGACCAATAAGGATGCACCAAGACCAATTCAAATCCAATGTATAAGTCTTGTGATTTTGGAATTTAAAAGAAGGGGAGAATAGAAGAACAATTAGGGACGAAGGGTAAGAGAAAAACCTAAATGTTTTATCTAAACAAAACCTTCTCTTCCCCCCTACAAAACCCGAATCAACCATCCTTTTATACATTTTTTCTCCAACCATCCCCACGCACACTTCAACCAATCTTCATTTTTTTCCTTCATCGTTAAACCTTCGCCACCACAAATCTTCGTAACAACCCACACCTCCAAGATTTCTACAACCTAAAAAATCTATCTCCTTCCTCCATTCGCAACACTTATCAACAACCGCCTTCAACAACCTTCAACCACAACATCAAACTGAACCAAACAATGAATCAGAAACGGATGAAGACGAGATGAAACAGAGGAACGAAAAGATTGAGGAACAAATTGAGTACGAACCTGAAGAAGCCGGAATCTAACGTGAATCATACAAAGATTGAGTGATTTCGCGCACGGATAAGGGTGAGAAAGCATAAACGAGAAACTGAGATCGTGAGAGAAGGTTGAAAACGGTGATACTGGTCGTGGTTTGCTCTTGATTTCACGTTTGTTTTGCTTTTATGTTAATTTTTATTTTTCCTCATTTTTACGGTTTTGTTTTGATAAGGGGCAGGTGTCGTCCTAATCCATTCCGTCTCCTTTATGAAAGTGGAGCTAGGTTTTGTTTCTCTTCTACACTTTTTTGTCTCTTTTTGATGGGCTCATGGCCCATTGTGGTTTATTAAATACACTGCCCCTTTTTTTAACCACCTGTGATTCTGTTATTTTAATGGATGAATGGGCTTAAAAGCCCATGGTGATTCCATTTTTGTTACACTATGCTTTGGAACACCCCTCCCTCATCTTACTTCTAAAAATTTATTATTTCAATTTTATTTCTAATGTTTTCTTTTTATTTTTAAGATTTTAGGTTTCTATTTATTTTACTCAAGACTTTAGGTTAATTGTCAATATTAATGGTAACTATTAGATTATTTTAGTTATAAATAGCAAAAATCAAAAAACTTTTTTTTTGTGGGAATTAATTCTTTTTTTTCTTAATTGTTGGTTAAGATTTAAAATACTTAGGTCTTGATTTTCATTTGTGGTTAATTATTTGACTTTAGTCGTGTTTAACTCTTGAGACTTCTTATTGTTGATCTTTACCATGATCTTGAGACACGTTCCTGATGATTATTTTTGACGCTCGGGTTATTTTATTTGCTCGCTAGCTTGTGTATTCATATGCCCTCTTAGGATCCCTAGCTCGATTTTATTTAAGATCAAGGTAGGATAGATTTAGGCTCTTAATCCTTGTATGAAAACATTTAGGATTTAGTCTCACATAGATTCTCCTTTATGTTCACATCTAACCTCATTCCAAAGGAAAGGATTCTCCTTGTTGACTGCCATGTCATGTTTAGGATAGCTAGCCTAGCTTACTCCTTCCTTCCCTTTCCATCCTAGCCTTAGGATTAGAGTCTCCGTACTCTATGTGAGTGTCATGGTTATGAACACTTACTTTCCCTTTTATCCTAGCCTTAGGATTAGAGTCGTCGCACTCTACGTAAGTGTCATGGTTATGAACACTTACTTCCCCTTGGAACCTTGACCATAGTCAAGAGTTCCTCACCCGTAGTGAGGTGAACTATGAATGCTCTGATTCCATCCTAGTCAGGATACGTAGGTACGAGATGCGACGTCTTGGTGAGCATACTTAGTGTACATACCCTAGGTCTTTACCTTAGCACAGTTCCCTTAGCAAGCAAATAATAGCATAACACAAATACTAACAAGAGGTTCTTGTAGAGTACTACAGATACTTAGGATGCTAAAACCTTCCCTAGGTATAACCAACCCCTGAACCTTAGATCTTAACTTTGTTGTTACATAGCACACTTAGGGTTTTCTTCGATCTTTATCCTTTCCTTTGGATAAATCAAAGCTCGGTGGTGAATATCATGATTTGTGATTAAAGTTAATTAATAGCTCGATATCTGATTCTCACTGCAACAGACGACAACCGAACTAAAACCTCAGAATCACAAATAAGAAAAAATATAGAACACCACCAAGAATCATGATCTTAATCCTTAAAATCAAGAATCGCCAAGTCAAAATCATGAGATGGCACAAAACAACAAACAACTACAACAACAACAATCAAGGTATCAAAAAATAATCACGAAACAAACTGCGACTAGGTATTAAAGAAACAATTTCCAAATTTTTGGATTTTATTTTTGCAAAAATAACATAAAATATCATTAAATAAGTATCATTTGGTTTTGGTCCAATATCATGGAGGAAAACTGACCTCCAAGTGATGAGCAGGCTGGAAAATGAGTCGAGTCGAGTCGAACTCACCTCAGCTTGACTTGACTCAATAATAATTGTTTTAGCTCAAAACTCGACTCGAGTTAGATCCAAACTTTTTTTAAGCTCAAGCTCGACCCATTTTGAGTTCACGAACAACAAATCTCAACTCGTTAGGTTTATCTCATTAGGTTCAGCTCGCTTGCTCCACGGTTAGGGATGCAAACAGATGTCCATAGGGGCGGGTAGTATGATATTTGTGTTTGCCCCGTTAGATAAATATGATAATCATATCCAACCCATATCTGTGCGGCTATTTGTTAAGCGGATAATCCGTGGGTTTTAAGGTACCTGCAGATATTTACAAGTATTCATGGATAATATTTTATTTCTAAAATTACATTTTTTAAAAATATTTTCAAATTTTTTTAAAGACACAAAAGTTTATTATCACATAACATCCATACAATTCGCTCTCATTTTAATAACAAAATTTCATAATGTTAATTTCTTTCTTTTTCACCAGAATATAATAACATCCAAATATAACTGTCACACCCCAATTTTGAGCATGAATCATGGAAAGGGTACATTCACCATAACTTTTGCATCATCTGTTAGAACAAGGTTTGGTTCTGCAATAATACCTCTGAGTTTTGATGTTAACAAACAAGTATGTTTGTATGAACA
Source organism: Lathyrus tuberosus (assembly GCA_022829125.1). Lineage (NCBI taxonomy): Eukaryota > Viridiplantae > Streptophyta > Magnoliopsida > Fabales > Fabaceae > Lathyrus > Lathyrus tuberosus. The sequence continues at coordinate 16,591,557 of JALAZF010000076.1, forward strand.
ATTTTGGTATTCTAGTGTTTGTTATTGTTTTGAGAACTTAACAAACATGTTATGCTTCTGATAAATAAGCGTGGCTAAGTTATTAGAAGAGAATTGTTTCTCTTCTGCGCTACATATGTTCTGTCGAATAGTAGAATTTGTTTCAGAAAACTCTGAAGTTGTATGACTCTGATACGAACACTTAAGAAAACAAGTTTTGAAGATCTGAAAACAGAAGTTCTGATGAACACGTCCAGATGCTGAAGACTTAAGAAAACAAGTTCTGAAGATCTAAAGACAGAAGTTCTGATGAACAAGTCCAGATGCTGAAGACTTAAGAAAACAAGTTCTAAAGATCTGAAGACAGAAGTTCTGATGAACAAGTCCAGATGCTGAAGACTTATACTTTTGAAGACAACGGGTTCTGAAGACCAAGTCCTGAAGACTCTGAAGATGTAGCTCTGCAAACTCAGAAGACTTAAAGCTCTTAAGACCCAAGTTACGTTTTCCCTTCTTCTAACTCATGCTCTCAGAAGCCTCTGAAGTCAGGAAGTAGAGGAGACCAAGCAACGTAGTACAATAGAGCAACAGTACAAGGACGCTTTGCTCCACTTCGGATGGGGCAGACACAAATTTACTATTTGTCTCCCCACGATCTTTCAAGCCGCCATAATTCTAAAATGTCAGGAATATCCTTCAACGATCATATTATGCATGGCTATATAAAGGCTTTAAGACTTCAAGAATGGCTACTGTAATTTTTCACTGTTCATATGTTCTACTGTTAATATCATTCTTAAGTCAAGTTGTTCTTAAATTTGTTTACTTATCAGCTTGTGTAGAAGCATCATCATTGTAAATAATCCTTTGTAACAAACAGTTGTTTGTGTTCCCTAAAGGACCGGGTAGGTCAGAAGCTTTAGGAAGACAAAGACAGTGTGTTTTAGTGTTGTTAGTCACTTGCACTTGGCTTGTTCATTGTATTCCTTAAGGGACCGTGTTGTACCCCAAATTTTACCCCTTAGATGTCATAACATTTTGCACTTACATTCAGGTTTCATTCACCTATGCGTTGTTGACTAACCCATATCTTGCTAGTTTGTTTTGTGAAAGCCAAGTTTACACAGGAAAAAGAACAAAATGTCAATAAGCCAGACTCTCCCATGTTTCAAGGTCTCTGGCTCCAAAAGCAGCCATTTGAGCTTACCTACATTCAAGAGGTCTTATTCAACAAGAAACCAAGTGTGCCCGGTTCCTATTACAAGTGTTGTAATACCCCGTATTTTATTGCTCTAGATAATATTAGTTGTGATCAACTGGGTTCCGGTGTACTCTGAGAAATTTTCTGCAAAGATAATTAGAGTAACTGTTGAGCTCAGAGCAAATTCAATTAATATTATCTGACTCTGATGTTTTATTAATTGGAGCTATAGAGAATTTTTGGACTTTTAGTAGTGTTACTAATTAAAGATATTTTCTTTATATCTTTTCATTTCCTTTCTCCTCTTCATTAAAAAGAAAAAGATCTAAAGATAGAAAGAAGTGGAAGAAGAGAAGAGAGAAAGAAGAGAAAACGAGAGAAAAGAAGAAGAAGAAAACCTAGAAGAGAGAAAGATCAAGATCATCATCCATTCTTCATCAAATCATCTCATCTTCTTCATCATCATCTTCTAATCAAGGTGGGTTCTAGATAGAGACATTGTTGTAGAAATTTCTTGAGTTTTAGAGTTAGGTTATATTTTGAGAAAATGAGTAATTTTGTTAAATCAAAGAATCTAACGGTTGAAAAGTGTTATAAACTGAGTAGTATGATCAATATATGTGTGAAATCATCTGTTGATAATTGTTATAGTGTTTGATTATGTTTTGAATGAGTTTGAGATGGAAAAGTATCAATTAAAACAAGTATTTTTGATTATGTACTCAGAGTAACCGGTTACCCTCTGGTGAGTAACCGGTTACCCTTTGAAAAATGGTGTTCTGCGCAGAAAACGGGCGAAGTAACCGGTTACCTTATCTCGAGTAACCGGTTACCCAAAAGTGCCTCTAACTCTCATTTTGGCTCTATTTCTAAGTAACCGGTTAATGGCCCGTGTGAAGTGACGGTTCATAACGGTTAATGGCTCGTAGAACCCGAATCTATTTCGTATGTCAAGTAGGTTACAAGGATGTATGACTCGGGTCGCCTTCTAGATGTAGAAGCGGACGAGAAAAGGAGATGCCTTGGTAAGGTTATCGATTAGTGGTATTTTGAGTTGATGAACTCATGACATGTTTCCATATAGTGTGAGAATTGGATTGTGAACTCGAAGTCCCTTCCCTTTCCCTTGGACTTGAGTTAGGATTGGTTAGAACCTTTTAAAGCTGAGAGAATCCATAATATAGGGAACTCACTGAGATTTGTTATCTCACCCCATGTTGTTGATTATATTACATGTACTACAGGTTCCGCGAAGGGTAAGGATAAAGTGGTTTGACTTTTCCTTACGACTCGTAGCTTTTGGGATGGCATGGCTTCTGCTATGACATTTTATTTTGAGATCATTATTATGATCTAGTTCTTAGTGTATTTTGGGACATCTTATATATGTTATGCCTTAGTTTTTAGTACTTTGTATTTTAGGCATGTAATGTATACAATGTGTTAACTAGGAACTTATGGTATTTCAGTACCAAAACTTGGATTCATGTATAATATATATGCTTTGATGTATGTTGTTATATATGGGTGTTACAGTTGGTATCAGAGCAGGTCGTATCCTCGACCTAGCCATGAAATAGTATAAGTATTTCTTTCCGTTTCATATGCGTTGAGTCACAATTGGTCTTAAGTGTTATATGTATGGCATTAAGCCTGATCATCTTAATTCTATCTGTATGACATTTAGGAACATGGCTAACGGACGCATAAGCAATCGTGGCAGACCCATAACTACTCCAGCTGGGACGAATCCGCCAGGCGGTGAGGAGTATGTCCCGTGGCCCCAGTTCTTACAACAGATGCAACAGCAGCAAAACCAGTTTATGCAACAGATGAATGGGGGTCTTAATCCTCCAGTGGTTATTCCAGATGCTGTAAGTGGAAGCTTTCGGGATTTCATCCGCATGAATCCTCCTGAATTTCATGGTGGACTAGATCCTGTGAAAGCTCGTGAATGGGTGGCTGGTATGGAGAGAATCTTTCTGATAGTCCAGTGTAGCGAAGAGAACAAAGTGGTGTTTGCTTCTCACTCGTTGAAAGGTCCTGCTATGAGGTGGTGGGAAGGTGCTTCAGCTTTGATGACTATCCAAGAGATGCCTAAAGTCTGGGAGCAATTTAAGATTATGTTTATGGAGAATTATTTCCCTGATTCTTTGAGGACTCAAAAGGAGTTCAACTTCCAACAGTTGAGACAAGGTACTTTAACTGTGGCTGCTTATGCTGAGAAGTTTGAAGTCATGGCTGCTTACTCTAGGCAGGCTATGTATGCTCCGGATGAAAAATGGAAGATTGACCAATTCCTCTTTGGATTGAAAGCTGAGATTTCTCACAGTGTGTCTCAAAGAGAGATCACTAGTTACTTTGAATTGCTAAGGCAATGTTATGTGGTTGAGAATAGTTTGAAGAGAGTTCAGGCAGAAGGAGAATTGCATAGGTCGGATTAGAATGATCGTGGAAGATCCAACCAACAGTTTAGGTTGAGGCAACAAGCTTTCAAAGGAAAGCAAGTGCAGAATGCTAGGGGCAGGTACACCTCCTGTGTGTCGTACTTGTGGTAGGATGCATTTTGGAAGGTGTGTTATAGATGGTGTGAAGTGCTTTCAGTGTCAGAAGATGGGCCATCTGAAGAGGGATTGTCCTCATAATAAGGATCAAGTACAAGGAAAGAGTACCGGGCAGGTGTATTCTTTGGATGCGAAGAAAACAAAAGGCGGAACTCTTTGATTGCTGGTACGTGTTTCATTAATGGGATTCCTTGTTTTGTATTATTTGATTGTGGAGCGACACACTCTTTTGTGTCAATGCAATGTGTGAAGCGACTTGGGTTGCAAGCTATTCCTTTATCTCCTCCCATGGTGGTTACTACTGCCATGGATTATATCGTTGAAATGCCTTTAATGTGCGAGAATTGTGTTTTGTCTGTGGATGGGAGAGTTTTTCAGATTGATCTTATCTGTTTGCCACTTAAGAAAGTGGACGTTGTTTTGGGAATGGATTGTCTTTCTGCTAATTCGGTTTTCATCGGGTGTGAGGAGAAGTTAATCATAATTCCATCTACTAAAGCTACTCCGAAGGATGTGTTAACAACTATTTTAGAAGGTACGGTTGGAATGATAAATTTCTTGTTTGAGAAGGAAAAATATGTCCTTTTGGTTCTCACTAAGGAGGAGAGTAGCGACCTTCAAGTTTTAGGTATCCCTGTAGTCTGTGAGTTTTCAAAAGTTTTCCCCAAGGATGTCACTTCTCTTCCTCCAGAGAGGGAAGTGGAATTTTCTATTGACCTGATACCGGGAACGGCTCCTATATCCGTTTCTCCGTATTGGATGGCACCGGTTGAGTTAAGGGAATTGAAGGATCAATTGGAAGAGTTAATGGCTAAGCACTTTGTCCGACCCAGTGTTTCACCCTGGGGAGCTCCAGTGTTGTTGGTAAAGAAGAAGGATGGTGGAATGCGATTATGTATTGATTACTGGCAGTTGAATAAAGTCACCATCAAGAATAAGTACCCATTACCAAGGATAGACGGTCTGTTAGATCAGTTGAAAGGAGCCAGTGTGTTCTCAAAGATTGATTTACGGTCGGGTTATCATCAGATCCGTGTGAAGAGTTCGGATGTATCAAAGACCGCGTTTAGAACCTGTTATGGTCATTATGAATTCTTAGTAATGCCTTTCGGTGTGACGAATGCTCCGGCAGCTTTTATGGATTATATGAATAGGATATTTCAAGCTTACTTGGACCAATTGTTATGATCTTCCTTGATGACATTCTTGTTTATTCTCGTACTTCACAAGAGCACGAGGGACATTTGAGAATCGTTTTATCGATCTTACAAGAGAAGCAACTTTTTGCCAAGTTGAGCAAGTGTGAGTTTTGGATGTCGGAGGTTAGTTTTCTTGGTCACATCATATCTCAGGGAGGTGTGGCGGTTGATCCATCAAAAGTTGAAGCAGTAATTAATTGGGAGAGACTGAAAAATGTCTCGGAAGTAAGAAGTTCCTTGGGACTGGCAGGTTATTATAGAAGGTTTATCAAGGGTTTTTCTCAATTGGTGTTACCAATGACTAAACTTACTCGAAAGGATTATCCTTATGAGTGGGATTCGGCGTGAGAACAAAGTTTTATGAGTTTGAAGGAAAGATTGACGACTGCTCCTATCCTGATCATTCCTGATCCTAACAAGTCGTATGAGGTATTTTGTGATGCATCTAAGATGGGATTAAGAGGTGTTTTAATGCAAGATATTCACGTGACGGCTTATGCTTCTCGACAGTTGAAAGTCCACGAGAAGAATTATCCAACGCATGATTTGGAATTGGTGGCAGTTGTGTTTACTCTGAAAGTGTGGCGTCATTATTTGTATGGAGTACGTTTTGAAATGTTTAGTGACCACAAGATTTTAAAGTATCTTTTTGACCAAAAAGAGTTGAATTTGCGTCAAAGGAGATGGATGGAATATCTGAAGGATTATGATTTGGAACTAAAGTACCATATGGGTAAAGCGAATAAAGTGGCAGATGCATTGAGTAGGAAAGTGTTATGGAATGCCGAGTTAATGATATTAGAGTATGCCATATTGGAAAAGTTTAGGGATCTTAATCTTCAATTTGTTTGAACTCCTAATGGTGTGATTATGGGAAACTTGAATGTTAATTCTACTCTTAGAGAAGAAATTCAACAAGGACAAGTGTTGGATGGAAAGTTACAAGAAGTGTTAGTGCAACCGGGTTTTGTGCGAGCTACCGACGGAATTATTTTGTTTAACCAAAGGATTTGTGTTCTGGATGATATAGTGTTAAAAAGAAGGATTTTAGAGGAAGCGCATAAGAGTGCCTTTACTATACATCCAGGATTCTTCGAAGATGTATCAAGACTTAAAGAAGGACTATTGGTGGTCCGGTATGAAAAGAGATGTGGCGATGTATGTATCGGAGTGTGCGATATGTCAACAAGTAAAGATTGAGCTTCAGAAACCGGGAGGATTGTTACAACCTTTAGAAATTCCGGTATGGAAGTGGGATAGTATTTCTATGGACTTCACAGTTGGATTACCCCGTACTCAAGGTGGATATGATTCTATTTGGGTAATTGTGGATCGATTGATGAAATCGGCGCATTTCTTGGCTATAAAGACTACTTACAAGGCAAGTTATCTTGCAAGGTTATTTATTTCGGAAATTGTGAGGTTACATGGTATTCCCTTTAGTATTGTGTCTGATAGAGATCCAAAGTTTACTTCGAGGTTTTGGAGAGCTTTTCAACAAACTATGGGAACAAAGTTGTGTTTGAGTACGTCGAATCATCCACAAACGGATGGTCAGACGAAACGGACGATACAAACAATGGAGGATATGTTAAGGGCTTGTGTGCTTGGAAGTGGAGGAAATTGGATAGAATTCTTACCGTTGATTGAGTTTTCATATAACAATAGTTATCATGCGAGTATTGGTATGGCTCCTTACGAGGAATTATATGGAAGGAAATGTAGGACGCCTTTGTGTTGGGCATAAGTTGGTGAGGATAAGATTCTAGGACCAGAGATTATTCAAGAGACTACGGAAAAGATTAGAATGATCCTTGATAAAGTTAAATAAGCACAAGATCGGCAGAAGAGTTATGCGGATAACCGTAGGAGACCTTTAGAGTTTGATGAAGGTGATCACGTATTTTTGAAGGTTACTCCGAGATTGAGATTGAAAGGACCGTTTAATTCGTGAAAGTTAAGTCCGAGATACGTGGGACCGTATCAAATTTTAGAAAGGATTGGTGAAGTAGCTTACAGATTAGCCTTACCGCCTTCTCTGTCAGAAATGCATGATGTTTTTCATGTGTCTCAGCTTTGGAAGTTTGTTCCAGATCCTCTCCAGCCAATTCTACCAGATACAATTGAGATAGAAACAGATTTGACATTTGAACCTAAACCAAGTCGTATCACAGGAAGAGAAACTAAGGTACTAAGGAATAAAGAGATTCCTCTTGTGAAAGTTCAGTGGGATGAGACGCACTCGGGCGATGCAACTTGGGAACTAGAATCAGAGATGCGAGATGCTTACCCTCATCTTTTCAGGTAATCTTTGAATTCGAGGACTAATTTCTATTTAAGGAGGGGGGAATGTAATACCCCGTATTTTATTGCTCTAGATAATATTAGTTGTGATCAATTGGGTTCTGATGTACTCTGAGAAATTTTCTGCAAAGATAATTAGAGTAACTGTTGAGCTCAGAGCAAATCCAATTAATATTATCTAACTCTGATGTTTTATGAATTGGGGCTATAGAGACTTTTTGGACTTTTAATAGTGTTACTAATTAAAGATATTTTCTCCATATCTTTTCATTTCCTTTTTGGACTTTGAAAAATGGTGTTCTGCGCAGAAAATGGGCGAAGTAACCGGTTACCTTATCTCGAGTAACCGGTTACCCAAAAGTGCCTCTAACTCTCATTTTGGCTCTGTTTCTAAGTAATCGGTTACCCTATATTGAGTAACCAGTTGCCACTATTATGTTTCGGAAAATACCTTTGAAAATTAATATCTTTTTAACCGGGCTTCCGATCGAGGTGTTCTTGGTACCGATGGAAAGCTATGAGAATATTCTACATAATGGAAGTGAAAAATATCGATTTTATTGCCCGATTAAATAATCGGAGGAAATCCAAAAGTGGCACAATTATGTTGAATTGTTATATGTAATTCTATTGTCCACTTGTAGTATGCTTTGCTTATCCTATTGTTGTTTAAACATGATTGTGAGTGAGTATGCATGCTAAACTGAAAATGGAATAGGAAGAGTGAGGAAACCTCAACATGAAATTAGTAGAATTTAGTAAGGTGATTAGAAATTGATAGAAAACTCTAGATTGCGATGCTCGGGCATGTGTTGTAGAAAGGTGCATCCTTGCCGAGTAATGGTCTAGATAAGAGTGAAACACTAGTATGGAACATGTGTTAACCTAGTATAGGAGAAAAGGAGAATATGGCCTTGTGATTGTCGAATACAATCACGCTTGTGTGTGTGATATCACGTAATTGTAACCGTTCCCCTGTTTTTCCGTTTCATGAGCCTGGAGCTCCTCTGGAATGTACGCATGACTACTTGACAGGTTTGATTCCCAGTTAGTACGTATGGAGCCTAAGGGTAAAGAGACTTGTGACGGTTAATGGCACGTGTGAAGTGACGGTTCATAACGGTTAATGGCCCGTAGAACCCAGATCCATTTCGTATGTCAAGTAGGTTACAAGAATCTATGACTCGGGTCGCCTTCTAGACGTAGAAGCGGACGAGAAAAGGAGATGCCTTGGTAAGGTTATCGATTAGTGGTATTTTGAGTTGATGAACTCATGACATGTTTCCATATAGTGTGAGAATTGAATTGTGAACTCGAAGTCCCTTCCCTTTCCCTTGGACTTGAGTTAGGATTGGTTAGAACCTTTTAAAGCCGAGAGAATCCATAAGATAGGGAACTCACTGAGATTTGTTATCTCACCCCATGTTGTTGATTATATTACAGGTACTACAGGTTCCGCGAAGGGTAAGGATAAAGTGGTTTGACTTTTCCTTACGACTCGTAGCTTTTGGGATGGCATGGCTTCCGCTATGACTTTTTATTTTGAGATCATTATTATGATCTAGTTCTTAGTGTATTTTGGGATATCTTGTATATGTTATGCCTTAGTTTTTAGTACTTTGTATTTTGGGCATGTAATGTATACAATGTGTTAACTAGGAACTTATGGTATTTCAGTACCAAAACTTGGATTCATGTATAATATATATGCTTTGATGTATGTTGTTATATATGGGTGTTACAAGTGCCATGAGCCACATGATTCACCATGCCGCAAACTAGGGTTTTCTCAGCGACAGTTAACCATTGCCTTTGATTTTAATTAGGACATATTCCCAAGCATTGGAACTTGATTCTACATAATACTGGACATATTTAGAGGCCATCTATGGGCCTTGGAAAATAGTGAAGAAGCAAGAGCCTCAAAGATCATTCAGTGGAATTTCTGAGGAAATTATGGTTTTTGACCGAGAAATCGAGCCTTCGATTGTGATATTATTGGACCGAAATGAAATTGGAACATGAGAGATCACAATGCATTTTGTTTTATTTTATTTGAAAGAAATAACAAAAAAGAAAAGAAAGAACAAAAAAAAGAAAGAAGAAAAGAAACAGAAAAGAAAAAAAAAAGAAGAAAAGAAAAAGAAAAAAAAAAGGAAGAGAGAAGGTGGCACCTGCCACACTTTGCCTTTCAAGGGCATGGTGCCCACCACTATGTTTATGTGGCGCCTGCCACATTAATTTGTGGCACCTACCATGAATTAATGAGGCGTTTTCCATGCTAGCATATTTTCTGCACTTAAATAAAAAATAATACATTTTACACAAGGCCGGGCAAGTGGATTGAAAGTCATCGTGAAATAAAAAGAAAATTTTTAGTAAAGCATGGCTCCACGTCTCCTCAGTCAACCTATTTTCTAAAGCCTACTTTCTGAATCGAAGACTTTTTCAACCAACCACTTGCGAAGATTTGAAACAAAGGGTAAAACCGGCAAAGCAAGCTCCTCACTTTCTCCTATAAATAGGACGTTACATTTCAGTTTCAAGGACACCAGTTTTCACCGAAAAAATAGTGAATACCCTTCTCATTTTCTCCCCTATATTTCTTCAAGAACCTCGTTCATTTTCTTTCCAGAATTTGTACCTGTGAAGAGGCAGTGGACCGTCTCCACTAAGTAACATTCACCTATTTTATTTCTCCGTTTTCAAAGTGCCATGATCATTGTTCGTTGTTATCAAGTTCATTAGCATGTTAATATTTTTTCTGGAAAATGTATTGTAATATCCTATAGTTTTTGTTTGGTTTTATTATGAATGATGTTTAAAAGACAAGGCAAAATAAAAATAAAAATAAAAAGAGGAAGCAAAGTGGCGCCTGCCACTATTACTTGAAGTGGCGCCTGCCACCATCCCCAGAACCACTAAAGGCACCCACTAGTGGCGCCTGCCACATGCAAAGTGGCATTTGCCACACATCCATAAGGGGTGGCGCCTGCCACCTTAGTGTGGCACCTGCCATGACTTTATTTCATGGAATTTTGTAAAGCATTTTGTGGCACCTTGCATGCTTAAGCTTAATTTTTTATATTATTTATTCATTTCACTTCACATAGCAATTTCATTTCATTTCTAAAAATTCAAAAAGACAAAAAAAACATGCTTTATTTTCATACTCGGTTCTCGAACTCTTTTTATGAAAAATTACCGACTGGTTTCTGTAAGTCTTTTAGAACTTTTCAGTCGGCATGTAAATATTTGTTTGTGGATTCTTGACTTGAACAAAATCACGTCTGTTGTTTATATGCATTGGCTTTCCGTTGCTAATTTTTCATAACTTAACATGTTTCTGATTTCAAAAATTTGAATATCATCTTTGCCGTACTCGTACTGTTCCCTTAATTTCAAACCCTTTCAACTCTTGTTCGTAAGTTTACCTACTCTTCCAAAGGAAATTTTCTCTATTGACCGCAAGGTCATAGATATCTCGTTACCCTTTTAACCTAGCATTAGGTTTGGAGTCGCCGCAATCCGTGTAGGCGTCTTGCTGTCAGACCCTACTCTTTCCCATAAACATTTATTTCCCTGTTTTAACTTAACCTTTGGAGTCACTGCACTCCGCGTAGGTGTCTTGCTTTCAGACCCTACTTTCCCTTGGAACCTTGACCACAGTCAAGAGTTCCTCACCCCATTGAGGGGAACCACGAATGCTCTGATTCCATTCCCATCAGGATACATAGGCATGAGATGCGATGTCTTGGCGAGCATACTTAGTGTATATATCCCTAGGTTTTTACCTTAGCACATTTTCCCTTAACAAGCAAACTTTAACAATAACACAAACACTAACAAGAGGTTCCCGTAGAGTACTACAGATGCTTAGGGTGCTAATACCTTCCCTTAGTATAACCAACCCACGAACCTTAGATCTCTGAGCTGTGTTCCTGTATAGCGCACATAGGGTTTTTCGACCTTTACCCTTTCCTTTGGATAAATCAAAGCTCGTTGGTGAATTTCAAAGATGTGCAATTCAAGTTAACTAATAGCTTGGTATCCAATTCTCACCGTAACAGACCGGTTAGGTCAGAATTCTTAAGAAGTCTAGGACTAGTGTGTCTTAGAAGTTGTTGTTAGTCACCAGCAGTTGCTAGTGCAGTTGTAATCAGTTTGGTTATAGTGGATTAAGTCCTCGCTTGAGAGAGGCAAAATCACCTTGGCGGGTGGACTAGACTAGCTCGAGGATTTCTCAAGTGTACTAGTATAAGCATATTGTGTTCTTTCTTTTCAGTTCTCTTGCTTTATTATCAAGAAGTGAGGATTATTTGTAAAGAGGATTATTTTTAAAGAATAGTTTTATTTTAAAAAAACCAATTCAAACCCCCCCTTTCTTGTGTTTTTCACACCTTCAATTGGCATCAGAGCTTCGGTTCTGAGAAGATAAAAAGTTTGAATTTTTATCAAGCACCTAACAGTGTTCAGTACCGATCCAAAGTGTGAAAAACAATGGCTGCCCCAGCTAGTTCTAACGTCACTTCTGATAATAATGAAAGAGATTCATATAGTGCAAAACCTCCTATCTTTGATGGCGAGAAATTTGACTATTGGAAAGACAGAATTGAAAGTTACTTTTTGGGATTTGATTTAGATCTATGGGATCTGGTAGTTGATGGCTACAAGCATCCAGTAGATGGTGAAGGCAAAAAGATTGCCAGAAGCTCATTTACAAAGGCTCAAAAGAAAACCTACAAGATTCATCACAGAGCGAGAACGATTCTGCTAAATGCTATTTCATATACAGAATATGAAAAGATTACTGATAAGGAAATTGCAAAGTCTATCTTTGACTCTCTTCAGATGACTCATGAAGGCAACGCTCAAGTCAAGGAGACAAAGGCTCTGGCCTTAATCCAGAAGTATGAGGCCTTCAAAATGGAAGACAACGAATCTGTGGAAACTATGTTTTCAAGATTCCAAATTCTTGTTGCAGGACTCAGAGTTCTAGACAAAGGTTACTCTACTGTTGATCATGTCAAGAAGATTATCAAGAGTATGCCTGTAAAATGGAGACCAATGGTAATTTCTTTGAAATTGGCAAAAGATCTGAACAACACAAGTCTTGAGGAACTGATTATTTCTTTGAGAAGTCATGAGATTAAACTTCAAGAAGATGAACCTCAGAGAAGAAGTAAGTCTATTGCTCTAAAGTCTAAGTCAGAAAAGACAACAGATTACCAAGCAGAGGAGAACTCAGAAGAATCTGAAGAAGATTCAGACAAAGATGAACTATCTCTCATATCAAGAAAGATAAATCAGCTGTGGAAACACAGAAAGAGCAAGTTCAGAGGGCCGAGAAGAAAAGGTAGACCTGAGTCTACATCTGGTCAAAGGAAAGCTTCTGAAAAAGAAGCTACTTGTTACGAATGCAAGGAGCCTGACATTATAGGAACGAGTGTCCAAAGCTCAAGAAAGATAGAAAACCTAAGAAGGTTTTCAAAGCTAAAAAGGGTCTTATGGCAACATGGGATGATTCAGAGTCAGAAGAAGAAGAGTCTGATGAAGAACATGCCAACATGGCACTCATGGAAAAGACCAGCATAAGTGAAGCCCTATTAGAGGATCAACTGACACTTGATGAAGAGTCAGACTCTAATGATGACAAAGAGGTACTTTCTTCCTTATCTAGTTCTGAACTTGAATTAGGTTTATCAGAACTTATGAAAAGGTATCAACTTCTTCTAAGTAAACACAAAACTCTGAAAAAGACTTTTGTAATTGCTTCTGAGAACTCTAATAAGAGTGAGCCAAATATTTCTTATTTAAATAAAAAAATTCTTTAGAAAAATCTAATGCTGCTCTAAAAAGTAAAGTCTCTAAGTTAGAAGAAGAGATTACTTCTAACATATCTGTTACTGATGAAGTAATCAGATATGATAGAGCTTTTCAGCACTTCCTTGCTAAAAGCATAGATAGAAGCAAGATGGCTTCAATGATCTATGGAGTTAGCAGAAACGGAAGCAGAGGTCTGAGATATTCAGGACCATCAAAACCATTTAATGAGACTCTGGGTATTAAACTAAAACCTCTGTCCAAACATTTTGTGTCTGCTGGCACCAAACTGAAATATTCTAAAATAGAAGAATCTGATTATGTTACACCACAATAACAGACACAGAAGAAAACTTCTAAGCCTAAATATCATGCACAAATTTCACTTGATTATCCTGTTGCACAGAAATCCAAAGGTGTCAGAACCTCTGGAAAGACTAACAAGAAAGGACCCGGAAAATGGGTACCTAAGAGTAAGAAAATCTATGTTTCAGACGTCTTTGATGGTGCCACTGAAACACCAGTCATGGTACCTGGACAGTGGATGCCCGCGACACATGACGGGAGAAAGGCGTATGTTCCACGATTTGGTACTTAATTCTGGAGGTGTCGTTGGTTTATGAGGAAACCAGGAGGGAAGGATCATTGGCTCTGGAATTGTTGGTAATGGTAAACTTCCTTCCATAAACAATGTTATTTTAGTTGAAGGACTAATGCATAACCTACTGTCAATTAGTCAACTAAGTGACAGTGGTTATGATGTTTTCTTTAATTAAACATATTGTAAGGCTGTTAGTCAGAAGGATGGGTCAGTTATGTTTAACGATAAGAGGAAAAACAATACTTACAAAATCAGACTATCAGATTTGAAAAATCCGAACGTAAAATGTCTTTTGTTCGTTAATGAAGAGCAATGGGTCTGGCATAGACGTCTGGGTCATGTTAGCTTGAGAAGAATTTCTCAGCTGAACAAGCTAGGACTTGTTAGGTGCTTGCCCAATCTGAAGTATTCATCAGATGCTCTTTGTGAAGCATGTCAGAAAATCAAGTTTTCAAAAACTTCCTTTAAAGCAAAAACGATTGTTTCTACCTCTAAACCATTAGAACTTCTTCACATTGACTTATTTGGACCGATGAAAACTGCTTCAGTCAATGAAAAGAAATATGGACTAGTCATCGTCGATGATTACAGTCGTTGGACATGGGTAAAATTCTTATGACACAAGGATGAGTCACATTCTGTGTTTGCTTCCTTCTGCATCCAAGTGCAAAACGAAAAGAATTGCGAAATTGTCAGAGTTATAAGTGATCATGGTGGAGAATTTGAAAGAAAGAATAGGACACTGCAAGAAATGGCTTGCACCATGCATGATCCAAGAAACTGACATGGCTAAGCACTTTTGGGCAGAGGCAGTTAACACATCATGTTATATTCAAAATAGAATCTCAATAAGAACTATTTTGGGTAAGACTCCTTATGAATTGTGGACGAATAAGAAGCCCAACATTTCTTATTTTCATCCTTTTGGATGTGTCTGTTTTATGTTGAACACTAAAGAGAATCTGGGCAAGTTTGATTCCAAAGCACAGAAGTGTCTGTTGTTAGGATATTCTGAACGTTCAAAAGGCTACAGAGTCTATAACTCAGAATCACGAACTATGGAAGAATTAATTCATGTCAGATTTGATGATAAGCTTGACTCTGAAAAGTTAAAGCTAGTCGAAAAGTTTGTAGATTTGGAGATCAGTTTTTCAGAACCTAAGGAAAAGGCAAAAGAACCCAAAGACTCAGAAGCTCATACTTCTAATATTGTTGCTACTCCTACTGATCCTTCACAATAAAAGAAAAGCAGAATTGCAACGTCACATCCTGAAGAATTAATTCTGGGAAACAAAGACGCTCCTATCAGAACCAAATCAGCCTTCAAACCTTCTAAAGAAACACTTTGGGTTTGGTGTCCTTGATCGAGCCAACATCCGTTGATGAAGCTCTACTGGACAAAGACTGGATTCGGGCGATGGAAGAAGAACTTAACCAGTTTTCAAAGAACAATGTTTGGGATCTTGTTCAGAAACCTAAAGGTGTCCACATTATTGGAACCAAATGGGTATTCAGAAACAAGCTCAATGAGAAGGGTGAGATTGTCAGAAACAAGGCACGACTGGTTGCACAAGGTTATAGTCAACAAGAAGGAATAGACTATACAGAAACCTTTGCTCCAATTGCCAGGTTAGAAGCTATATGCTTATTAATTTCCTTTTCTGTAAATCATAACATCATCTTATATCAGATGGATGTTAAGAGTGCATTTTTGAATGGTTATATTTCAGAAGAAGTTTATGTCAAACAACCTCCAGGATTTGAAAATTCTGAGAAGTTAGATTTTGTTATTAAACTTAAAAAATCTCTCTATGGTCTGAAACAAGCTCCCGGAGCTTGGTATAATAGATTGAGTAATTTTCTTTTAGAAAATAGATTCACCAGAGGCAAAGTTGACACCACCCTCTTCTGTAAAATGTTCAAAAATGATATGCTTATAGTTCAGATTTACGTTGACGATATTATTTTTGGTTCTGCTAATCCCTCTCTTTGCGAAGAGTTTTCTAAGCTAATGCAGGCAGAATTCGAGATGAGTCTGATGGGTGAATTGAAGTTCTTTCTGGGAATTCAAATTTACCAAAGATCAGAGGCCACTTACATTCATCAAAGTAAGTATACCAAAGAACTTCTGAAGAAATTCAACATGATGGATTGTAAACCAGCTAAGACTCCACTGCATCCAACATGCATTCTAGAAAAGGAAGAGGTAAGTGGAAAGGTTTGTCAGAAGCTCTATCGTGGTATGATAGGCTTTCTTCTGTACTTAACTGCTTCCAGACCTGATATTCTTTTCAGTGTTCATTTGTGTGCTAGATTTCAATTAGATCCTAGAGAATCCCATTTAACTGTTGTTAAAAGAATTATAAGGTATCTGAAAGCAACTACTAACCTTGGCTTGATGTATGAGAAAATATCAGAGTACTCTCTTTCTGGTTATTGTGATGCAAATTACGCAGGAGACAGATTGGAAAGAAAAAGCACCTCTGGAAACTGTCAGTTTCTCGGGAAGAATCTGATCTCATGGTCAAGCAAGAGGCAATCAACGATTACTCTCTCAACAGCAGAAGCAAAGTACATATACGCGTCTCTATGCAGTACGCAGATGTTGTGGATGAAGAACCAATTTGAAGATTATCAGATACATGAGAGTAACATTCCTATCTTTTGTGATAATACTGCTGCTATCTGTTTAAGTAAGAATCTAATCTTACATTCTAGGGCTAAGCACATAAAAATTAAACATTATTTTATTAGAGACTAAATTCAGAAGGGAATTTTATGTTTAAAATTTATAGATACAGACCATCAATGGGCTGATATTTTTACAAAACCCTTGGCTGAAGATAGATTTCTATTTATTCTGAAGCATCTGAAAATGGACTATTGTCCAGAGTAAGATTTCATCAGAATCAGATGTGTTTAGTCAGAGTCTGAAGATATCAGATTTTCATTTAAACTAAGAAGCATTTGTTTTTAACCTCGGTCATCAGAAGATGCTTTGTCAGAAGTATCTCTGATCAGACGGAAACCTTTTGGTTTTTCAGACTCTGAGGATATCAAAACGTGTCACCTAATTAAAGAGTGATTAACGCGTGAGCAGTACTTTTCTTGGAATTGGTTAAATCATGATTATGTTCATTTATTAATTCCCATTATTATGTTTAATTTTTCGTCCACTCAACTTCACTCGACTTACACATTATATACTCGCTCACACCACTTCATCCCACACTTCTTTCTTAGAAACCCTAAAATCCTTTCAGTTATCTGCAACTCCATTATCTTCATCAATGGAGGAATCATCTCAAACTATTTCCAAAGCTAAGTTACTTGAATATCAGTGTACTATTCCTGAAAATGTCATATCTCTCTCGACACGCCTGTTGATGAACTTTGGGTTCTTAGTGAATCCATGGTTTACTTCAAATACCTCAGGGATAATGGATGTGATCTTACTCGTACTCTTAATTCTCAAGGATGGAATGGCTACTTTAACAGATTGCAAGGATCCTCACTTCCCAACTTGGTCAAAGATTTCTGGATTCATACAATCACTAGCAGACATGTCATTGTTTCTACTGTGTTTGGAAGACGAATCATCATCACAGAAAAGACTATCAATGACTTAATCTCTCATGACGGAAAGGGATTAAGAATCGTCAATATTTGACCCAATAAGCAAAGGGAAACTAAAGTCACGGCCGCTATTTTCAAAGAAGGAACTGATCTAGAATCTAAAAAGGATCCACCATCATCGCTCTTGAAAGATACTTTAAGAGTTTGGTTTAAAATCATGTTGGGAACTATGTATCATCGTCTTTCCTCTCATTCATCATATTACATTAATCTGTCACAGAAGTATGTTTTATACCTTCTATTGAAAGGAAAGAAAATACATCTCCCAAGCATTTTGTTCAACTTTTTAAGAGAGTCTATAATTAATTCAAGAACTGGTTCCACCAAGAAGGGAAATCATATCCCTTATGGTAGACTATTGTCTGATATTTTCATTGAGTCGGGCTTGGTTGAAGATTTATCAGTTGCTGGGTTCACTAAGGAACTAGAAAAATCTTCTGGACAACCTTTTTGGGCAAAGAACTTAAAGAATATGAAGCTTCTTATGAAGATCACCTATCGACCTGCTATTCCAAACCATTTTGACCTTAACTTTATTCGATTTCAAATCTCTGGATTTCCACCTTTTTCAAATGACTATAATCCAGAAGAACTAGCAAACTATTTTGCTGAATATGAAAAGGAGGAATCATTAGATGCATGGATTGATCTGGAAAATCTACCGGATATTCTCCCTGAAATTGTTCAGAAAAAGGGGAAAGGCAAGAAAAAGAAAAGTGATGATGATGACAGACCATTAGCAAAGAAAATGAAGATGGCGTCTACATCTACTTCCTCCGCTACAGAACAAAGTAAGTCTTTTGAGTCGCCCTCTGACACTGTATTTGTTTCTATTGATAGAAATTTGTCTTCATCTCTTCCCATCTCATCAACCCAACCATTTTTATCCACTCAACCATCCATATTCTCTACTGTTGTCACCACCTCCCCAACACCCATTACTGAAATAATCACTACTTCACCTTCATTATTACAGTTGACTCCATCAATGCTTGAAATTACCTCATCTCAACCTACTTCCACCATTTTTATCCAACCAACTCTTGTCACATCTGTTCCACCATCTCCAATTTTTCAAATCACTGAACATCCATGAATAACCATCTCATCTTCACCAACTTCAATTACTGCTCCACAACCTACTCCAGAATCACTAATTGATAATCCTGAAATTTCTCTAGACAATGATATCATCATTCTTGATGACTCTGTTGAAGATGATCTAACATTACCTAAAAATCAAACCTATGACCTTCCTCTCAACCTAGATGAACAAATATTTGTTTTTAAGGACGGTGTGGTTACAAGGTTCAAGGCACTTTCTGATGAATCAAACTCTAGTGAAGACCCCTCTGATTTGGGTGCTTCATGGGATATGTTCAATCAGTGGATGGCTGAGGAATTTTAGAAGTTTCAAGATCTTTCTGTTTAGACAAAGGGTTATTTCGTTCAAAAAGCTGAAAAGAGGTTGCAAGAGATGAAGGAAGCTGAAGCTAAGCTAGCTATAGAAAAGAAACTGGCAGAAAGGTTAGCCAAAGAAGAGGCTGAAAGATTAGCTTTGGAGGCTAATGATCAAGCAGAAGAAACTAGAATTGTTAAAGCTAGCAACACCTTTGATCCTGTCTCCTCTTCTGAACATGCCTTCATGCATTTGGCACGTGCAATTGACGGACTCAAAAAGGATCAACAGGCTATAAAAGAAGAACAGACGGTTTTCAGAGAAAGCTTTACTGAGCAGAAAATTGTCAACAACTCTCTTCAGAATATGCTTCAACAAATTCTAAACAAGTTGTCTCCAAATCCTTCTTCCGTTGGAACTTATGAACTTAGGCACTTCTGATCTTAGGATTTTGGATTTTTGTTTTTTTGCTCTGGACCTTAGGATTTTGTTTTGATCTTTTAATATTAATGAATTTTAAACTTTTTTATTATGACAAAAAGGGGGAGAAATATAATATGAACGTAATATTTTGATTCACATGATCAAATTCTGAAAAATAAGTTGCTTACATTCTAACCAATAAACTTCTGTTTCTGTTAGATTTGTCTTCTTGTTTTCTTTTTCAGGAAATGTGAAATATGAATAGTTTTGGCATCCAATGTGTTTGACTCTGAGATTTTAAGGTCTTAATTGGTACAATTGACTTCTGGAAACTGAGTCAAGACTCTAAAAATCTCAATATCTGACCTATTGCAACCAGGGGGAGTTCACCCAAAAGGTTTGCAAGTCAGGATTTTTTATCTTCATCCAGTCTGAGACTTAGGGGGAGATTCTCATCTGAAGGATAAGTATTCCTTAACCTTCTTACTCTGATTATTTTTTATGCTATGTACAAAATTGTGTCATCAAAATACATAGTTTTGTCATTGTCAAAAAGGGGGAGATTGTTAGAACAAGGTTTGGTTCTGCAATAATACCTCTGAGTTTTGATGTTAACAAACAGGTATGTCTGTATGAACAATTTTGGTATTCTAATGTTTGTTATTGTTTTGAGAACTTAACAAACAGGTTCTGCTTCTGATAAATAAGCGTGGCTAAGTTATTAAAAGAGAATTGTTCCTCTTCTGCACTACATATGTTATGTTGAACAGTAGCATTTGTTTCAGAAAACTCTGAAGTTGTATGACTCTTATACGAAGACTTAAGAAAACAAGTTTTGAAGATCTGAAGACAAAAGTTCTGATGAACAAGTCGAGATGCTAAAGACTTAAGAAAACAAGTTCTGAAGATCTGAAGACAGAAGTTCTGATGAACACGCCCAGATGCTGAAGACTTAAGAAAACAAGTTCTGAAGATCTGAAGACAGAAGTTCTGATGAACAAGTCCAGATGTTGAAGACTTATACTTTTGAAGACAACGGGTTCTAAAGACCAAGTCCTGAAGACTCTGAAGATGTAGCTCTGCAGACTCTAAAGACTTAAAGCTCTTAAGACCCAAGTTATGTTTTCCCTTGTTCTAACTCATGCTCTCAGAAGCCTCTGAAGTATGGAAGTAGAGGAGACCAAGCAACATAGTACAATAGTACAACAGTACAAGGACGCTTTGCTCCACTCCGGATAGGGTGGATGCAAATGTACTATTTTTACCCCCACAATCTTTCAAGCCGCCATAAGTCTGAAATGTCAGGAATATCCTTCAACGGTCATATTATGCATGGCTATATAAAGGCTTGAAGACTTCAAGAATGGCTGCCGAAATTTTTCACTGTTCATGTGCTCTACTGTTAATATCATTCTTAAGTCAAGTTATTCTTAAATTTGTTTACTTATCAGCTTGTGTAGAAGCATCATCATTGTAAAAAATCCTTTGTAACAAATAGTTGTTTGTGTTCCCTAAAGGACCGAGTAGGTTAGAAGCTTTAGGAAGACTAAGACAGTGTGTTTTAGTGTTGTTAGTCACTTGCAGTTGGCTTGTGCATTGTATTCCTTAAGGGACTGGTTAGGTCAGAATTCTTAAGAAGTCTAGGACTATTGTGTCTTAGAAGTTGTTGTTAGCCACCAGCAGTTGCTAGTGCAGTTGTAATTAGTTTGGGTATAGTGGATTAAGTCCTCGCTTGAGAGAAACAAAATCACCTTGGCGGGTGGACTAGACTAGCTTGAGGATTTCTCAAGTGAACTAGTATAAACATATTGTGTTCTTTCTTTTCAGTTCTCTTGCTTTATTATCAAGAAGTGAAGATTATTTGTAAAGGGGATTATTTCTAAAGAAAAGTTTTATTTAAAAAAAAAAAACCAATTCAACCCCCCTCCCCCTTTCTTATGTTTTTCACACCTTCATCATCTTCATAGCATAACATGCATTTTATCTTGCATAATGCCTAAAATGTCAACCAGGATTTTTTTTTGAATCTAAAGACATATCAGTTGAATTGATTTTCAAATGCGTGTAAAATTAGCGGGCACAAAATTTTGAATTCGGGCTTCCAGACGTCAGTTTTATTAATCTACGGTTTACGTAGTTTTACTTGGCGTGCTCTTTTTATTTTTTACTCCTTTTTTGATCGTGTTTTGATCAGCCTGGGCCTTTTAACCGGTCGTTTTTTTTATTTCAAAATTTGATCAAAACCTGTATGTTTTTGAGAAGTTTATTTTGCTCTGATCATTTTGGCGAATTCATTTTAATTTTTTGAATACTTTTGCACCCTATTTTTATTTATTTTGAGTCCTTTTATTTTTATTTCTTTGTCAAAATGTTCGAAATAAATAAATAGAATTTTCTAGGTTTTTGTTTTGAATTAATTTTGATCATTTAAACTAGTGTAATTTTATTTGATTTAAATTGTTTCTAACTCATTTTTATACTAACAACACTCAAGCTTTCGTACCTTGAAAAATGAGAACATAGCGATCCTTAAGAAGCGCAATCGCGCACTCGCGGGATGGACCTATTAGAGTCGCCGCCAAACTTTATTTATTCCAAATAGGGAAAGGGAAAATATTGATAAAACCCCTAAAAGAAGGATTGAGATATTGGTCGTCGCTACAAAATCAGGGTTTGGGAGTCGCTTACGCAAGGGGAATGTATTAGCACACCTCACGTTCGTTGTACTCAACGGGAACTGTTTTAATAGTTATGTGCATTACTGTAAGCTTAGAAATGTTAGGCATGTCAAGTTATTAAGAGGGAAAATAATAGGACAAAAAGGTTTATTTTTTATTAGAGTGCCTGATGAGACTTTGAATCTCGCTTCTACGTATCTCCTGGTGCGATGGAAAACTCAAGGCTTACGTAGTCCTAGGTAGAAAAATGTTTGTTTGTTGGTCGATTTTAGCGAATGATATTTTGTTACAATCAAGGGAAAACATTACTTACCCAAAACAGGTGAGGAGAAAATGTTTGCATCACTTTGAATGGATTAAAAATCAACATTCACAAGAAAACGTCACTTATCTCAACTCACACAATTGTGGACGGAGAATTGTATGACATCGTCTCGAGACAAAATATCTTTCGTTTGTGAAAAAGGTTTGAAGTTCATCGCACGACAGCAAGAAACGAGTTAGATTTGTTTGATGTATTCTTGGGTGATGAAGAGGGCTCGGACGGACGAGAACTACATCTCGTTTCCCAACTCTCGGGAGCTCGTGGACTACACCACGTTCCTTTTCATCTTATTTGAAAAAGAGTTTTGATATTTTTAGGTGTTTTTGGTTTTGATTGAGAAAATACACTCGATGTTAACCGAGTTTTATTAAGCGTTGTGGAATTGATTGGAGGATGATTAGTGTTTGGATTGGCGAGAACTGCATCTCGGATCCCAACTCTCAGGAGTTCGCAAACTATACCACGTTCCTTTTTATCCTATTTTATTGAAAATTGTCAAACAATGATTAGGTATTTTTTTATTGGGAAAATGGTTTGACGTTAGATCAAGCATTTGATTATCATTTGCAAAAAGGTCTTAAAAGAATGATTTGAGGTGGTTTGAAAATGAATTTGAAAATAGCTTGACGTTGGATCAAGCTTTTGACTTGTATTGCAAAATAGTTTGAAATGATTTTGGTACGTGGTTAGAAATGAATTGAAATAGATGGTTAAATATGATGGATATGAATAGTAATGCGAAGGGTGGAATTGGATCGCAAAAGGGTGTGAATTCAAATGTAACAACATGAACTCAAGCACAAGGCGTAAATCAAATGCCACAAGATCCGAATATAAATACAAACATTCAAGAATGATAAAAATAGAAATAAAACAATAACATACATAATATTGAGATCACACATCCAAAATAAACAAATCGAAAATGTAAAGTGAAAAGAAAAATGCACGAATTAAAATCCTGATGCAAAGACGCGAATCAAAGTCGTGTACGCGAAGACATGCAAAGGCTACCACAAGAAATTAAATTTGACTTAAATATAACAACGTTGGATCATTGTTCTTAAAACAAATCAAAATGAAAAATAGCTAGCGCGTAAGCGGTCATCACAAATCGAATCAAGAAGCAATAATATAATAAAATCAAATGAAATCACAAAGTTGCTAATAGAAACGCAAATTGGTAAGGGCACAAAAATTAAATTTCCGCTATACTAAACCATCAGACGCGTGTACAAAACTGAAACACAATGATATTTAATTAAAAAAATCGCACATAAACCGATAAAATTAACCAATATCTTATTACACTTAACATGATCATCACAATATAGATCAAAATCGTATGAATCTAAACTTATCAAATAGAAACGCAAGGAAAAAGTAAATTAAAACGTGCTAAACAAAAATCCAACAATATTGCTAACGTAAGAATGCGATCATTGCAATCAAGTCGAACTAATAGAAATGTCACGCATCATGCACACCTATATGCAAAACAGGGTATCGACATGATTCGATCTGAACAACATAACCTAAAATAAATAAAATAACATTAACACTATATATATATATATATATATATATATATATATTGATTTGTTTAATGTATTCTTGGGTGATGAAGAGAACTCGGGCGGGTGAGAACTACATCTCGTTTCCCAAATCTCGGGAGCTTGTGGACTACACTGATGCGTGCGCAAGTGCACGGAAATATCAAAGTAATATAAAATATTGTTGAACCGACAGAGATCAATGTCAACCTAGCGTTATCAATTATTGCGATGTAAAGCTAAGGCTAATGATTACTTGGTTTAAACGGAATTGAAATGAAAACTAAAATGAAACTTAGAAAATATAACAATAAGGAGAGGCCGAAATATGGATCCCGTGTTCCTAAGGGACTCTGTAGATTTTGGGCACTAATTATAATTAAACTATGTTCCGTAGAAAATATCAATTTAAAGGCTCTGTCTCACACTCTCGCGCTATTGACTAAAGCCACACTCCCTAACCACTGGATTTTGCTCTCGCTCGCCCGTTTTAATTAGAAAGCATATTTTGAAAACCAATTAGATCCTAATCGATACCTAAAGTGCTCTCACTATTTTTAGGATCGATGTCTAGTTTCCACTATCCGGTTCAATTCTCACACTCTCGCGCTATCGGCTCGAACCTTAGTTTGTTCCTCACTCTCGTGTCGAAACAGTAAGACTTACAATTAGAAACTAAAACCAAAACAAAATTTATTTAATGTTTCGCGCCAATTATTTTCTACTGAGTCACTCGGTAACGACGGTCCTCATACGCCGGTCTCAAGACAATTTAGCCAAACATGGTTGTGGAAATAAATAAACAATAATGGTTTTTGAATTAACTAAAGACATAATAAGTGGTTTAAAATAAATTAAAGCAGCGATTGAAGAAAAAGGGTAAAAGCTTGAAATGATAACAATAGCAGAAAGATAAAGCGTAAATGTAAATTGCAGAAAATAAAAGTAGGAAAATAAATTTCTGTAAAAGTAAATAAACCTGAGATAAAAACTGAAATTAAATTGAAGGCAAGATTGTTGATACAAGCATTACATAGATTGAAGGCCTAAACACTAATTGTTTGGTAGTTCCTCGATGTGAGAAAACTACCACTTTTACAATGATAATTTCTGCCTAAAACTATGAACAGAATGTCGGCAGCACTTCCGCGCGACTTGGATGCCTCAGAAATATCCCCTTGTAACTTCCCTTGGTTGTGCAAACAAAGTGGAGGGAAATGCAGTTGAAAAACTGCACATTTCCGCAGAGCTGCTGTCAGCAACGTCATGGCGAACACCGTGGGGTAACGGCGAACGCCATGGCATGGGAGATAGCGAACGCCATCTGGGACGGTGAACTCCATTTGCTAACGGCAAACACCGTATCAGTAAAATGGCAGAATTTGTTGTTTTCTTCATTTTCTTGCTCTTTTCCCTATTTTCTCGCATGGACGTTTTTATTCGACAAATTCCTGAAACACGAACATAACACAACATAATAATACGAAAAACAAGTAAAACAAAATTAAATTTCATGTGAATCGATTCGAAATAAACGATATATTTTCACGTTATCAACACCCCCACACTTAAACCTTTTTTTGTCCTCAAGCAATCAACCAACACGGTAAAAACAAAATAAGCACGGTTCGAAACATAGGCACAACGAGACTCTAATCATATGTGGCTGCTAGGCTAATGTTTGATCGATAGGTACTAAATACCAATACCAAGGATACCGTAACGACACAATTTCAAAAACTCCCTCCTTATGCAAACCAATCAAAATCATGCCATTATAACTCAACCTATATCTCTTGCTCTCTTTCACCCCTATTTCATTCTAGTGCAATCACATTAAGCCCGTTATCCATACACATACATGGTAAGTAAACCTTTTAGTGACTATGATCTCATTGGTATTTCATTTTTCTAGGCAAATATGCTTAAGCGTCAGTTGAACTTAAAGAGTTTATGCCGCTGGGCTAACTGATCGGGTGAGGAGCACCTAACTTAGAAGGAACAAATCTTATCATTAATTTTTTTTCATTTTTTTTATTAATCTCTCATTTTAAACTAAAGATCATACACTTATTTGCATCGGCTTCTTACTTATTGTGTGCTTAGGATGGTGCTGACTACTTAAATAAACTACTTAGGGATTATTTTAAAAACTGAGCTTAAGGTTTCGACATGATGAGTATTCAAACTGATTTTGCATATTTAGGGGGTTTAGTGTGTCAGGACAATATCAATTTTATCGAAACTTTCCCAAGTCTCTCTAACACAACCTAAACAACATATATACTCTCAGAGTCTTGTGCCATGAATCAAAGAAAAAAATGGTTGGAGTTAAAAATTTTAAAATTCCGGGGGAATTTAATAACAAGCGAAAACCATGCATAAGGACTCGATAACACATGCAAAGACTCGAAAAAATACTGAAAACAAATAAATTCCTAAAAGCATGAAATAAACTAGAAAATGATAAACCTAACTTGAAAGCGGTAAAGTTCCTCCCCCACACTTAAACCAAACATTGTCCTCAATGTTTTGATAAAAGGTGGAAAAAGGAAAGATAGAACCTGTATGAATGCTACTGCGTGCCAAATCCTCTCTGATCCTTCCCTTGTTGTCTATTTCTTTGCTGACCACTTCTGCTTCGGCGGCGGGAATTTTGAGATACCTTCATTTGTGTAATTCTTGAACCAGATCATCATATTGCCCGCTTCCAGAGAAAGTACCTGCAAAAAGTGTTATAAAAATATGGTGCGGTGTGTGCAGGTGGAACATGACTATGCGAAGAACGATGAAGAGGTGATTTATGGACGGGAGAGACATGTCCTCTCCATTCATACTAATTATCGGTGTCACCACCAGCAACGACATTCGTAGGATTGTCCGTGGGCACCAGCTCATCTCTAAGATCATCATCTAGAGAGTTTTTTGCCTAGATGTAGCTGAGACATGACAAGCAATCCATCTCTTTATTTTGTGCAAATTCAAACAAACAAACATATAAAAATAAAAACCTTGTGGGTTGCCTCCCACGCAACGCTCTGTTTAACGTCGATAGCTCGACAGCTAAGGAGTGCAAGCATTCATGGTGGTTATTTCGAGGATGTTTCCTCGATCAAACTTTTATTAGTCTTAGGTTTCCATGGCCATTTATCAAGCCATATCTCATATCCCTCACTTTTTCTTTTCTTCCTTCTGTGGGGTGGTTCATTCTTTTGAACTTGTGGTGGTGGTTCTGGATCTATCCTGAGTATCAGCTTTTCAAGTTTGGGCTTAGTTATTTCATCCACCACCTCAAAGGCTAACCTTACCCTCTTAACAGTAATGATATCCCTAGTTTCATGGTCGTCTAACTTTCTCTTTTTATGCAGGACCTCAGACAAAAGTGTGTTGGTGTGGATATTTTCTAATACCTCCACATACGTTTTGGATTGGGAGTCTACCTTAGCTTCTTTAAACCTTTGCGGGAAAGGAATCGGTAAGGTATAGGGAGGAGGAACAACAATAGGTGCTTCCTTCTCTACCTCTTCGACAACCTCCCTTTTGGGTGGTGTCGGTGGATTTTTCTCAATCTCTACGCTTTTCTCACCAGAACTCTCCTCAACCTCATTATCACTCTCCTTAGGATTTTCTATTTGTTCTTCACTACTGGTTGTTACAACATCCACATGTCTCTTAGGGGAAGGGCCTATAGGTGTTTGTGCAAGCAGGGAGATTTGAGTCTCCAATGCCTCATTGTGAGTCACGAGGGACTCGACCACAGTGTTCATCTGCCTAAGGTTTTCATTAATTTGGAGATGTTGTTTTCTAAATTCTTCATTTTGGAGAGTTTGTGTCTCCACAAAGCGTTCTATTATAGATTATATCCTAGAGTGAGTAAGCGTCGCATTGAACTCTTCCATTAGTATTCCAAGTTTGGATTTATGAAAATCTTGTGGTTCCTCAAAATATAGAGAGTCGTAATCATAGAGGGAATTTGGGTGAGAGTGAGTTAGCATCGCATTGAAATCCTCCATTAATATTTCAAGGTTGTAATTATGGGAATCTTGAGGTTCCTCAAAATATTGGGAGTGGTAATTGTATACGAAATTTGGGTGATACATAGTAGTTGAGATAAGAGTGCCTTAGTCTATACGGTGTGTAGCGAGCGATTTTGGACGTGGTTCTTAAGCATTGTCGCTCTGGGGTACTACAGGTCGATTCATTTTTTATCCTATTGAGGCTGATGAAGGAAGGGAAATAGATGTCTCCAACTAACCCTACTTTGCAAACTGAGTTTGAACAGTCAAAACTGTTAGTTTACAGATGCGGTTTTAGTTCGTGGGCCTCTCTCTGCTTATTTTGTTCAGAACAAAATACCGGGATTGTTCATGGGGAATTTGCTGGGATTCTGTGCAAGATTGGATGGAGGTAGGGGACTTTGGGGTTTTTTTTATTAGTATGCTCGCTAAGATTTTTCAATCTTATGCCTACGTATTCCCGTTTAACGAAACAGGGAAATCATAGTGATTGTAGTTCCTCCTATTCTATGGGAGGAAAAAGATGTTTTGGTGTCTTGTTCAAAGCCCAAGACGTGAAGCTAAAGGTGGTTTGTATCTTGTTCAAAGCCCAAGATGTGAAGCTGAAGGGTCTATTTGTATCTTATTCAAAGTCCAAGATGTGAAGCTAAAGGGTTTGGACTTTAGAGAGAATTTGTCATCTCTAAAGAGGGGTATTTGGTCTGTTTGTCACAACTGTTGTGTGACTGGAGAATTACTTTAACTGAGATATGTGAATCCAGCAATGCCATAATTTCCTTTATAGGGGATTTTTAACCTTAAGGAGAAGACTTTAACTCAGTGTAGAGCAATGCTATCTTTCCTTAGGAGTTTCTCATGCTAAAAGAGGGACAGTGGTGTGGATGTAAATAATCCAGAGGCTTGCCGCTTACAGCAATTAGATGAAGGGAAAATGGAGTTGTTGATGTTTGTATACTGTGAGAAATGCACAGATTGAGGCTAAAAGGTTTATTGACTCAACCGGGGTTTCCTTATACAAAGCCTAAGAGGAGGCTATTGACCCAACAAGAGGGTGTTTTTTATCTGTCTCGTACAAAGCCCGAGATAGAGGCTAAAAGGGAGATTGACTCAACAAGAGAGTACTTTTATATGTGTCTTGTAAGAAGCCCGAGACAGAGGCTAAAAGGGGTTTGACTCAACAAGAGAGTCTTTTATACTCAACAAGAGAGTGTTTTTGTATCTTGTACGGAGCCCGAGATGGAGGCTGAAAGGTGTTGTGACCCAACAAAAGGATCTTTTATACTCAACAAAAGAGTGTTTTGGTATCTCGTACGAAGCCCGAGATGGAGGCTAAAAGGGTTTGAGTCAACAAGAGATTCTTTTATACTCAACAAGAGAATGTGGGGAGAATCATTGAACAAAGCCCAAGAGGAGGCTATAGTTACTGTTTCAGTTGAGTGACAGGTCCAGTATGTTGGTTTAAAAGAGAAAATCAGTTTTTATATGAGTAATGTTGTACTTCTGGATTTGATCTGAGGACCGGGATTATTTCCTGTTCTTTAAGGAAACGGGTGATCAGAAGGTTATAGAGACTACCCAAGTCTACGGGTGTAATTTTTTACAGGAACTTGAGAATGTCTTTGAGACTCAAGGAGATTAGACTGTCCAAGTCTAGAGTTTTATCTTTTGTATTATTCTTTAAGAGAAATTAAGAGACAGTACATTCGCGGTAGAAAGATCTAGACTCTTTGAAAGACTGTTCTATTAAGATGACTAATTTCTGTTCCTATACCTTTAAGAGGTCGTCGGGACAATTTGTACGAAGCCCAAGAGGAGGCGAGAAACTTTTAAGAAGCCGACGGGACAATTTGTACGAAGCCCAAGAGGAGGCTATCTTCCCAGAGGAAGAATCATTATACGAAGCCTAAGAGGAGGCTGTGAAAACTTCTAAGAAGCCGACGGGTCCTTGTACAACGCCCAAGAGGAGGCGGGGATGCTTTTAGGAAGCCTGTGGGTCCTTGCACTAAGCCTAAGAGGAGGCTGATGAACAGTTCCAGAAGGGGTTTCACTTGGAAATTGGCCTTCTGTATATGAATTGTTTAAGGGGGAGATTTCTTAGATCTAGTTATCTAAAATTGTTGTAAAAGAAAATTCTCATGGTTTAGGTTATGCTGAAATGTCCGGGAAAACGTCGGATGTAAGAAGACGAGGTTTTGTCTAGTTCTAGACGTAGGTGCCGGGGAAACTCTAAATATCTATACTAGTATTACACAGTTGATATGAGTTTATGAAAGAAGACTTACAGTGAAACAGCCCCACAATACAGTTATGTATATGAAAGCGGGTAAAGGAAACATATAAACACTTACTCGGTTGTAGAGCTTCCATGCTGTTTGGTTAGTTGTTCAACAAAGAAAAATTGAAAACAACAGTATATTTCAAAATCAAAGGAGAAAGTATTTCGAAAAAGGTTGGGGCTTACAGCTTAAGAGAGGCCCAGGGTTTTATCAGCGATCACACTGTCGTTTGTACAGGGACTTATATAAGTGACTGAGGCCCAAGAAAGGTTTTCTGTACAAGGGGATGGGTCTTACACTCTCTCAAGAGGCCCAAAATGTGTTTAAAGAAAAAGAATGGGGGCTTATAACATGAGGGTAGGCCCAAGTGATATTGGTTTTGAAATGGCGATCGTGCCGAGTTCTTTGAAAACACAGTGGGTCTTATACAACGACTGAGAACCAAAATGGTTTTGGTTTTCAAAAGGGGTTGGGTCTTACACACTAATAGAGGCCCATGATTTATTTTTGTACAAGTGATGGGGCTTACAGCTCAAGGAGAGGCCCAAGGTTTATTTTGAAAAGGCGACGATCACGCCGTGATTTTTTGAAAACGCAGTGGGTCTTATACAGTCTCTGAGGCCCAAAAAGGTTTGGTTTTCAAAGGGGGTTGGGTCTTACACTCTAATATAGGCCCAAGTGTTTGAAAATGTTTGATGAGGGTGAAAATCAAAGAAACCCTAAATTTGTTATTCTTTAAAAGTAAATATTTAAAGAAAATCAAATAACAATGATAAAAATACCAAATAAGTTTGAATAAACCATTTGTGGTTTTTGTTTAAGGTTTGAAAAATGAGGGATTAATCACAAGATGAATTAAAACCTACTTGATTTTGATTTTCCAACATGGATATTTATTTTTAAAAGAGTTTAAAAACAAATAAAAGACATTTATTCACAAAAATACTAATTATATTAAATAAATAATATAAATCTAATTTTTTTGTGGAATAAAATATTTTAATATTTTTGTAATTTTTTGCAAAAAGAACCAATAAAAAATAATTAAAATTGAAAGAGTTGTTAATTTTCCTATTAATTAATAAAACATGAAAATATTGGAAAAATAGCAAAAATGTGAGAAAACACAAAATGGCATGGGTGGGGTTTGAACCCACGACCTCAAGGTCATAGGGCGCGCGCCTTACCACTGGGGTGGTGATACATCCGTTGGTTAAAACACAAACACAAATATACAAGGCTTGCCTTGTGTTTTGGCCTGGCCCAAGGCAAGGCAAGGCAAGTTTTGGCTCAGAAACGTGAAGGTCATAACTTTCTCATTTCTCCATGGATTGAGACAAAATTTAGGTCTATCCTGCCTAGAATTTCACAAGGAATCCAATGGTGGTGGTAGTTTTTCAAGATCATGCCCCCATTTTAAAACCCGATAGTGGTTTTGAAATAGGCCTCTAATTGCATTTTCTATGCTATCTCATGATACAGGCAAGAATTGCATGGAAATTTGGTGCAAACACAACATATATAACATGTATAAGATGTGCATGATCAGTGGACCTCAAAGCAATGCATGATTCAAAGAGTTCATGTTATGATGCTTACCTCTTTTTGAGCTTTTGGAGTTTTTTGTGCAATCTGCCAAGTTTCTTGTTCCAGAAATGGTTTGATCCTTTGGACACTTTCAAATGATCCTTTAGAAACTTTTAGGATTATTGGAATCAGCTAGAACCTGCAAAAACACAAATTGGCCCTTTCTTGCAAAAGGGGTTAAAATGGCCAAAATAGCAACTCTCTCAAATGGTGTTCCAGATGTTGGGAGCCAATTGGGACAGTTCAAGGATGATATTTGGAATGTGTTTCAGGTTTTATCTGGTTTGGAAAGTGACTGAATCAAGACATGGCTTGAAAAATGCACAAAAAGCCTATTTTGAGGTTTTGAGATGTGACTTTGTGATTTTGGGATTACAGGTCACTGGTGAGTGTTTGGATAGCTTAGATATGACATATTGGATGTGTTTGGATCATAAGCTATGATGGAATTGCTCTCTAACTCAAAAACTCAGAGTTACCTTGCTAAAGAAGGTATTTTTGCCTAGAGAAAATGATTTTGAGGAAAGCATCTGTTTGATGGCTTTGGTGTACTCAAACTGAACATAATTGAGCTCTATTTATAGTAGAGCAAGTTTGTTTTGCAAGGAATAGTGAATGGAAACTGCTGAATAGGTTTGTCCAATGTTGATCAATGAGAATCCAAGTCTCCTCTAGCCATTGACTAGAGGTTAGGGCACAGGCTGCTGGTTCCCTTGGTCTTGGATAAGTCTTGACTGAATTCATTAAATGGCTCAGTCCATGCCACCTTGGTGCATCCATTAAATGCTCCAATCCAAAATTGGAGTCTTGTCCCTCTTTTAGGCAATTCTAGGTTTGGCATGCTACTTCTTGTTCCAAAGACTTTGGAGGCTTGGATCAGTGTTTGTTCCCTTTAGATTTGATCCTCAGATGTGTTCAAAGTGATGACAAGGCTTGGAATTATCTGATTTTGCCAAATCGAGCAAAAGTGAAAAATTCTGCCTAGCCTTGGCAGTTTTCAACAAGGCATATTGCCATTGTCATATCTCATGGCTCAAGTGGAATTTGATGGAGTTCTTGGCCATTTTGGAAAGCCCTCATATGATACAACAACTGTTTAATCATAATTGGTTTTGATACTTTTTGGATCCAAGTGAAAAATGCCCCTACATTTGGAAAAAAGTGAAGGCAGATTCTAACTTAGTGAAAATTTCACTAAGTGTTGGAAAAAAGTGACATTTTCACTTTTTGTGATTTTGATCATTCCATAACTCAAAATCCATAATGAATTGGAAGGAGGCGTAGTTGACACTTTTGTAGAGGGCCATGAGATCTACAAATCCAGGTTTGGATGGGGAAAAATGGCTTTGTGGTTTAGGAGTTATGATCCTCCAAAGTTGGCACCCTTGCCACTTTGTTCCATAACTTAGAAAATTTTCTAAGTTTTTATGGTTACCCCTTTTACAAGTTATCCCATTTTTCTTGATTTTTCTTGATGAATGATGATTCAAATCATACATTAACATCATTTTAGGGTTAAAAAACCATTTTTGTGAAAAATCTCAAAAAGTCAAAGTTGACTTTTGTGCACAGTTGACTTTTTATCAAATGAATTCCAAACTGTGCGATCCTCTATGAAATCAAGTCCTTGACCAAAATCAAACTTGATGGATTGATTTCATAGGTGTTGTAGGGTGTATTGAATCATGTCCTAGGGTTTGGGAGCATGTCCTGGTCAAAAGTCAAAGCTACAGTTGACTTTTCTCGCGAAACCCTAATTGTGGCTCTGATGAAATTGAGACTTGTTGCTCAAGTTTCTTGGATCAACCCATTGTTGTAAGTGTATCAATGTGGTATGTTAGGGACCCTCAAATCATCTCTTGAGGTCTTGGCTCATGATTTGTCCCAAAAGTCAACTTAGGGGTGAATTAGGTCAAGAAACCCTAATTCCTGATTTTTTATGAATGCATCCCCTGAGGCTAAATTGAATTGATGATTAGGTGTATGATGTCCCTTGGAGCATCATAGGTTATGCTTTGAAGCATTGGCTCATGCCCAGAGGAAAATTTCCATCTGGAGGCCCTGGTCGACCAAAACCCTAATTTGGTGACACTGGCGATCTTGAGGCTTAATCCACCTGGAAGGGAGCAACCTTGTGCTTAATCCTTGTTGTGGGAGTCCTCTTGATCCATTGTGGATGTTTGAGAGGCTAGACAAGTTGAAGATCATGTCATTCCTTGATTGATCCTTTGTCTAAGAGCTCTAAGAGGGCTTGAAACCCTAGTTCTGATTCTAGTGGATGCTCACCCATCTTTGGGGAGACTGCTGAGGTATGATGGTTTACCCATATTGTGATGATGATTTGCACAATGATGGGAAATCTTAGTGGTCAAAATTTGGGGTATGACAGATGCCCCTATTTAATCTTCTTGGACCCGAAGGTATGAATGGCGAAGGTATTCGGGCATTCGGGGTGCAAGATGATTAAATATCAGAATGCACAAAATTTTGAAGGTGGTTATGAATGACAGCTTACGCATTCATCTTCTTTTGTTAAGCAATGATGCTTAGAAAAGGTAAAACTTCCCCTCGATCATGGCCTTCAGCCAAGGAACTGGTCTCAGTTTTCTTTTGAAATAAACTTCCCCTCGATCCCGGTTTCCTACCAAGGAACTGGTATCAGTTTCTGTTACAAACTTCCCCTCGATCCTGGTTTCCTACCAAGGAACTGGTCTCAGTTTCTGTTACAAACTTCCCCTCGATCCTGGTTTCCTACCAAGGAACTGGTCTTAGTTTCTGTTACAAACTTCCCCTCGATCCTGGTTTCCTACCGAGGAACTGGTCTAAGTTTCTTTTGCAAACTTCCCCTCGATCCTGGTTTCCTACTGAGGAATTGGTCTAAGTTTCCGATATAAACTTCTCCTCGATCCTGGTTTCCTACCGAGGAACTGGTCTAAGTTTCTTTTGCAAACTTTCCCTCGATCCTGGTTTCCTACCGAGGAACTGGTCTAAGTTTCTGATATAAACTTCTTGACAAGAGACGCTATGCGTAGCGGTTTTCCTCAAACTTCTCGTCGAATTTTCCTGGGGAGATGCCATTTGACGGCAAAGGTTTTGATGTCAGACTTGCTGGGGAACCCATTCGTCTGTGTTATAGAGTTGCACAAACTTCTCTGTTTAGAGAAGCCATTTGTCGACTCTTCTGGGGCAAACGAGTCTCTTGATAGACTGTTTCCGCTTGGGTATTACATCATACTTTTCTCGGGATCTTCCTGGAGAAATGCCATATGATGTGATCCTATTTTGAGGTGTTGATGACCTTTTCGTCAGCGGATTTTTTTCGGAGAAAAACTACTGTATTGTCGAATTTCTGATTACGAGGCTTTCTCTGGGGATTTTCCTTAATCCGGGAAAGGGAAGGTATCATCTTCAATGGCGAAGAGTGATGTTTGTCGAAAGTTCTCTGGTCTCTCAGAGGTTCAAGTTATCAAAGTGGTTGAGGGCCAATTCTGATCCAGAAATAAACTGGAGAAGAGAGATTGTTTAGACGCAACATTTCCCGACGAGGAAAGAACTGACAATTCGATTGAGAGAACTGTTATCACTAGGGGACAAGACCTACTGGAGTGATAGTGATGCAATATGAACGTGAATGCAAATAAAAATGCATGATGTATGTATGTATATGCTGACAAAACTGATACGACATACAAACTAATAGATGAACATGACTGGATACTCAGCCACCGCGGGGCGAAGAAGTACCGCTGGTTCAAGATAGCAAATCTGCCTTGCTTAGGAGAGATAGTCCCTGCGGGGAATACCGTTGGTCGGGCTTAGGAGATGAGAACTCGGCCGAAGATGTCAGATGGAGTATTCGCATCTGACATAGTTGATCCTTCATTCAGGCGTACTGGTTTAGAAGAAGTACTTTGATTCTGCACTTTGAAGTTCGGATACCTCTGGAGAAGCGATCGATGTTATTTCAATGTTCAACAGTCAAAAGAAATTGCCATCTTTATTAAAAGCAGAAAAATTTTACAAGTAAATTCATTTTTGTTTTATTTCAAGAACCGTTAATCATGTTAAAATGTCGTTCTATAAAGCTAAAACAAATAAGAATTGCAAACAAAAGCACAAGGGCTCAAATTTTATTGATAGGATGGAAATCAGCCAAGCGCGTGATTCTATAGAGTATTTACAAAGTTAGAAAATGGTAATTTAAAGGAAAAGGGCTACATTGAAACATAACGACCACTATCCTTCTACCAACTTTGACTTTGGGGCATCATGAGCTTCTGTCGAAGATGACCTTGACGGGAGTTTTCTAATGGATGGCATGACTGCTGAGGAGCTGAACTGATCAGACGTAGTTACTTGCCATTATCCCTAACTTTTTCCTGGATTGTACTTTGAGATTTCCAATCCACCGGGATGATTTTTGATTATGTCTCTAATTTTTTCCTGGACCGCCCTTTCGGGTTTTCAATCCACCGAGACTTTTTTTTTTAGTTTAGGCGAAGTATTTCTTGACTACATCAACATTTGTGGGGTAGGCAAATTCCTCTCCATCCATGGTTGCAAGTCTCAAGGCACCGCCTGAGAAAGCTTTCTTGACCACATAGGGGCCGTCATAATTCGGAGTCCATTTGCCCCGAGAATCAGTGAGAAATGATGGTATCTTCTTGAGCACGAGGTCTCCTTTCCTGAAGACGCGAGGTCAGACATTTTTGTCAAACGCCCTCTTCATTCTTTGCTGATACAAATGACCGTGGCATAGAGTCGTGATTTGCTTTTCTTCGATCAGATTGAGTTTATCGTGTCGACTTTGACACCATTCAGCTTCTGTAAGCTTAGCTTCCATCAATACCCGGATTGATGGGATCCCTACTTCTATGGGGAGCACTGCTTCCATGCCATATACTAGAGAGAAAGGGGTTGCCCCTATTGAAGTGCGGACAGATGTTCGATAACCGTGAAGAGCAAAGGGTAGCATTTCGTGCCAATCTTTGTAGGTTATGACCATTTTTTAAACAATCCTCTTGATGTTCTTGTTAGCCGCTTCTACCGCTCCATTCATCTTGGGTCGGTTGGGAGATGAGTTATGGTGTTCAATCTTGAATTCAGCACACAACTCCTTCATCATCATGTTGTTCAAGTTAGAAATGATCTGGCTCGGAACACCATAACGGCAGATGAGATTATTTTTGATAAATCGGACCACCACTTGTCGGGTTACATTGGCGTATGACGCTGCTTCAACCCACTTGGTGAAATAATCAATGGCTACCAGGATAAACCGATGTCCGTTGGAAACTTTAGGTTCAATCAAGCCAATCATGTCGATTCCCTATATAGAAAAAGGCCATGGGGAAGAGAGAACTTTGAGATGCGTTGGCGGTACATGGATTTTGTCAGCGTATATTTGACACTTATGACATTTCCTCATGTACTTGTAGCAGTCGGATTCCATGGTTAACCAGTAGTACTCGGCTCTTAGAATTTTTCTCTCCATTGTGTGTCCGTTGGTATAAGTGCCAAAGGATCCTTCGTGAATTTCTTTTATCAGCATGTCTGCTTCTGGTCTGTCTACGCATCGGAGCAAGACCATGTCAAAGTTTCTCTTATAGAGAGTATCACCGCTCAGGAAGAAACTGCCAGCCAGCCTTTTGAGGGTTTTTCTGTCCTTCCTTAGTGCCCCAGGTGGGTACTCTTGTTTCTGAAGGAAGCATTTGATATCGTGATACCAAGGTTTGTCGTCTATCACTGCTTCAATCGTGAAGATGTAAGCGGGCCGTTCAAGGCGCATTATGTCGATCTTAGGTAGGTCAGTCCATTGACCTACACTAATCATGGAAGAGAGAGTGGCTAAAGCATCAGCCATGTGATTCTCCTCACGAGGGATATGATGAAACTCAATCCTGTTAAAGAAAGGTAGCAACCTTCTTGCATAGTCTTTGTAAGGAATCAATCTTGATTGGTATGTGTTCCAATCTCCTTTAATCTGATTGATAACCAAAGCTGAGTCGCCATATACGTCCAAGTTTTTGATCCTTAAGTCAATCGCTTCCTCGAGACCCATAATACAAGCTTCATATTCGGCCTCGTTGTTTGTACACTTGAACGTAAGTCTTGCGGTGAAAGGAATGTGGGTACCCTGAGGGGTAACAATGATTGCCTCAATTCCATTTCCGTAATGATTGACAGCTCCGTCAAAGATAAGTCCCCATTGGGAATCTGGTTCTGGCCCTTCACTGGGTAGCGGTTCATTGCAATATTTCATTTTCAAATACATGACATCTTCATCTAGGAAGTCAAACCCGATTGATTCCTGGTCGTCAATCGGTTGATGAGCCAAATGATCGGCTAAAACACTCCCTTTAACGGCTTTTGAGCGTGGTATTCGATGTCGTATTCTGATAACAACATCTGCCAACAGGCGATTCTTCCCGTGAGAGCAAGTTTTTCAAAGACATACTTGATTGGATCCATTTTGGAGACCAACCAAGTAGTGTGACGAATCATGTACTGGCGAAGACGTTTGGCTGTCCAAGCCAAAGCGCAGCAAGTTTTCTCAAGCATA
Organism: Lathyrus tuberosus; assembly: GCA_022829125.1. NCBI lineage: Eukaryota > Viridiplantae > Streptophyta > Magnoliopsida > Fabales > Fabaceae > Lathyrus > Lathyrus tuberosus. The sequence continues at coordinate 16,629,683 of JALAZF010000076.1, forward strand.
GTGTACCGAGTTACACACTCAGTGAATTTCTTGCTCAAATAGTAGATGGCAGACTCTTTCCGTTTGGTTTCGTCTTGTTGGCCAAGTACACAGCCCATGGAGTCTTCCAAGACTGTTAAATATATGATCCGTGGTCATCCTTCCACTGGAGGTGATAGAATCGGCGGATTCAACAGGTATTCCTTAATACTGTCGAAGGCGGTTTGACAGTCTTCTGTCCAAACGCAGTCCTGGTTCTTTTTGAGCAATTTGAAAATAGGCGCATATGTCGCGGTCATGAGGAATATGAATCTGGAGATATAGTTTAAACGTCCTAGGAATCCTCTGACTTGTTTTTCAGTTTTCGGAGAAGGCATTTCTTGAATGGCCTTGACCTTTTCAGGATCAACCTGGCTGACGATGAATCCTAAAAGTTTCCCTGAACGGACACCGAAGGTGCATTTGTTGGGATTCAAGCGGAGTTTGTACTTTCTCAGACGCTCGAATAGTTTTGACAGATGGGTCACATGCTCCTCTTCTATCTTAGATTTTGCAATCATATCATCGACATATACCTCGATTTCCTTATGTATCATGTCATGAAAAAGAGTAGTCATGGCCCTTTGATAGGTTGCCCCGGCGTTCTTCAAACCGAACGGCATTACCTTGTAACAAAAGGTACCCCATGGGGTAATGAAGGAAGTTTTCTCCATGTCTTTCGGCGCCATTTTGATTTAATTATAGCCCGAGAATCCATCCATGAAGGAAAAAACTTTGAATTTTGTTGTACGGTCTACCAGCATGTCAATGTGTGGTAAAGGAAAGTCGTCCTTTGGACTAGCCTTGCTCAGATCTCTGTAATCTACACACATTCTGACTTTTCGTCCTTTTTGGGAACAGGCACGATGTTGGCTAACCATTGAGGATATTCTGACGTGGCGAGGAAACCAGCATCAATCTGTTTTTGTACCTCCTCTTTGATTTTGATGGCCATGTCCGGATGAGTCCTTCTCAACCTCTGATTTACTGGCGAACATTCTGATTTCAACGGTAAATGATGTTCCACGATGCTGGTATCCAACCCTGGCATATCCTGATAAGACCAAGTGAGTACATCGGGAAACTCTTTGAGAAGCTTTATCAAACCCTCTCTTTCAGTTGACTGAGCAGTGCCCCAATCCTGATTTCTTTTCTCTCTTTTTTTGAACCCAAGTTTACCGTTTCCAACGGCTCTTTGTGAGGTTCAATGGACCTTTCCTCCTGTCTGAGTAGTCGGGAGATCTCTGGAATTTCGTTGTCAACTTCTTCTTCAGCCCCAAATACCGGGAACTCAAAGTCGGGAGAAGGCATCAGATCGTATGTTTCAACGGGGTTTAAAACAAGCAATCTGCATGACGGTATGATTCGTGTTTAGAAGAGATAGAGGGAATGCAAGAGTGTGTGCAGTGTATTTTCTTTGGAAAACTGCTTGTTTTTATTATTGATTTTTTAGGATTACCATTTTCTGAGAAAAACGAAAAGAGAAAACAGCAATATATGCAGAAATTACAGAACGACATTATTTTATTAATGAACAAGTCGATTCTTGAAACTATAGCCCTATAAAACAAAACTCTGTCGCTTTGGGCAAAGCGAAGAGGGAAATTTACAGAAAGCGAGCCCTATCAAAACATCCGTTTCACCTGGGCAGGGTGAAAGGTTAAAGACGACAATTACTTTGACTTATGAACAACCTTCGGAACATCAACAGTAACCCATTGGCGGAGAACTCCTCGGTGAATCACAAAGTCTGGTACCTTTCTTGATTTGTCTTCAGAAATAACGCTGATTTCTGGTGGAGCAGGATCGTTGGAATCTGTCTCCCAGGCGGAGTTGTCGTAGGAGGATTCCTCAGTTGTATTTTGCATAGTATTTATGCTCTCAGGTATATCTCCCCATCCAGTTGGCTGGATGTCTTCGAGCCTAATATGAGAGCTTTCATGAGCAGTGTACTTGACCATGAAGTCGTATTTTCCACTTGGTTGTCCTAAGGTGTCCCACAATGTGGAACTGGAGGAGTCATCTTTCATCGTCGTGCTGGATATTTTATGAATGACCTGAGTGTTAATCCCACGATATGGTGGGGACATAGGTATTCTGTTCAATGATGCTCAGCTGATTTTCATTGTTCGGCTGATTTTCTTGCCCCAAGTCTCCTGGGTACGGCTGCCAGATAGGCAGGCCATCCATTGGGCCATAATAGTCATGGTCAAAGATGTCCGTCATTAGAGTATCCTCCTCTAATGAATTTGGTGGAGCATGGCATCCTTTCGGATCACAATCTCCGTATATCATTCTGACATCTGACCTGGGTATAAATCTCGGACTCTGTGCGGGATAGCAAAACAGCGTAGGCACCTCTTCCTAAGACATATAACTGTCCTCGTTAAGATAAGACTTCCATTCTTCATCTGTATCAGAGGGATCTTCCTCGTTGATGGTATGGACTGCTTGAGACACTGGGTGAAGGAAGCCTCCACTGTGGAAGAAGTCCTGAATGGGATGAAAACTTTCATCGCTATTAGCAGTCTGGGTACAGGTTGCAGGAAAACCAAGACCCTTCTTTGTTTTATTAGCAGTAGGAATGACAAGTTGTCCCCACCCTTTCATATTGTTACTTTTGATTGCTTTGAGAGCATCTCTGTACGAGGAAATCGAGGTTCCCTTCTCTGATTGATTTTCATTGCTCACCGACAGTGCTTGGAACTGAGTTCCAACAACCTCCTCGGGTTCTACACAAGTAGACGATGATAAGTTACTCACAAGCAAGTCCTGTTCCCCACAGACCGTGACGAGTTGATCGTTCTTGACGAACTTCAGTTTCTGATGCAGTGTCGAAGTGACTGCCCCAGCCTGGTGTATCCAAGGTCTTCCTAATAAACAGATGTATGCTGCCCAGACGTCCATGACCTGGAAAGTGATTAGGAAAGTGTTAGGACCGATAGTTATGGGAAGGTCAACTTCGCCGATAACTGCTTTCCGAGACTCGTCAAATGCTTTGACGATAACCTTACTACCCCTCATCGGGGAGTCTTTGAATGATAGTCGCATTAGAGTGGACTTCGGCATAACATTGATGGTCGATCCTGTATCTACCAGTATGCTGGCTAGAGCATCGTCCTGGAAGTTAACTGTGATATTGAGTGTCATGTTGTGGCTTTCGGCCCCCTCTGGCAAATCCTCATCACTGAATCCTAAGTTGTCGCAGGAAGTGATGTTAGAGATGATGCTATCGAATTGTTGTATTGACACATCCTATTCCACAAAGGCCTACTCTAAGACTTTCTGTAGAGCCTCTCTGTGGGCTTCAGAACTGAGTAAAAGTGATAGCACCGAGATCTTTGAAGGAGTTTGTAATAGATGATCAACAATGTTGTATTCACTCCTTTGGATGAGCTTCAGCATCTCATCATTGTTTTTTGAAAGGTCAAGATTACTGGATTGACCGACTGGTGGATTGGGAACTTCTGTTTGAGGTTCCTGTTCTTTGCTGGGTTCTCCAACTCCTCGGTTGAAGATTCGACCGCTCCGTGTTACTCGACCGATGTCTGCAATATTCACGACGGAGGGTAATGGAATTTCCTTTCCATTCTCAATTATTGTTGCACCGTATTTGTAAGGGATTGCCTTAGCTGATTCATACGGTAATGGTCCCAGCAAATAGATAACTACAAGAGCCTTCTGATTTTTCTGACCATCGTAAGTAATTTCGATCCGTTCCCGGTTGGGAACTCTCGATTCGTTAAGTATAGGGATAATGGTACAAACATCCCTAGTCCTCTGATGATCAGAGACTACAACAACGTCCTCGATTTGATCAGCGAGGTAGTTGACTGATCCGGAACTTGACCAAGGTTGAATCTCTTTGCGATCCAACTGACTTTGAAGGGCTGCTCGCACAAGGTAGCATCCTTGATTTTCCACTGAGCAAACTCCACATCGCTCATAGTTGTATAGTGGCACCTGGCCACGTTCGCTTTGAATACAGTGTAACCTTACTAGATCTGTTTCCATTGACCGGACATCCTGACTTTGATATCTGGTAGGATTCCCGTTAGTGATACTAATTTGCTGGGTGTCTTCATCCATATAGATTGGAAGCCACCAGTGGTTCAACAAGTGCTGAAGTGTTTCCTGGACAAACGCGCAACCCTGATCGTCTTCGCAACCCGCTTTACAGCTCTGATAATCATGTGATACCAGAAACCCGAGCCGGACCTGTTTAGCATGTAACTCCACCAGGCTGGTATTCATCAAGCGAATATCAAAGATTTGAATCATGTTAATTTGATAATGATTCCTATCATGGTAGTCTTGAATCCATCCAAGATCCATCTAACGCTGGAGGGCCTCCTGTATGAAAGAGCATCCCTGTTTGTTTACCGAGCAAGTCAGACAAGAATTATAATCGTACCGCGGCAAATTATGATACTGGCTTTTCCTTGAGTGCATTACCACCAGGTTGACATTCATCGCACGGATATCGTGGTTTTGAATGATGTTGGAATTTGTATAGGTCATGCTAACTCCACGAACTCGGTGCTTTTGGATCCATCCGAGATCCATCTGTTCCTGTAGAGCTGATTGCACCATAGAACATCCCTGATTGTTTTTAGAGCAGATATCACACTGGTGATAATTATGAGGTGGCACATGGCCGTACCCACTCTGTCTACAATGCATCTTGACCAAGTTGGTCCTCAATAAGAGTACATCATGAATTTGATAGCTGTCGTTAGACTTTCCCTCTATCAAATTAACTGTAGCTTTCTCGTGTTGAGGTAGCGGGTTTGTGAGAACATTAGGATTCATATCTTTGAAAGATAAGACCCCGTTCCTAACAAGCTTTTGCACATCGGATTGAAATTGAGACAGTTCTCGATGTTATGCCCTAGTCCTCCTTGATGGTAAAGACAGGTCTGATCCGCTTTAAACCAAAAAGGCAGATTTTCCGGTACTGTAAGAGGAGACTTAGTCTAGACGTGCCCCTTAGCCAGCAGTAATGGAAACAGTTCTGCGTACAACATGGGTATAGGGTCAAACCCTGGTGGTCGCGTTGTACGATTATTGTTGTATGGAAGACGAGCTTGCTGAAGAGGCTGTTGTGTCCTTTGCTGATATTGCTATACATTAGGTTGGCTCTGTGCAACCTGAGGTTGATACGTAGGAACAGAAGCAGTATTGATAGCAAGAGTTACAGCTGCTACTGGTTGGTATCATCGCCTTTGCTTTTCGAGAGAGATATTCCCAATATCTTGCTCTTTTTTCATAGAGAAAGCACTACCGTATTTTTTTAGTACCGCTTGTCGACCCAGTGTCTTTGACTAGACGTCCTTCTCGAACGGCTTCCTCGAGACGCACTCCCATACCGACCATTTCGGTGAAGTCGCTGGGCGCACTGGCAACCATTCTGTCGTAGTAAAATGAGCTCAAGGTCTTTAGGAAGATCTTTGTCATCTCTTTTTCCTCAAGAGGTGGACAAATTTGAGCGGCAATTTCACGCCATCTCTGAGCGTATTCCTTAAAGGTTTCTTTGTCCTTTTGCGACATTGATCTGAGTTGATCTCTGTCTGGTGCCATTTCCAAATTGTATTTATATTGTTGGACGAAGGCAGTGCCAAGATCTCTGAAAGTGTTAATCATAGCGCGGTTTAAACCCATGTACCATTTTAATGCGCCACCGGTTAAACTATCCTAAAAGTAGTGAATCAGTAGGTCCTGGTTCTTTGTCTAAGATGACATTCGCCGAGCGTACATCACCAAATGGCTTTGAGGGCAAGAGTTACCCCTGTACTTTTCAAAATCGGGTACTTGGAATTTGTGCGGGATTTTCACATTGGGGACCAAACAAAGGTCTGCAACGTCCTTTCCAAATAAATACTGACCGCGAATAGCTTGCAGTTCTTTCTGCATTTCCAGGAACTGCTCCTGGAATTCATCCATTCTATCAACCATACTTTCCTTTCTACCAGAAGGTATCTGTGGAATCTGTCCTTCCGGGACAGTGTGCACCACAGGGGGTGGTACCGTTACTACGGCAGTGAATCTTGGCGCTTCCCGAAGTTTGTAACCTTCAGGAGTCATCATTATGCCTCTGGCATCCTCGTTTTCCCGAAGTTTGTAAACTTTAGGCCCAGCGGCTTCTGCTATGATTCCCTGATCCCTAGTGATCAGCGGAATATATCTTTCTGGGATATAATTAACAGACATGCCCCAGGGACGATCTTTCGACATTTGATCCCTAGGATCATACTTCTCCACTATAGGCGTTGAGGTGATCTCTGAGATCACAGTTCTTTGTAGCTGAGCTTCTGCCATGGCTTGCATGTCGTTACGAAGCTTTCTCATATCCTCTCTCAGAGCGTCGATCTCTTCTTTCAACTCTCTATTCTCTTCCTTGAGATCATCCATCTTTTTCTGACGATTAGCCCGAGTATTGTACGAATGAGACAGTTTGACTTTAGAACCGAGACACAAACGTGAGATTCGTAGGTAAGAAGAATACGTGACGTGAGAATGATGAATGCAATGATTTAATTGTTTTTTTTTTGTTTAATCAAAATAAACTTCGACAATTAGATTGAAAATATCAAACAGTGGGGAAACCCCCATTTTATTGAATTCAAAGGATTGCGGAAATGGAAATACAGTAGATTACAAGGTGCAGAAACAGAAACCTAAGTTAATGGGTCTCGAGTCCTCTCTGAGGAGAACTCGGGTGCTGATTCTGGTACTTTCCTTTTCTTGGACCGGGGCTCTTGGGCCGTTGTCGGGTTGTCATTCCTTTGCCAAGTGAAAGGAGCGAGCAAATTCCTTTGGTCATCCTGATTTTCTACAGCATGTTGCTCCAAAATCTCAATTAGAGCATCCTTATCTTTCAGCAGTTGCTGTATTTTGGTACACTCCACATTGAGAATGCGGTACTTGTTCTTCCAAGACCTCCTCTCCTATTGAACTTTGTTGAGAGTAACCTGAAGTTTTTCCGTTTCAGCCATGAAGTACATGACAGATTCCCTTGGCGGAAGAACTCCGTGATGAGGATAAGGCATCTTTAGCTTGAGGGCTCTAGTTTGTACCCAATGGAGATAAGGCTCCACCGAGACACAGTCCAGTTTTCCTAGAGACTCCCATCCTTTCTTATGAACATGTTTCCAAGCGTACATTATTTCCATCTTTAGTGCCCTGTCATTCTCTCCTTCTTTGAAGAAAAGACCTTCCAGATGAGCATTATGCGGAACATGCCTCATCGGGTATCCATATTGATGACGAACTAAAACTGGATGGTAATTGATTCCTCCCTTAGTTCCTATGAGGGGTACGTTGGGGAAGTTTCCACAACGATCAATGATCCTGATCCCGTCATAAATCCTATTGGACCAATCTATATCAGAGTTGGTAAGAGACATGATCTTCTGCGACCAACGTAAGGCACTCTTATGATCCCAAAAAGCGGCAAACTTAGGTAAATGGGAGATAAACCATTTATATAGCAGGGGTACACAGCACGTGATCATTCCTCCGCTGTATAAATTCCCTAAGTGTATAGAATGATACGCATCTGCGAGCAAGGTCGGCACGGCGTTTCCAATGAGAAAAACCTTAATGGCGTTGATATCTACAAAGTTATCAATGTTGGGAAACAGAAATAACCCGTAGGTGAGTAAAACAAAGATGCTTTCAAAAGCAGTCACGTTCCCTATACTGGCAAAGTACAGAGCCTTCTTTACCAGAAACTTGGCTGGTAAACCTGGGATTCCTCCCTTGGTCGTCATGTGAGTCTTGACTTCTGACTCATCCAAACAGATTGCTCTTGCAATGATTTAATCCTTTGGAATTTCTTCCAGTCCAGAAAAGGGAGCTTGATCAGTAATATGTAAACCAGTCAGGTGAGAATACTCCTCCAGCGTTGGTGCGAGCTAGTAATCCGAGAATGTGAAACAGTGATAGACCGGATCGTAAAACTGAATGAGCGCCTCCATGATTCCTTCAATTACATGGACCCTTAACAGAGGTAGCAAACCTCCGTACTTGGCTCTGAAAATGTCAAGGTTAGTGATCATCCTTGCTAATCCTCTCAAATCCTCTAGTTTTGGAACCTTGAAAGTATACTTGTGAGTTTTCCGTCTATCGAAATCCATGAGCGCAATCTTCTTTCTCTGACATTTGCAATCATTGTTTTAGTTTAATTTGAAAAAGAGAGACTAGAAGAGAAAATTTTTCTTTTCTTAATATTTTTTAGATGGATGCATGAATGCAGCACACAAAAACATAGAAAAAACATGGGGTCAAAGGGTCGGTGTCATGAAGTCAAGGCTCTACCCATCCCAAAGGTTTATACTAGTGATTTTTGTACCTGTCTCTCAAAATCATTGATTCTTGTCGAGATAACATCAGCGGGCCGGGAACCGTGTTAGGTGATGTATTTCGAAGAATCTCAGAAGAGGGTAGTATCGCGTGACAACTATTTCCGATAGCTTCTATACTACTGAAAGAGGTTTTTCCTAGGTGTATACTCAATCTTTCCACATGCGGCATCACACGCATTCCCATTAGCAGAAAAATAAACACAGATATCAATTAGGAAAAGCAATATATATATATATATATATATTTGTCCTAATGTCCTAGACCTTTCAAGAGCTATGAATCCTATGATCCTAACAGAAAATGGCTCCCTGGCGGAGTCGCCATTCTGCGGTACCTTCCCAACTTAAAAGGTTTTTGACCTAAGATCCTAGTGAGGGTCAATTCTAATAATAATGACATTCCCCGATGGAACCGTCATTCAGTGATACCTTGTGAACCCAAGGACTCATCCTAAGAGAAGGTTTCATCCAGAGAGATAAGAGAAATACAAGATTCCTTTAGTAGAGCCCCACGGTGGGCGCCATTTTTCTGTAGCGAGCGATTTTGGACGTGGTTCTTATGCACTGTCGCTCTGGGGTACTACAGGTCGATTCATTTTTTATCCTATTGAAGCTGATGAAGGAAGGGAAATAGATGTCTCCAACTAACCCTGCTTTATAAACTGAGTTTGAACAGTCAAAACTGTTGGTTTACAGATGCGGTTTTAGTTCTTGGGCCTCTCTCTGCTTATTTTGTTCAGAACGAAATACTGGGATTGTTCATGGGGAATTTGTTGGGATTCTGTGCCAGATTGGATGGAGGTAGGGGAATTTGGGGTTTTTTTTATTAGTGTGCTCGCTAAGATTTTTCAATCTTATGCCTACGTATTCCCGTTTAACGAAACAGGGAAATCAGAGCGATTGTAGTTCCTCCTATTCTATGGGATGAAAAAGATGTTTTGGTGTCTTGTTCAAAGCCCAAGACGTGAAGCTAAAGGTGGTTTGTATCTTGTTCAAAGCCCAAGATGTGAAGCTGAAGGGTTTATTTATATCTTGTTCAAAGCCTAAGATGTGAAGCTAAATGGTTTGGACTTTAGAGAGAATTTGTCATCTCTAAAGAGAGGTATTCGGTCTGTTTGTCACAACTGTTGCGTGGCTGGAGAATTACTTTAACTGGGATATGTGAATCCAGCAATGCCATAATTTCCTTTATAGGGGATTTTTAACCTTAAGGAGAAGACTTTAACTCAGTGTAGAGCAATGCTATCTTTCCTTAGGAGTTTCTCATGCTAAAAGAGGGACAGTGGCGTGGATGTAAATAATCCAGAGGCTTGCCGCTTACGGCAATTAGATGAAGGGAAAAAGGAGTTGTTGATGTTTGAATACTGTGAGCAAGGCACAGATTGAGGCTAAAAGGTTGATTGACTCAACCGGGGTTTCCTTATACAAAGCCTAAGAAGAGGCTATTGACCCAACAAGAGGGTACTTTTTATCTGTCTCGTACAAAGCCTGAGATAGAGGCTAAAAGGGAGATTGACTCAACAAAAGAGTGATTTTATATGTGTCTTGTAAGAAGCCCAAGACGGAGGCTAAAAGGGGTTTGACTCAACAAGAGAGTCTTTTATACTCAATAAGAGAGTGTTTTTGTATCTCGTACGGAGCCCGAGATGGAGGCTGAAAGGTGTTGTGACCCAACAAGAGGATCTTTTATACTCAACAAAAGAGTGTTTTGGTATCTCGTACGAAGCCCGAGATGGAGGCTAAAAGGGTTTGACTCAACAAGAGAGTCTTTTATACTCAACAAGAGAGTGTGGGGAGAATCATTGTACAAAACCCAAGAGGAGGCTATGGTTACTGTTTCAGTTGAGTGACAGGTCCAGTATGTTGGTTTAAAAGAGAAAATCAGTTTTTATATGAGTAATGTTGTACTTTTGGATTTGATCTGAGGACCGGGATTATTTCCTGTTCTTTAAGGAAACGGGTGATCCGAAGGTTATTGAGACTACCCAAGTCTACAGGTGTTATTTTTTATAGGAACTTGAGAATGTCTTCGAGACTCAAGGATATTAGACTGTCCAAGTCTAGAGTTTTATCTTTTGTACTATGCTTTAAGAGAAATTAAGAGACAGTACATTCGCGGTAGAAAGATCTAGACTCTTTGAAAGACTTTTCTATTAAGATGACTAATTTATGTTCCTATACCTTTAAAAGGTCATCGAGATAATTTGTACGAAGGCCAAGAGGAGGCGAGAAACTTTTAAGAAGCCGACGGGACAATTTGTACGAAGCCCAAGAGGAGGCTATCTTCCTAGAGGAAGAATCATTATACGAAGCCTAAGAGGAGGCTGTGAAAACTTCTAAGAAGCCGACGGGTCCTTGTACAACGCCTAAGAGGAGGCGGGGATGCTTTTAGGAAGACTGTGGGTCCTTGCACTAAGCCCAAGAGGAGGCTGATGAACAGTTCCAGAAGGGGTTTCACTTGGAACATTGGCCTTCTGTATATGAATTGTTCAAGGGGGAGATTTCTTAGATTTAGTTATCTAAAATTGTTGTAAAAGAAAATTCTCATGGTTTAGGTTATGCTGAAATGTCCGGGAAAACGTCGGATGTAAGAAGACGAGGTTTTGTCTAGTTCTAGACGTAGTTGCCGGGGAAACTCTAAATATCTATACTAGTATTACACAATTGATATGAGTTTATGAAAGAAGACTTACAGTGAAACAGCCCCACAATACAGTTATGTATATGAAAGTGGGTAAAGAAAGCATATAAACACTTACTCGGTTGTAGAGCTTCCATGCTGTTTGGTTAGTTGTTCAACAAAGAAAAATTGAAAACAACAGTATATTTCAAAATCAAAGGAGAAAGGATTTTGAAAAGAGGTTGGAGCTTACAGCTTAAGAGAGGCCCAGGGTTTTATCAGTGATCGCACTGTCATTTGTACAGGGACTTATACAAGTGACTGAGGCCCAAGAAAGGTTTTTTGTACAAGGGGATGGGTCTTACACTCTCTCAAGAGGTCCAAAATTTGTTTAAAGAAAAAGAATGGGGCTTATAACACGAGGGTAGTCTCAAGTGATTTTTGTTTTGAAATGGCGATCGTGCCGAGTTCTTTGAAAACACAGTGGGTCTTATACAACGACTGAGGCCCAAAATGGTTTTGGTTTTCAAAAGGGGTTGGGTCTTACACTCTAATAGAGGCCCATGATTTATTTTTGTACAAGTTATGGGGCTTACAACTCAAGGAGAGGCCCAAGGTTTATTTTGAAAAGGCGACGATCGCGCCGTGATTTTTTGAAAACGCAGTGGGTCTTATATAGTCCCTGAGGCCCAAAAAGGTTTGGTTTTCAAAGGGGGTTAGGTCTTACACTCTAATATATGCCCAAGTGTTTGAAAATGTTTGATGAGGGTGAAAATCAAAGAAACCCTAAATTTGTTATTCTTTAAAAGTAAATATTTAAAGAAAATCAAATAACAATGATAAAAATACCAAATAAGTTTGAATAAACCATTTGTGGTTTTTGTTTAAGGTTTGAAAAATGAGGGATTAATCACAATATGAATTAAAACCTACTTGATTTTGATTTTCCAACATGGATATTTATTTTTAAAAGAGTTTAAAAACAAATAAAAGACATTTATTCACAAAAATACTAATTATATTAAATAAATAATATAAATCTAATTTTTTTGTGGAATAAAATATTTTAATATTTTTGTGATTTTTTGCAAAAAGAACCAATCAAAAATAATTAAAATTGAAAGAGTTGTTAATTTTCCAATTAATTAATAAAACATTAAAATATTGGAAAAATAGCAAAAATGTGAGAAAACACAAAATGGCATGGGTGGGGTTTGAACCCACGACCTCAAGGTTATAGGGCGCGCGCCTTACCACTGGGGTGGTGATACATCCGTTGGTTAAAACACAAACACAAATATACAAGGCTTGCCTTGTGTTTTGGCCTGGCCCAAGGCAAGGCAAGGCAAGTTTTGGCTCAGAAACGTGAAGGTCATAACTTTCTCATTTCTCCATGGATTGAGACAAAATTTAGGTCTATCCTGCCTAGAATTTCACAAGGAATCCAATGGTGGTGGTAATTTTTCAAGATCATGTCCCCATTTTAAAACCCGATAGTGGTTTTGAAATAGGCCTCTAATTGCATTTTCTGTGCTATCTCATGATACATGCAAGAATTGCATGGAAATTTTGTGCAAACACAACATATATAACATGTATAAGATGTGTATGATCAGTGGACCTCAAAGCAATGCATGATTCAAAGAGTTCATGTTATGATGCTTACCTCTTTTTTAGCTTTTGGAGTTTTTGTGCAATCTACCAAGTTTCTTGTTCCAGAAATGATTTAATGCTTTGGACACTCTCAAATGATCCTTTAGAAGCTTTTAGGATGATTGGAATCAGCTGGAACTTGCAAAAACACAAACTGGCCCTTTCTTACAAAAGGGGTTAAAATGGCCAAAATAACAACTCTCTCAAATGGTGTTCCAGATGTTGGGAGCCATTTGGGACAGTTCAAGGATGATATTTGGAATGTGTTTGAGGTTTTATCTGGTTTGGAAAGTGACTGAATCAAGACATGGTTTGAAAAATGCACAAAAAGCCTATTTTTAGGTTTTGAGAGGTGACTTTGTGATTTTGGGATTACAGGTCACTGGTGAGTGTTTGGATAGCTTAGATATGACATATTGGATGTGTTTGGATCATAAGTTATGGTGGAATTTCTCTCTAACTCAAAAACTCAGAGTTACCTTGCTAGAGAAAGTGATTTTGAGGAAAGCATCTGTTTGATGGCTTTGGTGTACTCAAACTGAACACAATTGAGCTCTATTTATAGTAGAGCAAGTTTGTTTTGCAAGGAATAGTGAATGGCAACTGCTTAATAGGTTTGGCCAATGTTGATCAATGAGAATCTAAGTCTCCTTTAGCCATTGATTAGAGGTTAGGGCACAGGTTGCTGGTTCCCTTGGTCTTGAATAAGTCTTGACTGAATTCAGTTGGAAATGGCTCAGTCCATGCCACCTTGGTGCATCCATTAAATGCTCCAATCCAAAATTGGAGTCTTGTCCCTCTTTTAGGCAATTCTAGGTTTGGCATGCTACTTCTTGTTCCAAAGACTTTGGAGGCTTGGATTAGTGTTTGTTCCCTTTAGATTTGACCCTCAGATGTGTTTAAAGTGATGACAAGGCTTGGAATTATCTGATTTTGCCAAATTGAGCAAAAGTACAAAATTCTGCCTAGCCTTGGCAGTTTTCAGCAAGGCGTATTGCCATTGTCATATCTCATGGCTCAAGTGGAATTTGATGGAGTTCTTGGCCATTTTGGAAAGCCCTCATATGATACAACAACTGTTTGATCATAATTGGTTTTGATACTTTTTTGATCCAAGTGAAAAATTCCCCTACATATGGAAAAAAGTGAAGGCAGATTCTGACTTAGTGAAAATTTCACTAAGTGTTGGAAAAACGTGACATTTTTACTTTTTGTGATTTTGATCATTCCATAACTCAAAATCCATAATGAATTGGAAGGAGGTGTAGTTGACACTTTTATAGAGGGCCATGAGATCTACAAATCCAGCTTTGTATGGGGAAAAATGGCTTTTTGGTTTAGGAGTTATGATCCTCCAAAGTTGGTACCCTTGCCACTTTGTTCCATAACTTAGAAAATTTTCTAAGTTTTTATGGTTACCCCTTTTACAAGTTATCCGACTTTTCTTGATTTTTCTTGATGAATGATGATTCAAATCATACATTGACATCATTTTAAGGTTAAAAAACCATTTTTGTAAAAAATCTCAAAAAGTCAAAGTTGACTTTTGTGCACAGTTGACTTTTTATCAGATGAATTCCAAACTATGCGATCCTCTATGAAATCAAGTCCTTGACCTAAATCAAACTTGATGGATTGATTTCATAGGTGTTGCAGGGTGTATTGAATCATGTCCTAGGGTTTGGGAGCATGTCCTGGTTAAAAGTCAAAGCTACAGTTGACTTTTCTCGCGAAACCCTAATTGTGGCTCTGATGAAATTGAGACTTGTTGCTCAAGTTTCTTGGATCAACCCATTGTTCCAAGTGGATCAATGTGGTATGTTAGGGGCCCTCAAATCATCTCTTGAGGTCTTGGCTCATGATTTGTCCCAAAAGTCAACTTAGGGGTGAATTAGGTCAAGAAACCCTAATTCCTGATTTTTGATGAATGCATCCCCTGAGGCTAAATTGACTTGGAGTATAATAGGTTATGCTTTGAAGCATTGGCTTATGCCCAGAGGAAAATTTCCATCTGGAGGCCCTGGTCGACCAAAACCCTAATTTTGTGACACTAGCGATCTTGAGGCTTAATCCACCTGGAAGGGAGCAACCTTGTGCTTAATCCTTGTTGTGGGAGTCCTCTTGATCCATTGTGGATGTTTGAGAGGCTAGAAAAGTTGAAGATCATGTCATTCCTTGATTGATCCTTTGTATAAGAGCTCTAAGAGGGCTTGAAACCCTAGTTCTGATTGTAGTGGATGCTCACCCATCTTTGGGGAGACTGCTGAGGTATGATGGTTTACCCATATTGTGGTGATGATTTGCACAATGATGGGAAATCTTAGTGGTCAAAATTTGGGGTATGACACGGTGCAACAACGGAATCACAATATTGACTGTTGGTCCACGACAACGGCGCCAAAAACTTGATGTGTCCGCAAGTGCACGGAAATATCGAAGTAATATAAAAGGTTGTCGAATCCATAGAGACCAATGTCAACCTACTGTTATCTATTACTGCGATGTAAAGCTAAGGATAATGATTACTTGGTTTAAACAGAATTGAAATGAAAACTAAAATGAAACTTAGAAAATATAACAATAAGGAGAGGCCGAAATATGGATCCCGTGTTCCTAAGGGATTCTGTATATTTTAGGCACTAATTATAATTAAACTATGTTCCATAGAAAATATCAATTTAAAGGCTCCGTCTCACACTCTCACGCTATTGACTAAAGTCACACTCCCTAACCACAGGGTTTTGCTCTCGCTCTCCCATTTTAATTAGAAAGCATATTTTGAAAACCAATTAGATTGTAATTGATACCTAAAGCGCTCTCGCTACTTTTAGGATCGATACCTAGTTTCCACTATCTGGTTCAATCCTCACACTCTCGCGATATCAGCTCGAACCTTAGTTTGTTCCTCACTCTTGTGTCGAAACAGTAAAACTTACAATTAGAAACTAAAACCAAAACAGAATTTATTTAATGTTTTGCGCCTATTATTTTCTACTGAGTCTTGTCGGTAACGAATGTCCTCATACGCCGGTCTCAAGACAATTTAGCCAAACATGGTTGTGGAAATAAATAAATAATTTTGGTTTTTTGAATTAACTAAAGACATAATAAGTGGTTTAAAATAAATTAAAGCAACAATTGAAGAAAAAGGGTAAAAGCTTGAAATGATAACAATGGCAGAAAGATAAAGCGTAAATGTAAATTGCAGAAAATAAAAATAGGAAACTAAATTTTGGTAAAAGTAAATAAACCTGAGATAAAAACTGAAATTAAATTGAAGGCAAGATTATTGATCCAAGCATTACATAGATTGCATACCTAAACACTAATGGTGTGGTAGTTCCTCGATGTAAGAAAACTACCACTTTTACAATGATAATTTCTGCCTAAAACTATGAACGGAATCTCGGCAGCACTTCCGTGCGACTTGGATGCCTCAGAAATACCCCTCTAGGTCCTATTTATATATAAATATCCCCTTGTAACTTCCCTTGGTCGTGCAAACAAAGTAGAGGGAAATGCGGTTGAAAAACTGCTTGAAAACTACACATTTCCGCAGAACTGTTGTCTGCAGCGTCATGGTGAACGCCGTGGGGTAAAGGAGAATGCCATGGCATGGGCGATGGTGAACGTCATCTGGGGACGGCGAACACCATTTGCTCACGACGAACATCGTATTAGTAAAATGGCAGAATTTGCTGTTTTTCTTCATTTTCTTGCTCATTTCCTGGTTTTCTCGCACGGACGCTTTTATTCGACAAATACCTGAAACACGAACGTAACACAACATAATAATAAGAAAAACAAGTAAAACGAAATTAAATTTCATGCGAATCGAGTCGAAATAAATGATATATTTTCACGTTATCATACACCACGTTCCTTTTTCATTTTATTTGAGAAAGAGTTTTGATATTCTTAGGTGTTTTTGATTTTGATTGAGAAAATGCACTCGATGTTAACCGAGGTTTATTACGCGTTGTGGAATTAATTAGAGGATAATGAGTGTTTGGATTGGCGAGAAATACATCTCGGATCCCAACTCTCAGGAGTTCGTGGACTATACCTCTTTCCTTTTCATCCTATTTTATTGAAAATTGTCAAACAGTGATTAAGTATTTTTTTTATTGGGAAAATGGCTTGAAGTTGGATTAAGAATTTGATTATCATTTGCAAAAAGGTTTTAAAAGAATGATTTGAGGTGGTTTGAAAATGAATTTGAAAATAGCTTGACGTTAAATCAAGCTTTTGACTTGTATTGCAAAGTAGTTTGAAAATGATTTTGGTACGTGGTTAGAAATGAATTGAAATAGATGGTTAAATATGATGGATATGAATAGTAACGCGAAGGGTACGAATTGGATTGCAAAGGGATGCAAATTCAAATGTAGGAATATGAACTCAAGCACAAGGCGTCATTCAAACGCCACAAGATCCGAATATACATACAAGCATTCAACAATGATAAAAATTGAAAGAAAAAAAAAACAATAACATACACAATATTTAGATCACATATCCACAATAAACAAATCAAAAATGTAAAGTGAAAAGAAAAATGCACGGATTAAAATCCTGATGCAAAGACGCGTATCAAAGTCGTGTACGCGAAGACGTCCAAAGGCTACCACAAGAAATTAAATTTGATATAAACATAACAATGTTGGATCGTTGTTTTTAAAACAAATCAAAATGACAAATTTCTAGCGTGTAAGCGAACATCGCAAGTCGAATCAAGAAGCAATAATATAATAAAATCAAATGAAATCACAAAGTTATAAATCAAAACGCGAATTGGTAGGGCACAAAAATCAAATTGCCGCTATGCTAAACCATCAGACGCGTGTGCGAAAATGAAACACAACGATAATCAATTAAAAAAATCGCACATTAACCGATAAAATTAACCAATAGCTTGTTACACTTAACAAGATATAGATCAAAATCGTACGAATCTAAATTTATCAAATAGAAACACATGGAAAAAGTAAATTAAAATGTGATAAACAAAAACCCAACAATGTTGTTAACGTAAGAATGTGATCATTGCAACCGAGTCGAACTAACACAAATGTCACGCATTATGCACACCTATATGCAAAAAGCATGTCGACATGATTCGATCTGAACAATATAACCAAAAATAAATTAAACAGTATATATATATATATATGGGGTATGTTAATATTGTTTTTTTAATTTTATTTTAACTCTATTTCGATTCTGTAGCAATGCTGACTCATTGTGGATTGCGCGTGTGTGTTAGTTTTAGCTTTCTATTTTTTCGATTACTTTGAGCAGATGTAAATATTGCAACAATGCTGTAATAATATTAATATCTTTGGTTTTTCATTGCGTTGTGATTTCGGGGTTTAAATCCAATATAACTTTCAAAAATCGTTTGGACACATAAATTCGGTTGCTCAACTTCTTATAGAGTGATTCCTACATGAATCCACATTAAGCTATTATAGAGCTAAATTCAATACTTTAGTTTCGGTTTATTTTTTCATTGTAAATATTGTATATGGTTTATCGAGTTGTTATATTTCTCATTGCGTAGCAAATTCGACTTTGTAATATCATTTTTGCTTGGCTTTTTATAGAGTGATTACTACATGAATCCACTTTAAGTTAGTTTTGAATTATATTTTGTGCTCTGACTTTCAGTCGGTTTCCAGTCCCTTGACTTACTCTTGGGCCTTCTTACAATGAGATTTTTTTTGTTTGCATTTACTTGTTTGACGGGCTTGCTTTTTAATAGCTTTATTATATCCTCATTCGACAAAATGTACCCTCATTCCCATTACGTGTAATAATTTTATTGTTTTCCTTTATTTTTGTTTTGATTGCGTTAGTTAATTGTTAATTCAAGATTAGTGTAAAATCAATCATTTTCCAAAAAGAACAAAAAAAAATGCTCGATCCAACGTCGGGTAATTAACCTTTCATTTCAAACCATTTCCACTATCCCAACTTCTCAACATTTCACCTTCAATCATTTTCAAACCCTCAAACCAATCTTTTTTGCAAACAATAATCAAATGCTTAATCCAACGTCAAGTCTTTTTCCCCAGTGAAAATAAAAAATGCCCAATCATTATTTAAAACTTTTCAATAAATCGGTTGAAAAGGAACGAGGTGTAGTCCACGAGCTTTTGAGAGTTGGGATCCGAGATGTAGTTCTCGCCCATCCAAACACCCATCATCCTTCAACCAATTCCACAATGCATAATAAACCTCGATCAACATCGAGTGCATTTTCTCAATAAACTCAGAAGACCTAAAACTATTATTAGACTTCTTTCACAAATAAGATGAAAAAGGAATATGGTGTAGTCCACGAGATCTAGGATACGATATGGATATCTCACTCATCCGAGTTCTCGCCATCACTGAAAACTTTCAACGCGAATTTTACAAACCTTTTCTCAATCAAAAACCTCAAAACATCTAAAAATATTAAAACCCTTTTGCAAATAAGATGGAAAATGAACGTGGTGGATACCATGAGCTCCAGAGGCTAAGATTCAAGATGGATATCTCACCCATTCAAGTTCTCTTCATCATTCAAAATACATCAAACTAATCAAACTTTTTTTCTCGCCGCTGCGCGATGATTTTCAAACCCTTTTTACAAACGAAAGGTATTTTGTCTTGAGACTATACAAAAAGAATGCTTCGTCCACTTGAATGTGTGAGTAAACTAGCGACATTTCTCGCAAATGTTGATTTGCAAATCCAATTCTCTCGTGATGTAAATATTCCATTCTCCACTTGTTTTTGGTAGCAAGCAATGTTTTTCCATTGATTGAGACAAAATAGCTTTCGCAAAAATCGACAAACAAAGAAACATTTTCTACCTAGAACTACGTAGCCTTGGGTTCTCCATCGCACCCGGAGATACGTAGGAGCAAGACAGGGATGTTTTTTACCTCTCCCAAACTCAAACCTGACTCCCAAAACAATCCTCGTTCCCCGACCCAAACCCAAACTCGTCTCAAACAGGTTCGGGTATCCCCGCTCCACCACCATCCATTTAGTGAAATTAATTTTTTTAATAGAAATATTTATTTTTCCAAAACCAAATTACATTATAAATAATAAAATAAAAAAATCTAAAAAAATTTCATACATACATTTCAAATATTTAAAATAATAAATACAAATCAAATTATCAAAACATTAACCACATATTTAATATTCTAAATTATCAAAAATATATAATAATGTACATATTGAAATAAACGGGGCGGGTTTGGGGTGAGTACTAGTATCCCCATTACCCGACCCATACCCATTTTTTTATACTCGGGGAAAACCCAACCCAGTCAAAGCGGGGTTTCCCCGTCAACATTAGGGCAGGTTCGGGTGGGTACCCGTGGGTACGGGTTATGCTGCCATGCCTATCAGGCACCCAAATAAAAAATAAACTCTTTTGTCCTTTTATTTCCCTTAATAACTTAAGAAGCCTAACATTTTCAAGCTAACACTAACGCGCATAACATACTAAACGGTTCCCATTTAGTACAATGGACATGAGGGGTGCTAATACCTTCTTCCCCTTGCATAATCGAATCCCGAACCCTGATTTGGTTGCAACGATCATTATCACTGTCTTTCTTTTAGGAGTTTTATCAATATTTTCTATTTTCCATATTTGGGAAATAAATAAAGTTTGGTGGCGACTATGTTCGGTCTATCCTGCGAGCATGCGGTTACGCTTCGCGAGCTTCGTGTTCTCATTTTTTTAGGTGCGACAATAATATCCATACATTTCATTTTCAATCAAAAAATGAAAGATATTGTATTATGAGTTATGGTGGTGGAGAGGACTGTTGTGAATCTTGTTGTGAATTACGACAAAATTCAATATCAGTTTGTGAGACAAAGAACAATAGAAACCAAAATAAATGGTTTTCAACAATAATAATTTGTACACAGATAAAATAAGAGAATAAGGCAAGAAAAAACCAAAGGTTTGTTAACCCAGTTCAATCAAACGATCTACTCTGGGGGAGAGAGTAGCTCTTCAATTCACTATACTCATAAAGTTGTTACAAGAGATTACAGATAAGTTACAAGAAAATAGCCTTCGCCTTCAGGTTCCCAAGAACAACCCTATTTTCTACCCAAGTGTTTCCCAACCTCTCCAACTCTCAATATGTGAATCACTCAAACCCAAGATGTAACGGTGTTTCACAATAACCTTAAACAACTCCAAAGGTTTCCCTAAACCTTTGCTTTTGTAAGGTTTTCCTTGTGAATAGCTGAAACCCTATGTTATACCTTTAAACCCTTACTCTCCCTTGTTGGTGTAAACTCTAATATTGTCACACACTAAGCATATAAGAGATACATATTTATAATAGCAAATACCCAACAAATAAAGCCCAAAATCACATGGATCCATGGATTAAATCGAAAAATCCCGAAAACTCGAAAACATTATTCACCGTACGGACAACACTATTCACCGTACGGGCGGCACTATTTACCGACCGATTTTTTTTCTCGACTTTTCGTTCGACTTCCTAAAACTTTTGATTTTCACGGTAAATGCAATCTCCAATATATGTTTTCTTTCTCTTCATCGGCAAAGGTTTTAAGGCACATTTACAACAATCTCCACCTTGACTTTAAACCGTGTTGATACCAATTTAACAATCAACAACATTGTTGCTCTCTACCAAGTTGAAACTTTAATCAATAACTTTTGTCAAATTCAAGCAACCCTTGAATCTTGATCTCACAACTTGCATCCACTTGTTCCCAATTACCCTTTTCTGCCTAGGTAATTTAACAACCCTACAAGTATGGTTTTACAACCACCATTGACTACACCTGTTTTCAAATGCCTCCCTGAAGGTTTTTCTTCTTTTATTTTGTAGTCCTTCAGCCACATTAAAAACATAATATCCAAGTCTAGCATAATCGTCCCTTTGAGATGCTACAATAACCCTCCTTACCTTATCATGAGTCAAATGATAATTAGAGATCTCTGTAACCGTTCCCTCACTACTGCTAGCATCCATAGTAGGAAACCCCGCCTCAAACTGAGTTTTCTCCGTTATAGTTTCTCTCAAGTTTCTCCCTTGGTTTTCCCTATTCTTCTTCTGAAGAAATTCTCTGCCAACCAAGTAAGTTGTTTTAACCCCGGCTCTTCCCCAAAAACTCAATAACAACTCAGCGGTAACATGCATTTTATCCCTTGATTTTCTGCAAAATTCATTGTACTCCGCTAAAACTTTCTCAAGGCATTCATAACGCCTTAAACTCAAACCCATAGCGCTTCCTTGTCATGAAAGCCTCCACTAGTTAAAGATGAATGAATAATAACATTTGAACCTTCTAAAATATATAGACCGTATATTTTAGACCCTTTAGCAATAATCAATTCATCACACGAAATCTTCAACACTCCACATTCAACTCTAATACAATAGCCTAGATCATTAAACATACTTATAGATAACAAATTTCGCTCGAGTTCTGGAACATACCTCACATTATGAATAAGAAGTTCACGATTATTAAACATTTTAAATTTGACCGTACCAATACCATGAACCTTGCATGCCTTATTATTACCAAGGCAAACTACTCCACCTTGCACCATCTTCAAAGTTTCAAAGTATTCTATTCTTTGACACATGTGATAAGAGCAACATGAGTCAATGACCCAACTATCTTCAGTTTCCAAACTCGATACTACTAGTGCTCTGGCATCCTCATAACTTTCCTCACCCAATGCAACTACAGCTTAAATAGAATCTTCATTGACCTTTCTTTCAGGACAATCCATTTTAAAGTGACCGATTTTCTGACAATTAAAACATTTTACCTTTGCCTTGTCAGACCTCTTTTATTTGGACATCTCTTTACGCTCACTTTCTCCTCTTGACACATTTAAGCCTTCACCACTATCTTCAATCTTCAAATCTTTTGACTTTGAAAATTCTTTGGATTTCACCGCCGTTCAAACTTCATCCAAAGTAATAGTACCTTCCTTACCATAAAGAATGGCATCTTTAAAGTGCTCAAAGGATTTGTGTAATGAAATCAACAGGAGCAAAGCCTTGTCCTCATCATCAATCTTCACTTCAATATTCTCAAGATCATCGATAATCTTGTGAAATTCTATGAGCTGCTCAACTATGGATTTGTTCTCCACCATTCGGAATGAATAGATTTGTTGTTTCAGATACAACCTGTGAGCCAAAGACTTTGTCATATACAATAATTCAAGTTTTGCCCACATAGCAACCGTAGTTTTCTCCCTGGCGGCTTCTCTTAGAACTCTATCCTCGAGGCACAAGATAATGGCACTCCTAGCCTTATCCACCATCTCGGCCTTCTGTACATGTGTAAGCCCTGCAGGCATCAATGCTTCAACATCGATACACTTCTCTTGAATTAAAATTGCTTGCATCTTAATTTTCCACAACCCGAAGTCATTGTTACCAGAAAATTTCTCGATCTGCCATCTACTAACCATGGTGCTCACTTGTCAACAATATCTCTTTGCTCCACGCTCACCGCACCACTTGTTGTGAATGTTGTTGTGAATTACAACAAAATTCAATATCAATTCGTGAGGAAAAGAACAATAGCAACCAAAATAAATGGTTTTTAGCAATAATAATTCGTACACAGATAATATAACAGAATAAGACAAGAAAAACTGAAGGTTTGTTTACCTAGTTCGATCAAACGATCTACTCTGGGGGAGAGATCAACTCTCAAATTCACTATACTCAAAAAGTTGTTACAAGAGATTACAGATGAGTTGCAAAAAAATAGCCTTCGCCTTCAGGTTCCCAAGAACAACCCTATTTTCTACCCAAGTGTTTCTCAACCTCTCCAACTCTCAATATATGAATCACTCAAACCCAAGGTGTAACAGTGTTTCACAATAACCTTAAACAACTCCAAAGGTTTCCCTAAACCTTTGTTTTTCTAAGGTTTTTCTTGTGAATAGCTAAAACCCTATGTTATACCTTTAAACCCTTGCTCTCCCTTGTTGGTGTAAACTTTAAGATTGTCACACACCAAATATATAAGAGATACATATTTATAATAGCAAATACCCAACAAACAAAGACCAAAATCACATGGATCCATGGACCGAATCGAAAAAATCCCGAAAACTCAAAAACACTATTCACCGTACGAACAACACTATTCACCGTATGAGCAGCACTATTCACCGGCCGATTTTATTTTCCTACTTTTAGTCCGACTTTCTTAAACTTTCGATTTTCGTGATAAATGCAATCTTCAAAATATGTTTTCTTTCTCTTCATCAACAAAGGTTTTAAGACACATTTACAACAAGGACGATGAAGGAGTAGCAAGGGAGGCACTGGTTGGACAGAAGAAGGCGGTGTCAGTTGGTTGAACGATGAAATTGTTTAAGTGAGCTATGAAGTATAGAAAAAGCTTAAATATGAAATGGGCAAATAGAATTTGTATGGAATGTGAAAGATTTCCTTTAAGGAAAACTAATATAAAAATGAGAAGACTAATATTTTCAGAAGGTGAAAACACAAAATATAAAAAACTAGTGATATTTAAATAATTTTATAATTTATTAACGATATTTGTGGGCACAGACATTATTAAACCCAGATGTGTATACATTTAAAAACGTGTATTTAAATATCCAGTTAATTTATCCTCGGATATCCGTGAGTACGAGTTTTTATGACATCTCAATCCACGATCTTAAAAGCCATTTTTTAAAGTTTATTATTATTATTATTATTATTATTATTATTATTATTATTACTATTACTATTATATATATATATATATATATATATATATATATATATAACGTGACACCTCCGTTAATTCTTTACCGCATATTCGTATAACGAAATCCATCGTTGAATTGAAAGTTATTATCTTATAGTCTATGTCTATAAAATTAAATATCAATCAGAAATCATTTGACATACCAACAAGATACATAAAATCCAACGTTTTACAAAACTTCACGAAAATCGTTAACTTTTATCATTCTATTTTAACATATCAAATGATTTTTTTATTGATACGAAATTTTATAGGTGTGATCTGTATTTTATATATATATATATATGACATTTTAAATTAATATTTTTTTCTAAAAAGAAAATCTTTAAATAAAATAAAAATTATAAGATTAGAATTTAACTTTTTTTCAAAAATCCTTGATATTTTATTTGATATAATAATTTTATTAAATAAAGAAGTTTAACATTTAATCATTATGTATAAAAAAAATTAAATGACGTTGATTTTATTTGTGTAATTATTTTTAAAAATTTTTGTTTATTTGAGAATATAAATGATCAATTAAAATTGTTAGATTAAAAGAAAATAGAGGAAATAGATTTGGAGTAAACGCTACTACGTAAAACCCGTTTAACAACGGTTGGGAAAGATGTATCATCACACGGGCGTATGCGTTGTTATGTAGAGTGTTGTTGTAAAATAATACTTACTATAACGGCCCATTAACCGTTGTAATAACCTGGAAACAGTGCGCCCTATCACAACGGTTTTTCAAACGAACCGTTGTGATAAATATAATGGACCTTGGTTCGATTCTCAGCTGGGCCGTTTTGATTTTTTTTTTTTTTTGACAACGCGCGTTATATTATTACGGTTATGATGTATAACCGTTATTATATATTTTGCTGGATTAACAAATATAATTCTACTTTTCTATATAATCTCATTTTTAACCTATTTATTATTCATCATATCACAACAGAAAATATATTC
This sequence comes from Lathyrus tuberosus, assembly GCA_022829125.1. NCBI lineage: Eukaryota > Viridiplantae > Streptophyta > Magnoliopsida > Fabales > Fabaceae > Lathyrus > Lathyrus tuberosus. The sequence continues at coordinate 16,655,114 of JALAZF010000076.1, forward strand.
AAAGTTATGTGATGAGTTTACCACATATGCGATAAAGTTTTCATTCAAGTTCATATATTCAAGGTTACGTAATGAGTTTACCACATATGTAAATATTTTTAATAAGAATTGTGTACCATATCGAAGACAACAAAATGCAAGTTTCATATAAAGTAAACTCTAACAAAATACAAGTTTATATTGAATACATCTAAATTAAAATCTTGAATATTAAAGACAACTGAGACACTATTAAGTTTTAATTATCAAATCTAAATGCTCTAGCTGACATAAAATTACTCCAACCAAACGGTGCTTCGTCATCATCATCTGAATCGACCGTAGTTGTCCTCCTTCTCTTTCTTCTTGATCTCGTTCTTCTCCTTCTGCCTTGTATTCCTTGCAAGGCGACCGCCTGTTGGGTCTGTACAACTTGTTCGGGTTGGACAACTGGTTGGACCTCTGCAGCCTCTGTGACCTGGACAACTTCTTGGACATCTACAACATCTATGACCTGGACAACTTCTTGGACATCTAGAGCATCTTTAACCACATGCGCAGTTTGTTGGACCTGGACTGCATTGTTGGAACTCATTTTGATTAATTCTCTTCAATGACGCTGCTCGTGTGATGGTAAGAAGAGGAATAACGTATTTATAATGATTTCTTTGATTCTTCATCTTCTCTTTACATTGAAAATCTAATCGTTTTAGTTGAAAGTCATTATTATTTCTTTAATTCAAAAACCATTGTTGATTCTTTATCTTTCTCATTAATTTTTTATTTTATTCTTATTTAAGATGGGGCATTGGAAATCAAAACATTAAATAAACTAGTATATGCCCTAATGCTATTTACATAAGAAGTGGTAATGTGTGTTTAAGGAATAATGGGCCCTAAGATGCCACACCATGATGTTCCTATAAATTTTTGTTATGTATAAAACATTACTAAAATAATCTGTCACAAAACATTAAATAAAGATAAAAACACTCATTGATGATGCATGTGCATGGTTACGATGACAAAATTTAGATTAGAAGTTTTAGTACACAAACATCAAACTGGACCAGATTACGAATAAATTAAGTTTGAAGTAGAACAAAATATAACTAACATGCTTATTTCCAAGACTACTACCCAAAAAACACGCACGGTCTGCTTTGATGTCATTGTTCCATTCAATCCCTGAATAGCTTCCTCAGCATTCTTTCTGTTACAAAAAACAACTTGAAGGCATTAAAACATAGCTAATATGGCAAGCGAGGCATAAATAACACACTACTGATGATATTGGCAATACAACAAATGTTACCTAACACCAACATGAACATCAGGCCTACCAGATTTCTTGCAAAACTTTGCAGAACCCTGTTCTATATACCTGTAACTTCCACAAGAAAAATCAAAATTCTATCTATGATAACCAACAAATGTCATATCATAGCCAATGAAATCAGATTACCATGGTATGTATTACGAAGTGGTAACTTATACCAAAGTACAACCCAGCAGACAATCATAACCTAAAGCATATGAAACATGTACTCTCATACTAACTTGAGCATATACAACATAAACAAAGAAAAAAAGAATGAAGATGTTGAAGAAAACCATACTTCGAAGCTGAGGAATCAAATGAAGGAAGAGGGTGAATATTTGAGTATATACAACATAAACCAAGATAAAAGGAATGAAGTTGTTGAATAGTATCGTACTGAGAAATATGAAGATTTGAGCTCCAAATGGATGGATATGAAAGTAAATATTACGCCACCAGTGTCGTCTCTGGCTCGCTTGTTCGCCTAGGGCGACTTATGAAAGAAATACATATTAAATTTTGTTTTTAATTTATCAGTAAACCATTAAATCTCGGTTGTGTTACTCAACCGTAGTGGAAATGTGAGTCCTCTAACAACGGTTGACTTTCTTCACCGTTGTAAAATCATTTACAATTTGTTTTTTAAATAATGGACTTAAGTGACACAATAGTATAACAACGGTTGTTTAAACTAACCGTTGTAAAATTATTTACATTTTATTTTTTAATTAATTGACTTAAGTGACACAAACGTATAACAATGGCTTTTTAAACTAACCGTTGTAAAATAATTTACATTTTATTTTTTAAATAAACGCTTAATGTACTCTAAAAATGGAAAAAAAAAATGAAGTTGCTGAGAATTGAAGCTTGTCATACATCATTTATTACTACGGTTTTTATAGACACCCGTCATTAAATCACTGTTTATAAATCCAGCTACTCACTGGGCTTGAAAATTTAATATATTACAACGGTGTATATTTCTTCCGTTGTAAACCTGGCATTGTTGTTTGCACGTTTTGTAGTTGTGAAGTGTTTTAACCTACTCTTATAACCGATATAACTTTTCTCGTATATAATCAAATTGACTCATGAATCTATCGAGCCGAATTATACATAATTCAAATTCAGCTCCTTTAATTAATAAATGACAAAATACCCTTTGTCGTCCCTTAACTTTAGCTCAGGGTCCAGTTTTGTCCCTTAACTTTAAAAAGTGGCAAGTTGGTCCTTTAACTTTTAAAATGGTGTCACTTCAGTCATCACCGTTAGTTATCCTCAAACGTCTGTTTATTGTGAATACGTGACAATTGACTTGGCAAGTTTACTTCATCATCTTATTTCGTTCTTCTTCTCATACAGTATCAGAAACCTTGTTTCGTTATTCTTCCTCCCAATCCCAAATCCCAAAATCAAACCTAGGGTTTTTGGTAAGCATGAAATCTAGTTGTTCGTCCTCGATGTTGAAACATGAAAGTGGAGATTCGAAAGTTTGTAGTAGGTCACGATGGAAGCCCATATGTGATTGTGGAGACATGGATGTTCTTCAAAGGGCAACTACTGTTAAGAATGTGGGAAAAAATTTCTAGGGTTTTCCAAATTATAAGGTATGCAGTTTTTTTTAATTTCTTAATAAGTTATGTTTAAGTTTCATTTTGTAGGTAGCCTTGACCTCTAAACAATGAAAATTTCAGGGAGGTATGCAAGTTGGGTGTGGTTTCTTTAGTTGGTTTTATGAGGAGGTGGGTGATGAGAAGGAGCAATTCTGGATGCATAGGTTGGGTGTGGTTACTAAGGGACTTGCTGAAGCAAAAAAGGACATTGAAAAAGTGACAATGGTGAATGAAGAATTAGGGGAAAAGTTGATGAAACTTGAAAGTGAAATGAAGTATATCAGGAAGTGGAAAAAGCTTTTGAATTTGATGTTTATGATGATTATCATTGTATTATTTTTTAGAATGAATTAGGGTATTATGAAGAATAGGTTAAGGTTTGTTTGTAAGAATTTTGTTAAGGTTTGTTTGTAAGAATTATGTTATGGTTTGTTTGTGAGAATTATCATAAGTTTTGTTTGTAAGAATTAGCTTTAAGTTCTGTTAAAGTTTGTAACTTTTGGATTGTGTCAGTTTAATATTGTTAAATCTTTGATTGGCTGCATTTTGGCTAAAACAAGTTTACAGCAAGATGTTGGGTAAGATGTCCTAACAGGATTATTCGACATCTTTGTCTGGTACAGCAGGCGCTGTTGTTTTATATCTCTTGACAGATTTGATTTTATTTGATGAGAATCTTTTAGATATACTTCATCAATATGCGCAGGTCAAGGAGATTTATTAGGAACAACGTGTAGATTTAATTGGATTTCATAAAAGAATCTTGGAGACTTTTTAGGAAACTATTTGGAGATTTGTTCCTATTTTTGTGGAAAAGATCTTGTAGCTGATTTAAAACGTGAAAATTGGATCTGATTGAAGAGTCAAAACCCATACTGCAAGAGTCTATAAATAAGGACTTGCTAGACCAAAAGGAAACGTGCATTCACAGCATAGACAACAACAAGTCGTCATTGCAACATAAGGGATTAGGGTTTTGAGAGTCTCTTGTGTAGTTTGTAATTCACCCATGTATCTTTTGATACTATGTGGTTGACATAGGTTGTTGTAAATTGTTCTCATTCGAAGCTTTTAAGCAAGAGTTGAGTATTGTTCTTGGATGAAGCTTTTAAGCAAATCCAAGTTGGCTTGTTGGTCAAGTATGCTTGACAGAATGCTGTATTGATAGGGATGGTTTAGATATCACAGTTTGTGATTAGGGGAAGTAAGTAGTGATTCTCATATCAAAGAAGATGTCTTTGATAAAGATTTCATTGGGTAGTGATTAGGAGATAAAGTTGTAAACGGTGGAGTTTAGCTTTATGGTAATACTACAGATAGTGGAGTCTTCTTCCTGGATTGGTATCCCCCAGATGTAGGTGAATTGCACCAAAATGGGTTAACAATTATTGTGTTCTTTATCATTCGGCAGATTTACATATTCTGTTATTGGTATTGATAAACATGTTGGATCAGATGTTGTAACATCTGTGATTCTGCAGTTTCTGATATTCAAGGTAACAGTCTGCTGTTGTTCCTCTGCGTTTAAATGTTTATGCAGAACAATGTCTTGACATTGTTAAGACATCTGATGTCTGCATTGCCAGAATTTCAATTGGTATCAGAGCATGCATCCTGTCTGTTTTTGTATGAGATCTTTGGGAGATACTTTCTGGCGTTCAAATAAGGGGGAGTTTTGACGATCAGATCAATTAACTTAGACATACTCAAGGGTATTAATGGATGGGGTGGATGTTCTGGATCGAAAGTAACAACCCGGAGGTTGTTCATGTTGCTGAGGAGGTTCTACAACAACTGCAGGAGAAGTGGCTAGTTCTCTTGGTGGGGTGTCTTATAAGATGTTTTGACATCTTATTAAGGCAAACAGAATTTGTTCCTTGGTGGTTCCGCTGCATATGTTTCTGATGGAAGAGCTCTAGCATTATGGGATTCCAGAGTTGTTGCTGAAGATAGATGGTGGAAGGTCTCAATAGTCGGCCTCTATTTGTGAAGATATTTGTATTCTTTTATTCCAAAGTCGGAAGCGATGGAATAAAGGGAGTTGTTGGAAGATGTCTGTTATGGTGACTTGGTACCTGGAAGCTTGGTTCCGTGGTACAGTGTGAAGTCAGTCGAAGAGGAGAGGAGTTGAGTTTAGGTTTATCAAGTTCTTGCTCTAGGAGTTTGATAAATTGTGGATCAGCTAGGTTGTCAAAGATACTTGAGAATTCTCTCAAGTTCAATCATAAAGGCGTCTCAGTCGTGCATCTGGAGTCTTCTAGTTATTCTTCTGACTAGAAGGTGTTTCTATGAAACATAACCTGAAGAAAGTAGAGGTGATTTATTTTCACTCTCCAAAACAGCAAGGAAGGATTCGTCTCTCTTAACCCTAAGGGTGGATCCAATCTTATTGGAGTTCTCAAAATTGTTGAGGTAAATAGGATTCGTTTAGAGAGAATCTTAGTTACTTGAGTCAAGGGTGGCAGCCTTGGTATCTCAACACTGTTTGCCAAAGAAGATACTTGCAAAAGATTGAATACTTGATAAGTGTTCATGAAGTGATCTGATGGAGCTTAGCTACAACAGTGAAGAAGGGTTATTGGACAAGGATTTAAGATCAATTGTTATTTGTGGAATTCACAAGTATTTAATTGATTATCCTTGAAAGTTAAGATTGTTGATGTTCAACAAGATGTTGGAACATCTAATCATCGGAGTTTGTGCAGAATCATGGGAGGGGTACTGCATACACTTTAGCATTTGTTTTAGTCTTGGGTGTTGACCTAAGAATGGGCTTCAGTCTGGTATGACAAAAGCGTGTGATCTCTGGAGAGTTTCCTGGCAAGAAACTGGTCTGGACTTTGATGTTGTTGAAGATGAAGATGAAGACATCATAATCTTAATGGTTAGTTCTTGGATTAGTTTATTTATGATCTAAGAGTTTTGTAGTGCAGCAGGTGTGTTCAAGTGGTTACTAGAAGCATATGGTGGTGGCACAGCTTGGATCAGTTTATTTCTGATCTAGGTACTTATGAGCATGGGATCTTGCTCAGTGTGAAAGTCAAGGTTAAGTGGCATTAATCTCTGACTTTCTACAGACTGCTCTACTAAGGAAAGTGGCATTCTTTGGTATGGCTATGGTGTAGTCTAGGACTACTTTATCCTCTGAAGATTCAAACGTGGCAGGTGTGAAATCTTTGGAGTTTCAAAGCATATAGTTATTTAAGGCGTGAGCTTGAAGGGAGTATCTGTGATATGATTAAGCAGGATGGAGGTTGTCTACTCAAACTTGGTTGTTGAATCAAGTCTATGAGAGCATGGAACTCTTGTTCTGTAATATGGAGGAAGTTCTTCTAAGTGGCAGAAGGAGGAGCTCAATTTAGCAGCTGGATGTCGTATCAGAATGTTCTGACATCTAGATTAACATCAGGATCTCAGCTGATGATGTGGCACATCAACTTAAGATAAGGTGATCTACAGGAGAATGGAAGTTATGGATGCTTCAAAAAGGTCTATCTCATGCAGTTTGCAGGAGTTGTGGTCTGAGAAGATGTTACATGTCTAAAGGCTTGGTGGATCCAAGATGTCTTGCTATGGTGCGAGTAGTTCATGTGACTTGAAGATCAGATTTCATTGGTGGATCAGTGTATCTTGTGGGAGTTTTGAAGAAGAATGAGATCAGTCAAAAGTGACATTTGGTTGATTTTTAGTGTGCATTCAAGCAGGGTGCTTGGAACTAATTACTCTTGGGCAGAAGGGTAGTTGGTTGAAAACGACAGGAGGTGATGATTCTTGGAGCTTATGGCAGAAGTTCTTAGTTTATGAAAGATACCTTCTTTTGGTGGATGAGATTTTATTTCTCTCTTGGTTATCTGGAGTTCTTGTTCAAGTTGGTGGCGTAGTGTTGTTGGAAGATCTTCATTTGGATTACTATGCAGATAGTAAGTCCAGTGGTGGAGCGTATATAGAACCATATTGATTGGTGTCTATGATAGGTGAAGGATGTCCTAACTGTTGTTAGAACATTTTCTGGGTTGGTTATCCTTGGAGTAGGATTCCAAGTTCTGTGAGGAACTGGTTACTTGCATCGTGTCTAAGAAGTATCTATTTTGTCATACGGGAGAATGATGGAGTAGGAGAGCTGTCTTGGAAGTCTGATGTAAAGATTTTGGTAAGACAGTAGTGGATCACATGTTAATTGCACGAAGGTCTGGATTCTGATGCGTTCAGAATATGGAAGTGGATATTCACCAGGAGAATCAGAAGTATTCCAGGTTATCATACGGGAGAATGATGAAGGAATAATTGTCTTGGATTATGGGGTGTCTATCTCATTTATTGGCCTTGCTAAGGTCAGTGGAAAAGCTTGTGAAGGGGATACTGCCCCTTGCTACAAGTCATGGTAGAAGTGGATCAGTTTGGGAAGGTGAGAAGCTCTGGAGCATGTATACGATATCTAAAATCGTTAAGAAGGTAACAAACTAAGAGGTATGGTATCTCTTTGAGGAATGTGGACCATTCCAGATCAATTGGATTTTAAGTCAAGGAACATGGAGGTCTATACATGAGAATTCAAGAGGAATTCGTGTGGTGTATAGATGGGTTCTAGAAGAGGAGGATCAATGGAGCTTTGATCTTAATCCAAGAGTTTGTTAATTTAGGATGGTGATCCTAATGTGACCTCAAGGGAAACATGATGGTGTTTATGTGTGAGTGATTATTGGTTTTTGTCAGAAGAAGCAATAAGCGCAGTTGATGATTGTGTTCAGCAGGTAGGTTGGACAGAGGGTGCGCTCTTGAAGACATGAAGATGTGTCTTATGTTTTCTATTCATCTACATAAGTGTTCATTCGAGGAGCATTGGTTATCTTAGATAGGAGGAGTTACTCCTTGATCTAAGATGTATTACTGCAGGGGTGCAGTTCTGAATCCAGTTTGTTTGGAGGTCAAGCAATTTGTGATTATTTTGAAGATGAGATATCAAGAAGGATGCCTTGACATTATACTATTGTTGCAATGTCGTGGGGGACTTGACAGTATAAGGTTGATTCCATCAGGAAGTGTCAATACAAGTATTGTGTTATTGGGAGAACTTGACAAGTTGATTCTGGTTCTGTCATTGAGTGTCAATGGATTGAGTCAGAGTTGTACAAGCCTCTGAGTTGAAAGTGTGCTACTGACTTGCTTGCTTTTGGTTGATTGCCCTTAATGCATAGTTGCTTGGTTTGTCATATTATGCCTAAAAAGAGGGAGAAGTAAGTAGTAATAGTGTTCCTTGGTTGTTTCCTTGAGGGAGAGCTAGATGTGTTCAAGTCTTTGTTTTAGCCAGAATTTGCCAAAGGGGGAGATTGTTAAGTCTTTGATTGGCTGCATTTTGGCTAAAACAAGTTTACAGCAAGATGTTGGGTAAGATGTCCTAACAGGATTATTCGACATCTTTGTCTGGTATAGCAAGCGCTGCTATTTTATATCTCTTGACAGATTTGATTTTATTTGATGAGAATCTTTTAGATATACCTCATCAATATGCGCAGTTCAAGGAGATTTATTAGGAACAAAGTGCATATTTAATTGGATTTCATAAAAAGAATCTTGGAGAATTTTTAGGAAATTATTTGGAGATTTATTCCTATTTTTGTGGAAAAGATCTTGCCGCTGATTTAAAATGTGAAGATTGGATCTGATTGAAGAGTCAAAACCCATACTGCAAGAGTCTATAAATAAGGACTTGCTAGACCAAAAGGAAACGCGCATTCACAGCACAAACAATAACAAGTCGTCGGTGCAACACAAGGGATTAGGGTTTTGAGAGTCTCTTGTGTAGTTCGTAAGTCACCCATGTATCTTTTGATACTATGTGGTTGACATGGGTTGGTTTAAATTATTCTCACTCGAAGCTTTTAAGCAAGAGTTGAGTATTGTTCTTGGATGAAGCTTTTAAGCAAATCCAAGTTGGCTTGTTGGTCAAGTATGCTTGACAGTATGCTGTATTGACAGGGATTGTTTAGATATCACAATTTGTGATTAGGGGAAGTGAGTAGTGATTCTCATATCAAAGAAGAGTCTTTGATAAAGATTTCATTGGGTAGTGATTAGGAGATAAAGTTGTAAACGGGGGAGTTTAGCTTTATGATAATACTACAAATAGTATAGTCTTTTTCCTGGATTGGTATCCCCCAGATGTAGGTGAATTACACTGAACTGGGTTAATAATTGATGTGTTCTTTATCATTCTGCAGATTTACATATTCTATTATTAGTATTGATAAACGTGTTGGATCAGATGTCGTAACATCTGTGATTCTGCAGTTTCTGATATTCAAGGTATTAATCTGCTGTTGTTCCTCTGCGTTTAAATGTTTATGCAGAACAATGTCTTGACATTGTTAGGACATCTGTTGTCTGCATTGCCAGAATTTCAAATATGTATGCAATAGTTGGGTTGAATTTATATAATTTGAATATGTTTGCAATATTTGGTCTGTTAAGAGAATGACCTATAATTTTGAGCATGACCTGTAATTTTGTAACATGGTTTCAACACTGAACATGATACATTGGTTCCAGTTTTTGACACACAATTTTTGACACATTTCATTCCATAATAGCTACATAACCTGATACACGATTTTTATGACACAATCTGGTTCCATTCCATAATAGCTACATAACCTAATGCACATGTTCCACAAAATACATAAAATGGTTCCAAACAACACCAAAATACATAAACTGGTTCCAAACAACACCAAACTGAAAATACATTCCAAACTGATATCCTTGTAGCCTAATTAAACATGACAGTTATTTCCAAAAAACACAAAATACATGAAATGATAGCCTAATTATATCTAAAGGTTCTTCTTTGGTGTGGTCCTCTTTGTTGGAGTAGACCTCCTTGTTACTGGACCAACAACATTCTTAGCAGTACTCAACCTAGTTGTAGGCCCAAGTGGTACAAAAGGTCTTGTTGGCTTCCTAACAGACAACTTTTGTGTCTTTCCCTTAGCAGGTCCGTGAGTCTTCTGAGTAGCCTTTCCCTTAGAAGTCTGAGATGCTTGGCTAGATTGTTAAGTAGTCTTTCCCTTAGAATTTTGAGGGGGTGGGCCTGAATGTTGAGCAGCCTGAGTTGGAGCCTGAGAGGGTTGGCTTGATTATTGAGCAACATGGGTTGGAGTCTAAGAGGGTTGGCTTGATTGTTGAGCAACCAGGGTTGGATTCTGAGAGGGTTGGCCTGATTGTTGATAAGCTTGTGTTGTTGTGTCCTTACAAGTAGACTTGTAGTGTCCTGCTTTCTTACACCTATTACACTTCACCACGGAACCTGTTCTTCTCATTTTGCGATCAGACCCTGTAGCGAGCGATTTTGGACGCGGTTCTTAAGCGTTGGTCGCTCTCTGCGGTTTGAGCTTAAAACTACAGGTCGATTCATTTTTTATCCTATTGTGAGCTGAATAAGGAAGGGAAATAGATGTCTCCAATTAACCCTGCTTGCATACTGAGTTTAAACAGCGGTCTGTTAGGTTACGGATGCTATCAATGTAGGGGGCCTTTGTACTGGTTATTTGTATTTTCGCCAATACTGTTTTCTTTCTTTTAATCTAGGCAAAGGGTTTCTGACGGGGAACAAGGATTAGGATGTTAGGACTGATGCTTTTGAATTACTGCTTTTGATTGATGGAGATATGGGATTTGGGTTTTTTGTTGATTGCGCTCGCTAAGATCTTTTCTTTCGATCTTATGCCTACGTATTCCCGTTTACTGAAACAGGGAAATCAGAGCGTTCGTAGTTCCTCCTATTCTATGGGAGGAAATTGGTTTTTGGTGTCTTGTTCAAAGCCCAAGACATGAAGCGAAAGGTGATTTGTATCTTGTTCAAAGCCCAAGATGTGAAGCTAAAAGGTCTATTTATGTCTTGTTTAAAGCCCAAGACGTGAAGCTGAAAGACCTCGACTTTAGAGAGAATTTGTCATCTCTAAACAGGGGAAAAGGAGAATTACTTTAACTGGGATACGCGGATCCGAGCAATGCCATAATTTCTGAAGAAAGGGTTTTAACCTGAAGGAGAAGACTTTAACTCAGTGTAGAGCAATGCCATCTTTCCTTAGGAATTTCTCATGCTAAAAGAGGGACAGTGGCATGGATGTAGATGATCCAGAGGCTTGCCGCTTACAGCGATTAGATGAAAGGGAAGGAGTTGTTGATGTTTGAGTACTGTGAACGAGGCACATATTTGATGCTAAAAGGTTGATTGGATCAACCAGTGGTTTTCTTATACGAAGCCTAAGAGGAGGCTAATTTGTGTCTCGTACAAAGCCCGAGAAAGAGGCTAAAAGGGTTCGACCCAGTGGGGTATATCGTTATACAAAGCCTAAGAGGAGGCTAGCAAAGAGTTGACCCAGTTGGAGAATCTTTTATACTCATTAAGAGGGTGTTTTTGTATCTCGTACGAAGCCCGAGAGAGAGGCGAAAAGTTATTTTGACTCCACTGGGGAGAATTTTGGTATCTCGTACGAAGCCCGAGATGGAGGCTATTATAACTGTTTCAGTTGAGTGACAGATCCAATATACTGATTTTAAAAGAGAAAATCAGTTCTTATATGAGCATCACTGTACTCAGGGGTTTGATTTGAGGATCAGGGATATCTCCTTCTCTTTGAGGAAACAGGAAATCCAAAGGGTATTGAGACTATCCGAGTCTGCGGGTTTCCTTCCTATTTAACGAAGGGTGCTTGAGAATGTCTTTGAGACTCAAGGAAGTTAGACTGTCCGTGTCTAGAGTTTTATCTTTTGTACTATGCTTTGAGAAACAGTAGTAGACTCTATGAAAGGACTGTTCTATGAGGATGATTAAGTTCTGTTCCTATACCTTTAGGAGGTCGTCGGGATAATTTGTACGAAGCCCAAGAGGAGGCTGGAAACTTTTAAGAAGCCGACGGGTCCTTGTACGAATCCCAAGAGGATGCTATCATTCCCGGAGGAAGAGATCATTATATGAAGCCTAAGAGGAGGATGTGAATACTTCTAAGAAGCCGTAGTGTCCTTGAATAATGCCCAAGAGGAGGCCGATGCTTTTAAGAAGCCCGTGGGTCTATCACCTCCTTTCCATTAGGAGAGATAACTCTTTTAAAGATAAAAACCACTGGTAAACGTGCGAGGTTTACTATCCAGCGACTTTTAGCTTTTAAAGAGGGTCCCTTAGTTAAGGTCCAAGATTATGACCGTAGTGGGTACCCAAACCCTGAGACATTCAAGGCAAGCTATCCACAAGGAATAGATCAAGTCAGGAAAGTTCAAGAATTTGGAAGAAACTCAAAGATGCCATTCACGGAGAATACATTCATCTTGGGGAGTAGAGCTTCTTGACGATTCCATAGGAGGACAGCCGAAGAGAAGACTGTATCTGGTGCTCCTATTGGGGATCTAGGCGTCTATTTCTACGAATAAGTGAAACGGCGTCACCTAGTTCTAGACGTAGTAGCCGGGGAAACTCGAAATATCTATACTATTATTACACAGTAGATATTATTTTATGAAAGGAGACTTACAGTGAGCAGCCCCACAATACAGTTTATAATATGAAAGCAGTAAATGAAAGCGATAACCACTTACTCGGTTGTAGAGCTTCCATGTTGTTTGGTTAGTTGTTCAACAAAGAAAGATTGAAAACAACAGTATATTCAAAATTAAAGGAGAAAGTGCTTTGAAAAAGAAAGATTTGGGGCTTACAGCTCGAGGAGAGGCCCAGGGTTTTATCAGTGAGTGCACTGTTTGAATTTGTACAGAGGGACTTATACAAGTGACTGGGGCCCAAAAAGGTTTTCTGTACAAAGGGATGGGTCTTACACTCTCTCAAGAGGCCCAAAAAGGTTTAAAGAAAAGAGTGGGGCTTATAACACGAGGGTAGGCCCAAATGATTTTTCGTTTAAAAATGGCGATCGCGCCGAGGTTTTCTTTTAACGCGGAGGGACTTATACAATAAGTGAGGCCCAAAATGTTTTGGTTAAAAGGGGGATTGGGTCTTACACTCTAATAGAGGCTCAAAGTGTTTTGAATGGGTCTTATAGCTTAAGGAGAGGCCCAAATGATTTTTATTTTTAAACGGGGGACGATCGCGCCGTTTACTTGTACAGAGGGACTTATACAATGAGTGAGGCCCAAAAAATTTTTGTACAAGGGGGGATGGGTCTTACACTCTCTCAAGAGGCCCAAAGTGTTTGAAAATGATTTATGAGGGTTGAATTAATCCAAAACCCTAATTTGTTTTCAAAATGTATTTAATTGAATAAAAATTCAATTAAAATGATCAAAAATTGTTTAACACATGGAAAACAAATTGTGATCTTGGATTAATGCTTCAAAAATTAAGTATTGACCTACAAAATAATTAGAAAGCATTAAAAGTTGCAAAATCAATGTAGAAAAAATATTTAAAATGCCAAAAACAATCAAAATATTAATTCTTTGCAAAAATATCAATTATATGAAATAAATAATATTTTTGGGATTTTTTGTGAAAATAAAATATTTTAACATTTTTGTGAATTATTAAAAAAATAATCAACTCAAAATCATTAAAACTCAGAGAGAAATTAATTTTTGAATCAATTAAACAAAATCACAAAATTCAAATATTTGAATTTCTAAAAATGGCGCCAAGAACAACACCAAGAACACGCGCGTTTCTCAGTTTGCCCAGATTTGCGTTTTCTATCCAATCTCCATGAATACGTAATCATATCATGCAATCCACATATCATTATGCTCGTCTCAACCTCACGATCATATCTATGTACTTTAATTTCATTTAAATTAAACATACAACAAGAAATCACGAAGAGACCTCAAGAACCCTAATTTTTGCATGAAGGCTAGGATTTTTGATACACGATTCAAACAATGCAATTAATTGAGGGAAAATATTCCATGCATGATTATGAACATATGGCCAAATTATTGTGCGAAGAAATATGCATAGATTGAGAGATGACCAAGTATGTGCTTACCTCCAAGCCGTGACAGCAAGTGCAATGTGATTTTTGATTTGGAGGTGTTACAGATGAGTGATGATGATCTGAACAGCTTCCCTACACCCTATGGATTGTGTTTGGATGGTTGGACTTGCTTGAAATTGGCTGGATCATTTTGTGGTACCTCAGCTGCACTTTGGTTAAAACCTTGAGCAACCAGCTGGTGATTTCATGAAATTGATGTTTCAGAAGTTATGTGAGTGTTTGATCAGCTCATATGTGATGTATGTGAGGTGTGTGAGTGATTGGTTTGTGCAGAATTGCTCTCAAACTCAAAACCCGATAGCTACCTTGCTAAGAAAGGCATTTTTGCCAAGAGAAAGAGATTTTGAAGAAAGCATCTGTTAAATGGCTTTGGTGTACTTAAACTGACCACAATTGAGCTCTATTTATAGTAGAGCAAGTTTGTTTTGGGAGGAATAGTGCATGGCAGCTGCAGCAGGTGTTTCCTCAATGTTGGCCAATGGAAATGAAAGTCTTCTCTAGCCATTGACTAGAGGTTAGGGCACAGAGCTATGGTCCCCTTGGTCTTGGATAAGTCTTGACTGATTTCAGATGAGAATGGCTCAGTCCATGCCACCTTGATGGTTCCATTGAATGCCTCATTCCAAATTTGAAGTCTTGTCCCTATTTTGGCCATTCTAGGTTCAACATGCTATTTCTTGTTCCTTGGACCTTGGAGGCTTGGCTCAGTGATTGTCCCTTTTAGATTCAACCCTTTGAGGTGTCCAAGTGGATTGGAGCAATTGAATTTGGCTGATTTTGGCAAATCGACCAAAGTTGTAAATTATGCCTTGCCTTGACAGATTTCAGCAAGGCAACTTGGCAATGTTGTATCTCATGGTGTAGGTTGAATTTGGCAATGTTCTTGGCCATTTTGGAAAGCTCTTACATGATACAACAACTGTTTGAACAAGTTTGGTTTTGATCTCTTTTGATTCCAAGTGAAAAATCCCCCTACATTTGGCAAAAAGTGAGGCAGAATCTGACTTAGTGAAAATTTCACTTAGTGTTGGAAAAAGTGACATTTTCACTTTTCAGCCACTTTGATCACTCCATAACTCAAAATCCTTAATGAATTGGAATGACTTATAGTTTAAGTTTTTGTAGGTGATAATGAGGGTTACAAATCCATCTTTGGATGAGAAAAAATGGCCTTGTGGTTTAGGAGTTATGGTCGTCCAAAGTTGGTACCTTTGCCACTTTATTTTTAACTTAGAAAAATTTCTAAGTTTTATGGTTACCCCTTTTACAAGTTATCTCACTTTTCTTGATTTTTCTTGATGAATGATGATTCAAATCATACATTAACATCATTTTAGGGTTAAAAATCCATTTTGGTGAAAAATCTCAAAAAGTCAAAGTTGACTTTTGTGCATAGTTGACTTTTTATCAGATGAATTCCAAACTGTGCAATCCATCAGGAAATAATGTCCTTGACCTAAATCAAACTTGATGGGCATGTTCCATGGGTGTCATAGGGTATATTTAATCATGTATTAGGGTTTGGGAGCATGTCCTGGTCAAAAGTCAAAGTTACAGTTGACTTTTCCCTTAAAACCCTAATTGTGGTGCAGATGAAATTGAGACTTGTTGCTCAAGCTTCTTGGATCAATCCATTGTTCCAAATGGATCAATATGGTATATTAAAGACCCTCAAATCATGTCTTGAGGTCTTGGCTCATGGTTTGTCCCAAAAGTCAACTTAGGGGTGAATTAGGTCAAGAAACCCTAATTCCTGATTTTTGATGAATGCATCCCTTGAGGCAAAATTGACTTGATGCATGGGTTAATGAGGTTCCATGAAGTATATTAGGTTATGTTTTGGATCATTGCCTTATGCCCAGATGAAAATTTCCATCTGGAGGCCCTGGTCGACCAAAATCCTAATTTGGTGACACTGTCGATCTTGAGACTTGATCCACCTAGAAGGGAGCAGCCTTGTGCTTAATACTTGAAGTAGGAGTCCTTTTGATCCTTTGTGGATGTTTGAGAGATTAGACAAGTTGAAGATCATGTCATTTCTTGATTGATCATTTGTCTAAGCACTCAGAGAGGGCTTAAAACCCTAATTTTGATTGTAGTGGATGCTCACCCATCTTTGGGGAGACTGATGAAGCATAAAGGTACATCCATATTGTGATGATGATTTTCACAATGATGGGAAATCTAAGTGGTCAAAATTTGGGGTATTACAGATGCCCCTATTTAATCTTCTTGGACCCGAAGGTGTGAATGACGAAGGGATTCGGGCATTCGGGGTGCAAGAGGATTAAATATCGGAATACCCGAAATTTTGATGGTGGTTATGAATGGTAGCTTGCGCATTCATCTTCTTTTAGCTAAGCAATGATGCTTAGAAAAGGTAAACTTCCCCTCGATCCTGGTTTCCTACCAAGAACTGGTCTTAGTTTCTGATTTAAACTTCCCCTCGATCCTGGTTTCCTACCAAGAACTGGTCTTAGTTTCTGATTTAAACTTCCCCTCGATCCTGGTTTCCTACCAAGAACTGGTCTTAGTTTCTTTTGAACTTCCCCTCGTTCTTGGTTTCCTACCAAGAACTGGTCTCAGTTTCTGATTTAAACTTCCCCTCGATCCTGGTTTCCTACCAAGGAACTGGTCTTAGTTTCTGATTTAAACTTCCCCTCGATCCTGGTTTCCTACCAAGGAACTGGTCTAAGTTTCTTTTGTCAATAAACTTTATTGACAAGGGACGCTATGTGTAGCGGTTTTCCTTCAAACTTCTCGCCGAATTTTCCTGGAGAGACGCCATTTGAGTGGAAAAAGTTTTGATGTCAGACTTGCTGGGGAACCCCTTCGTCTGAGTTGTAGAGGTACACAAAATTCTCTGTTGGAGATGCCATTTGTCGACTCTATCTGGGGAAAGCGAGTGTCTTGAGAGACTGTTTTCGTTTGAGATCTTTCATCATACTTTTCTCGGGATCTTCCCGGAGAAACGCCATATGATGGGGTCCAATTTTGAGGTGCCGATGACCTTTTCATCAGCGGTTTTTCGGAGCAAAACTGGCGTGCTGCCGAATCTCTGATCACGAGACTTTCTCTGTGGATTTTCCTTAATCCAGGAAAGCAAGGATATCATCTTTAATGGCGAAGAGTGACATCTGTTGAAGGTTCTCTGATCTTTCAGAGGTTCAAATTATCAAAGTGGCCACGTGCCGACTCTGATCTAAAGATACACTGGTGGCGAGATTGTGCAGACGCAACACTTTCTTGACGAGGAAAGAACTGACAAACTCGATTGAGAAAACTATTTATCACTAGGGGACAAGACCGGCTAGAGCGATAACAATGCAATATGAAATGTGAATGCAAATAAAAAATGCATGATGTATGTATGTATATGCTGACGAAACAGACGCGACATACAGACTAATGGATGAACACGATTGGATACTCAGTCATCGCGGGGCGAAGAAGTACCGTCGATTCAAAAATAGCAATTCCACCTTGCCTAGGAGAGATAGTCCCGTTGGGAGCTATGTTGATCGGACTTAGGAGATGAGAACTCGGTCGAGGCGTGTCAGATGAAACAAGGTCTCTGACACAGTTGATCCCTTCATTCAGGCGTACTGGTCTAGAAGGAGTACTTTGATTCTGCACTTTGAAGTTCACTTACTTCGGGAGAAGCGATCGATGTTCTTCTGATGTTCAACAGTCAAAAGAAATGCCATCTTTAATTTAAAAGCAGAAAAAGTTTAACAAGTAAATTCATTTTTGTTTTATTTCAAGAATCGATGATTAAGTTTAAACAACGTCGTTCTGTAAAGCTAAAACAAGTAAAGAATTACAAACAAAAGCACAAGGGCTCAAATTTTATTGATAAGATGGAGATCAGCCAAACGCGTGATTCCAAAGAGTATATACAAAGTTAGAAAATGGTAATTTACAGGGAAAAGGGCTACGTTGAAACATAATGACCATTATCCTTCTACCAACTTTGAATTCGGGACATCCTGAGCTTCTGTCGAAGATGACCTTTGACTGGGGATTTCCTCCGATAGATGATGTAACTACTGCTGAGGGACTTGCCTCTGTTGAACACAGTTACTTGCCATTATCCCTAACTTTTGCCTGGATTGTACTATGAGATTTCCAATCCATCGGGATGATTCTTTTTTTTTTCATGTCTCTAACTTTTGCCTGGACCGCCCTTTCGGGTTTTCAATCCACCGAGACGTTTTTTTTTTTAGTTTTAGGCGAAGTATTTCTTGACTACATCAACATTCGTGGGGTAGGCAAATTCCTCTCCGTCCATGGTTGCAAGTCTCAAGGCGCCGCCTGAGAAAGCTTTCGTGACCACATAGGGGCCATCATAATTTGGGGTCCATTTGCCCCGAGAATCGGTGAGAAATGATTGTATCTTCTTGAGCACAAGGTCTCCTTTCCTGAAGACACGAGGTCGGACCTTTTTGTCAAACGGCCTCTTCATTCTCTGTTGATACAACTGACCGTGGCATAGTGCCGTGATTCGCTTCTCTTTGATCAGGTTCAGTTCGTCGTGTCGACTTTGACACCATTCAGCTTCGGTGAGCTTAGCTTCCATCAATACCCGAATTGATGGGATCTCTACTTCTATGGGAGAACTGCCTCCATGCCATATACTAGAGAGAAAGGGGTTGCCCCTGTTGAAGTGCGGACAGATGTTCGATAACCGTGAAGAGCAAAGGGTAGCATTTCATGCCAATCTTTGTAGGTTACAACCATCTTTTGAACAATCTTCTTGATATTCTTGTTAGCCGCTTCTACCGCTCCGTTCATCTTGGGTCGGTAGGGAGATGAGTCATGGTGTTCGATCTTGAAATTTGTGCACAACTCTTTCATCATCTTATTGTTTAAGTTAGATCCATTATCAGTAATGATCTCGCTTGGAACACCATAACGGCAGATGATATTGTTTTTGATAAATCGGACCACCACTTGTCGGTTTACATTAGCGTACGACGCTGCTTCGACCCACTTGGTGAAATAGTCAATGGCTACCAGGATGAACCGATGTCCATTTGAAGCCTTGGGCTCAATCATGCCAATCATGTCGATTCCCCATATGGAAAATGGCCACGGGGAAGAAATAACTTTGAGATGTGATGGCGGTACATGAATTTTGTCGAAGTATATCTGACACTTGTGACACCTCCTCATGTACTTGTAGCAGTCGGATTCCATGGTCAACCAATAATACTCGGCCCTGAGAATTTTTCTCGCCATTGTGTGTCCGTTGGCATGAGTGCCAAAGGATCCTTCATGAATTTCTTTCATGAGCATGTCTGCTTCTGGTCTGTCGACGCATCGGAGCAAGACCATGTCAAAATTTCTCTTATAAAGAGTGTCACCGCTCAGGAAGAAGTTTCCAGCCAATCTTCTGAGGGTTTTCTTGTCTTTTCTGAGTGCCCCAGATGGGTACTCTTGTTTCTGAAGGAAGCATTTGATATCGTGATACCAAGGTCTGTCGTCTATGACTGCTTCAATCGTGAAGATGTAAGCGGGCCGTTCAAGGCGCATTATGTCGATCTTAGGTATGGCATTCCATCGACCTACACTAATCATGGAAGAGATAGTGGCTAAAGCGTCAGCCATGTGATTCTCATCACGGGGGATGTGATGAAACTCAACTCTGTTGAAGAAGGGTAACAACCTCCTTGCATAGTCTTTGTAAGGAATCAATCCTGATTGGTATGTGTTCCAATCTCCTTTTATCTGATTGATCACTAGGGCTGAGTCGCCGTATACGTCCAAGTTTTTGATCCTTAAATCAATCGCTTCTTCGAGACCCATGATACATGCTTCGTATTCGGCCTCGTTGTTCGTACATTTGAACGTAAGTCTGGCAGTGAAAGGAATGTGGGAACCCTGAGGGGTAACAATGATTGCCCCAATTTCATTTCCATAATGATTGACTGCTCCGTCAAAGATAAGTCCCCACTGGGAACCTGGTTCTGGCCCTTCACTGGGTAGCGGTTCATCGCAATTTTTCATCTTTAGATACATGACATCTTCGTCTGGGAAGTCAAACCCAATTGATTCTTGATCGTCAATCGGTTGATAAGCCAAATGATCGGCTAAAATACTTCCTTTAACGGCTTTCTGAGCATGGTACTCTATGTCATATTCTGATAGTAACATCTGCCAACGGGCAATCCTTCCTGTGAGAGCAGGTTTTTCAAAAACGTACTTAATTGGATCCATTTCGGAGACCAACCAAGTAGTATGACGAATCATGTACTGGAGAAGACGTTTGGCTGCCCAAGCCAAAGCGCAACAAGTTTTCTCAAGCATTGTGTACCGAGTCTCGCAGTCGGTGAATTTCTTACTTAGATAGTAAATGGCAGACTCTTTCCTTTTGGTTTCGTCTTGTTGGTCAAGTACACATCCCATTGAGTCCTCTAGGACTGTGAGGTAAATGATCAGTGGTCTTCCTTCCACTGGAGGTGATAGAATCGGAGGATTCAACAGATATTCCTTAATACTGTCGAAGGCAGTTTGGCAGTCTTCTGACCAAACGCAATCCTGGTTCTTTTTGAGTAATTTGAAAATTGGCGCACACGTCGCGGTCATAAGGAATATGAATCTGGAGATGTAGTTCAAACGTCCCAGGAATCCTCTGACTTGTTTTTCAGTTTTCGGAGAAGGCATTTCTTGAATGGCCTTGACCTTGTCAGGATAAACTTCAATTCCTTTCTGGCTGACGATGAACCCTAGTAGTTTCCCCGAACGGACACCGAAGGTGCACTTGTTAGGATTCAAGCGGAGCTTGAATTTTCTTAGACGTTCGAACAATTTTGACAGATGTTCAACGTGCTCATCCTCTGTTCTTGATTTTGCAATCAAGTCATCGACATATACCTCGATTTCTTTGTGTATCATGTCATGAAACAGAGTAGTCATGGCCCTTTGATAGGTTGCCCCGGCATTCTTCAAACCGAACGGCATTAACTTGTAACAAAAGGTACCCCATGGGGTAATGAACGAAGTTTTCTCCATGTCTTTCGGCGCCATTTTGATCTGGTTATAGCCCGAGAATCCATCCATGAAGGAGAAAACTTTGAACTTTGCTGTATTGTCTACCAGCATGTCAATGTGTGGTAAAGGAAAGTCATCCTTTGGACTAGCTTTGTTTAGATCTCTGTAATCAACACACATTCTGACCCTTCTGTCCTTTTTGGGGACGGGTACGATGTTGGCTAACCATTGGGGATATTCAGATGTAGCGAGGAAACTCGCGTCGATCTGTTTCTGTACCTCCTCTTTGATTTTGATGGCCATGTCCGGGTGAGTCCGTCTCAACCTTTGCTTTACTGGCGGACATTCCAATCTTAACGGTAAATGATGCTCCACGATGCTGGTATCCAACCCTGGCATATCCTGATAGGACCAAGCGAACACATCGGGGAATTCTTTGAGAAGCTTTATCAAACCCTCTCTGGCAGTTGGACCGAGCAGTGTCCCAATCCTGATTTCTTTTCTCTCTTTTTCCGAACCCAAGTTTACCATTTCCGACGGTTCTTTGTGAGGTTCAATGGACCTTTCCTCTTGTCTGAGTAGTCGGGAGATCTCTCTTGGAATTTCGTCGTCATTTTCTTCTTCAGCCTCGAATATCGGGAACTCAAAGTTGAAAGAAGGCATCGGATCGTATGTTTCAACGGGGTATAAAACAAGCAATCTGCATGACGTGATGATTCGTGTTTAGAAGAGATAGAGAGAAATGCAAGTGTGTGCAGTGTTTTGATTTTACTGCTTGTTTTTATTATTGAATGTTTTTTAGGATTACCATTTTCTGAAAAAGCAAAAAGAGAAAACAGCAATAAATGCGGAAATTACAGAACGACGTTATTTTATTAATGAACAAGTCGACTCTTGAAACTACAGCCCTATAAAACAAAACTTTGTCGCTTTGGGCAAAGCGAAGAGGGAAATTTACAGAAAGCCAGCCCTATCAAAACATCTGTTTCACCTGGGCAGGGTGAAAGGTTAAAGATGGCAATTACTTTGACTGGCGAACGACCTTCGGAACCTCGACAGCAACCCATTGGCGGCGAACTCCTCGGTGAATCACAAAGTATGGCACCTTCCTTGATTTGTCTTCAGAAATGACGCTGATTTCTGGTGGAGCAGGATCATTGGAATCTGTCTCCCAAGCAGAATTGTCGTAGGAGGATTCCTCTGTTGCATTTTGCATAGCATTGGTGCTCTC
Source organism: Lathyrus tuberosus (assembly GCA_022829125.1). Classification (NCBI taxonomy): domain Eukaryota; kingdom Viridiplantae; phylum Streptophyta; class Magnoliopsida; order Fabales; family Fabaceae; genus Lathyrus; species Lathyrus tuberosus. The sequence goes on from JALAZF010000076.1 coordinate 16,677,248, forward strand.
AGCTGTATCTCCCCATCCAGTTGACTGGATATCTTCGAGCCTGATACGAGAGCTTTTGGGAGCGGTGTACTTGACCATATAGTCGTATCTTCCACTTGGTTGTCCCAGAGTGTCCCAAACTTCTTTGGAACTGGAGGAGTCATTTCTCTCGATGACGTTGACCTCGGGAAAAGCATAGTTGATGAATTCAAGTCCTGCGAACGTTGCGAATTCATCTTCATGTTGAGTAGTTTCTGAATGACCTGAATGTTGATCCCATGACATGGTGGGGACACAGGTATTCTGTTCAATGACGCTCAGCTAAGTTTCATTGTTCGACTGACTTTCTTGCCCCAAATTTCCTGGGTAAGGTTGCCACATTGGCAAACCATCCATTGAGCCATAGTAATTGTAGTCAAAGTTGTCTTTCATCAGAGTGTCCTCCTCTAATGAATTTGGTGGAGCACGGCATCCTTTCGGATCACAATCTCCGTAGATTATTCCGACATCTGGGTGGAGAAAACCTCCATTGTGGAAGAAGTTTTGAAGGGGATGAAGACCTTCATCGTTGGCAACTGTCTGGGTACAGGTTGCAGAAAAACCAAGACCCTTCTTTGTTTTATTGTCAATGGGAATGACAAGCCGTCCCCATCCTATCGTATCGGTACTCTCGACCACTTTGATAGCATCTTTGTATGAGGAAATCGAAGTTTCTTCTTTGAATTGACTGTCCTTGCTCACCGATAGTGCTTGGAACTGAGTTCCAATAACCTCCTCGGGTTCCACACAAGTAGATGATGATAAGTTACTCACAAGCAAGGCTTGTTCCCCACAAACCGTGACAAGTTGATCGTTCTTGATGAACTTTAGCTTTTGGTGGAGGGTTGAAGTAACCGCTCCAGCCTGATGTATCCAAGGTCTTCCTAATAAACAACTGTATGTTGCCCGGATGTCCATGACCTGGAAAGTGATTTGGAAAGTGTGAGGACCAATAGTTATGGGAAGATCAACTTCGCCGATAACTGTTTTTCTGGATCTGTCGAATGCTTTGACGACAACCTCGCTGACTCTCATCGGAGGGCCCTTGAATGATAATTGCATCAAAGTCGACTTCGGCATAACATTCAGGGCTGACCCTGTGTCTACCAGTACGTTGGCTAAAGCATCGTCCTGGCAGTTAACTGTAATGTTGAGCGCCATGTTATGACGGCGACCCTCTTCGGGTAATTCTTCATCACTAAATCCCAAATTATTGCAGGAAGTGATGTTAGAGACAATATTATCGAACTGTCTGATTGTTACATCCTGTTCCACAAAGGCTTGCTCCAAGACTTTCTGTAGAGCCTCTCTGTGTGCTTCTGAACTGAGTAACAGTGATAATACTGAGATCTTTGAAGGAGTCTGTAACAGTTGATCAACAATGTTGTATTCACTCCTTTGGATGAGCTTTAGCATCTCATCTTTGTTTCTTGAAAGGTCGGGATTACTAGATTGACCGACTAGTGGATCAGGAATTTCTGCCTGAAGTTCCTTTTCTTTGTTGGATTCTCCAACCCCTCGGTTGAAGATTCGACCGCTCCGTGTTACACGACTGATGTCTGCAATATTCACGACGGAGGGTAATGGAATTTCCTTTCCATTCTTGATTATTGTTGCACCGTATTTGTAAGGGATTGCCTTAGCTAATTCATACGGTAGTGGCCCCGGTAGATAGATGACTATGGGAACCTTCTGATTTTTCTGACCATCATAAGTAACCTCGATCCGTTCCCGGTTGGGAACTTTAGATTCGTCAAATAGAGGGATGATGGCAAAAACATCCCTGGTCCTGTGGTGACCAGAGATCGTGACGACATCCTCAACTTGCTCGACAAGGTATTTCGGTGACCAAATGATGGGTCCCGAACCTGGATATGGATGAATTTCTCCATGATTGACTTGCCCCTGAAGAGCTGCTCTCACAAGGTAACACCCTTGGCTACTTTCCGAACAGACGCTACAACTGTCGTAGTTGTGTGGTGGCACCTGGCCACGCCCACTTTGAATGCAATGTAACCTCACTAGGTTATCTTCCATTGATCGGACATCCTGACTTTGACGACGAGTAGGATTCCTGTGATTGATACTAATCTGTTGAGTATCTTCATCCATGTAGATTGGCATCCACCAGTGATTTAACAAGTGCTGAAGTGCCTCCTGGACAAGGGTACAACCTCGACCGTTTCCACAACCTGCTTTACAGTTTTGATAATCGTGTGATATTAAGAATCCGAGTCGGACCTGTTCAGCATGTAATTCTACCAGGTTGGTATTCATCACGCGAATGTCAAAGATCTGAACCATGTTGATTTGATAGGAGTTCCTATCATGGTAGTCTTTGATCCATCCAAGATTCATCTAACGCTGGAGGGCCTCTTGTATGAAAGAGCATCCCTGTTTGTTTACCGAGCAAATCAGACAGGAACTGTAATCGTGCCGTGGCAGATTATGATATTGGCTTTGCCTTGAGTGCATCGCCACCAAGTTGACATTCATCGCACGGATGTCGTGGTTTTGAATGACGTTGGAATTCGTGTAAACCATGTTAACTCCACGAACTCGGTGCTCTTGGATCCATCCAAGATCCATTTGTTCCTGTAGAGCTGCTTGCACTACAGAATATCCCTGGTTGTCTTTAGAGCAGATATCACACTGTTGATAGCTATGAGGTGGCACATGGCCATATCCGCTCTGTCTACAATGCATCTTGACCAGGTTGGTCTTCAATAAGAGTACATCGTGAATTTGATAGGCATTGTTAGTCTCTTTCTCAATTAGATTGACTGCAGCTTTCTCATGTTGAGGCAGCGGGTTCGTGAGAACATTGGGATTCGTATCTTTGAAAGATAAGAGCCCGCTCCTAACAAGCTTTTGCACGTCGGATTTGAAATTGAGACAAGTCTCAATGTTATGCCCTGAACCTCCTTGATGATAAGGGCATGTTTGATCCACCTTAAACCAGAAAGGCGGATTTTCCAGAACTGAAAGGGGAGACTTAGTCTGGATGTGCCCCTTGGCTAGCAGTAACGGAAACAGCTCTGCGTACGTTATGGCTATAGGATCAAATCCTGGTGGCCGTGTTGTATGGTTGTTGTTATATGGAGGACGAGCCTGCTGAAGAGGCTGTTGTGTCCTTTGTTGGTCAGGTTGGCTCTGCGCAACCTGAGGTTGATACATAGGAATAGGCGCGGGGCCGATAGCAGGAGTTACAGCTGCTACTGCCTGATAACGTCGCCTTTGCTTTCCGAGAGAGATATTCCCAATATCTTGCTCTTTTTTCTTAGGGAGAGCACTACTGTATTTTTTAGTACCACTCGTTGATCTAGTGTCTTTTACCAAACGTCCTTCTCGGACGGCTTCCTCAAGACGTACACCCATGCCGACCATTTCGGTGAAATCACTGGGTGCACTGGCAACCATTCGGTCATAGTAAAATGAGCTTAAGGTCTTTAAGAAGATTTTTGTCATCTCTTTTTCCTCAAGAGGTGGACAAATTTGAGTGGCAACTTCACGCCACCTTTGAGCATACTCCTTAAAGGTTTCCTTGTCCTTTTGTGACATTGATCTGAGTTGATCTCTGTCGGGTGCCATGTCCAAATTGTACTTGTATTGTTGGACGAAGGCAGTACCAAGATCTCTGAATGTACTGATCGTAGTACGGTTTAAACCTATGTACCATTTGAGTGCGGCACCGGTTAAACTATCCTGAAAGTAGTGAATCAGTAGGTCCTGATTCTCCGTCTGAGCTGACATTCGCCGAGCGTACATCACCAGATGGCTCTGAGGGCAAGAGTTACCCTTGTATTTTTCAAAGTCGGGCACTTGGAACTTGTGCGGGACTTTCACATTTGGGACCAAGCAGAGGTCTGCGGCGTCCTTTCCAAATAGATCCTGACCGCGAATGGCTTGCAGCTCTTTCTGCATTTCCAAGAATTGCTCCTGGAATTCATCTATTCTATCGAACATAGTTTCCTTCTTACCAGAAGGTGTTGGTGGAATCTGTCCTCCAGGGACAGTGTGCACCACAGGGGGTGGTACCGTGACTACGGTAGCAAGTCTTGGCGCCTCCCGAAGTTTGTAACCTTTAGGAGTCTTGAGTATGCCCCTGGCATCTTCGCTTTCCCGAAGTTTGTAACCTTCAGGCCCAGCGGCTTCTGTTGCGATTCCATGATCTTCAGTGATCGGCGGAACATATCCTTCCGGGATATAGTTAACAGGCATGCCCCAAGGACGGTCTTTCGGCATCTGATACCTAGGATCATACTTTTCTATGATGAGCGTTGAGGTGATCTCTGAGATCACAGTTCTTTATAGCTGAGCTTCTGCCATGGCTTGCATGTCGTTACGAAGCTTTCTCATATCCTCTCTCAGAGCATCGATCTCTTCTTTCAACTCTCTGTTTTCTTCCTCAAGATCATCCATCCTTTTCTGACGATTGGCCCGAGTATTATACGAATGAGACAGTTTGACTCTAGAATCGAGACACAAACGTGAGATTCGTAGGTAAGGAGAATACGCGATGTGAGAATGATGAATGCAATGATTATATTAATTGTTTTTAGGTTTAATAAACTTCGACAATTAGATTGCAAATATCAAACAGTGGGGAAACCCCTTTTTATTGAATTCCAAAGGATTACAGAAATGGAAATACAGTAGATTACAAAGTGCAGAAACAGAAACCTAAACTAATGGGTCCCGAGTCCTCTCTGAGGAGAAACCGGGTGCTGATTCTGATATCTTCCTTTTCTTTGACCGGGGCTCTTGGGCCGTTGTCGGGTTGTCATTCCTTTGCCAAGTGAAAGGAGTGAGCAAATTCCTTTGGTCATCTTGATTCTCCACAGCATGCTGCTCCAAAATTTCAATCAGAGCATCTTTCTCTTTTAGCAGTTGCTGTATTTGGATACATTCTACGTCGAGGGTGCGGTACTTGTTCTTCCAAGATCTTCTTTCCTTTTGAACTTTGTTGAGAGTAACCTGAAGCCTTTCAGTTTCCGTCATGAAGTACATGACAGTTTCCCTCGGTGGAAGAATTCCGTAACGAGGATAAGGCATCTTTAGCTTGAGAGCTCTAGTTGTACCCAGTGGAGATAAGGCTCCACCGAGACACAATCCGGTTTTCCCAGAGACTCTCGTCCTTTCTTATGAACCTGTTTCCAAGCATGCACTATTTCCATCTTTAGTGCTCTGTCACTTTCTCCTTCCTTGAAGAAAAGACCTTCCAGATGAACACCCAGTGGGATGTGTCTCATCGGGTATCCAAATTGACGAAAAACCAATATCGGATGATAGTTGATTCCTCCTTTAGTTCCTATGAGGGGTACGCTGGGGAAGTTTCCACAACGATCAATGATTCTGATTCCCTCATAAATCCTATTACACCAATCTATATCAGAGTTGGTGAGAGACATGATTTCATGCGACCAACGTAAGACACTCTTGCAATCCCAAAAAGCAGCAGACTTGGGCAAGTGAGAGATAAACCATTTGTAGAGCAAAGGTACACAGCATGTGATCTCCCCTCCGCTGTACAAATTTCCCAAGTGTACAGAATGATACGCATCTGCGAGCAAAGTCGGCACAGGGTTTCCAATGAGAAAAACCTTAATAGCGTTGATATCGACAAAGTTATTAATGTTGGGAAACAAAAATAACCCGTAGGTGAGCAAGACAAAGATGCTTTCAAAAGCAGTCCCGTTCCCTATACTAGCAAAGTACAGAGCTTTCTTTGTCAAGAACTGGGCTGGCAAACCTTGGATGCCACCCTTAGTGGTCATGTGAGTCCTGACCTCAGACTCGTCCAAATGAATTGCTATTGCAATAGTTTGATTCTTTGGAATTTCTTCCAGTCCAGAAAATGGAGCTCGATCAGTGATATGTAAATTAGTCAGATGAGAATACTCCTCCAGCGTTGGTGCAAGCTGGTAATCCGGGAATGTGAAACAATGATAAACTGGATCGTAGAATTGAATGAGCGCGGCCATGATCCCCTTAATCACGTGGACTCTTAACAGTGGTAGCAAACCACCATGCTTGGCTCTGAAAGCCTCTGGGTTAACGATTATCCTCGCTAACTTTCTCAAATCCCCTAGTTTTGGAACCTTGAAGGTATACTGGTGAGTTCTCCTTCTACCGAAATCCATTAATGCAATCTTTTTCTCTGATATTTGCAATCACAGTCTTAGTTTAATTTGAAAAACAGAGAGACTAGAAGAGAAATTTTTTGAATGTTTTAATGTTTTTTGGATGAAGGCATGAATGCAGCACACAAAAACATAGAAAAAACATGGGGTCAAAGGGTCGTTGTCATGAAGTCAAGGCTCTACCCATCCCTAAAGGTTTATACTAGGGTGATTTTTGTACCTGTACTCATTATCATCAGCTCCTCCCAGGAAAGCAAGACAACAAGCGGATCGCCAGCGAGTTGTGTGTAATCTTAGAGTAAGTGCTATTCACCGAGAATAGATCACCAGCCTCAAATGAGGGTAGTATCGCGTAACAGTTATTTCCGATAGCTTCCGCACTACGAAAGGGTTTGGCTTTTCTAGGTGTATACTCATTCTCACCACATGCGGCATCACACGCATTCCCATTAGCAGAAAAATAAACACGTATAGCAATTAGGAAAAGCAGTATATATATTTGTCCTAATCATCCTAGACTTATAAAGCTACGATTCTTAAGTTCCTGACAGAAATGGGTTCCCCGGCGGAAGCCCCAATCTGTGGTTCCCAGCTTAAGAGATGGACCAGCATAGGTCAATCTTTCTCTTCGGTAGAGTTCCCTATTTTTCGTAGAAAACAGGGATGATGCCCTAAGGCAGAAAAGGAGACTCCCCAGCAGAGTCGCCGTTTGTGTAATCTTTCACACAAGAGAAGTAGAAAGAAAGAAACTGCCCCACGGTGGGTGCCACTTTTCTGTAGCGAGCGATTTTGGATGCGGTTCTTAAGCGCTGGTCGCTCTCTGCGGTTTGAGCTTAAAACTACAGGTCGATTCATTTTTTATCCTATTGTGATCTGAATAAGGAAGGGAAATAGATGTCTCCAATTAACCCTGCTTGCATACTGAGTTTAAACAGCGGTCTGTTAGGTTACGGATGCTATCAATGTAGGGGGCCTTTGTACTGGTTATTTGTATTTTCACCAATACTGTTTTCTTTCTTTTAATCTAGGCAAAGGGTTTCTGACGGGGAACAAGGATTAGGATGTTAGGACTGATGCTTTTGAATTACTGCTTTTGATTGATGGAGATATGGGATTTGGGTTTTTTGTTGATTGTGCTCGCTAAGATCTTTTCTTTCGATCTTATGCCTACGTATTCCCGTTTACTGAAACAGGGAAATCAGAGCGTTCGTAGTTCCTCCTATTCTATGGGAGGAAATTGGTTTTTGGTGTCTTGTTCAAAGCCCAAGACATGAAGCAAAAGGTGATTTGTATCTTGTTTAAAGCCCAAGATGTGAAGCTAAAAAGTCTATTTGTGTCATGTTCAAAGCCCAAGACGTGAAGCTGAAAGACCTCGACTTTAGAGAGAATTTGTCATCTCTAAAGAGGGGAAAAGGAGAATTACTTTAACTGGGATACGCGGATCCGAGCAATGCCATAATTTCCGAAGAAATTGTTTTAACCTGAAGGAGAAGACTTTAACTCAGTGTAGAGCAATGCCATCTTTCCTTAGGAATTTCTCATGCTAAAAGAGGGACAGTGGCATGGATGTAGATGATCCAGAGGCTTACCGCTTACAGCGATTAGATGAAAGGGAAGGAGTTGTTGATGTTTGAGTACTGTGAACGAGGCACAGATTTGATGCTAAAAGGTTGATTGGATCAACCAGTGGTTTTCTTATACGAAGCCTAAGAGGAGGCTAATTTGTGTCTCGTACAAAGCCCGAGAAAGAGGCTAAAAGGGTTCGACCCAGTGGGGCATATCGTTATACAAAGCCTAAGAGGAGGCTAGAAAAGAGTTGACTCAGTTGGAGAATCTTTTATACTCATTAAGAGGGTGTTTTTGTATCTCGTACGAAGCCCGAGAGAGAGGCGAAAAGTTATTTTGACTCCACTGGGGAGAATTTCGGTATCTCGTACGAAGCCCGAGATGGAGGCTATTGTAACTGTTTCAGTTGAGTGACAGGTCCAATATACTGATTTTAAAAGAGAAAATCAGTTCTTATATGAGCATCACTGTACTCAGGGGTTTGATTTGAGGATCAGGGATATCTCCTTCTCTTTGAGGAAACAGGAAATCCAAAGGGTATTGAGACTATCCGAGTCTGCGGGTTTCCTTCCTATTTAACGAAGGGTGCTTGAGAATGTCTTTGAGACTCAAGGAAGTTAGACTGTCCGTGTCTAGAGTTTTATCTTTTGTGCTATGCTTTGAGAAACAGTAGTAGACTCTATGAAAGGACTGTTCTATGAGGATGATTAATTTCTGTTCCTATACCTTTAGGAGGTCGTCGGGATAATTTGTACGAAGCCCAAGAGGAGGCTGGAAACTTTTAAGAAGCCGACGGGTCCTTGTACGAATCCCAAGAGGAGGCTATCATTCCCGGAGGAAGAGATCATTATACGAAGCCTAAGAGGAGGATGTGAATACTTCTAAGAAGCCGTAGTGTCCTTGAATAATGCCCAAGAGGAGGCCGATGCTTTTAAGAAGCCCGTGGGTCTATCACCTCCTTTCCATTAGGAGAGATAACTCTTTTAAAGATAAAAACCACTGGTAAACGTGCGAGGTTTACTATCCAGCGACTTTTAGCTTTTAAAGAGGGTCCCTTAGTTAAGGTCCAAGATTATGACCGTAGTGGGTACCCAAACCCCGAGACATTCAAGGCAAGCTATCCACAAGGAATAGATCAAGTCAGGAAAGTTCGAGAATTTGGAAGAAACTCAAAGATGCCATTCACGGAGAATACATTCATCTTGGGGAGTAGAGCTTCTTGACGATTCCTAAGGAGGACAGCCGAAGAGAAGACTGTATCTGGTGCTCCTATTGGGGATCTAGGCGTCTATTTCTACGAATAAGTGAAACGGCGTCACCTAGTTCTAGACGTAGTAGCCGGGGAAACTCGAAATATCTATAATATTATTACACAGTAGATATGAGTTTATGAAAGGAGACTTACAGTGAGCAGCCCCACAATACAGTTTATAATATGAAAGCAGTAAATGAAAGCGATAACCACTTACTCGGTTGTAGAGCTTCCATGCTGTTTGGTTAGTTGTTCAACAAAGAAAGATTGAAAACAACAGTATATTCAAAATCAAAGGAGAAAGTGCTTTGAAAAAGAAAGATTTGGGGCTTACAGCTCGAGGAGAGGCCCAGGGTTTTATCAGTGAGCGCACTGTTTGAATTTGTACAGAGGGACTTATACAAGTGACTGGGGCCCAGAAAGGTTTTCTGTACAAAGGGATGGGTCTTATACTCTCTCAAGAGGCCCAAAAAGGTTTAAAGAAAATAGTGGGGCTTATAACACGAGGGTAGGCCCAAATGATTTTTCGTTTAAAAATGGTGATCGCGCCGAGGTTTTCTTTTAACGCGGAGGGACTTATACAATAAGTGAGGCCCAAAATGTTTTGGTTAAAAGGGGGATTGGGTCTTACACTCTAATAGAGGCCCAAAGTGTTTTGAATGGGTCTTATAGCTCAAGGAGAGGCCCAAATGATTTTTATTTTTAAACGGGCGATGATCGCGCCGTTTACTTGTACAGAGGGACTTATACAATGAGTGAGGCCCAAAAAGTTTTTGTACAAGGGGGGGTGGGTCTTACACTCTCTCAAGAGGCCCAAAGTGTTTGAAAATGATTTATGAGGGTTGAATTAATCCAAAACCCTAATTTGTTTTCAAAATGTATTTAATTGAATAAAAATTCAATTAAAATGATCAAAAATTGTTTAACACATGGAAAACAAATTGTGATCTTGGATTAATGCTTCAAAAATTAAGTATTGACCTACAAAATAATTAGAAAGCATTAAAAGTTGCAAAATCAATGTAGAAAAAATATTTAAAATGCCAAAAACAATCAAAATATTAATTCTTTGCAAAAATATCAATTATATGAAATAAATAATATTTTTGGGATTTTTTGTGAAAATAAAATATTTTAACATTTTTGTGAATTATTAAAAAAAGAATCAACTCAAAATCATTAAAACTCAGAGAGAAATTAATTTTTGAATCAATTAAACAAAATCACAAAATTCAAATATTTGAATTTCTTAAAATGGCGCCAAGAACAACACCAAGAACACGCGCGTTTCTCAGTTTGCCCAGATTTGCGTTTTCTATCCAATCTCCATGAATACGTAATCATATCATGCAATCCACATATCATTATGCTCGTCTCAACCTCACGATCATATCTATGTACTTTAATTTCATTTAAATTAAACATACAACAAGAAATCACGAAGAGACCTCAAGAACCCTAATTTCTGCATGAAGGCTGGGATTTTTGATACACGGTTCAAACAATGCAATTAATTGAGGGAAAACATTCCATGCATGATTATGAACATATGGCCAAATTATTGTGCGAGGAAATATGCATAGATTGAGAGATGACCAAGTATGTGCTTACCTCCAAGCCGTGACAGCAAGTGCAATGTGATTTTTGATTTGGAGGTGTTACAGATGAGTGGTGATGATCTGAACAGCTTCCCTACACCCTATGGATTGTGTTTGGATGGTTGGACTTGCTTGAAATTGGCTGGATCATTTTGTGGTACCTCAGTTGCACTTTGGTTAAAACCTTGAGCAACCAGCTGGTGATTTCATGAAATTGATGTTTCAGAAGTTATGTGAGTGTTTGATCAACTCATATGTGATGTATGTGAGGTGTGTGAGTGATTGGTTTGTGCAGAATTGCTCTCAAACTCAAAACCCGATAGCTACCTTGCTAAGAAAGGCATTTTTGCCAAGAGAAAGAGATTTTGAAGAAAGCATCTGTTAGATGGCTTTGGTGTACTTAAACTGACCATAATTGAGCTCTATTTATAGTAGAGCAAGTTTGTTTTGGGAGGAATAGTGCATGGCAGCTGCAGCAGGTGTTTCCTCAATGTTGGCCAATGGAAATGAAAGTCTTCTCTAGCCATTGACTAGAGGTTAGGGCACAGAGCTATGGTCCCCTTGGTCTTGGATAAGTCTTGACTGATTTCAGATGAGAATGGCTCAGTCCATGCCACCTTGATGGTTCCATTGAATGCCTCATTCCAAATTTGAAGTCTTGTCCCTATTTTGGCCATTCTAGGTTCAACATGCTATTTCTTGTTCCTTGGACCTTGGAGGCTTGACTCAGTGATTGTCCCCTTTAGATTCAATCCTCTGAGGTGTCCAAGTGGATTGGAGCAATTGAATTTGGCTGATTTTGGCAAATCGACCAAAGTTGCAAATTCTGCCTTGCCTTGACAGATTTCAGCAAGGCAACTTGGCAATGTTGTATCTCATGGTGTAGGTTGAATTTGGCAATGTTCTTGGCCATTTTGGAAAGCTCTTACATGATACAACAACTGTTTGAACAAGTTTGGTTTTGATCTCTTTTGATTCCAAGTGAAAAATCCCCCTACATTTGGCAAAAAGTGAGGCAGAATCTGACTTAGTGAAAATTTCACTAAGTGTTGGAAAAAGTGACATTTTCACTTTTCAGCCACTTTGATCACTCCATAACTCAAAATCCTTAATGAATTGGAATGACTTGTAGTTGAAGTTTTTGTAGGTGATAATGAGGGATACAAATCCATCTTTGGATGAGAAAAAATGGCCTTGTGGTTTAGGAGTTATGGTCCTCCAAAGTTGGTACCTTTGCCACTTTATTTTTAACTTAGAAAAATTTCTAAGTTTTATGGTTACCCCCTTTTACAAGTTATCTCACTTTTCTTGATTTTTCTTGATGAATGATGATTCAAATCATACATTAACATCATTTTAGGGTTAAAAATCCATTTTGGTGAAAAATCTCAAAAAGTCAAAGTTGACTTTTGGCACAGTTGACTTTTTATCAGATGAATTCCAAACTGTGCAATCCTTCAGGAAATCATGTCCTTGACCTAAATCAAACTTGATGGGCATGTTCCATGGGTGTCATAGGGTATATTTAATCATGTATTAGGGTTTGGGAGCATGTCCTGGTCAAAAGTCAAAGTTACAGTTGACTTTTCCCTTAAAACCCTAATTGTGGTGCAGATGAAATTGAGACTTGTTGCTCAAGCTTCTTGGATCAATCCATTGTTCCAAATGGATCAATATGGTATATTAGAGACCCTCAAATCATGTCTTGAGGTCTTGGCTCATGGTTTGTCCCAAAAGTCAACTTAGGGGTGAATTAGGTCAAGAAACCCTAATTCCTGATTTTTGATGAATGCATCCCTTGAGGCAAAATTGACTTGATGCATGGGTTCATGAGGTTCCATGAAGTATATTAGGTTATGTTTTGGATCATTGCCTTGTTCCCAGATGAAAATTTCCATCTGGAGGCCCTGGTCGACCAAAACCCTAATTTGGTGACACTATCGATCTTGAGACTTGATCCACCTAGAAGGGAGCAGCCTTGTGCTTAATCCTTGAAGTAGGAGTCCTTTTGATCCTTTGTGGATGTTTGAGAGATTAGACAAGTTGAAGATCATGTCATTTCTTGATTGATCATTTGTCTAAGCACTCAGAGAGGGCTTAAAACCCTAATTTTGATTGTAGTGGATGCTCACCCATCTTTGGGGAGACTGATGAAGCATAAAGGTACATCCATATTGTGATGATGATTTTCACAATGATGGGAAATCTAAGTGGTCAAAATTTGGGGTATTACAGACCCATCAATTTCTCCTTGTTCAAGATTCCTCCTCTTTTTAGGTCTACCAGGCATCTTCCTGAACTTGGGTGGTTGCACATCTGGATATGGTGTCTTAACCCATAAGTTTGATCCATTAATAGGGTAGATCACATGCTTATAAACTGACTTGTACCTTGAAACCCTATAATAATCTGGAATGTAACTATCAATTTTGAAATTCCTATTCATCATAGCAGACAAAGCATGAACGCATGGGAGTCTTGTGAGTTCCCATCTTCTGCATGAACATATATGATCTTTCAGGTTTACAACAAATTTGTCAGCTTGATTTTCCAAGTGCCTTACTTCAAATATATGTTCATCAAACATCCTAAAGAATTAAACAAACAGAATATATTAGTCACATGTTTGAATTAAGTAATAATGTATGCTGATATTACATACCTTACTAGCCAGTTGTTGGTGTATGTGCTTGTGACATCAATTTTCTTTCTAATATTGGGCAATATATCATTCTCATCCAAAGTACCAAATCTCATTCTATTATTTGCCCATCTCTTCATCATGTATATTCTGATGTCTTCCAACATAGTGATTAGTGGTTTTGCCATTGCATCAAGAATGACACTATTAAAGGATTTAGACATGTTGTTGAGAACAACATCACATTTGTTTGTGGTTTTAAAGTAAGATCTACTCCAAAACCTTGGTGGGATCTTCATCATATGTTTAAATGCTTCTTCATTGATGGCTCTCATTCCATTTAACATTATTTCTCATGCATGTGGGTATGTTGACTTAGCAGCCTTCCATATTATGTCCTTCAACATCTTTCCAGAAAACCTCTTCCTAAAATTGTTATAGAGGTGCCTAACACAAAACATGTGCTCCACCCTTGACAATAGCTCATCCATAGTAGGTAGCAGACCCTGCAATAAAGAAAATATGGCATAACAATATAACATAATATACTTTGTTTACAAAACAGAAAAATATAAAAGCATAAGAATAAATGAAAAACTTGCCTTTTATTGGTCTGAGATGAAGGTGTATGTTAGGCATTTATCTTTGCCTCCAAGGTCATCAATTAATATCTCTAAAAACCAAGTCCAGCTATCCTTGTTTTCACCCTCCACAATTGCATATGTTATGGGAAGCATCTAGTCATTAGGATCCCTCCCTATGGCAGCCAGAATATGCCCTCCACACAACCCTTTGAGAAAGAACCCATCTAGACCTATTACATGTCTACATAACTTAAAGCTTTCCTTACACGCAACATATCATATGTAAAGCCTTCTAAAATATGGCTTGTGATCCTCAACACCTTCTTGTACAGGATCAACATTGATCTTAACTGTTGACCCTGGATTGGATCTTAACAGTTCATAACAGTAGTCATAGACCCTTGTGTAATCTCCCAAAAAAGAACCATCAACATAGTCTCTAGCTGCAAATATTGCTCTTATTGCTTTGGTTTTGTTGACCCCAATATTCCACTTTTTTTGTGCCTTCTCCTTGATATCCTTTATCACTACAAGAAAAAACAAGATTTACGACACATGAGTTGCGGCAGTTCCCACAAAATCGCCCTTATTTCTTGATTGCGACGGTTGTCACGACAGTTAAGGCCAACTGTCGCAGATTTTTTAGGCATTTAGAGTGACATAATTGCGACAGTTACCAAAGAACCACCCTCTTTCCATACCCGTGACCGTTAAGGTGAACTATCGCGACTACTTTAACCAATCATAATCGCTAGTTTTTATACCATTACTTTCCATTTTTTTCATTGTTTTATTTTCCCATTTTTTTCACTTTTATTAATTAATTATAATAATAGTAATAGTAATTAAAATATTAATTATTAATTATTAAATATATTAATATTAAAAATGTTTATAATAAAATAACAATATATACACATTAATTTATTATAAAAAATAGAAATATAGCATAGAAATATTAAAAAACAAGAGTCATGTTTCACTCTCAGGAAACTCAAATTCTTCCGTCCGCCGTCCTCTGTTCTCCATGCACCATCCGCCGTCCTCCTCTTTATCATGACTAAGGTTAGCTAATTCATCTCTATCTCTTCTCTATGATTTCTCTCAATGTTTCAACCTTTTTTTGCAAAACCCTAAAACTCACTCAAATTCGACCCTTTTTCTTTCTCCTTATCTCTCAATCAATTGTAGCAACATCGAACAATAAGAAGGTTTAATTTCTATGAAAATGATTTAAGTTTCAAGAGTTATCAAAAATAAAAGTGGTGGATTCTATACTTTCGTATCTAAAAATTTGATCTGATTAAATGGCGGAGCTTTACTGAAGATTATTGAGGAAGAGTGTCATGAGTCTTTGAATGTGAATGTTTTTCTTTATTAAATATTTGTGTTGTTATTCATATTGGTGACCCTGTTTCAATTTATAGTGTTGTTGTGTATGCTTTAAAGATTTGATGTAGGGCTATTGAGGTCTAGCCAGGAGGAATTAATGGATTCAATGGAAACTTGTTCAATCGGAGCGTTTATATGTTGTCAATATTGACCTGGAGTAGCATTGCAGAGTGGATCCTATGCTTGTCACACTCAAACACCTTGTAGTGTCTCAGATGGATGTATCAGACTAGAGCTGAGCCTAATGCTACCACTGCAGATGGTAATGTGAAAGTTTAGTTTATGAATATGAACTAATGCAATTTCATGTAAAATAAATTGACTGTAGTTTATTATGTAAGAAACTTCCAGCAAGCAAATGGAAACGAACTCAAGATATTGATATTGACATATGCCTTTATATTGAAAACAAGCCAATAGTTGAAATATTTGTAAATGGACCCTAAATATCACACCAACTATTACATAATTATGCCTCAAGATGTGAATATGCATGTAAATAATATCCTTTTTCCATTTAGATACTTCTAAAAAGTAAAAGTGAATGTATATTTTTTAGTCAAAATAATAATAAATAAATTAAATTAGTCTTAAGGAATTAATTGTCATTAAGTTAATTAACATGTGTAATATGCATGATGCAGGTTAAGAGATATGTCTGTCTTTGTACAAGCAAAGTATCTTCGAACAAATACAATAGACCTAGTGAAGATTTTATGCAACATGAATATGGTATTTTGGAAAGTCGAGCTCTGCAATTGTCTTTCTGGTTTATGTCCTCTTAACTCTCCATATCTGTTGTTAGTAAAGTAACTGCATGATGGTTTTCATATTGTTGTTAGCGTTTGTTAATTATTCTAGCTTAAGTTTTCATAGGTTAACATTCCTAAATGTCTGGGTCTCACTTGGAAGCCTTTAAAAATTGGGGAGTTTGATGTAGAAATTGTGTATGTTGCAACAAACTCAGGTGGATGCATCTTTCCTTTCTCCCTAGTCTAATGTTTGATTTTAGATTCAAATAATAAGTGTAATTACTTTTATTTATCATTGCTCATGTGAGGCAAGCAATACAACATTTACATAGTTGGAGACTGCACACTTTGTTATTGATTTGTCATAATTATAGTTATTAAATGAATAAGCATTACAAAATAAATCATGATATTATTTTTTATTTGTGTAGCTGCAGAATCACTATGATAGAACTATATAATTTATGGCTATTATGAAATATATTGTTGCATCTTTTCAGTAAGATCTTCTCAAGTACAATGAATTCATTCTCGTATTACTATTATAATATATTGTTGAACAGAGTCATAATATGTTAATGAGTAATGATAGAGTAAGTGTTCTGGATTGGGCCGGGGTCTGCTCCTCAATCGAGCAGGCTCAACCCACACGTCCTGGGATGGCCCAACAAGGGCCTTTTGGCGCGACCACTTTCGGGGACTTGCCTTTCTCCACGTTGTCGGGCACGTGTCACATTTTAACTTGGTCGGGCTCAACAGAGTCGTCGAGCAGAGGCATCGAGCCCCTCAGGGCTCGCTCGTCCTCGACACTCGTGTGCTCCTCCCCGCGAGGAGCCATCTCCGTCCACAAGCAATTCCTCCCCGCGAGGACACGTCTCTCCCTGGCACGCAGGACTCCTCCCCGCGATGACACGTTCTCATGTAACCGCCCCACTCCCGATGGAATCGGTCTACCCTAATTCCGGAGATTTAGGAATGGTTACCCTAGGGCGAAGACCACGTGCTGGTCTTCACTATGCCACGTAAGCCCTGGCAGTTACTTGGATTGGGCATAGCAATCCAGCCCAATGCAAGTAACCGTTGGCCCCGCGCTGGGGGCTCTCTATAAATACTCTCTCACTTGAGAGGGTCAGGTTACTCACTTCTGAACACTCACTTTCCTACTAATCTCTGTACTTGCTATTTTCTCTGACAGTCACCTTACTTGAGCGTCGGAGTACCTTGCAGGTACACCCCCCCCCGGCCGTCTTTCAGCCGCACCGGAGCCGGAGTTCAGACGACGTTGTTGGCCACAGAAACTGTCTGATCCAGGTACGATCAGTGGCGCCGTCTGTGGGAACTCTTTGCTTCCCCATTTTTCCTCCGTTAAACCAAAGCAACTCTCATTCATCACCGTCATGGCCGGCAATCTGTCCGCTACCAAAGCTCTGGACACCGTCCTCGCGCAACTCGAGAACGGGAACCACCGCGAAGACGCTGCTGCCCTCCACATCGAAGAAGGCGGCGTGAGAGACGGGCAAACCGCCTCCCCAGACTCCCAAGACGTGGCTTACCACGCCACCCACCAAGACGACCAGCAAGCCGCGTTTCAGCCAGTTACTCCTCCACCCAATGCAGACGCGAGCACCGTGGTCCTGTTTGCCTTGATCAATCAGACCAATCAGCTGATCGCGCACCAGAATACCAGAATTGAAGCGCTGGAGCAAGGGCGGGCGCGACGATCTTCCCCACGAAGACATCACCGTCCACCGTCGCCTCGTCATTCCCCTTCCCCGCGAAGGACTCCTTCAGACGAATCTCGGACCCCGTCGCCGGTACGCGAGGGTCGTCGACCATGTCTCGAGCGCCCCCAGCCGACGATCTCCCAGAAACGCCCTCGTTCCCCGCCTCGGAAGGAACCCAGGGCCTCCACCACTAC
This sequence comes from Lathyrus tuberosus, assembly GCA_022829125.1. Classification (NCBI taxonomy): domain Eukaryota; kingdom Viridiplantae; phylum Streptophyta; class Magnoliopsida; order Fabales; family Fabaceae; genus Lathyrus; species Lathyrus tuberosus. Next base: position 16,695,112 of record JALAZF010000076.1, read on the forward strand.
AGAGAAGTCCAAGCAGATCGAAGAGAGGTCGAGACACCGCTCGAGGAATTCCCCTCCACGACATAAACGATCCCCTTCGGTATCCCCGACAGGAAGTGATGACGACGACCAGAGGACCCCGTTATCGTGGGAGATCATGAATGCCCCAATCCCCGCGGGCATGGAGAAACCTCCACCGCTGGGGACCTACGACGGTCTCTCCGACCCCGATGATCACATTGAGAGTTTTGAAGCAATGCTCGACTTCCGAAACATCAGAGGAGCCATCAGGTGCAGGCTTTTCCCCACCACCTTGCGGAAGGGCGCGATGGCTTGGTACAAGGGATTGGAACCTGGGTCGATCACGTCCTGGAAGCAGCTAAGACGACGCTTCACCAAACACTTTACTGCGTCTCAGCGACACCCGAAGACGGAAGCTGCCTTAGAAAGCATCTTCCAGGGGAAGAACGAACCTCTCCGAAATTACATCAAGAGATTCAACAGAGAAACTGTCGAGGTCCATACGATCGATGACATGAAGAAGTATTTAATCATCCATGGACTGCGTTCCGGATCTAATTTTTCCAAGTTCGTAGGCCTCCGGAGACCCCGCCGTCTCGAGGACCTTCTCCAACGAGCTCAGTCGTATATCGAGCTCGAGGAATCCGAGGCAGCACAGATCGCCCTTGAGTCAAGGCGCAAAGAAGGCCCCCGCGGCCACAAAGATGAAGACTCTCCTTCCCGACGGGGAGGAGACGGGAAGAAAGAAAATCGACCCCGTGATCCTCGTGATCCGCGCGGACCAGCTGGCCGTTTCACCGAGTACACCCCACTCAACGCTCCTCGCGCGCGTATCCTCTCCGAGTGCCAGAACTCAGAATTTGTGAAAGGAGGAGTCTGCTTTCCGAAGCCCATTGCCCCCAAATCAAACGTCGACAAGTCAAAATACTGTAGATTCCACCGGAGTCACGGGCATGTGACGGAGGACTGCATCCATCTCAAAGATGCGATTGAAATTCTGATCAAGGAGGGGCACTTGAAGAAATACGCCCAGAAGAACGATACTCCTCGTCCCAGCTCCAGGGAAGCCCAGAACGTCGAGGAGACGACGCCTCCTCCCGACGAGAGTCGCCTTCAAGTCGCCTTCAGTGTCACCCGACCCGAAGACTTCTTTGTCCCCCCAATCATTGAAGGACAAGAAGCAATTCGCAACATGTGGGCGACATTCCCCCACGAAGACCCCGTTACTGCTCGTAGCACCTGGGAAAGCTTCCCCAGGGCGATGGTCATCTCCGGGGGAGGTCCAGAGAAGCTATCCGTCGGATCAATCAAGCGGAAATTTGACGAGCTGGAATCCGCAACGTCGGCGAAGGCAACCACTCTCGACAAAGTGCGGGGAAACTCCAACCCCATCACCTTCTACTTCGAGGAACTCCCCGGGGGAGCACCAAACGCCACTATTCCCCTCCTGATCAGGGCGCAGATGGCGAACTTTGACGTTCGAAGGATCCTAGTCGACCAGGGGAGTTCGGTCGACATCATGTATGTTCATCTGTTCGGGACCCTAAAGCTCGGCGAGAGGCATCTAACCCCGTACGTCGGTTCAGATCTACAGGGGTTCAATGGAACCACCACCAGGCCATTGGGTTATGTGGAGCTAATGGTTACATTCGGGGCCGAAGACACCGCCCGACAGGTGAAGATCCGTTTCCTGGTGGTCGAATGCCCGTCCCTTTACAACTGCATCCTCGGGAGGACCACCCTGGCTGAACTTACGGCGGTACCATCAATGGTCCACCTCAAAATGAAGTACTACACGACCAGGGGACGAGTAGTGACGATGCACGGGGACATTGACGCGGCCAGAAGGTGCTTCGACGCCGCCATCAAAGGTCTGAGTTCCATCGGCCCCAAACCCAAGACCGTGGCCAAGCCACCCCAGGACGTCGAACATGCACCTCTCCCGCGCGTCAACGCGGTCGAACTCGACAACAGGTTCCCGGGTGAACCCGATGAAGACGGGGCAGAAGACCTCGGCCTCCAGGCGGAGAACGACGGGCGGCCTCTCTACCCAATGCGCCCCATCCCAGACGGAGACTTTGAGCTCGTGGTACTCGGGGACGACCCAGATCGTAACGTGAAGATTGGCACCGGGATCCCCGACCTGGCAAAGGAGCAGCTGAAGGCATATCTGAAGGAGAACGCTGACCTCTTCGCGTGGAGCGCATCCGAGATGCCTGGCCTCGACCCCGAGGTGGCTTGCCATCAGTTCGCAGTAGATCCGGCCACTAGGGCCATAGCACAACGTAGGCGTAAGCAGTCTCCCGAAAAAGCGGAGGCTGCTGAAAAAGCTGTAAAAGACCTCCTAGAGGAAAATTTTATTTCGGAGGCCAAATACACGACCTGGCTGTCCAACGTTGTACTCGTTAAAAAGAATAATGGAAAATGGAGAATGTGCGTTGATTATACTGATCTTAACCGGGCTTGCCCGAAAGACTGTTATCCCTTGCCTAACATCGACCAACTGGTCGACAATTCTGCAGGTTACAAACTACTATCCTTCATGGACGCTTACTCAGGATACAATCAAATTCCCATGGACAAGGTCGAAAAATAACTCAAGGCCTTCATGACCGCGTCGGTCAACTACTACTACAACGTGATGCCCTTCGGTCTGAAGAACGCTGGTGCGACCTACCAACGGATGATGAACAAGGTTTTTCGGGCTGAAATCAGCGACATGCTCGAGGTCTACATGGACGACATGATCGTCAAATTCGCAGAAAAAGTCGACCACGCCGCGCACCTCAAGAAGGTGTTCGACACGGCGAGGAGATGCCGCATGAGGTTTAACCCCGACAAGTGCACCTTCGGCGTTCGGGCAGGTAAGTTCCTCAGATTTTACCTCACAGAACGAGGAATCGAGGCCAACCCCGACAAGTGTAGGGCTTTCTCTGAGCTCCCTACCCCGGACTCAAAGAAGTCGTTACAATCATTGAACGGGATGCTCGCCGCATTTTCCCGCTTCGTCGCCAAATCCGCACAGTACGCACTCCCATTTTTCAAACTTCTTCGACAAAAAGCGGAGTTTGATTGGAGCGAGGAATGCGAGCAGGCGCTCGTCCACTTAAAACAAGTCCTATTACAACCCCCGGTCCTCTCACGGCCTGAGAACGGGGAGACACTATTTCTGTATCTTGAGTCGTCCTCATTCGGGAAACCCCGGACGGGCAGAAGCCAGTTTACTTCACGAGCAAAGCCCTCCAAGGCCCCGAGCTCAAATATCAGCAGATTGAGAAAGTCTCCCTGGGCCTCGTCACCGCGGCCAGGAGGCTACGCCACTACTTTCTCACCCACGTCGTCGTCGTAAGGACCGAACAGCCTATAAGGCAGCTCCTCGGGCGGCCGAACATGGCGGGGAGGATGCTCAAGTGGTCACTCGAGCTCGCCGAGTTTGACATCCAATACGAATGGAGGAAAGCCCTGAAGGCACAGGTACTGGCCGACTTCGTAGCAGAGATGACCGTCCCGGAACCTTCGACCAACGGATCACAGAAATGGACGATCTATGTCGACGGAGCATCCAGCCCAAAGGGAAGCGGGGCGGGCATCATCCTCGAAAACGAGGAAGGCATCTTGATCGAGGTATCCCTCGAACTGTCCTTCCCGACATCGAACAACCAAGCCGAATACGAGGCCTTCCTCGCAGGACTCCGGCTGGCCGAAGACCTCGGCGCCAAGGAGGTCAAACTTTTCACCGACTCCCAGCTTATGGCCTCGCAAGTCTGAGGAGAGTACCAAGCCAAGAACGACAGCCTCATAGAATACTTGGTCTTGGTAAAAGAAAAGATGAAAAAGTTCACCTCCGCGGAAGTAACTCACATCCCTCGCGAGCACAATGCCCGAGCAGATGTCTTGTCCAAATTGGCGAGCACAAAGAAGAAAGGCGGGAACAAATCCGTCATACAAGAAGTACTTTCCCACCCGAGCATCGACAAACCGATCATGGTTTCGGACATCAACGCCATCGGGGACAGCAACTGCTGGATGACCCCGGTATACGAATACCTCATGACAGGCAAACTGCCCAAAGATCCCAAAGAAGCAGGAATGGTCAAGAGGCGGGCGTGCTCGTACACTATAGTCGAGGATAAGCTATACCGGCGAGGGTTCTCTATTCCCCTCCTCAGATGTGTCGAGGAGACCAAGGTCCCCGGCATACTCCAGGAGATCCATGAGGGAATCAATGCACAACACCTCGGGCGGGCGATCGTTAGCCCGTAAGGCGCTTCGAGCAGGGTATTACTGGCCCACCATGCAACAGGACGCCAAGGAACACGTCAAGAAGTGCGACAGATGCCAACGACACGGGGATATGCACCTCACTCCTCCTAAGGACCTCAGTCCGCTATCCTCCCCATGGCCGTTTGTGTGGTGGGGAATGGATATCCTCAGACCTTTCATCCAGGGCTCGTATTAAAACAAATACCTCATCGTCGGGGTGGACTACTTCACGAAGTGGATTGAGGCAGAAGCGTTGGCCAAAATCACGGCCTTCAACATACTACATTTTTACAAAAGAAATATCTTTGCCCAGTTCGGCGTGCCCCAAGCTATCGTCACCGACAACGGAACACAGTTCACTGACAGGAACTTCTAAGACTTCGTCGCAAAACTAGGCACGAAGCAACACTTCACGTCGGTCGAACACCCTCAAACGAACGGACAGACTGAGGTGGCGAACAGGGTGATCCTCCGAGGATTAAGACGTCGACTAGGCGACGCCAAGCAACGGTGGGTCGAGGAGCTACACAACGTCCTCTGGGCCTACCGGACGACCCCACACTCCACAACCGGGGAGACCCCCTTCCGTTTGACCTACGGAAATGAAGCGGTGATCCCCGTGGAGATCAGGGAACCCTCGAGGAGGACAGAAGCCCCCCTCGACGGGGACGCGAACGACGAAGCCTTGAGGGAAGAGCTCGATTTTGTCGAGGAGATACGTTCGGGCGCTTCTCTCCGAGAAGCTTCGCTTAAGCATAAAATAACACTACGTTATAATGACAAAGTTATTAAACGTGATTTTCAGGTAGGCACCCTCGTCCTACGAAGGAACCAAAAAGACTCGCGAGAAGGCAAACTCGCCGCGAACTGGGAGGGTCGTACCGCGTCCGCGCGAAAACGGGGACAGGAGCCTATTTCCTCAAAAATCTGCACGGGGAAGAACTTGCTCGACCGTGGAACGCTGAAAAGCTAAAACAATATTACAGTTAAGCATTGCCCGCGACGCACTAGCACCGCGACTACGGGGACGCGCTAAGGTACGAGCGCGACACCCCTAGACAGAACACGATGATCAAAGATTGCGTTGTGTGTGCGCGAGGACTTTGATTCGACGGGGATACCTCGACCGAGCTCCGCCGTCGTTGTGCCAGTCAAGCAGAACACCCAGCTCGCGATGGGAAGTTCACGCCACGAAGCTAAGACCTCGACCGAGCCCTTAGCATCGTTGAAGGTCGGAATACATCTCCGACCACCTGACCAGCCCTCCACGGAGTCGGGGACTATCAAGGTCGAGCAATCCCAAAGTCTTTGTTACTTACAGAAAAACAAAGTATAAAAGCCTTAAATACTTAGACAAAAAACAAGGCATAGCAAATGCGTTAACATCACACACAATTAAAACCATGCAAACAACACTAGCAGATAAACGAAGGTACATTAAAACGGGCAGAAGCCCAGTGTACAAATATTACAATCAGATGTCAAAAAGCCCCTGGCACGCAGGCCGGGCAGAAATATTACAATAAATAAAAATGGCTCGCAGGCCAAACAGAACGGGGAGAAAATCCTACTCAGCGACGGTCCCTTCAGGCTGCTCGGGATCATGGACCTCGTCGACCCTCATCGGTTGCACGATCTGACCATCGACCACCTCGTAGTCGGGGTCAATCCCCTCGGTCGAAAGGTCGGGGTAGAGGACCCTAAGCTGCTCCACCGCGTTCTTGAAGCCTATGCCCGCCACCACGAGATTGTCTTCCTCGGCTTCACGGAGCTTCGCTATCAGCGCGGCCTGCGAAGTCAACAACATATCCTCTTCGGTTTTCTCCTCAGCGGGGCGGACAGCCTCCTCCAACTCAGCGATCCTCACCATGAGACGATCTCTCTCCTCCTCGACACCGGCTAGACGTTTCCGCTCCTCCTCGACATTCTTCAGTTTTTCCTCCATTTTCTGTTGAAGCTCGAGCTGGGCCTGGTTCTGGCTTTTGCAGTCAGCCAACTCCTTACTCACCTTCTCCATGTCAGCCAAGATGGACTGAAAACTTCCTGCAACCTGTTCAGCTCACTTGCGGGGCACGCCTCATCGTTCAGAACCAAGGCGGCCACGCAAACCCGCATCACGGTAGACACGTCCTCCACCAACATCCTCTGTCGAGAAGCCTTATCGACGCTTAAGATGGCCTGAGTTTCGGAGCCACCCACGCATAGCGAATTGTTCTTCGTAAAGAAGTCCGGCCTTGTGTAACAAGGCAGGAGCACAAATTTAACGGCAGGGGGACTCTCGTGCTCGGTAAGGTCGATGTCCACCGTGTCTGCAAGCCTTTGCCTCTTAGAAGAACCCTGGGGGCTGACGGAGTCACTACCCTGGTAAGAGCCAGAGGAACCCCCGGGTGTTGGGGCGGGAACGGACATCTGCACTCGGAGCTGGTCGACACGACTCTTGCCTCCTCTCTTCGCAACACGGTTGGCCTTCAGCTTCTTGAAGCGCTCCTCAGCATTCGACATCTTATCTGCAAAGAAAACAAAGAGGTTAGTAGTTTGAAAAGAAAGGTAAAAGGAAAGACATGTCGGGGAGACCACCCCCACCTAACAACTCGAGGGCCTCCTCGTCAGAAAACATCTCGAGAAGAGCCCTAGTATTGATCACTCGACGCCTCGTCAAGACCTGCCCGTCATCACCCCAAATGAAGTCCCCGTTTGGCGTCACAAGCTTTGCTTTATTAAAACCATTGAAGAACGCTACTATCTGCTCGTAGGCCAAGCGATCCCTCTCGTCGAGACGGCTAGGCCTGACTTTGTAGCTGTCCGTTCCGTACTTGAAATGTTCTTCCGTCCAGAACAAGGGGAATCTCGACTCGAGGACCTCCTCCGTTTGCCCGTCCACCTCACGGGAAACTCGACGGTACACCGAATTCACGACTTCAAGAGTGACCGGCCTCACGATATAATACCGGTGCTTAAAGTCACTGACAGAATCCAAATAAGTATGGAACAGGCTGCTCACTTGCTTGAAAGACACCCAGTCGTGTCTACCATCGGAGGCCTGCTGCTGGAGGTGGAAGATGCAAAAGAAGAGAGGCACGGTTGCCCCGATTCGGAGGTATTTGCAGACGAGCTCGAAAGCTCGGATGAAAGCGAGGGAGTTGGGGTGGAGCTGTGAAGGCGCCAGGCGCAGCCAAACGAAAACAGCCTGCTGAAAATCTGTAAAGGGTAGACGCCACCCCACCTTGTCGAACATGAACTCTTAAAGAGGGAACCTCATCCCTCGGTACGTCGAGCATATACGATGGTGGGCTTGAGGTCGGAACACCTTCCACGACTTTGAAGAACCCACCACTTAATGCTCGACGGTACAAAAAATAGTGTCCTCGTCCTCGTCGACAAAATGGGAAGCAATGTTCAACGGCTCATCGCTGACCCACTCCTCGAGGGGACGTTCCTCGACCCTAGCGATTGGCGCCATTGGAGAGTCGAGTTGGTCGTCGACGTCCAAAGATCCCTCAACCACGGGCAATACGTCCATCTACCTGAAAAGCAGAAGGAAATGGTGAATTCGATGGCCCATATCAAATCCACCCCTCCACCGCTGATCAAGTGAAAGGGCGAGGAGGGATGGTCGGGGAACACGAACCCGCGACCATCCCCGATCCCGCGGGGAGCGAGGTTGGGCGGGACCTCGAGGTATTCGACCCATGTCCCCGAGACAAACTTCGATTTCCCGGGTATCCCGTCCTTATTCCCCGGGACATTCATCAAACGAACTAAGAAACGTTCATCTCAGGACCCCGGGATATTCTTCATGTCCTCGGGGATTTCATCATCTCTCCCCGCGAAATTCAACGATTAAACTATGAAACTTCGCCGTTTTCGCCGGATATTTCACGAATTTCATGGGAACTTCACCAGTTCACCATAAGATTCGCCCTATAAATGCAAGCGAAAAGAAGAAAAAGAAGAAAGAAACTTACTTGAAATACGCTTTTTGGGTTTCCGGCACGGCGATCGACGGTGGAGAATGGCAGAGGACGGTGGAAGGTAGCGGCAGAAGAACGGAGATGAAGAGAGAGAGAGTCTGAGAGGAAAAGAGCAAAAGGTGCAAATGAAACGAGGTGAGGCCTATTTATAGGATCCTCACGGAATACGAAGAGTCTAGGCTACTAGAGTACACTACCCTAGCCTAGCCGCCCTACGCAATGATGGCGCCTGACACGTGGCGCGCATGCGACCCTTCGTTCCCCAACACGCGCGTCTCTCCATTCGCTCTGACACCAAAGGTCAAACTTCTCGCATCCCCGATGAGTCTTCCATCCGCGAGCTACCACGCTCGAGTCCGTACCCGCTACTCTCTCCCCGACGATACGACCAGCGGATCCCAAACAAGTTCCCCTCCTCGCGGATACGCGATCGATACTCCCCCCGACATGCTTGTTGGTCCTTAAGTCATCACTCCGACACGTCGGAGCAACGACTTGGGGGGCTCCTGTTCTGGACTGGGCCGGGGTCTGCTCCTCAATTGAGCAGGCCCAACCCACACGTCCTGGGATGGCCCAACAAGGGCCTTTTGGCGCGACCACTTTCGGGGACTTGCCTTTCCCCACATTGTCGGGCACGTGTCATATTTTAACTTGGTCGGGCTCAACAGAGTCGTCGACCAGAGGCATCGAGCCCCTCAGGGCTCGCTCGTCCTCGACACTCGTGTGCTCCTCCCCGCGAGGAGCCATCTCCGTCCACAAGCAAGTCCTCCCCGCGAGGACACGTCTCTCCCCGGCACGCAGGACTCCTCCCCGCGAGGACACGTTCTCATGTAACCGCCCCACTCCCGATAGAATCGATCTGCCCTAATTCCAGAGATTTAGGAACGGTTACCCCAGGACGAAGACCACGTGCTGGTCTTCACTACGCCACGTAAGCCCTGGCAGTTACTTGGATTGGGCCTGGCAATCCAGCCCAATGCAAGTAACCGTTGGCCCCGCGCTGGGGCTCTCTGTAAATACCCTCTCACTTGAGAGGGTCAGGTTACTCACTTCTGAACACTCACTTTCCTACTAATCTCTGTACTTGCTATTTTCTCTGACAGTCACCTTACTTGAGCGTCGGAGTACCTTGCAGGTACACCCCCCCCCCCCCCCGCCGTCTTTCAGCCGCACCGGAGCCGGAGTCCAGACGACGTTGTTGGCCACAGAAACTGTCTGATCCAGGTACGATCAGTAAGTATAAAAGATTTTATCACCGTATTATAAATTATTCATGAGGTTGGGTAACAAATATATATATATATTAGCTGTGGATTCAAAATTTCCTACAAATTTACCTACGAATATATATATATATATATATATATATATATATATATATATATATATATATATATATATATATATATCAAGTTTAGAAATATATTAGCTGCGGATTCAAAATTTTCTACAAATTTACCTACGAATTTACATGTGGAAATACCTGCGATTTTACCTGTGAATTTTTAGTAATAAAAAATCCTAAAATTAATGGCGGTTAAAACTGTCGTAATTTTGGTGTTAAGGCAGTTTTAGAATTGTCGCAATTATTAAAGGCGGGTGGAGCGACGATTTCCCAAACCGTCATAAAACAGGCTGGCGACACACAATTTTGCAGTAGTAGGTAAACCGTCGCAGCCTGTGAATTATGGCGGTTCTAACCGTCGCGACAGCTCAAAAAAACCGCCGTAAAAGCCCTTTTTTCTTGTAGTGTATGGTCATCCTTGGATTGTTTTTCAAGTTATTCTGAATTCTTTTGCTCAACCACTTTGTACTCATCAACTTCACATTATACTCTCTACTACAATTGTGTTTGTCAATTACTTTCCTGAGTTGCGAAGAGTCTTCATTTGACAACTTGCTACAATAAGTTTCCCACTCACAGCCAACTTTACATCTAACCCATACCCTAACTCTGTTATTTTTTACAAACCTTAGGTCTCTACCATTTTGCACAGCATAGCATGTTATTGCTTCCTTAAAACCACCCTTTGAACTAAAATACATTCCCACATCCCACTTGTAATCTGACATGTCTCTTGGCTACCTGAAAATTGGATGCTTTTTTCTTGGAACTCCACTACTATCATATCTATCACAACCACTTTGCATGTCCTTACTGTCATTGTCACACCCTTTATCTTCTACAGACTTTTCTTTAAGTTTTTGGACTTTTCCATTCCCATCATTTTCATACCCAATTAGGGTATCAAGTTTATCCTCCTAAATGTCATCATACCCATCAGACTCATCCTTAAAAGCCACTTCTCTAGCACTTTCATAATTATAGTCCTCATCTGCACTATCATCAGAACTTAAGTTATCATTATTTACACCAACTTTACCTTGTTCACCTCCAACATTATATTCCTCCACTGCAGGTTTAACTTGTTTAACTCCAACATTAATTTCCTCAACTCCAACATTACCTTCCTCCACTGCAGGATTAACTTGATCAACTCCAACATTACCTTCCTCCAACCCAACAGTGGCTTGTTCAACTCTAACATCACCTTCCTCCATCACAACAGTGGTTTGTTCAACTCCAACAACTTCATCATGCAGTTTACTAAGTATCTCATCCACCTCATCTACAATTTCAACAAGGCCCTCATCAACATTATCAACAACAACATCATAGTAGTCAGGTTGAGACAAGGTGTGTTGAACGTAAATATTAACACTTCGGTGCACCCTATAAAGATCTGCAATTTCTAAAGCACCCTTGTCATCACCAAGTGCATTCATCCCAAATTGAGGGTCCTTGTAATATATTGTTTCAAACTCCCTATAACCCAAATCTTTCAATACACCAACTAGCTCAAAATAAATCTATTTGTCGATATCTACTCTCAAATCATCTACTACTTCATTCTCATATACACTAAGACCTTCATCGATGAATTCACCACTATGATGAATTTTGAGATATATGTATTCATCCATGATACCTAATCATATTATCTAAATAATTAGAGTTTACACTAAAACAATTACATAAACCCTAAATCTTAACATAACCAGATATTACCCTAAGAGATTCGTAAACCCTAAATCAGAAAGAAATAAACTAATCTTTTGATAAACACGTCTTGAATCGTCTTCAATCCTTCATGTCGTTGATGCAACAATCCTTTGCGCCTTCAATGCGTCGCTTCATTCACTGAGATTATAACTCGTTTGAATTTACCCTAACACAACTTCGTTGAGTTTACCCTATATCTACAGTCCTTTGAGTTTCTGGGTAATGGAAAGCAAAATACACTTGGATCTGTTTTAAGACATCTTATATTCACGTCAACAACATAAAATCCACCTGGACAAACGTGACACCTATTTCCAAGCTTTGACTAACAACAACAGACGAAAGGATAAACGAGACACCATTTTAAAAGTTAAATGACCAACTGAACTTGCCACTTTTTAAAGTTACAGGACCAAACTGGACCTCGAGCTAAAGTTAAGGGACGGAAAATATTATTTTACCTTAATAAAATTTAGTTTTTTTTCTCATATTCAACTCATTTGATTCATAAACCTAGTTTCACAGTCGAATCAAATTTCAAATTCAAACTATATTTAAATTGGTTTGGGACATTGCTAATCTAAGAGGAAATGACTCTAGCATTACTATGAACTCAGTCAAATTCCCATAAAACCCTGACGCTCCCGAGCAATAGATATAGTACGGAATAAGTTGGGTTTGCATGAACCTAGCAATATTGTCCTCAGGTGTTTAAAGGAAGGAACCCATTGCAAACTTTTTGTGACGATGGCACGAACACACGAAGGTTCCTACTCTAACTATATACTTCACACACACATCTTACTTTCCTATATAAAATGAATGAAAAGAATCCCACTACTCATCATATTCTAGCAATAATAAACTCATTGGATCTCGATCTTCATGGAAAAGAAAACGGGAATGGAAATGGTGCACCCAAATAAGTCAGCAACAGACAAGAGCTTCAGAAAATTTAGCTCATTTCCTCCTGTTAGAGGAAGTATCAAGAGGAGAATGTTCATGTCTATGTTTGGAAAGATAAAGTACAGATTCTGCCACCCAATTCTGTTCAACTCAAGTTAACCATTCTCCAGATTTATGAGTTAATATTTAAATTGTAATAATATGCTACATTCACATGTATTGTAATCCAGCAATAACCATGCATATGTATGGTATCAATATAGCAATAATAATGGTGTGTGTATACCAATGTTGTAAAATAGCCACAACTACAGCTACAGCAGCACTATAACGTTGTTGTAACACTTTTGCATGGCAAAATTCAAACAAACTACTAATTTTGCAATGCAGAGTTGAAGGCAATGATATATACTTAATTGGCAAATTAACTTGTCTTATCATAACAGAATCTTGCAGAAACGGTAATATTATTGTTACTTCAAGAATAAAGTTGTGACTCATTTTTCTTGCCTTCTCAAAATTTTTGAAAAATCGGATAAAAATTCATAATTTTTTAAAATATTCAGTAATATATTTTGAAAAATCTGATAAAAACTTTTATATTTTTTGAAAAATTCAATAAAAGAGTATATTTTTTAAAAAATTCAACCGATAAAGACTCGTAGAATTTAGAAAAGTCCGGTAGTTCAAATCCAGTCATTTTTTAAAAATCCGGTAAAAATTTACCATTAAAGCATGGCACGCAAGTATTCAACTTCAATAAACAAATTAAATAAACAAAATTTTGTTCTAATTTGCTGATCAGCTGCATTGGTCTGAGTAGCAGTACCATGATAGAGCTATGCAAGAGCTTAAAACTGCACATAATGGAGCTATGCAAGAGCATAAAGCTGCACATGATGGAGCTATGCAAGAGCTTGAAACTGCACATTATGGAGCTATGCAAGAGCTTGAAACTGCACATGATAACCCTCTACTCCTTTTCTGCAACTAGATTATTTGAAGAAAACTCAGACGCTAAAAAGAGATCTGATATTATTGAAAACACAAGTCAATCAAATAAATGTGAACCATATACATATGGGTATATGCAGTATATCTAACACACATGGGCATGTCTGAATGTTTCTAAGCACAACCACAGAATGTACGCCTCAAGCTAAAGCCAGATGAACATTCATAATTTATAAACTCCAACACAAGCAATATGAACAATATATTTATCTCAATATAACCTATTGGGTTTAGAAGATGAAGAGGTTTTTGATTTTGCAAAATCAACTAGATCTTTGAAAAGTGCATCTTCTGGCTTCTGTTCTTTGGTTGGGGTGGATGAATTCAGAGACAGACTTTGAGTTTGTCCCACCAAGCTGTCACTAGATGAACTTGATCCATTGCTCGAATGAGATGAACCTTTATTCTCAAAAAACTGTTGTCTCTGATTATACTTTGAAGGTGGGGGTGGAATGACAACATGAGCTTGTGTATCCCAGGGAGCTGGAGGCAACTGTTCTGAAGACTTTGGCTCGTCATATATAGGCTGTTTGCTAAAAATTGGTGTTGAGGTAGTAGTCACATGAGGATGGGGTGAGGACTCTCTTGGAATAGTTGATGAGGTAGGATTAGGGATAGAATGATGAGGAGCTGCAACTGAAGTTGGTTCTGCGTTTTCAACGGATCCTTCTGCCTTGTATGTATCACCACTAAGATAGTCAACCATGCTGGTACCAGAGTAGACTGGCCTCTTTGATGCTGGTGGTGGGGGAATAAGTGAGTTCATCCTCACTAACTCTGGCTTGTCATAGGCTGGTTTCCGATTCTGTGCATGAGTATCCCGTGAAGACCTGAAATTACAGTATTTAAATTTAAATCAATACAACAACTATCCCCAAAAAAAGATTCCAACTACAACAAAAGTATGAAGAAAGAGATTTATATAACACGAGAACTATTGGGTTCACCTAAGGGCTAATTGACCAAAATCATCTTCTGAGTCATCATCTTCATGGTTTACATTTACAAGCGGTAGAACAGGAGTTTCTACTTCTCTTGCACCTGAATTAGCAGTTCCTTTTGCAATGTCGTCATGTTGACGGAGCACTCGCTGAAGGCTGTCATTCAGTGCTAATCCCAGACCTAAAAGCTCCTCATCCCTAAAGTTAAAGCAAGCCAAGTACCGATTAATGTTGTTCGTAACTATTTAAAGAATATAGTTTAGTCATTAAGAACTTACAGAGTATTGCTCACAAGAAGCATGACCCGTTTCTGGTAAGAACGGCATTGGTCAACAAGATCAACAATCACTTCGTCCTTCAGGCCCTGACAGATTTTGTCCAGAATGATAAGAAACCGCAACTTAAAGCAATAGATTTGTACTAAACAAAACAATGAATACCAAAGTAAAGAAAAACACCGTGTCTGTACGATCTAACTATATCTCAGTCATGCATTTTGCAACTAATGTTTTCGTAAATCCAATATGTTCTAGACCTTACTGCCCCAACTGATATTAAGGGAAAGTTTGAATGAACAGAACTTTACAAGAGAACTCCTTCGCATATAGGAGCCAACTGGCATTAAGGGAAAGATTGGTGGAACATAATTTAATTAGAGAACTTCATTGCGTGCAACTCTGCATATTCAAGAGCGCCTAACCTCTCCTAGCATTTTTCGAGTTAGTCACTAACTGCCAACTAATGCTGCCTCAATTCCCAATTATAAACCTCACTTCCTAACCCCTAACTAAAGGCATGTCTATCAAGAAACTTAATGGAATCTCTCCAAAAAGATACAATTCTGCAGAGCCAGCAAAGAAAAGAGACATAATTCTTAAACTCTTAACTAAAATCTTTCCAATCTCACACCAACAGCTTCTTATCATTTTGCGAAAATGGGATAAATCCCCGATCCAAAATTCTATGCTGCACAACCCATTGACTAGCAGAACTGAAAACAGGGTTGGCAAAATAAGCAAATTCAAAGTTCAAACATATATTTCCCATAAACATGAAAACCAGAGCGAAGTAACAGATGGAACAAAAATTGAACTACAATGAATAAATGATAAATATATCACCTCGGGGTCTTTCGGATTCAAGGCACTGAGCATTTCCGTCAAAACATCAGCTAGCCCTTGAGCATTTTTAATCTCTAATACACTGATAATAAACAAAATTAGTAAGAGAAAGAGATAAAGTAAAACCAGTGGATCTTTTTTATAAAGCAATAACTTTGACAGAAGGAAGAAAAGTGTACAAAAAACAAACTGGAAAAAAAACGAAGAACATTAGCTCAAGGGAGTTCCAAAATACGGATGCAGATCTTCAAGAGAAGGCCCCCCCAAATTTTATTTCACTACTTGCATATCTTAAACCTTGGACCAACACCAAGGGAAATTAATACACCTAAATGCGCCAGACAGATATGAGAGATGCACCTTAAAAGGTGGGCAAGTTCCAAGGGGAATTAATACTCCTAAATGCACCAAACTGATATGAGGGATGGACCCTTAAGGTTAACCAATGAGGAACGTAAATACCCTTACTGTTCAACCCATGAACCCAAAGAAAGAAATAGATAAAAAAGCATCCACCACCATCACATGCCTAAGGAATTAATATGGCGAACATTTTCTGGTTAGATCCTACTTTGAACTTATTTAAAAAAAGCTTTGCTCCAAAATCTCAGTCTACCATTACACAGACACTCGCAGTTACACTCAGTGATGGAGGAAATGAAACATAGACAAGTGTGAGAAATTCCAATTTTTCGAAGAAAAAAGTACTGGCAGAGGAATTCATAATTGTAAACAACGTCCAATAGAATTCTAAAGATGTGATAACTACTACAGATAGGTAAGTAAACGAGTAGGTTGTAACAGCTGTGGAAACTGAGTATTAGGCTCACAGTAAATGGAAAAATTTAAAAAGAACAATTTGGAAAAACTACTGTTACAAAGTAGGGAGGATGTGCATAAACATGTATGTGGAAAATATAAAAATCAACAGTTTACAGGATTCTCATTATGATGTATGAGCACGCAAAGAAATTGTAGAATTTGTCATACTGTTGTATATAATCGAGTTTTATAGAACAGGGGTCCTTAAATACCCTGTTAATATCTTAGATAATGAAACAAGTATAACACCATTAGCCTCACACAACAAACACAAGAATTTGAACAAGTGTATGAGGGAGTTCAAAAAGCACCTAAGATCAGATGCATCTGATTGAAGAGAAGCCTGAATAGCAGCATCATCAAATTCTGCAGAAGAATGAATAATCGGCTGAGTCTGAGGAGGTGTGAAGAATGGCACACTATTTTCTTGTCTTGGTGGAAATTCAACTCCAGCCGCCTTTTAATCCAAAAAGCAACAACTCAATTAGATGTCAGTTGTGAGCTGAATTTTTTTTTATGTATTGTGTTTGAAGTGAATGTTTGATTGTTGTTTACCAAAAAATTAATAATGAAAGAACACAGTTGTATGCAGCTTGTGCAACAATGTAACCATTAACCAGCTTACTAAAATTACCAGAAAAATACACTGATGACCACAAGGCTAAATTGGTCATGTATAAATGCAATGCAACAAATACAAAAATCTGCTCCAGACAGGCAGATAACATTGACATGACTGGTAATTAAACAGCAGCAACATTTATCACAGTATGAATGTAGATCAATAGAAATGTTGATGCAAATCATTTAACAATCGGATCAGTGTTTATAAGTTGGAAAGTATAACGTGGTATTAGAAAATAAACTGATGTCTATACATGAGACATCACCTTTAGTTCGTTATATGCTGCATAGTATTGGGGAAAAACTCCACTTGGGCCTCCAAAAGCTTCTTGCCATGCATCAATTAAAATCAGTATCTTTTCTCTGACACTTAAATCCGGCTGTACAATCAGTTATTGTAGCCATGATTAAGAAAGTCTTCCACTTCCAAATTTTAGTTGCAGACAGGCATTGGTGAAATATAAATATCCAGTGTCAAAAATCAATAAATACCTTCTTCTTCACTATCTTAACCATTTCATGCAATATATCACGCTCAATGATCTGCTGAAATACACTTTCGCCACAATTTTTAGTAAGAGTCTCCAGTACCTACATTAAATACGGATTATCCATGTCAGGTAATCACTACTTTTCATTACCTCCAGCAAATTCACCTAATATTATTTATTAACCACGGAACAGTAAAAAGTATGACTATGAGGCTTTTTAAATAGCTTACAATATGAAAATGTAGAAACAATAACACATGGTTTAACCCATGAGTATTGCTAGTAACGCACCCTTTATTATTGGTTTATTCTCAAAAAATTCATTTAGTTGCCTCGTGAAAAGATCACTTTTTTAAAGAGTGTGCCGACTTTGAAGAGAATGAATAAATGATAGAAAGTGTGTTAAAGATTTTGTGTTTCTGTTTTTTTCTTTTGAGATGTCTGATTTTATTAATCAGAAGGTGGCGATAATAAGTGCCACAACAGCAGAAATACAAAGAGGGGTTTTATCGATCCAAACCAAACAAAATCAGAACAAGACAAAATACCAAATTTAGCTAAGTAACAGCTAGCTTGAAGTGCAACACGGAGAATATGGAGAAAAAAAAACTAAAGACTTGAAAGAGTATGTGTTTCTATTATTTCTCTTCAACTATTATATCCAAGTAGATGAAATACTCTAAAAAAATAGATGAAATATTCAACAATTATCCAAGGTTAAAAGAATATAACACTGACAAAAAGAGCCAGCAGCTGTGTTTTGGGATTTTTACTGCCCAAGCGCTTCTTAAGTATCTTCAATGCATCCTTTGCTTGCCTGCAAATATAATTAGCCCAGCAGAGAAGATCAGGAAAATTTTGATGATTGAATAACCATGATAAAAATCCCATAAAACATACTTGAGATCCAAAACTACAAAGCAAGAAAGAACAAATTAAAAAAAGGATTCAGTTAACTTCTAGTCCCCACGTTGTCATAAAATTTTGGTTTTGGTCTCCCTATTTGTGAATGCAACAATATTATGCCCATATCATCAAAACTGATAGAATTAAATTTCCCATCTACTGCTGACATTACACTATTTGCATTCAAGTTACATTGTTTTAAGTTGAATATGATGCAACAATCAGTGTCCTTCTCCAATAGGTGGAGTTGGCTTCATTGGTTCAACAGCACCTTAATATCTTATCATTATATCATGTCTAAACAATATATGCAGCAGAGAACTCTAGTCTAAACAATCACAAACAAATAATGAGCAGAACAATACCTAGGGTCCATGTTAATGATATCACACAATTCAATATTGATAGCCCAATCTGGCCCAATGAGCAAGTCACTGGTTGCTCTCTCAGCACACGCAGCTGCGTTATTAGCCATCACTCTAAGCCTCCGATGAGTCAAACCCTTTACGATCAAAACCTTCTACAAATCCAAACCCCAAAAACAAACACAAATCAACAATATCAGTTACAAAATCCACTCATAACATCACCAAAATTTAAACATTTAATCGAATCAGTAATCTAGAATTTAAAATACAAACATCCACACAGTCAATTCAATCGGAAGAAAACAAAACAGGCACAAAATGGAACGGTCAAATAATCAGCATAAGAATTGATTCTCTGGTAGGTGATCGAAATCTTGTTATAAGGTTAGAAATGAAGGAATTAAAAAATGAATCGATAAATGTTGAGATAAACCTCTAGAAGTCAAATATAAAACAGTGAATGGTTGAAAAAGTAGAAAAAGGAGAAATAGAAAAAGAGATTGGAAATGGAAGAGACACGGGAATAAGGATCGTGCATGCATAGATCGAATTGGAGTGATAGATGAGAGATTAGATAGCCGAAAACCTCTTTACAACCATAGCTGAAAACGATCGGTGATAGATAGAAGGAACCGAAGAGAAGAGTGAGGTTAGTTTGGTTTACCTGTGAAAGTAGAAGAAGATGAAGAATTGAGAAGCGATTTTTCGATCGAGAGAGAAAGAAAGAGAGTGAGATGAGAAGATGAAGAATAACACTTGATTTTAGATTGGAACCGACTTTATTTTTTTAATTTTTATTTTTTTGCTTCTGGACATATCATGCTTTTTCCTTGCAAGCCCCACCCATTGTTGTTTGGTCAAAAATAGAGAACTCAAATAGTAAATGGCAATAAAATTCAATAAAACTAACGTGGATATTCACTAGAATCAGCACTGAATTTATCGGAGAAAATTTATTTTTTTATTGAATTTAAACTAGTAAGATACTGGTCCACTAAATTTATTTAATATTAAATGAATTTATTCATATAATAAAAATTTTATAAATGCACATGTGATTTTAAAATGAATTATTTAATTATAAATTGAATAATAATTTTATAAACTCAATTGTATTTAATCATATAAAAAATGCAATTGTTAAAAGCCAACAAATTAAATATTGTACCGATAATAACATGTGAAATTGAATATTTTTTTTATTTTTTTTATGTGCTATTTCTTTGTCCATATTATCTATCAATCATTTAAAAATTACACGAAAAGAGAGAAAATATATATAAAAGAATTTTCATAATCTTGCTAAGGCCTAAAAGAGATAGAGAACTTAAATTCAGATTTGAGTTTTCTCTTGTGATAAAATATGGAGCAGGACAAAGCCATCATAAAATTTTGGAGGCTCTGTCTAGGTTTATCATAGTTTAATTGCGAAAAAAAAAATATGGGCCCTACTTTATTATGCTTAAGTCATAAGAAATATTTAGTGAGACCATTTTTAGCCACTGTTTAACTTTGAAAGTTTTTGGACCATGTGCGGTAACCCATTTTGCACGCCCTTAAAGACGGCATTCGAGCAGGATGATTCCTAACATACAGGAGTGTTTAAAACCAAAACAAATCACATCAAATAAACAAAATTGTATTTGTTTCAGAGGTGTTCGATCATGTTTTAATAAAATCATGTGATTCGATTCGGTTTGTGGTTTATATTTTGCAAATTAAACTAAATTGAATTAAACTGTATTATATTATAACCTAAATTTTACTTAAGTCACGTCAAAACCAAACATAAATCTATTATTCCAAATTATTTTTAAAATATTTTAAAATTTATAAATTGATCAAAAAATTAATAATTTTATATAATTAAAAAATAATTTCATTGACACTATTGAGTAAACAATTTCATTTTTTTTAAAAGACCATTAATTCTATCATACATATTAGATAAGAAGAATATATATATATATAATCTCCTTCAGGTGTCTTCCAGGACCTTTGAATCACAAGGATATCAGTTTGTGTTTTCTGAATAAAGAACTTAACAAACCAATGGATAAACGGAATAAGGGTTTGACCCTTGGTATATATATATATATATATATATATATATATATATATATATATATATATAGTGAGATTTTGGATCGAGTTAGGCATTGTCGTTGAAGTCTGTTCACACGCTGTTGTCGAAGACCTACATGCTGTAGTCGAACTGTGTTCTAGTATGTAGTCGAATTAAGCCTTGTGTTAAGGATCCAATTGTTTAAGTTAGCTTGTAATGGGTAATTGTTAAAAAGCCAATTAGTTTAGTATGTTAGGTTATATTATAAATAACATACTAGTCTCTCATTCTGGTGGTGTGACAAATCCTAATTAGGGTAAGAGAGTTATTTGTTATTCTTGTATACTTGTAATATGATTTAAAGAGAAAGGAAGGAATAACAGTTATAACCAATCCTTGTGTGTTTTTCCTTGTTTTTCCTTTAACCCTAACCCTTGTGTGTTTCTTGCTTATAAAGAAATCTATTATACTTTGTTATAAGGCATCCTAATTCACAACAAATTGGTGCGGTGAGCGTGGAGAAAGATGCATTCAACAAAGAATGAGATTGAAAAGTTCATCGGAGTGAACGATTTTGGTCTGTGGCACTTGAAGATGAAAGCCCTACTGGTTCAGCAGGGTTGTTTGGAAGCGTTGAAGGGAGAGGCGGCCATGGACGCTGCGTTAACGAAAAAAGAAAAGACGGTCATGATAGAGAAAACCCACAGCGCAATATTGTTGAGCCTTGGTGATAAGGTTCTTCGACGAGTATCAAAGGAGAATACAACATCGGGGTTATGGTTGGAACTTGAAAGTTTGTACATGACCAAATCCCTGGTGAATCGACTCTACCTGAAGCAAGTTTTGTATTCATTCAAGATGAGTGAAGACAAAGTGTTGGCTGGGCAATCAGATATGTTCAACAAGCTGATTCTTGATCTTGAAAATATTGATGTGAAGATCGATGATGAAGATCAAACACTTTTGTTATTGTGCACTTTGCCCAGAACACATGCTCACTTCAAAGAAACTCTCATGTATGGAAGGGAGTCCCTGAGCTTTGAAGAAGTTCAATCAGCCTTGTATTCTAAGGACCTGAACGAACGAAATGAGCATAAACCTTCGACGGTGGGTGAAGGTTTGATCGTTAAGGGGAAATTCTTGCGAAAGGATGGTAAGTTCGACAAGAAGAAAGGTAAAAGTCAGCAGAAGTCTTATAGTGACGAAGAATATGGTATTTGATGTTATCACTGTAAGAAGGAAGGTCACACAAGAAAGGTGTTCCCTGAATGCCTAAAAGATCATGGAGGTAAGGATAATGGCAATGCAGCCATTGTTCAAGACGACTTCAATTCATCTGATGTCCTTGTGGTTTCAAGCAGCGACTCAAAAAAGGAGTGGATTATGGATTATCAGGTTTTACTTGGCACATGACTCAAAACAGATAATTGCCCGAGGAGCTATGTGATCAAGATGATAGATCAGTGTTGCTGGGAAACAACAAAGCTTGTAAAATTGCAGGAATTGGATCTGTGAGATTCAAGCTCCATGATGAGTCAATAAAGTTATTGACTGAAGTCAAGTATGTACCTGATTTAAAGAGAAATTTGATTTCTCTTGGTGAATTCGACAAGAAGAGATATGTTTTTCAAGGAGAGAAAAGTATCCTAAGAGTCATGAAGGGGTCGAAGGAAGTCTTGAGAGGTGTGAAGAAACGAGGCTTGTATACCCTTAAGGCTGAGGTTGTAAGTGGTTCGATAAATGTTTCATCCACGAAACCTTTGTCGAAGACAGAAATTTGGCACATGAGATTGGGCCATGTCGGTGAAACTTGTCTGGTCGAATTAGGGAAACAAAATCTGCTTGGAGGAGACAAAGTCAAAAAGCTGAAATTTTGTGAACCCTGTGTACTTGGAAAATCTTGCAGAGTGAAGTTCAACAAAGGCAAACAAAGAACTCGTGGATCCCTTAATTACATCCATGCTGATCTTTGGGGGCCTGTAAGGTGTCCATCACATTCAGGAGCAAGGTATTTTCTATCCATAGTCGATGATTATTCCAGAAAGTTATGGGTATTCATCCAGAAGACTAAGGATGAAACTTTGGAGAATTTCAAAGGTTGGAAAACTCTGGTCGAAAATCAGACTGGCAGAAAGGTCAAGAGGCTGAGAACCGACAATGGCCTTGAATTTTGTAATGAGGTGTTCGACAGCTTCTGTGCTGCCTCAGGTATTGCAAGGCACAAAACTACTAAAGGTACTCCGCAACAAAATGGTTTGGCAGAAAGGTTTAATCGAACTATTTTGGAAAGAGTTAGATGCATGTTAACTAGTGTTGGGTTAAAGAAGGTGTTTTAGGCTGAGGCTGTTTCGACAACAACATATCTGATAAATAGATGCCCTTCGACTGAGTTAGATATGAAGACACCTGAAGAAGTTTGGTCGGGACATCCACCTAGTCTCGACAGACTGAGATTATTTGGCTGTGTGGCCTATGCTCACATTAGGCAAGACAAGGTCGAACCTAGAGCTTTGAAATGCATGTTCATGGGATACCCTGAATGAGTCAAAGCTTATAGGTCATGGTGCCTAGAGCCAGGTCACAAGAGGTGTATCACCAGTCGAGGTGTAGTTTTCAATGAAGCTGAGACGACTTTCAAGAAAATTGATGATGCTTACGATGAGTTGGAATAGGGAGAGATTCCTGTTGAGGTGGAACATGCTGATGCTGAATTGCGTATCCCAGATGAAGTTGAAGAAGAAGTAGAAGTTGTTGTCGAAGATGAGGAGACTGATAATGACTACCTGCTAGCAAGAGACAGGTCGAGGAGAGTCATCAAGCCACCTCAGAGACTTGGGTGTGCAGATCTTATAGCTTATGCCTTAATCTCTACAAGTGAGGTTCTCGACGAAGAACCTAAAGACTATAAAGAAGTTATGAGGAGTCGAAAGAATACTGAATGGCTGAAGGCCATGGATGATGAGATGAAATCTTTTCATGATAACAACACCTAGGAACTGATCAAGAAACCTGCTAGAGCCAGGTTAGTCAGTTGTAAATGGATTTTCAAAGTTAAGGAAATAATCGAAATAGTGACATCGAAAAGATACAAGGTAAGATTGGTCGCTAGGGGGTTTACTCAGAAAGAAAGTGCCAACTTCAATGATGTGTTCTCTCCTATTGTGAAGCACAGATCCATTCGAATGTTGCTTGCCATGGTGGCACAATTTGACCTTGAATTGGAACAGATGGATGTGAAGACTGCGTTTTTGTATGGTGATCTAGATAAAACAATCCTTATGAGGCAACCTGAATGGTATGTCGAAAAAGGGAAGGAAGATTATGTGTGCAAGCTGAAGAGATCTTTATATGGACTGAAACAATCTCCTCGACAGTGGAATAGGAGATTCGACAAGTTCATGGCACGCATAAGTTTCATTAGAAGTAAGTTCGACCACTGTGTTAACTTCAGATTTTGACCTGGTAATTCATTTTTTATTTTGTTGCTTTATGTGGATGATATTCTAATAGCAAACAACAATGTCGAAGATGTAATGAGGGTGAAAGTTGAACTCAATAAGGAGATTGACATAAAGGATCTGGGTACTGCGTCCAGGATTCTTGGGATTCACTTCCGAAGAGATAGAAAGCAGTCAAAATTATGCTTATCTCAAGAGGCATAGCTACGGAAGATTCTCGAAAGGTATGGTATGGCGAATTCAAAGCCTATTGTGACTCCGACAAACCCTCAATTCAAGCTGAGTATATATCAGTGTCCCAGTACTGATGTCGAAAGAGCTTATATGGATATCATTCCATATGCTAATATAGTGGGCTCTAGACCTGACATAGCATATGCAGTAAGTCTTGTAAGCAGGTACATGGCGAATCCTAGAAAGGCTCACTGGCAAGCATTGAAGTGGATTCAAAGGTACATAAATGGGTCTCTGAATAGAGTCCTAATTTATGGTGAAGCCTTAGGTGAAGATAGTAAAGCAGCAATCGAAGGATATGTCGACTCTGATTATGCAGGTTGTATGGATTCCAGAAAATCTATTTCTGGATATGTGTTCACTATGTTTGGGACAACAATTAATTGGAAAGCAACACTTCAGAAGGTTGTTGCCTTATCAACCACTGAAGCAGAATATATCGCCCTAACTAAAGTTGTGAAGGAAGCATTGTGGCTTGAAGGTTTTGCAAAGGAGCTGAAACTTCAAGGTCGGGTTGTCACTGTTAAATGTGATAGTCAAAGTGCAATACACCTGTCAAAGAATTCAGCCTATCATGAGTGAACCAAGCACATTGATGTGAGGCTGCATTTCGTCAGAGGGGTAATCGAGCATGGAGAAGTCCAAGTGCTAAAGGTTTCGACAAATCATAATGATGCTGATATGATCACAAAAACGTTGCCCAATTGCAAATTTTTCCACTGTATGCAGTTGATAAAGCTGCATGAAGAAAACTAGTTTGTTTCTTGATGGTAGAGTTAAATCCAAGGTGGAGATTTGTGAGATTTTGGATTGAACTCTAGTTAGACATGCCGTCGAAGTATGTTCACATGCTGTTGTCGAAGACCTACATGCTATAGTCGAACTGTGTTCTAGTATGTAGTTATCGAATTGGGCCTTGTGTTAAGGATCCAATTGTTTAAGTTAGCTTGTACCCTAAGTTAGCTTGTAATGGGTAATTGTTAAAAAACCTATTAGTTTAGTATGTTAGGTTTTATTATAAATAACATACTAGTCTCTCATTCTGGTAGTGTGACAAATCCTAATTAGGGTGAGAGGGTTATTTGTTATTCTTGTATACTTGTAATCTGATTTAAAGAGAAAGGAAAGAATAACAGTTATAACCAATCCTTGTTGTTTTTCCTTGTTTTTCCTTTAAACCTAACTCTTGTGTGTTTCTTGCCTATAAAAAACCTATTATACTTTGTTCTAAGGCATCCTAATTCACAATATATATATGATCTTACCTGATCAGAATTGGATCAGTAGCCAGCAACACGTCGTGAGCTCCGTTATTCTCCGGTGGTGGTGAGAAGGTGGGGGTGTACCTGCAAGGTACTCCGATGCCAAAGTCAGAGACGGAGTATACGGCGCAAGTATAGAAAGAGAGTGTAAAGAAAGGAATATGTGACCCTCTAATGAAATAGGGTATTTATAGTGTGCCCCCGACGCAAGGCCAACTGTTACTTTGCATTGGGTTGGATCGCAAAGCCTAATACGAGTAAGTGACAGGGCTTACATGGCGTAGGGAAGACCAGCACATGGTATTCACCCTGGATCAACTGCCCCATGATTTTCGGAAGGTGGGTTGACCAGTACTTCCGGAAGTGGGTAGTTGCCTGATGACGTGTCCCCGCGTGGAGGGCACGTGGAGTCCGTGGGGGAGATGTGTATGGGCTCCCTGGTCGCGCAGATGGGTTGGACGTTATTTGGGCCCTCCACGACAAATGCTTGGGTTGGGTTATGCCCGACAGTGGGCCAGTCTTAGGCCCAGTCCAGAACAGGAGCCCCCAAGTCTTTGCTCCGAAGTAGAGGAGTAATGACTTAAGGGTCAGTCAATCGTCAGGGACTTGTCCAGTAGGGCGTCGGTGTGCCCGATACACCGAGCTGGTGGATGATGCGTGTGGCCAAGAATAGGCAACGACGTGCTAGTACCTTGGTCGACGACAGCGTGGGGAAAACGAAAGGACCGAATATGCCCCCCTGTGGGCACGAGGGGAAGCTGGGGGAACGCACGTGGTGTCTTCTAGCGCCAAGTGTTGTGCGTCATTAATGCCTAGGGCGGCTACGCGTAGGGGCACTTGAGTGCCTTGGGCTGCCTCGCTTCCCGTGCTAGGATTATAAATAGGAGGGAAGCCTCTTTTATTTTCACAAATTCCTTCAAACTGATTTGAGTCCTCCAAGTCCTTCAAGTTCTTTGATCCGTGTTCGCCGTCACCGTCGTCGTCGCCGCTGTTGCCAGCTGCTCCTCGTCATCCGGACCTACATTCTTCAAGTAGGTTATCGCATTCTATCTCCAATAATATGAACTTATTGTTAATTTTCCGGGGAGAGCGTAGGTTTTAGGAGGGACGTATGAATGTTTCAGTGACTTTCATGAAGTTCCAGGTATAACTATGAATTTTCTGGTCGTGTTCATGAAGTTTCCAGCGAAGTTGTCGGGAAGTTCATGAGAATTCTGGGAGATTCATGGATCTCTTGATGAAGGCCTCGAGGACCTGTGATGAAGGTCTCGGGGAAGCGATGAAGGTCACGGGGAGCTAGGATGAAGATCTCGGGGAGCCTGGCTCCCTGTAAGCGTAGGAGAATCGCGAAAGGGTCTCTGCGAAGGGGTCTCTGTCGAAGAGTCCCCCCGCGTTCATCGGGGTCTTCTCGTGGGAGGAGCCTCCCTGTTGAAGAGGCTCACTACGTCATGTCGAGGGGGGTTTCCCCCGTGGATGAGTCTGTCCGTTGAGGAGAGGCTCGCAACTTTGTGTCGGGGAGAATTTGTCTGGGGCTTCCCGTCCCTCTCTTCGCCCTTTCACTTAATTTACGATGGAAGGGTAGATTTGAATTCGGAAGTCGAATTCACAGTTTTCCTCTGCTTTTCAGGTAAAATGGTCGTGAGGCTCGAGGGTGTTATCCATATTGATGACGAGCCCGAACTCGACGCGCCCATCCAGTAGCCCGGAGCAGAACGAGTCCGCACGCCCGAGGACTGGGTCGGGGACGAGCCTCTTAGATTCGGGTTGCGCTTTGTCATCAACGACACCGATGTTTTCGCGACGGTCAAGGACATCTCCGCGGGCACTGCTCCGAATTGGATGGTCTACAAACCCAAGGAACAATATCGTATATGCTCGAGATTCTACGGAATGAGGTTCCCAATGTATGAGTTTGTGTTTCGGTAAGCGGGCATCCGTCTCCCCTTCAGCGATTTTCAGAGGGGGGGTGTTCCACTGGCTGCGTCTTGCGCTCTTCCAGCTTCACCCCACCGTGATAGCGTTCGTACGGGTGTTCGAGCTTGTGTGCGAACACCTTCGCATCAGGGCCACTCTTCCTCTTTTGTTTCGTACTTTCCATCTACAACAGTCATCCATCAATGGTCGGCATAGATGGGTTTCCTTGAAGCAGTCGAGGAAACTATTCAAGGCGTACTTAGATTCTGTCTGCTTCTTCAAGGAGAGGTTTTACGTTGTCAAGCCCGTCTCGCACACGGTCGTTGACTTCTTGTACAACCTTGTGGTCGATGAGGCAGGCGAGGAGAAATTTGTGTCGAAGTGTCCCCTAGAGTGGGAGGAAGCGCACTTCAAGAGTAGCACAGAAAGCTACATCGTGAAGCATAGAGGCCTAGGCCCTGACGACTAGGAATCATACAAAAAGATGGTCGACTTTGTCACCGGCTTCACCTCCGCCAAACTCGTTAACAAGGATGGGAGTTTCATCCTCGACGATTGCGGGGAAGTTTGTAGTGAGCCTTGTTTTATTAATACTAAGGCCCTCCTCGAGTGCGAGTCCCACGACGAAGCTTTGAGGTTTTTATATAGTGGTCGTTTGCTTTGCTCGGGCGTCTGTCCCTTTTTTCTTTTCCTTTGTACTGACCCATTCTCTGTTCACTGTTGCAGGCCAAATGTCGAATATGCACGAGCGTATCATGAAGCTGGAGGCCACCAAGGGCGCGAAGAAGACCAAAGGTAGAATCACTGAAGTCCAACAGATGGTGAAGCCCGACGACGGGGGAAGCGACTCTACCTCCCATCAATGTAGTTAGTCTCCTCCTCTGCAGGGGACCCCTTCCAAGAGGCCGTGCACCGAGGAGCCCATTCTCGTCGACCTCGAAGAGAATACACCCGTAGAGAAGTTTATGTTGCCACCTCCAGCGGGATTTCTTTTCTTGGGTTAATTTCCCTACTATGGACGAGGCTGAAGCCAAGGCGATCCTCGGGGTCGAGAGGGGGGCTAGAAGGAAGACGCTAAAAGAGGATATGGCCGTCATGATGAGAATCTTCGAGACGGCCCTGGTCCTAGATGACGGAGCCAGCCCAGACTCCAAACTGCAGAAGCTGCGAGATGTGAACGTTGTCCTCGAGGTAGAGAAGAACAAAGCGGAGAGTGATCTGCAAGAAGCTCAGACGAGGCACGAAGCTCATGTGCACCTTCTCCATGACATGAATGAGATGTATGAGGAGTTAAAGAAAACTAAGGAGGAGCGGGATAACCTTCAGACCAAAGTCACCGAGCTGGAACCTGCTACCAAGCCTGCCGAGGATGAGACGGAAGAGGAGAAAGGTCTCGCGGCTCGTGGTGCTCTAATCACTCGGGTCTGGGAGCTCGAACAAGACTGCTTGGAGGCTCTTAAGGTGGGCTTCAACAGCGCTTTGGTGCAAGTCCAGGTCAAGAACCCAAGGGTCTAGCTCATCCTTGAGAGGGTCAGTCCCTTCCACCAAGTGGTTGACGGCAGGGTGGTCATACCCGAGGAGACTGACGATGGAACTGGTTGAGGTGACAGGGAGCCCCGACTTGAGGAGGAGGCAATTGTTTGAATTTCTGTTTAGTTGTTTGTTCGGCCTGCGTGCCATATTTTGGTTTATTGTTCTGTACAGCCTGCGCGCCATGATTTTGTAAAAAAATTTGTAATGTTTGAACAATGGGCTTTGCCTGCTCTAATGCATTGTTTCTTTGCCTTTTGATATGTTCATATTGTGTGTGCTGCTTGTATGTCGAATATGTACTTGATATTTGCATGTTTTCGTTAAGTATTTGGGGTTTTTGCTCGACGATTTTGGTCCTCTACAGTGTAGGGAACTGGTCGAGTGGTCAGAGTCGGATTCCGACCTTCGACGAAGCTAAGAGCTCGATTGAGGTCTTCACCCCGAGGCGTGAACTTCCCATCGTGAGCTGGGCGTTCTGCCTAGTCGGCACGGAAACGGTGGAGCTTGGTTGAGGTGTCCCTGTCGGATCAAGAGTTTGCTCGCACACACAAGAGCGGGCTCTTGTCTTCTCATCTCGAGTTTAGGACTCGCGCTTGTACCTTAGTGCGCTTCTGTGGTCGCGACGCGAATAGGTCGCGGGCAGTGTTTAACTGTAGTACTGTTTAAGCTTTCCAGTGTTCCATGGTCAAGCAAGTTCCTCCTCGTGTAAGTTTTCGAGGTAGTAATCTCTCGTCCCCGTTTTCGCGCAGACACGATAAGGGCTCTCCCAGTTCGCGGCGAGCTTGCCTTCGCACAAATATTTCTGGTTCCTTCGCAGGACTTGGGTGCCAACCTGAAATTTGCATTTGATGACTTTGCTGTCATGACGCAAAGTTATCTTTTGCTTGAGCGAGGCTTTGCGGAGGGATGCCCCCGACTAAATCTTTTCGACTAAGTCGAGCTCCTCCATTAGGGCCTCGTCATTGGCCTCGTCGTCAAGGGGGGACTCAGTCCTCCTCGAGGGTTCCCTTATTTCTACCGAAATTACTGCCTCATTCTCGTAGGTCAGTCGGAACAGGGTTTCCCCTGTGGTCGAGTGTAAGGTTGTTCTGTAGGCCCAGAGCACGTTGTGCAACTCTTTGACCCAACTTTTCTTGGCGTCGCCTAGTCTTTGTTTCAGGTCTCGCAGGATCACCTTGTTCGCGACTTCGGCTTGCCCATTCGTTTACGGGTGCTTGACCGTTGTGAAGTGTTGCTTCGTACCCAGTTTGGCAACGAAGTCCTGGAAGTTCTTGTCGGTGAACTGTGTCCTGTTGTCAGTGACGATTGCTTGGGGTACGCCGAATTGGGCAAGTATATTCCTATTATAGAAACGGAGTATGTTGTGGGCCGTGATTTTGGCCAAGGCTTCGGCCTCTATCCACTTAGTGAAGTAGTCGGTGCCGACAATCAAATACTTGTTTTGGTACGACCCTATGGTAAAGGGCCCGAGGATGCCCATCCCCCACTAGGTAAACGGCCACGGGGAGAAGAGTGTTTTGAGATCACTGAGCAGGGCTAGGTGCATGTCCCTGTGTCACTGGCATTTGTCACACTTCTTGACATGCTCCTTGGCATCTTGTTGCATGATGGGCCAGTAGTACCCCGCCTGCAATGCTTTACGGGCTAGGGACCGTCCGCCGAGGTGTTGCGTGTTGATCCCTTCGTGGATCTCTTGGAGTATGTCGGGGACCTTATATTCCTCGACGCATCTGAGGAGGGGGATAGAGAAACCCCACTGGTATAGCTTGTCCTCGACGATAATATATGACCAGGCACGTCACCTGACTACGCTGGCATCTTTCGGGTCGTCGGGTAGTTTCCCTGTGCGGAGGTATTCGTATACCGGGGTCATCCAGCAGTGGTTGTCACCAATGGCGTTCACATTTGCGGTCGAGGTGGGTTATCGATACTTGGCCGCGGGAGCACCTCTTGGATGACGGATTTGTTCCCACCTTTTTTATTCGTGCTTGCCAGCTTAGATAGGATGTCTGCCCGAGTATTGTGTTCGCGCGGGACGTGACTCACTTCCGCCGAGACGAATTTTTTCATCCTCTCTTTTACCAGGGCCAAGTATTCGATGAGGCTGTCGTTCTTGGCTTGGTACTCTCCCCGCACCTGGGAGGCCACAAGCTGGGAGTCGGTGAATATTTTTACTTCTTTGGCGCCGAGGTCCTCGGTCAGGTGTAGTCCGACGAGGAAGGCCTCGTACTTGGCCTGGTTGTTTGATGTCAGAAAAGACAATGTGAGGAAGACCTTAATCAAGATGTCTTCCTCGTTTTCTAGGATGATGCCTCATCTGCTTCCCGTCGAACTGGACGCCCCGTCGACGTAGATCGTCCATTTTTGGGATCCGTCGGCCCAAGGTTCCGGGATGGTCATCTCCGCGACGAAGTTAGCTAGTACTTGAGCCTTCAGGGCCTTCTTTCCCTCGTATTGGACGTTTAACTCAGAGAGTTTGAACGGCCATTTGAGCATACTGCCCGCCATGTCGGGTCGGCCGAGGAGCTGTCTCACGGGTTGGTCGGTCCTTACCACGATCGTGTGGGCCAAGATGAAGTGTCGCAGTCTTCTGGCCGCAATGACGAGGGCTAGAGCGACCTTTTCAATCTACTGGTATCTAACTTTGGGGCCTTGGAGGGATTTACTGGTGAAGTAAATCGGCTTTTGTCCGTCGGGGGTTTCCCCGATCAGAGCCGCGCTGACCACCTCGCTCGTGACGGCGAGGTATAGGTACAATGTCTCCCCATATTCTGGTCGTGAGAGGACCGGGGGTTGCGAGAGGACTTCTTTGAGGTGGAGGAGTGCTTGTTCACACTCCTCAGTTCACTCGAACGTGGCCTCCTTGCGTAGGAGTTTGAAAAATGGAAGTGTATGTTGCGCCGATTTGGCCACGAAGCGGGACAACTAGGTGAGCATCTCGTTTAGCGATTGTATTGATTTCTTCAAGTTCGGCATTAGGAACTCAGAGAACGCCCTGCATTTTTCGGGGTTTGCCTTGATTCCTCGTTCTGTGAGGTAGTAACCGAGGAACTTGCCTGCTCGGACACCGAAGGTGCATTTCTCTGGGTTAAACCTCATCTTGCAACTCTTCGTCGTGTTGAAGACCCTTTTGAGATGGGCAGTATGGTCGATTTCTTCTCGTGATTTTACGATCATGTCGTCCATGGAGACCTCAAGCATGTCCCCGATCTCGCTGCGGAAAACTTTGTTCATCATCCGCTGGTAGGTCGTGCCGGCATTCTTCAGACCGAAGGGCATTATGTTGTAGTAATAGTTGCCCGACTCAGTCATGAAGGTCGTGTACTGCTTGTCGGCCTTCGCCATGGGGATTTGATTATATCCCGAGTATGCGTCCATGAACGACAACAATTTAAAACCTGCAGAATTGTCGACCAGTTTGTCAATGTTAGGCAATGGGTATGCATCTTTCGGGCATGCCCGATTAAGATCAGTGTAATCAACGCACATTCTCCACATTCCATTATTCTTTTTAACAAGTACAACATTAGAAAATCAGGTTGTGCATTGGGCTTCCGAAATAAAGTTCACCTCTAAGAGGTCTTTTACAACCTTTTCAACAGCCTCCGCTTTCTCGAGAGACTGCCTATGCCTACGTTGTACTACAACAATAGTGGCTGGATCTATTATGAGTTGATGGTAGACCACATCTGGGTTGAGGTCGGGCATCTCTGCAGCGCTCCACACGAACAGGTCGACATTCTCCCAGAGGCAAGCCTTCAGCTGCTTCCTCGCCAGGTCGGGGAGGCCCGTGCCAATCTTCACGCTCTTGTCTGGGTCGTCTCTGAGGGTGATGAGCTCAAAGTCTCCATCCGAAATAGGGCGCATGGGGTGAAGAGGTTGTCTGTTACCTTCGGCTGGAGGGGTGTGATCTGCTACCTCATCCTGCTCCTACTTGTTGGGGAAACAATTGTCGAGGTCGGGGCTGGCTTATGCTTTTCATCCAGGGTTGGCTTCTCTGCGGTCTTGGACTTGATGTTGATCGAGTTCAAACCCTTGGTTGCAGCCTCGAAACATCTCCCGGCGGCCTCAATATCCCCGTGGAGAGTGCCGACACGGCCCCTGGTCGTGTAGTACTTCATCTTTAGATGGACTGTAGATGGTACCGCCGTGAGTTCGGCTAGAGTCGGCCTCCCCAGGATGCACTGGTACAGAGAATGACACTCTACCGCTAGGAAGCGGACCTTAACTTGGTGAGTAGTGTCGTCGTTCCCAAAAGTGACCATCAGCTCGACATAGCCCCACGGTCTGGTGGTGGTGTCGTTGAAACCCTGCAGGTCTGAGCCCACATAAGGGGTCAGATGCATCTCATTGAGCTGGAGGGTAGTGAATAGGTGGGCATACATTATGTCCACCGAGCTCCCTTGGTCGACCAAGATGCGGCGGACATCAAAGTTCGCCATCTGTGCCCTGATCAGGAGGGGATATTGGAGTTAGGGGCGCCGTCCGGCAGTTCTTTGAGGTAGAAGGTAATGGGGTTCGACCTTCCCTGGACCTTCTCGAAGGTGGCATTTTGTGTCGAGCTTGCCTCTATCAACTCGTCAAACTTCTGCTTGATCGACCCAACCGAGACCTTGCTGAAACCTCCGTCAGATATGACCATGGTGGTGGCGAAGCTTTCCCATCAGCTGCGAGCGGTCACATGCGTGTCGGGCTCGTAGGGGAAGTAGAAGTCCTCTGGTCGGGTGACACACAGGGCGACTTGTAGTCCGTTATCGCCGGGGGATGGGGTCGCTTCCTCGACCTTTTTTGTCTCCCAGGTTTCTTGTCGGGGGCGTCTCTCCTCTTTGTGTACTGCTTGAGGTGCCCCTTTTTTATTAAGATTTCTATTTCATCCTTGAGGTGGATGCAATCCTCCGTGACATGCTCGTGGCTCCTGTGGAACCGACAGTATTTTGACTTGTCGACGTTTGGTTTATGGGGCTTCGGCTTCGGGAAGCGAACACCTCCTTTATGGAATTCTGAGTTGATGCACTCGGCCAGGATGCGCTCGCGGGGAGCGGTGAGTAGCGTTACTCAGTGAAACGGTCTATTGGTTCCCTCGGTTCTCGAGAGTCTCGGGGTCAGTCTTCTCTTCTTCTTTCCCCGGCTCGTCGGGGGGCGGTGGAATCCTCGTGCTTAGAGCTTCTGGTGCCCTCTTGATTCTGTGAGTTGCGGGCACAGTGGGCGGCCTCTATCTCCTCATACTGGATGTATACTTGGGCCTTGTGGAGGAGCGCTTCCAAGGTGTTGGGCCTTTCAATGCCGACAGCCTTGGCGAACTCGGTGCGAGGTTGCAGTCCTCGCTCGATCAAGAATTTCTTCATGTCGTCCAAGGTGGATACCTGGATGGCTTCTCGATTGAATCTCTCTATGTAATCTCGGAGAGACTCGTCTTTTTCCTGGATGATGGATTCCAGGGACACATTCGTCTTTGGGTGGCGCCGGAAGCGGTGAAATTCCTGGAGAATTGCCTCTTCAGTTTTTTCTAGGCGGTGATGGATTCAGGAGCGAGGCTTTTGTACCACGCCATAACACCCTTCCTCAGGGTAGTGGGAAAAAGCCTACACTTGATGGCTCCCCAGACGTTCCAATAGTTGAACATCGCATCAAAGCTTTCGATGTGGTCGTCCAGGCCGGTCGTACCATCATATGCGCCAAGGGCGGGGGTTTTTCCATCCCGACAGGCAAGGGAGTCTCCATGATGTCCCTGGACAGCGGGGTGCGTTGGTCGTCCTCGTCGCTCCTAACAGGTGATTACAACGGGGAGTGTCGCCTCGGCCCTGTCTGCTCCGTCGGGGAGGACTCCTTTGTCGGCTCTTTGGCTTCTCGCCGTACTCGTAAGCCTTATTCCTCTTCTGAGCGGGGGAACGACGTTCCTTCTGAGGAGGGGACCGATCGCGCTTCTGGGTGACCATGGACTGGGATCGTTCCAGACGTGGACGGCGCCCAGGTTTCTGGGAAAGGGGCTCCGAGAGTTATCGTGGCGTGTCCTCCGCGGGGGAGAATGTGATTGTCGCTCCCTCTCGAAGACTCTTATCCGCTCATTCTGTTGGAAGATCATCAGATTTGTCTGATTGATCGCCGCGAACAGAGCCACCGTGGTCGAATCAGTATTAGGTTACATAGGGATCAACTGGTAGACAGTCGGGCTATCAAAGTGTCGGGCGATGTTGAAGGTCACGTCATCAGAGGACGGAGAGGCGATGTGCCCGCCCCTGGGGTCACCTTCTTCGATGTGAACGGTCACGTTGGGGTCGTGATCGTCCCCGTTGGTGAATGGGGTGAAGGCAGAGTCTGAAGCATTGATGTCATTTCGTAGACTGGCCATGATCGTCGGAGATTGAAAGTTGCTTTGGTTCTTGAGTTTCTACGGGAGAAAGAACGGGGAAGCAAAAGGTTCCCACAGACGGCACCACTGATTTTACCTGATCAGAATTGGATCAGCAGCCAACAACACATCACGAGCTCCGTTATTCTCCGGTGGTGGTGAGAAGGTCGAGGGTGTACCTGCAAGGTACTCCAATGCCAAAGTTAGAGACAGAGTTTACGGCACAAGTACAGAAAGAGAGTGTAAAGAATGGAATACATGACCTTCTAGTGAAAAAGGGTATTTATAGTGTGCCCCCAGCGCAGGGCCAATGGTTACTTTGCATTGGGTTAGATCGCAAAGGCCAATACGAGTAACTGCCAGGGCTTACGTGGCGTAGGGAAGACCGGCACATGGTCTTCCCCCTGGATCAACTGCCCCGTGATTTTCGGAAGGTGGGTTGACTAGTTCTTCTGGAAGTGGGTAGTTGCCTGATGACATGTCTCCGCGTGGAGGGCACGTGGAGTCCGTGGGGGAGACGCGTGAGGGCTCCCTGGTCGCACAGATGGGCTGGAAGTTATTTGGGCCCTCCCCGACGAAGACTTGGGTTGGGCCGTGCCCGACGATGGGCCAGCCTTAAGCGAAGTCCAGATCAATATATATATATATATATATATATATATATATATATACATATATATGATCGTGAAGGCTGGATCAGATCCTGTTGAAGTGGGCCACCAAGAACGTCTGAGATGCTGGGCGTATGGAGAGGAAGAGGGTGTGTACCTGCAAGGTACTCCGACGCTCAAGTAAGAAAGGGTCAGAGAAAAGGTACAAGTAAAAAGTATTAGTTCGTAGGGTGAATATTGGATACCTGGCCCTCTCAAGAGAGAGGGTTTATATAGAGCCCCCGGCGCGTGGCCAACGGTCCTATTTTTGGGGCGAAATAACCGTTTTCCCGAAGAATAGGTAACTGCCCAAACTAGTCGTTATGTCGGGCAGGGTGCCCGAAATTAGCCGTTGTGTCGGGCATAAGCGTAATTTCGGGCACATGCCCTTATCTGTTTGAGGAGTGGAGAAGCCGTGCGTAACGGGCAACATTTCCGGGGAAGAGCGATGCAGTCCGTGCCCGGTTGGAGGGGCAGAAAGGTAACTTTTGCCCGTTTGTGGATTGGACTTAGGCAATTGGGCCGTTCTGGGGCAGACGTGGATTGGGTCATGCCTGGCTATTGGTCCAGTCCAAAACAATATATATATATATATATATATATATATATATATATGTGTGTGTCTGTGTGTGTGTGTGTGTGTGTGCGCGCGTGAGTGTGTGTGCGTGTGTGTGTGTGAATGACAAAACTGTTGGAGAAGTTTATCACTAGGAAGCATTGAACATTGGGTCAATAGCAACACAAATACCCTTACAAGAAAATATATTTAATTTGATAAAAAAAAATTAATATTCATATTTTTAAAATTATACTAACTATTTTATTTTTAATACTTCCATTTTATTAGGTTTGAAATTTTTATATTATATAAAGTTACAAAATTACCCTTATAACAAAATCGTACATATTTTTTTAAAAGTATTTATTGATATTTTTTAATTGAATATCAAATTAATCTTTATTTATATTTTATCATATTTAAATTTTTATTTTACATAATATTTTATAGGGATAAATGTGTAAATTATTTTCTTATCATATCCTACCGGATTCTAACTGATCCGGAGTATTCGAACAGGTCCACGTAGGCTGGTCGTCAGATGGCAAGGTGCTCGGATGGATGCTGGTCGTCAGGCGTGCAAGGTGTTTGGCTTGTGAATGGGGAGCAGAGGGGGTGTACCTGCAAGGCACTCCAACGCTCAAGTAAGAAAGGGTTAGAGAAAAGGAGCAAGTACCAAGTGTATTCTTAGGGTGAAAAATGTGATACTTGACCCTCTCAAGCGAGAGGGTTTATATAGAGCCCCCAGCGCATGGCCAACGGTCCTATTTTTGGGGCGAAATAACCGTTTTCCCAAAGAATAGGTAACTGCCTAAACTAACCATTATGTCGGGCAGGGTGCCAGAAACTAGCCGTTGTGCCGGGCACCTGTCCCTGTTTGTTCGGGCAACGAGGAAGTCGTGCGTAATGGGCATAAAAGCTGGGGAGGAAGTTGCGTTCCTTGCCCGGTTGGAGGGGCAGAAATGTCATTATTGCCCCTCTATGGATTGGGCTTAGGCAATTTGGGCCGCTCTGGAGCAGAGGCGGATTAGGCCAATACTAGCCATTGGTCCAGTCTAGAACAGGAGCCCCCCCCAAGTCGTTGCTCCCGAGCATGGGAGTGATGACTTAAGGACTGCTAAACCCTCGGGGGAGCTGACACGGAGTCGTCGTTTGGAGACGAGGATGATTGTCTTGAGGTGCTCGTGGCCCTCTGTGTCCGTGATGTTTGTGGTCGTGACCCTATTGCCCGATATTCGGGAAGACAAAGTGTCAGACAGAATGGGAAACGTTGGGCTGCCACGTGTGCATCGAGCCCTGCGTAGCAGTTAATAGGTAATTATGGCTAGTGGGCAGTCATTATTGCCTACGGGCGCGTGTGCGCACGTGCCCCTCAGTATAAAATGGGGAAGGTTGTCCCATTTTGCACTTTTTCCCTTCTGATTTCTCTTTGTCGTCATCAGCGTTCTTGTTCGTCGCCGTCTTCAGAGCAACCGACCACCATGCCAAGTTTCGAGCAGCCTTTCTCTTCTACTTAAATCAAGTATGTTTTTTTTTTATTTCCAGTTTGTTTCACTTTCTCTTATTGTTGAATGGTAGATTGCATGCGGCTAGGGTTAGTTTTAGACGACAAAATAGGTAGGTTTCCGGCGAGTGTTGGTGGTGGGTGGCGTTTTTGCCCTTCTGCTGCATCAAGCATCTCGCCGGAGTAGGTAGCGCGTTCGGTGAACGTGGTGGTCCATGTCGTGGTTGCGAGTCGTGACCACCGCGTCTTACCATCTTCTGATGGATTGGTGAATTTTCCGGTAGAACGTTTCCAGATTCCAGTGGAGCTTTGCAGTTTTCGGCGGAGCTTCAAACGGAATCTGGGCACGAGCGCGGGGAGGTTCCTTGTAGGAAGATGGTATGTCTCGGGCATCTCCTCGCGGGGAGGTTTTTCTTTCTTCGTTTGATGTTAGGGCTTAGGCCGGGGACGTTGTCCTTAGCCTTCTGCGCGCCCTTTCACTTGACTTAGCAGTGGAAGGGTGGATTTGATTTCCTGTCGAATTCACTGGCTTTCTCTGCTTTTTCAGGTGATCGTAGTGGCGATGGAGCCAGAGAGGGAAGTTATCCCAGTTACATCCGAGGAGGAAACTGTCTCCGAGGAGAGTAGCAGCGCAACGGCCTCGAGTTCTGCGTCTTCGAGCTCGACGGCATCGAACTCCTCGAGCGAAGTCGAGGAGGAAACAAGCGAAGTTGAGGGGGAAGGAGAGGTGGACTTCATGGAGGAAGACGTTGAAGGATTCTGTCCGGACGAGTGGGAAGTGGCCAAGCCCTCCAAGCATAGTTCCACGTTCGCGAGGTCTCCGGCGAACGTCTTTACCGAGGTGGGACCAGCGGGTGAATGGAGAGTGTTTTTTCCTAATTCGGACGAGCGGGTCTGCTCGAGCTTCGGGGACTGCTTCTCAATGTATGAATATGCTTTCAAGGAATTGGGGCTGAGGTTGCCCTTCACTGACTTCCAGCGGTCGGTGTTTGTGCATCTGAAGTTGGCGTCTTCCCAACTCCACCCCAATTCGCTGGCCTTTATACGGGCTTTTGAGTTGGTGTGCGAGCACCTTGCTCTGGGGACCACCATTCCTCTATTCTTTGTTGTTTTCCACCTACAGCGGCAGCTGGCGGGGAAAAGGTACGGATGGGTCTCTTTGAAGCAGCCCAAAAAGTTGTTCAAGCCGTTCTCGGAGTCCATCCGAACGTTCAAGGGATGGTACTTCATCGTCAAGCCATTGTCTGAGGCTGCCCAGGACAACATGTACGTCTGGGAGGTAGAGGTGGATGAGAACGGAGAGGAGTTGCTCAACGAGGAGGGGAAGTATATCGGGGAGAGGTTGTACAAGTTCCCGATCCGCTGGACACCCGACCACTTCTCAAAGAAGCCCAGTGCCTATGTCTTCGAGCCGAGCGCTCTACGCGGGCAGGATGCCGTGTCTTATGAGACGCTGGTGAAGTGGGTCAACTCCTTCCAGCTCGCGAGTTGTTGGACGAGCAAGGGTAACCCCATCTTCGAGGAGGATGGTAGCCAGAGGGTTGAGCGCAGGTTTATCAACGTGAAGGCACTGCTGGAGTGCAAGACTCCCGCGGATGCTGAGAAGCTGCTCGGTAGTCATAGTTACTTAGATTTTGTTTGTGTTATTTTCTTTCCCCGTAACTAACGTGCTTGTTTTCATTCGTGCAGGTGAGATGCCTCAAGCTCGTGATCGTGTGGTGAGGAACGCCATGACGAGGGGTAAGGTTGGAGCGGCTCCTCCCAAGACTCGTCCTGCTGGTGGTGCTCGTGCTCTTCCTCTTGCTCAAACTGCGACGGGGACCTCTGCTTCTCCCACTCCAGCTCCCCGGGACTCCCCACTGGCTCTGGCTGGGCGAGCGAAGCGGCAAAGGTCGTCAGATGCCGTGGACCTGACTCGGGCGCCTGATAAAGGGAAGTTTGAGCTCCCCCCGTGCGTCCTTGACCGGAGGTTCTTTGAGGGCAACACTTTGATCGTTCCGCGGGCAGAATCACTCAACCTGGGAAGCATGGACCGAGCGAGCAAAAGGGCGCTGGTGGCCCAGGATGCTTCTGCCATGGTGAGGATGCTGGAAATGGCGACCGTTTATGCGGAAGTGGACTCTGTGCTTGAGGCTGAACTCACTACTGCCCGGGCCTCCGAGGCGTCCCTAAAGGAAGAAGTCAAGGGTGCTCGTGAGGCTAGAAAGAAGGCCGAAGAGGAGGTGACCAAGCTGAAGGAGAAGGTCGCCAAGCTGAAGGCGAGAAGAAGGTTGCCGAGGAGTTGAACAAGGAGCTGATGGCGGCCAGTGCTCCGGGTGCTGATGAACCGGACGAGATAAAAGTGTTGAAAACTAGGGCTGAGCTGGTCGCCAGTATTCTGCAGGCCGAGGATGACGACATCGCTGTGGCAGTGGAGTACTTTGAAAGTGTCGTGGCCCAGTTGCGGGTGGTGAACCCTGGGCTCGACATTTCGACCAATGGTATCCACTACCTTGCGCGAGTGGAGGATGATCGCATCGTCTTGCCCGCAGGCCTTGTTCTTGACACCCCTGAGGTTCAGCCCGAGGAGCAGCCCGAGGAGGAGCAGAGACCTGAGCCGGAAACAGCCGAGCAAGCGGACGAATGAGGAGCTTTGGTTATTCTGATGTTGTATTTTGTCCGGCCTGCGTGCCGTTGATTTATCTGTAATTTTTTTTTGATTCTGGGGGGGGGGGCATGGCCCCCTTTTTTATGTAATATGCACAATCTTTAGCCCTTGTGGCCTTTTTATTTGATGCTCGGTTAATGTTATTTATACAATTTTTGTTGTACTTTACATTATTGCTGTGCATGTATGACTGCCCGTCGGAGGGTGTGTCTGTTAGTGGAGTTTCCTTTTTGAAAGATAGCTCGCTGTGTTTGAATTCGTCAGTGCGGGGAACTGGTCGAATAGCCGGGGAAGGTCCTGGCGAGGTTGCGGATCTCAGGTTGCGATCGAGGCCTAAGGTCGCGGCGTGAACGTCCCATCGCGATCTGGGGTTCTGTCAATCATGGTACTTGGGGCGAAGGCGGTGCTCGGTTGAGGACCGCCGACGAACAGGGTTCCGACTCATTTACTTGAGCGGGATTCTGCTTTGTGTGCATGCGTCGTTTGTACCTGGACGAGCATAATGACCGTTGGGTGGTCCTTTGGTGTGAGGAAGCCTATGGCTACTTTAGCTGTAGTATTGCTTAAGCTTCTCAGCGTTCCAAGGTCGAGGGAGTGCATCCCCGTTAAGGTTTTCGAGGAAGTATGCACCATTTCCCATTTTGGCACGGACTCTGTATGGTCCTTCCCAGTTGGCTGCTAGTTTGCCTTCGCGAGAGTCCTTGTGGTTTCTTCGTAGGACAAGGCTGCCCACGTCGAATTCTCGTCGTAAGACTTTGGCGTTTTTCCTGATTGCTATTTTTTACTTAAGTGATGCTTCGCGGAGGGCTGCTCATGTTCGGATTTCCTCGACAAGGTCGAGCTCCTCTCTTATCGCTTCGTTATTTATTTCCTCGTCTAGAGGCGATTCAGTCCTTCTGGACGGTACGTGGATTTCAATGGGTAAAACAGCCTTCGTGCCATATGCTAAGCGGAAAGGCGTTTCCCCAGTGGTGGACTAGGGAGTAGTGCGATATGCCCATAAGATGCTGTGGAGCTCCTCGACCCAGGTTTTCTTCGTTTCATCCAGTCTTCGCTTGAGGCCACAAAGGATGACGCGGTTGGCCGCTTCTGCCTGCCCGTTGGTCTGGGGGTGTTCTACAGAAGCGAAGTGTTGCTTTGTTTCGAGATGGGCGACAAAGTCTTGGAACTTCTTGTTCGTGAATTATGTTCCATTGTCCGTGACGATTGCTTGGGGAATCCCAAAACGGGCAAGGATATTTCGCTTGTAGAAGCGTAGAATGTTAAGTGTTGTTATCTTTGCTAAGGCTTCTGCTTCTATCCATTTTGTGAAATAATCTACGCCCACTATCAGGTATTTGTTCTGGCTGGACCCCGTCACGAAGGGTCCTAGGATGTTTAGGCCCCACCAGGCGAATGGCCATGGGGAGGTCAAGCTCTTCAGTTCGTTAGGTGGAGCTAGGTGCATATCCCCATGCCGTTGGCATTTGTCGCATTTCTTCACATGCTCCTTGGCATCGTTCTGCATGGTTGGCCAATAATACCCTGCCCGGAGGGCCTTGCGGGTAAGGGACCTTCCTCTTAAGTGCTGGGCATTAATGCCTTCGTGAATTTCTCGTAGCACGTGGGGGACAACCTCCTCCTCTATGCACTTGAGTAGTGGGATGGAGAAGCCCCTTCGGTAGAGTTTGTTTTCGAGGATAGCGTATGAGTAAGCTCTTCGTTTGATGGTGCTGGCTTCCTTGGGGTCATCCGGAAGTTCGTCCCTGGTGAGGTAGTTGTACACGGGCGTCATCTAGCAGTCGATGTCCCCGATCGCGTGCACGTGTAGGGTCGAGGACCCCTTATCGATGCTGGACCGGGGAAGTATCTCTTGGATGACTGACCTATTTCCGCCCTTCCTCTTGGTGCTCGCTAGTTTGGACAAGACATCTGCTCGCATGTTATGTTCGCGTGGAACATGTCTTACCTCTACTACTCTGAACTTTGACATTTTTTCCTTGACTAGGGTGAGGTATTCAGATAGACTGTCATTTTTGGCCTGATACTCCCTGGATATCTGGTGGGCTACGAGCTGAGAGTCCGTGCAGATGACGATTTCTTCCGCTCCTAAGTCTTCGGCTAGGCGCAACCCGGCGAGGAATGCTTCATACTCAGCCTGGTTGTTCGACGTGGGAAAGAACAATGTGAGAGAAGCCTCGACTATGGTTCCTTCGTCGTTCTCCAGAATTACTCCTGCCCCGCTGCCGGTCGAGCTGGATGCTCCGTCCACATAGACGGTCCATCTGTTCGCTATGTTGGACGAGGAGTCTAAGAAGGTTACTTCCGCTACGAAATCGACCCGGGCTTGAGCTTTAAGAGCTTTTCTGCTTTCATACTGGACGTCGAATTCGGACAGTTCCAGTGACCATTTGAGCATTCGCCCGGTCATGTCTGGTCGTCCCAGTAATTGCTTGATGGGCTGATCCGTCCTCACTACGATCGTGTGGGCCAAGAAATAGTGCCTCAGTCGTCTGGCAGCGTTGACGAGGGCCAATGCTACCTTCTCTATCTGCTGATATCGCAATTCCGCGTCCTGCAACGCTTTGCTCGTGAAGTATACCGGCTTTTGCCCGCCAGGATTCTCGCGAATGAGAACAGCGCTAACGGCCTCGGCAGTGACGACGAGGTATAGGAACAAGACTTCCCGGTATTCGGCCGTGATAACATGGGCGGTTTCGACAGAGCTTACTTCAAGTGGAGGAGGGAGGCCTCGCATTCTTCGGTCCATTCAAACGCTGCTTCTTTTCGCAAGAGCTTGAAGAAAAGAAGGGCGTGTTGGGCGGATTTTGCGACGAAACGGGACAACGAGGTGAGTACCCCGTTGAGGGACTGGATGTTCTTCTTAGACGTGGGCGTTGGGAACTCAGAGAATGCCTGGCATTTTTCGGGGTTAGCTTCTATTCCTCGTTCCGTTAGGTAGAAGCCAAGGAATTTTCCTGCCCGTACACCGAACGTGCACTTCTCTGGGTTAAAACGCATTTGATATTTTCTCGCCTGCTCGAAGATTTTGCGAAGATGGGCGAAATGATCTAGTTCCTCGTGGGGCTTGACGATCATGTCGTCCATGTATACCTCGAGCATGTCGCCTATTTGTCCTTGGAAGACTTTGTTCATCATCCGTTGGTATGTGGCGCCGGCGTTCTTCAGCCCGAAGGGCATTACGTTGTAGTAATAGTTGCCCGATTCGGTCATGAAGGCCGTGTAAGTTTTATCGCTCGCGGACATTGGTATTTGGTTGTAGCCCGAGTAGGCGTCGAGGAATGATAAAAGTTTAAAACCTGCTGAGTTATCTACGAGCTTATCTATATTGGGGAGGGGGTAGGCGTCCTTCTGACAGGCCTTATTAACATCGGTATAATCAACGCACATCCTCCATT
Organism: Lathyrus tuberosus; assembly: GCA_022829125.1. NCBI lineage: Eukaryota > Viridiplantae > Streptophyta > Magnoliopsida > Fabales > Fabaceae > Lathyrus > Lathyrus tuberosus. The sequence continues at coordinate 16,739,176 of JALAZF010000076.1, forward strand.
TGCCATTATTTTTTCTTACAAGTACAACATTTGAGAGCCATGTAGTGTATTTGGCCTCAGAAATAAACCTAGCTTCTAGAAGGTCTTTGACAGCTTTCTCCGCGGCTTCCATCTTCTCCGAGGACTGTTTCCTTCTGTGCTGGGCAACGGCTTTGACGGCCGGATCAATTTTAAGCTGGTGGCAAGCGACGGAGGGTCCAATCCTAGCATTTCAGCAGCGCTCCATGCGAACAAGTCTGCGTTCTCCCGGAGGCACGCTTTTAGTTGTCTCTTGGCCAGGTCGGGGAGGTCTGCTCCGATCTTTACTCCCCGTTGGGGGTCTTCTCCGAACGGAACGATCTCGAAGTTGCCATCTGGGATAGGACGTAGGAGATGGCCGCTGTTGTTGGACTGGCTGCCCGAAGTCGTCGGGTCTTTGGCGTGATCTTCCTCCCTAAAACGGCTGTCCAAGTCGATAGATTCGACCTGGGGGAGCAGTTTTGGCTGCTCGGAGCTGTTGGGCAGAGGGGGACGACCAGATGTCCTCGGCCTTGCTGAGATGGTGCTTAGTCCTTTTGATGCTGCTTCAAAGCATCGACGGGCAACTTTGATATCGCCGTGGAGGGTGGCGACCATCCCTTTAGAAGTGTAGTACTTCATCTTGAGATGTACGGTGGAAGGCACTGCAATCAACTCTGCCAGGGTTGGCCTTCCAAAAATGCACTGGTATAGTGACGGGCATTCAATTACCAGAAACTGTGCTTTGATTGCTCGGGTTGTCTTTCCTGAACCGAAGGTTACGATGAGCTCTACGTAACCTCGGGGCCTTGTCACCGCTCCATTGAATCCCTGCAGGTCGGATCCAACGTATGGAGTAAGGTGAGAGTCGTCCAGCTGCAGCGTTTCGAACAGGTGGTTGTACATTATATCAACTGAACTGCCCTGGTCCACGAGTATTCTGCGAACGTCGAAGTTCGCCATCCTTGCCTGGATGAGTAGCAGGATGCTTGAGTTCGGTGCCCCGCCGAGGAGCTCCTCCTTGTAGAAGGAAATGGGAGCGGATCCTTTGTGAGTGGTATCCAGCGTGGTGACTTCGTTGGAGCTTTTGCTGATCAGTTGATCGAATTTCCTCTTGACTGAACCGACCGTGATTTTGTTGAATCCACCACCGGAGATGACCATGGCTGACGGGAAGGCCTCCCACGGGCTGTGAGCGTCGAGGAACGTGTAGACGGGCAGACTATCAGGGATGCAGAAGTCTTCTGGCCGAGTTACGGACATAGCGACCTGTACGTTGGCGTCGTCGGAGGGCGGAGTCTCTTCTGCAGCCTTCTTGCTCTCCTGGGTTTCTTGTCGGGGAACTTCTTTCTTCTTCGCGAACTGCTTCAAGTGGCCGTCGCGAATGAGGATCTCTATGGCATCTCTGAGGTGGATGCATTCTTCTGTCGTATGGCCGTGGCTCTTGTGGAAGCGACAATACTTGGATTTGTCTACACCCGGCCTGGCCGGCAGCTGTTTGGGGAAACGGACTCCCGCCTGTTTGAACTCTGAGTTGGCACATTCGGACAAGATTTTCTCCCTCGAGGTAGTGAGGGGGGTATAGTTATGGAACCGACCAGAAGGTCCCTTCTGTTCGCGTGCATTGCGAGGCCGATCGTCGCGTCTTTTATCTCCTCGACGGGATGTCGAGGGCTCTTCAGCTCTGGATGACCCGGCACCTTCTTGGTGTCGGGAGGCCTGGACGGAGTGGGCAGCAACCTTCTCCTTGTACTGTATATGCGACTGGGCTTGGTGGAGGAGGGCGTTGAGGTTCCTCGGTGGATCGAGGCCGATGGCTTTCGTGAAGTCTGAGCCAGGACGTAGTCCCTGCTCGAGCAGGAATTTCTTCATCTCGTCGGTCGTTGGCACTTGGACGGCCTCCTTGTTGAACCGCTCAATGTAGTCCCGAAGAGGCTCATCTCTTCCCTGTACGATAGCTTCGAGGGACGCCTCAGTCTTCGGATGGCATCGCGATGCAGTAAAGTGACCGGAGAAAATCCTCCCCAGCTGCCTCCAGGATGTGATAGATTCTTCTAGCAGCTGCTTGTACCATGTCATTGCTCCCTTCCGGAGCGTGGTCGGGAACAGGCGGCATTTGATGGCTCCTCGTACCCCTCTGTAGTCCAACAGAGCATCTATGTTTTCTATGTGCTCGTCTGGGTCAGTGGTTCCATCGTACGTCCCTAGAAACGGAGGCTTCTTCAGTCCTTTAGGGAGGCGGGTGGCCAGGATCCTGCGGGATAACGGGCCGCGAGGCTCATCGTCGCTGTCTGAACTTGGAGTTGATGGTGACTGTTGTCTGCGCTCGCGACGGCGGTTTCTGCGAGGTGAGGGAGATCGTGGTCGGTCGCGAGGTCTGACCGGTGGAGAATGTATATCCTGCCTCGTTCTCTTGTGTCTTGGTGGTGACTGATCCCGCGAGGAGATTTGGTCGCGCTTGCGAACGCGTTGTGGTTCAGGCTCACGCCTCGTCATACGGTCTTTCCCGCGCCTAGGTGGCAGGCTTCTTGATCTCTGGTGTTTACTCTTGGGAGGAGAGGATATTGGAAGAGATGCTTCCTCGAGGGCTCCTATCCTTTCTCCTTGCTGCAAGATAAGGAGGTTTGTGCGGTTGACAGCTTCCAGAAGGGCTGCAATGGCCAGGTCAGCGCTGGGAGGGCCAGGAATTGGTCGTTCCCCCAGCGGTAGCTGTTTGCCTCCTTGCTCGGTGGGAGGAGGAGTTGGAGACGCAGTGGCCCCGTCCCGAAGGAAACGGGGATCAGAAAGTAGCGACGAATTGTCGTCGGCGTCCATCTTGTTGACGGGAGTGAGAACCGTAGCGTCAACACCTTTCACGGAGTTCTGAGCGACCATATGTGGGCGGATCAAGAAAGTATGTTTTGATCTTTTAGTTTCCAAGGAGGAAAGAAAGAAGGGGAGAACAAGGAGTTCCCACAGACGACGCCACTGATCCGGAGTATTCGAACAGGTCCACGTAGGTTGGTCGTCAGATGGCAAGGTGCTCGGATGGATGCTGGTCGTCAGGCGTGCAAGGTGTTCGGCTTGTGAATGGGGAGCGGAGGGGGTGTACCTGCAAGGCACTCCGACGCTCAAGTAAGAAAGGGTTAGAGAAAAGGAGCAAGTACCAAGTGTATTCTTAGGGTGAAAAATGTGATACCTGACCCTCTCAAGCGAGAGGGTTTATATAGAGCCCCCAACGCATGGCCAACGGTCCTATTTTCGGGGCGAAATAACCGTTTTCCCCAAAGAATAGGTAACTGTCCAAACTAGCCGTTATGCCAGGCAGGGTGCCAGAAACTAGCCGTTG